>CM051517.1:36070967-37321800 GCA_028015205.1 Mytilisepta virgata
AGGCAGGCCTTGTTCGTAAAATCAGTATATGCTTTAATAAAGACCTATGCCACCTATATATGGTCAAAAATTAATTCAAATTTGTATTAAAATCGATTGATCTGAAAAAAAAGACGGTTGTTAAGGTGGGAAATGGAAGCAGAGGGGCGGGAGAAAGGAGAGAGGGGGCGGGAGAAAGGAGACGAGGGGCGGGAGAAAGGAGAAAGGTACCCCCCTTTCCACCCCTCATGTATGTAATACAGCATTCAGAACAAGTCTGTATTGAAAAAGTTGGATTATTTAATAAAAGTGTTATTAACTGGCTGTTTCTGTATTGGCACTGGTATAGATTCAAGGTTTGCTGTATTGGCCTCGTGACCCGTATTATATGATCCCTGGTTTAAAGCAGTCGTAACAGCACACCTGAGCGTGGGAATTTATACGTATTGACCATGAACTTGAATACAATTTAAACTGGCCACTGTGACGTATCATCCAATCGTATTGCTACAATTTATTAGTGGGCGGGACTTGACCTATCTTTGAGACACGCTTTTCGGATTGTATAAACATCGGGAGTCCACGCTTAAATCAGTCTTGTTGTATTTGTTGTCATGGAATGTAAACTATGAGAGTTAGATTTAAACATCTCATGAGCAAACGACAATTTGAAAAAAGAAAGAGAGACAAAATGTAAGTCTATAGCTTTATTTGGCAATACGCAATGTTATCTATGAAAAAAATTTCCATAGCATAAAATTTTACGAGCTGATTTATTGACATGTATGTGTGCAACCAAATGTATTATTGGTGTAAATAACAAAATAAAGAAAATATTATTTTATTACAGTGTCATATATTTGATCACATAAAAATAAAATCAACCATACAAACAATAAAGATCCAATATCCAGCCTTGAAATAGACTTATGGGACACTTTAAAACTATTTACATCTTTACATTTACATAAACTTTAAAATATACAAATCGAAAGTGAAAGACCTGCTAAGAAAAAAGGATAGTTTTGCAGAAATTTCTTTCATTAAAAAAGGTTGGGTTTTTTTTTTATAAAAAGTAAGTATTTAGTTTTAAAGGTTGACTTATAAATATAAACAAATCTTCTCTTTTTTTTTTTTGAAAAAAAATCGATTCGGTATAACAAATTATAATTATCACAGATAAAATGTCATAAAAATAAAAAGACGTCACATGATATAATTTTTTATTAAAAAAAATGTGGCATAATATGACATTATAACGCTTTTGGGAATTGGGGAAAATTGGCAAAAATGTCACCCCCTGTCCAATAAAAAAACTGGTATAAATTTTCCATCTTATCTGTAATGTTGATTATGCTTGAGTAATAGCTTAGTTTATGTTGGAAGCATCCAAAGGCTGTTAAAGAAAATAAACTGTACAGTAATATTTTATGTATATCAATTGTATATAGGTTCTTGCGTAATCCCTCAGAAAAAAGCAAAAATACATAAATAAATAAGTAAAAAAAAATAAAAAGTAAATTTTAAAAGACTACAGTTCATTCGCAATTCTGATTATTACTGTTGAAAAGTTTAAATAAATTTGCAATGCACAATTC
This sequence comes from Mytilisepta virgata, assembly GCA_028015205.1. NCBI lineage: Eukaryota > Metazoa > Mollusca > Bivalvia > Mytilida > Mytilidae > Mytilisepta > Mytilisepta virgata. The sequence goes on from CM051517.1 coordinate 36,072,545, forward strand.
ACCTTGAACATATTTTACCTAAAACTGAGACTGTTGTAATAAAAACTAAAGTAAGGGTTACCCAAAACAAAACAAAATCTAAATAAGAAACAACATCGTTCCATGTTAAAAGTCTCTTTTTCTCATCCACTTTGATGTCATCTCCAGTGCCATAATTCTTCTGGTTGTGAATTTTAAACGAAGAGCGACAATTAAGAAGCCGTACTAATCGGTCAGGAACATCATCTTTTCTATGATGCAGTCTTAATTCAAGTGCTGTACAGCAAACCACTAAAGTACTCATTCCAAGCTGAAACATTAAATAATATCCTAGAATAGATCCGGATGTCTTTGGAAGTTCCGCACTGACTATTGTAAGAAAAACGGCAAAAGCAAGGAATAACGTTACACAGTATCCCATTTTTTCACCACTGTCCGCCGGAAGTGTAAATGTAAAAACATTTAAAATGCTAAGTAGAACAACTGGGATGATTATGTTAATTAGATAATATGCCGCACTTCGTCTGAGGGTAACAGTAAACACGACCCTAGATTCAGTCGCCTGTACGTCTTCCTTTGCTGATGTAGACACTACCTTCCATTCGGCGTTATTTTTAAGGTCATCAAGTATAATCCCACTGTTCCATAAGGTCACCTTGACGTCTGAAATACTACTGGACCAGACGACAAATATAATGTTACATGTTTGTTGATCGTACGGAAAATATGTAACATCAATTTCACATTTGGTTTCAAAAACTTCAAATGGAATCCAGGTAACTAATCCAGTGTCCAGTACAGAAACTCTTATAAAACTGCTTCCAAGTTCCTTTAATTTGGTAAAACCATTTTGTAATGTAATATCCGGTCTCCAGACGTCATCTTGGGAAATATATATTTTATCTAAGCCACCATAACTCGATGCATTCCAGTTTAGATACTCATCTGTCCACAGTATGTTTAAATATCCAGTTGTTGTTAACTTCTGATTCAATTCGTCAATTTCATTTATTCCTACTAAGTAGAAATCCACGTCTAAGTACATTGGTTGTGTCTGATTAAAATTCGGACGGACATTTTTATTATAACTGTTTGTTGTGAATAGTGTAGTTAATAGACTTTTTACGTCGTTTCCCGTCTGCCCAACTGCCAATTTAAATAATGCCAAAATGGCACAACAACGGATTTGGAAAAGTAACATTTTCAGTTTTTAGTTATACACTCTGCCAACACTTCGAATTCTATGAATATTAATAAAAAATTCTTAAATAAGAGTACCTTTTTGTGTCAAGTTTCATTGAAGACTGAACACTTTAATTGCACACGAAAATATATACATGTGATACATCAGCCATCATGTCATGACGCGTAATTAAACTTGTCTATTCCTATTTAGGAGATAAATCTAACAATTCGTTTAATTAACACATATTTGTAGTTTTTGAAAAACATAGCGTTTTTAAATCTACCAGAACAAGGGATAAAGGAAAACAGTTGTTGCTTGGTTTAGAACACTTTTGAATTATATAACTATTTGTCCAAATTTAATCAACCCCATTGTTGTTATTTTAAATGAAGGTTAATTTGTTTAAATTCGATCACTTTATGTAAGTTGGAATAACAAAACAAACAATGAAAGATTTTACAAATAAATTTCCTGTAGATTTTATTGTCGTGTTTGTACCCGTTTTCAATTAATTTTTCGGATTATTTTCATAAGTTTAAGCATCCCAAAGTTTTTATAATATAATAATAAAATATTTATTTTAGTGTCAAATATCAATTCTAAAAAAAAAACAAATAAATAAATAAATAAAAACCAAACATTTTACAAACAAGTATACAAGTAAAAACAATCAATATCCAGCCAAAAAATGGCTTACAAGACATATGTACAACAAGGATTTCAGAGTGGTCTTAGTTGTCTGACTGCCTCCTTTAATTTACTTGAAACCTTATGTCATAACATTGAACTGAACAGTAATGTTTTTGTTGCTTTTCTAGATAGCAGAAAAGCTTTCGACACAGTATGGCGGAAAGCCTTAATGCAAAAGTTATATAATCTTAATGTTAAAGGTAAAATATGGTGTGTTATCAATGATTTGTATATTAACACTGAAAGTGCTATAGCAATTAATCAATGTAAATCTAATTACTTTCAAGTGTCGGAGGGTGTACGACAAGGTGGTGTTCTGTCTGGACTGCTTTATTTGGTATTTATAAATGATCTTTTAGTTGAGTTAGATCATTGTAATAGTAAAATGGGTGTTAATAATATTACTTGCTCAGCACCGTGTCTGGCTGACGACATTGCATGTGTCGCTATTACTCCAAGTAAATTACAGGAAATGTTAGACGTATGTTCAAACTATGCAAACAAATGGCGTTTTCAATTTAGTGCTGTTAAATCGTGTATAATGTGTTTTTCGAAACGATATCAAGAGACACGTTACGAATGGACAATTAATAATCAACTGATTCCTGTTGATGATAATCATACACATCTTGGAATTGTGCTAAATAGTAACTTTAAATCTCTGGCCAGAACGCAAATTGCTTGTAGGAAAGGCAGAAACTCGTATTTTTCCATTGCTAATATTCGAACAGAGAATGTGAACCCTTTATCTATTCTAAAACTGTATAAATCTGTCGTATTACCGACGTGTTTGTATGGATGTGAACTGTGGTGGGATCTTAAGAACCAAGATGTTAACCTCTTAAGTCGATTACAACATTTAATTGTTAAAAACATTCAAAGGCTACCGACCCTAACTAGATCTGATATGTGTGAAAGTATGTTGGGTCTTTTCCCAGTGATATCCGAAATCGAAAAAAGAAAACTGCTTTTCTTCGGAAAATTATGTAGACTTGACTTTATGTATTTATCGAAGAAAATTCTCATGAATCGTTTGTTCACATATGTCTCAAACCCTTGTGGTAACTCCATTGGATTTATTCCGGATATCATGAACATTTTAGAAAAATATCAACTGCTGGAATACTTACAGAATTTTATGGACTCTGGACAATTTCCAAGTAAAACCGAATGGAAAAGATTCGTGTTAACAAACATTAGATCAATACAACTGGACCTTTGGAAAATGCGTATATCTAATGATCCGGATTTTACTAGATTCCGGCAGATCCATACATCAGTTGCATTTGCTGATATTTGGAAATTTCCGTCCACGTCAGCTGAACTTAGAACTGCATTCTTTCTTGCAAAACTAGTGACGTCTGTGCCAAATTCTAACATTAAAACCTGTATCCTTTGTTATAGACACTTTACAGATGTAATGGTTCATGCTTCTTGTGACTGTCCGTATGTATATCATTTGCGGAATATATTTTTCGATCTATTAACCGAAAATTTCGACCTACCATTATATGTGGAACTAAGTTGCTATGACAGCGAATCGCTATTTTGCATACTTCTTGGTCAGGACCTTTCTACTCAATTGGATGATTTAGATTTTGTGCGTTTTCGCTCTCTTTGTAATACGCATATTGTGAAGTCGGCGACACACTATAACCGTCTATGTCAGATGTCGTTAGTCTGAGTTACCGACACATGTAATACCGTCAGTCAGCACATTACTTTGTGCTTCTCTGTTGTGACTGTGTAAATATTTTTAATTTTTTTTTTTTTTTTTTTTTTTTTTTTTTTTTTTTTTTTTTTCTCCTATATTAACTGATATCAAACTGTTTATCATAGTTATTATTTAACATTTATTAAACATTGATTGTGTAATTATAAACTGTATGTATATGATATAAATGTCATGTAATCTCATTTATGAGGAAATAAAGACATGAATGAATGAATGAATGAATTTTACAAACAAGTATACAAGTAAAAACAATCAATATCCAGCCAAAAAATGGCTTACAAGACATATGTACATATACGCAATTAAAACAAGTTATATTAGTCATACGTTAAAATTCAAGATTTACTAAATATTTAAAACTATTATTGTATTTTTTTTTCATAACGAACCATACGTATGAAATAGTACATTTAGGATTTTTTTCTAAAATTTGAGAAAGGGACAAGTACGTGTCGAGGAAAATGAATTTTTTCAAAGAAAAGAATCACACCGTATATCATGCATGTAACTATATATGTCGAACATGTTATAGGAAGTTATTCTGTAATTCATATGAATTTAATTTTCAAAATAATATGAGCTCTATCTAAACTGATGCGTAAATTTGACAACAGTTTAAGCAAAGGGACAAAACTTTTATTGCTGTTCCTTGCATTGAAGACACCAGCATTGTGTACATATTGATATGTGTTTATTATTTCTCTCTCTCAGAAAATTGAACCTAAAGTGGAATTTAGTGTATCTATCCATGGAATATTTGTGATATAGTGTCAAAAAAACTGTAAATATTCTATATGAGTCCAAAAAGGGAAGCAAAAAGGATCCGAAAAAGGAAGAATACAAGTTCACAAAATGTTAACGGTGAGAACCCAAACAAAAAAACATTGAATACTACTCACACGTCCACATTTAAAGTAAACAAAGTCAAAGAAAATGTAAGTAAAACAAATCCCAGTGAAGGAACAATTAAAACTATAGATATGGCAACTTTTAACGTCCCCGTATATGATTCCCCTCTGATTCAACAAAATAGACAGCAGTGCCAACAGTATACTTTACCACAACATCCAAACCAAAACCCGAATTTTACGCAACTATCACCAACCTCTCCTGCCTTTGGATTCTACACAAGTACCCCACAAAATGTACATCCAATGATGAACAATGTTGTAGATGTGAACGGCAAACTTGACATTCTTGCACAAAAAGTTAACGAAATTTGTGATAAATTATCGTCAATTGATGAACTATCAATGAAGTTAAGCTCATTTGATAAATCTGTCCAAAATTTGACAAATACCGTAGAGAATGTGTCAAAGAGGGTCGACGAGGTAGAAAAAAGTATGAATTTTATAAACGAAAAGTTTGAAGTGAGTCAAAAAGACGTTCATGTTGTTAAAAGTGCAGTTGTTGAAATCCGAACAGACAGTGGTGCCGCAAATGACGCAATTTTTCGGTTACAAAAAGATTTAGAGGACCTCAATGCCAGACACATCGATCTTCAAACAAGGTCAATGCGGGAAAATCTTATTTTCACTGGAATACCGCTGCAAGATAAAAATGAAGAAATCGAAGTGACGGAAAAAACCCTCGAAAAGTTTATGACCGAGCAGTTAAAATTACGTCGAATTCCCGAATACGAACGTGCTCATCGATTTGGTAAAGAATATGAAGAATACTATCCGGATGGAACAGTGAAACTTAGTACAAAACCAATTGTCTGTCGATTTAGAAATTTTAAAGAACGCGAGTTTGTCAGAAAAGCCGCTAGCGAGCTAAGGGGAACCGGATTTGGAATAAGTGAACAATTTCCAAAAGAAATTAATGACAAGCGTAGAGTTTTATGGCCATACTTCCAGGAAGCACGTAAGCAGAAGAAAAAAGCATTTTTTAAAAGGGACCGACTATTCATAGAGGGTATTGAATTTTTCCCACCAAAAAAACATGACGATGAAATGGAAGCAAACCTTGAGAATAGACAAACGCCACGGAATTACGAAGAAGAAGGTGCTCGGCCGAAACAATTCACGAAAAGTAGGAACACTAAACGCTCCCCCCGGCAGCCCCAGAATAGACATTAGGACAACCTTGGAGGAAATGACCACGAAACCGTTAGAACTGACGATTTATACGACGACAGTGACTTTCACTCAATAAACAACGATTCAGAGTTTATAACTGTAAATAAACCTGATAATTATGTAAAATTGTTGTCATTAAACGTATGTGGTATTAAAAATCGTTTATTGTATCCTGAATTTAAATCTCTCTTGAATAGCTACGATATCGTCTGTTTAACAGAAACTAAATTAGACGATTGTGATGTTATTAATTGTGATGAATTTATTTTTAGTTTCAAAAATAGACATAAAATTGCAAATCATAGATCTGGTGGTATTGCTTTAGGCTACCGCAAATATTTAAAAAAGTTTATTAAACCTATTGAATCAGAATGTAAATTTGTATATTGGTTTACTATTGACAAAAAAGTTTTTGGTCTATCTGAAAATGTCACTTTTGGGATTGTTTATATACCACCAGTAAATACAGCTTATACATCTGAAGATGCTTTTAAAGAAATAGAAGTTGAATTTCAAAGATTTTCTCAGAGTACTAACAATATCGTTATGGTCGGTGATTTTAACAGTCGCGTAGCTAATTTATCTGATTTTTATGATGAAGGTAGTAGTGATGAGTTTTTCATTAATAATTTTACTGATCAAACCGATTATACTGATGTACATATATTAGATAATCTGAATATACCCAGATTAAGAAAAAGTGCAGATGTTGTTGTTAATTGTTACGGTAGAAAGTTTTTAGATTTTTGTAAAAATAATAAAATGTTTATCTTAAATGGTAGAATAGGTCAAGATGTTATTGGTAAACCAACAAGTAGAAATAATAGTGTCATAGATTATATTGTTTGTACTGGACAATTTTTGCATTGTATAGATAATTTTGAAGTTTGTGAGTTTTCTAAACTTTTTTCAGATGTACATTGTCCTTTAGCTCTACAAATTAGTAAGAAATTTAGAAATTCATTAGCATCAAATATTTCTGAACTGCCACAGGAAACAGAATACAGAATAGGCAAATGGAATGTGGAGAAAATAAATGAATTTAAGAACAACATTGATATAAATAAAGTTAATCAGATTATTTCTGAACTATCTGAATATAGCGGTGTTGCAAATGTAACTAAAAATGAAGTAAATACTATAGTAACAAAAATTTCTGACATTTTAACTGATTCTGCCAATGCTACTTTTGGTACACGTAAAATTAACAGAAATATATTAAATTGCTCCAGAAAGCAAACCAATAAACAGTGGTACGATACTGATTGTAAAAAAGCCAAAAAAGAATTGAGAAAAGCACAAAGATTGTATAAACATTATGGGTCAAATTTATTCAAAGAAAGACTGCGACATTGTGAAAAATATTATAAAAATGTTATGGATGAAAATATTAAGAAATATAATAGAGAATTTGGTAATAAAATGAAAAGCTTAAAAACCAAAAATCCCAAAGAATTTTGGAAAATTTTTAACAGATGTCGCCAAAGAGAAAAAAGCAACATATCGATCGAAACTTTATCTGATTTTTTCAAGGAACTGAATAAAAACAATTTTGAAGACGAATATATTATTCCGAATGATATGAGTTCAGAGTTAATTAATGAGACACTTAATTGTGAGATTACGCGAGAAGAAATTATTAAAGTTGTTAAAAGGTTGAAAAATAATAAATCGCCGGGCGAAGATAAAGTTATTAATGAATATATTGCTAATTCCCTGGACAGTATGATTAATGTTTTTGTAAAACTGTTTAATCTTATTTTTGATACGGGTATATTGCCGGAGGCCTGGCTTATTGGTAATATAATACCAATCTTTAAAAACAAGGGTTGTAAATTAGACGCAAAAAACTATAGACCTATTACTTTATTGTCATGCCTGGGGAAAGTATTTACTTCTATTCTAAATGATAGACTGTGTAATTTTACTGAGGAATTAAATATATTAAACGAAAATCAAGCAGGCTTCCGACATGGATATTCGACATCCGACCATATTTTTTCCATATATGCACTTATTGATTTGCTTTGTGTAAAAAAGAAAAAACTATACTGTGTTTTCGTTGACTTTGAAAAAGCCTTCGATTTTGTACATAGAAATTCATTATTTCATAAACTTGTTTTAAACCATGTTACTGGTAAATTTCTTAGAGTTGTTAAAAATATGTATAATGATGTTAAATCACGCATAATACATAATAATCAAGCATCTGATATGTTTGCTAGTGAAATTGGAGTTAGACAAGGTGAAAATCTGTCGCCTTTGTTATTTTCTTTATATTTAAATGACCTACAAGAATTTTTAGAAAATATCGATATAAAAGGCGTAAAATCAATTACATCTGATATAGAAAATGAATTGAACATATATCTTAAAATATTTATTTTATTGTATGCCGATGATACAATTCTACTCGCGGAATCATGTACAGATTTACAATTACTTTTAAATAGTTTTTCTGAATACTGTGAGAAATGGAAACTAAAAATTAATGTTAACAAAACTAAAGCCATGATTTTTTCAAAAGGCAGAGTACAAAATAATCTGAAGTTTTATATTAATAATGAAGAGATCGAGATTGTCAAAAATTATAAGTATCTTGGTGTTATATTTTCTAGAAATACATCTTTTTATTCAACAAGAAAGTATTTAAGAGACCAAGCCACTAAAGCCATGTATAGTGTTATTAAGAAGAGTAGATTTAATAATTTATCGATAGAATGTCAGCTCGATATATTTGAAAAAGCTGTTATTCCTATTCTTGTTTATGGATCTGAAATCTGGGGATATGAAAATCTAGATATACTTGAAAGGGTACATTTGAATTTTTGTAAGCATGTACTGCGTTTGAAACAATCGACTCCAAACTTTATGGCCTATGGAGAGTTAGGGAGATACCCCATTTCTGTACAGGTGAAATTACGTATGGTAAGATTCTGGTGCAACCTTCTTGATAACACAAATGAGAACAAAATTTCATCTATATTGTATAAATTATTATATATTAATTCTATAAATTATGGCATAGAGAATAAATGGTTGTCATGTATAAAGAACATTTTTGATAATTGTGGCATGTCAAACGTATGGCAAGGTCAAGGTTATTATCCAAAAGACTGGATTGTGTCAAGCATTGAACAGAAATTAAAAGATCAATTTAGACAAGAATGGTCTGCAGATTTAAATCAATCAGCAAAAGGTCTATGTTATAGAATATTCAAAAATGAGTTAAAATTTGAAAAATATTTATCAGTTCTACCATTCAATTTTGTATTAACTTTTTGTAAATTTAGATGTGGCAACCACCGTTTGCCAGTGGAGACGGGAAGGTGGCATAATATACCAAGATCGGATAGATTGTGCCACCTTTGCGGCTCCGCTGACATCGGCGATGAATTTCACTATATAATGTCATGTAATTTTTTCAAAAAGGAACGTGAAAAATATTTACCAAACTATTGTTCTAAAAATGTTAATATTGTTAAATTTAATAATGTATTTTCAACTGAAAACATTATTGAACTAGAAAGGTTATGTAGATTTATTAGATACATATCTGTGAAAGTATGTCCTCCTGGTTAGAGAAAAAACACATACATACATATATATATATATATATAATGTGTATCTTTGATATTCACATATGCTAAAACAAACTATGTTATACTGTTAAAAATATTATCTTCTCTGTAACTATGTAATAGTTTATGAGAATAAAGTCATTCATGAAATACTTAATGTATAGTCTTGAAGTTTGGAGATTATTGTCTTGTTTTAATGGAGTTTGTTGCATCTTGTTGCAACTGGCCCCGTTTTACTCCATACATTTTGTATATGTACGTCTGTTGTATAGTATAAGTAAACTTTTTCTGATTTGTCTGTCTGTTGTCAATTTACTTCCTCAACTATTACAATTTCATTTCAGTAAAAAACAAAATGGATAGCAGGAAAGTTCAACAATTACATACCAATCAATCAACGTTACCAAAGAGATATAACTCCATACAAAAATAACATAAAAGTGCACAAAACACAAACTTAAACACAACAGAGAGTCAGAATATTCTGACTTGGTACAGACACTGAACACTGGGGTTAAACTGTTTTAATGGGTATCCCCTGTCTATCTATCTTAGACAATAGAACGGTAAACACCGACAGAGAGTACATACAAAAGATTGTCAGTATTCTTTGGTTTTGTACACAAACACGGAGTAGTAGAATTAAGATTTAGGTTAAATGGATGTTCATACACCCTCTTTATCTGGGCTTCTGAGTTATAAAACAAATTATAAAAGTTGAAGTTTACTTCAAATTATGAATAAATACCCTGACAATACAATCTATGAACATGGACTTGATCAACTTTCAACCATTGTGAAAACTACAGTGAGATCATCTAGTCCCACTGAGTCACTGAAGACATTATTCGATACCTTGAAACTTCTGAATTTCCTCCGTTTAAAACGACATTCTCAAACAATACGAATCCTTTTCATTTTGTTATCATCCTTCGTTTCATCGAAAAACGAATTTTACAGGAGAAACACGGAGGAAATCTAAGAAGAGACAGAAATTGTTTTCTTTTTTTAAATAACTTTTTTACGCAACTACATATATAAAGCACAAATTAAAAAAAAAAACTTCTGTGAGGACCTCTAACTTTTATTATGTCTAAATCACAAGTAACCCCTCCACCCTCCACCCCACATGACCCTTGCTCTAGTTTCATAGTGTTAGAAATTTTATAATTCTGTCGTGTTTGGTATCATTCATTTTTATGCGCAATTTATATTTTGCACCTTTCGCTGAGATTTATATTGTTTCAACCGACTACACAATTTTGCATAATTAATTCCTTTTAATTTTGTGACTTTTATCCTGTGACTTTTTATCCGATTACCGATTTTAATTATATGTGGGTTTAGTTTTGTTTGTCGGACATGAAAAATAATAACATTTTCGTCCAATCATAGACAACACCCATACAGCGTCCTTAACAACTTTACCCGAGGGAATAGAACCGGACTTTCAAACAATTACCAAATAGAAAAAATTCAACCAAATAAAACAAATTGGGCATGTCATAAAAATTTTGTCCTTTTCAAACAGTTAAAATATTTCTTCAGTTATGACAGTTCGATTAGTAAGATTCAAATGAATGGCATTGTAATTTTGACAATGAATTAGGCGCATTCTATCGATAATAAATAGGAAATTTTAATTATCTTTAATGCGAAAGCAGGGTGTGACTAAAACATTGAGTTCGAGTAATAGTTAAAGTTCGAGTGGTCATTCGAGTTCAAGTAAATCTTCGAGTTAACTCGATATATTGATTTTTAATGTTATTTATCGAGTTTCATTTCGAGTTAAAATTCGTGTTACGGATTAAGTTTAGGGGGAGGGAGGTAAAAAATTACCTGTACATAGGCTCGTAAAAAAATACATACATTTGTTGACAACCCCATAAAGACATCTCTAATTTTTTAATACTTTCATTCTACCCCATAAAAAAAACTTTCATTTTACCCCATAAAACGTGTTAAAAACGCTATTTTTTCCGTCTTTTTGAATGCACATCAAAAATACCTGCAATTTTGGGAGAAATTTGACCCAAAAAAATAGTACTAGCCTACGTGCAGAAAAGTTTGGGGGTATATCCGAAATACGTACAGTTATATTGTTCAACCCGCCGTTAAATATGATATTCTCCCTAAATCGAAATGCATGTGGATCCTTTATAATTAAAGAAAGTTTTTTCAAACCTTCCTTAACGTTTTCTGTACCACGGGCCGATTCTTCCAAATAATCAAATATTCCTGAGCATTACCATAATAATTACGTTCTGGTCGTCTTTAATTAAATAGCATGGATTATTTACCCCCCACTCCTAATGGAATGGTCCAGTGTTTTTATTTATTTTCGTAAATAATAAAAATTTAATGAACTTTAATCGAGTTTTTTTTCTTTTGCACATTTGGTTAAAATATTGAACATTGAAATGTGCTGGCTTATCAAAGTGAATGAGGAAAACTGGACTACATTAAAAATTTTAAATTGAAGATATATATAATTTACAGGTATATTTATATTTTACGCCACACCGGCAATACTTACCCTTGTAAATCATATTTTTTTAATGAAAAAAAAACTAATTGTAATACAAATGAACAATAAAACATAATAATAGATTATTTATTGGTAAAAAAGTTTCGCCAGTCAGTATCATTTGGTGTGTGTTTGCTGCGTCCGGTTTCAAAAGCGTTTTGTAATTTTTATATGAACTTATGCTGAAAAAATTTGATGGCTTGCGAATTAAAACATTCCAATTTCGTAAAAGTATTTAGTTAACTAATAAAAACATATTTTTCTAAACGGAAAATGATGCACGCCCTCTGTACTTTGTAGATGAAATAAGTGGGTGGTCTTGACTTACTATTACATGTATCAGGTATGATGTTGTCATTCTATCAAAGTGAGCGAAAAACAATGAAATTGTGGAAAAAAATTGTATTTAACATACTGCATAAAATCGTTATATATACCTATATATTATATCGAAAATATTAAACGACAGGCCACTTAAGACTAAGATTCATACAGAGTGTTATTGAAGGCTTATCAAAGGACTATTTCAACAACACAGACGATGAAATGAACTACGAGGAAGAGAATTTGTAAGAATTAAGCTCCATAGAATTCCAAACGGTAGACAGTGGGAATGCTCAGGTTGTTCGGACCTGAACGGGGAAGGACCAGATTCATTCTTCAATAATAATTTTTTTTTTAAATTGTAGCCACTTTTGTCTACTAACCCAGTGCTTTCGCTGTTCACGTGTCTATGTTTTCAGTGTAATAGTTGAATGTACATAATTTTTCTCTACATGTTATTTATTGATCATGAAGAAGCTTCGACGACGACGGAATGTAGGATCGCCATGTCTCGCTTCTGCTACAAAATTGCAGGCCGACAAAAATGATCGGATAAGAAGCTATGCACTGAATGCAACTTTCACCATCCACAATGACATACTGCATAGAATCTTACCCAGAGTTCAACATTTATATAGTCTACCACAAGGCCAACTTCAACAACAAAAAATCTCCTTATAATTTGGTGCGAGTCCGATCAATTGTTTTACCGCGAAACCGTCCTTTTAATTTTTTCTTCATCCTGAGACAAATTCAACATATATATAATTACAGAAAATATCTAGTAAGTTCAAAATGATACCTTGATCACAACTGATGAGTTGAAATCGACGAAATGAGCCGATCTTATATATAGATGCATTAAGGAATATTATAGTATAACTAATCTTGAAATGCGAATATCTAACAATCTAAAACGCGTTACCGAACAACACGAGTGAATTATTAGTTTTTCGGTCACGAATTGTAGATCTTTTGTATTCGAATTTCACGGCAATTGGATTTCAACTTTAGACGTAATTTTAAGGCATTTTACGCATCTAAAGGGGATTGCAGGATAAAGACAATACAAAGTCATTGTCGGAAAATATAAAATTTATTTGGGCTCGCTGCGAAACACGGGAAAAGGCTCGCTAAAGCTCGCCCAAATAAATTTTATATTTTCCAACAATGACTATGTATTGTATATTTATCCTGCAATCAAGCCATTTCGGGTCTAATAAAAGTGTAAGAATAAACTTTAGTCCTATTAGGTCAATGACCTAATAAAGTCCACTGGTATTTGATTACATGAAGAGCGCGAGGAGCGTAGCGAATAGACCAGATGACGTCGTGACGTTTCCCGCATTTTCACTGCAGTTGAATTTCAACTTCAAACGTAATTTTAAGGCACTTTACGCATCTAATGGGGATGTATATATTATCTGCATTTTGACAGCTAGATATCGTAAAATATCATCCCGCGAGCCAGAATATGAAGCTTGGGACGAGTGAGCGTAGGTCGGACAACTAATATGGCTGACATGATGGATTCTGCTACCCTTCATCTAGATTAGTATAATCTGCCGAGGAGTGCCGAATGATGATGGATTCTTATTTCTGATTGGTCAAAATTTCTAAAATCTTCTCCTCTGAAACCGCAAAGCCAAACGAACTGTAACTTAGTATGAAGCATCTGTGGAAGGACCTTTATAAAGTTTGCATATTTCCATCCGGTCGGACAACTAATATGGCCGCCATGATGAATTCTTATATCTGATTGGACACATTTTAAAAATCTTCTCCTCTGAAACCACTAAGCCAAATGAGCTGAAACTTGGTATTAAGCATCTATGGAAGGACCTTTATAAAGATTGGATATTTTGTTCCGGTCGGATAACTAATACGGCCGCCCTGATGAACTCTTATTTCTAATTGGTCAAAATTTCAAAAATTTTAGTCTTTTCTGAAACTGCAAAGCCAGGTGAATTGTAAATTGGTATGAAGCATCTGTGGAAGGATCTTTATAAATTTTGCATATTTTGTTCCGGTCAGAGAACCAAAATGGCCGCCATGATGAATTTTCTGACTGGTCAAAATAAAAAAAAATTCCTCTGAAACCGCAACGCCAAATGAACTGGAACTTGGTATGAAGCATCTGGGGAAAGGCCTTTATAAACTTTGGATATTTTGTTCCGGTCAGATTATTAATATGGCCGCCATGATGAATTCTTATTTCTGATTGGTCAAATTTCAAAAATGTTATTTTCTGAAACTGCAAAAGCAAATGAACTGTAAATTGGGATGGAGCATCTATGGAAGGACCTTTATAAAATATGCATATTTTGTCCCGGTCGGATAGCTTATATGGCGGCCATGATGATTTCTTATTTTTGATTGGTCAAAATTAAAAAAAAAAATCTCTGAAACCATAGAGCCAAATTAACTGATACTTGGTATGAAGCATCTATGGAAGGTCCATTACAATTTTCACTTGAAATAAAATGGATTAAATGTGGGACTGTTAGGTCACATCTACGGGCTCAATTCTATTGAGCCTCTTGTTTTATAGGTCTGTCACCCATCTACTTCCAGTTTTCTGAGACTTTGACTGTCAAGTATAATGAATGAAAATTTCAGTAAAAATTTTCTTGGCTTGTATATATGTAGGAATTGATTAATGCTTGGTCTGGAAGCTTGGTAACAATGAGTTGTAATGTGTACCATAAATTTTAACGTTTTTCTTCTAGAGGGGCAGGGGTATTTGTGACCCACTAGGCCACAGTACCCATATTTTTCATTGCCATGAAAAACACAGCAAAACTGTAAGGAATATACAGATCTGTCTGCCTTTCTGTATATTTCCCTGTGCATTTTTGATTGGATTTCTTGATGTTTTTTTTTTCATATCGTCGGAAAGCAAAAGGGGTCAAAGTTTAATTGTATGGCTTTTCATTCTTGGCCAGTCAATCAGTTGAAATGTAAACACTCGGTTTCACTGATTGTCTCGGATGCTCCGATTGTATACTGTGTTAAATATATCTCCTATACAAAAAATCATAATGGCCATGTGAGCTTTTGCCATCACTTGGTGTCTGTCAAATCTGTCGTCGTAGACTTTTTTGAAAAAAATCCTACACTCTGAACTTGCTGGGCCAATTGGAATCAAACCTGGCCCGAGTTATCACTAGGAGGTCTAGAAGAAAAAAGTATCAAAGGATGCTACAAGTTAAACATCATAACCTATGTTACTGAAAATATAGAGCATATGGGTCAGAAAGTAGTTTTTGAAAATTATATCAGAAGAAATAATGCCTTTTAGAGAAAATCTGACAAGGTAAAAACGATCTGGAGGACAAGATCTACTTGCATTTCAATTTTCGTAGAAATCGGATTGGAGTTATTGCCCCTGAATTGTCGATTTTTAGCTTTTTTTTGTTTTGTTTTTTAATATAAAAATATTCTCCTCTAAAACTACTGGGCCAAACTTGGTTATAATAGTTATGGAATGGTCCCCTTTAAAGTTCTAATCTGGCGTGTTAGTCCGTCATCCAAGATTACCACCAAGGCCCGACATAATTAAACTAGAACCTATGGGGAATACAATTTGAAGATCTCCTCTGAAACTGCTGGGCCAATTATGACCAAACGTTGGTGGAATAGTCCTTAAGGTGCCCCCCCCCCCTCCTCTAACCCTAACCCTAACCCTAGTCAATATCAACCAAACTTTACTTTAACGATCTTTAGATGGTCCCCTTCCAAAACGTTGCCAGGTAATTCCGACATCCGCGACCATGATGGCCACCGCCGCCGTACTTAGTTTCACACAAGCCCTATGTGAACATCTCTAAATCCACTGGGCAATTTGGCCAAAATCATCATTAGGGGTTTCAAGTTTCAAAATTGTGTCGAAGGATGCACCGAACCAATAATGTTTACAGATGAGCTTATATATATGCTCCTTGCAGCCTCTAGTTTGTTTGAAATATTGTTTGTAGTTTAGTGTTCACATTTTTCTAAATTTGGAAGAAATATATTTTGTATATACCTCCGCCCATAGAGTCTGGTTGATTTGTTTTCCTAGGATTGATGGTCTACACCCAGAATAAAAGAACGCTTATACTCTCATTGACATTTTATTAAAAAAAATAATAATCTGAAATTATTAGCAGATGAAGCACTCTAAAGGCCCACGTAGGAAGATGTGAACTGTGAATAAAATGTCTGTTGAACAACAATTCCAATATGTCACTGATTTCCGTATTAGAAAAAAGTTTGTACGAATATTGGCATCGCTATTTGTACAAAAAGTGTGTACAAGTAACAAATGCCTTTATCTTAACTCGAACTTTAACTCGAACCGTAACTCTTACTCGAAATGTAACTCGATAAATGACATAAGAAATTAATATCTTGAGTTCACTCGAATTTCAGCTCGAACTCTAACTCGAACTTCAACTCGAACTTTAAGGATGATCGCTGATCTAATAGGAAATAAATAGGATTTGAAATAGGTGTTTTAGTTTGAGAGAAAATATAAAGAGTAAACAAATAAGCAAGAAAAAAAATATAGGTTCATGTGCTCATTTTTGAGCTATAAAGCCTTGAAAATTTGCAGGAAATAGGTTTTCTCTTGGTTTTTCATTGTCTTTACATTGGCAACTTCAGTCTCTCAAAAATGTATGAAAAAATAACAAGGATTTCATAAAATTTTGTCAAATACCATTTTAAGGTATATACGATTGAATTATAAAGGAAAAAGCGGGAGTTCATGGGCAAAAAAATTAATTTTTAAGAAATGGATAAAACCCGAGGATTCCGAAAATCTGACAAAAAGACCAAAACATGACAAGCCAGCATCCTTAACTCGAGCTCGATGTTTAGTCACACCCCAGAAAAATAACGACGTGAGTTATGACTGAAGTATCAGCATTCTATTCCTAATAATTTATAAGATATCTGATTTACTGGATATCACGAAATTCGTTTTTGCCCATAATTCTGCCGTTAAGACATGTCCTTTTCTAAATAATTATAAATATTTATAATTTATTTATTAATATTTATAATTCATTTATTAAAATTTGAAATTCATTTATTAATATTTTCAATTCATTTATAAATATCAATAATTCATTTCATCTCTATAAATATTAATAAATGAATTATAAATATTAATACATGAATTAAAATATTAATAAAAGAATTATAAATATTTATAATTATTTATAAATATTAATATATAAGCCTTTTTGTCCACTTTGGCTTGCCATACTTTTCCTATTAGAAAATAAGTGAACCAAAAAAATGATAGCTCTATAATGAATAGCTACCAAGATAGAATTTATGAAAACTTTTAAATTCATTTATTAAAGTCGGTGAAGCGTGGAAATGGGCCAAAAGTTAAGTTGTCAAATGACTGTCATGTATAGTTAACGAGAAACAGGACTTGTCACCATCTATTTGAAATTCAGGGTGCCATGAAAATTAGGTCACAGTAAGTATAGGTCGGTTAAATGTATGGCATAAGCATATATATTTTCTCTGAGATATATAATTACTGAACTAACTGAAAAACTTTGAGATAAAGTTACAGGCACCATTCCCTCTTCCAATTGGAAACAAAACAATCATAGAGTAAACGAGCGATGTCCATGTGTCCAATGTCACGTGTTAGGGATAAACACTTAAAAAAATCTCATTGAATCGAAGGTTCAGTTGCATTATAATGATGCCTTCCTGTGAAATCAATTTTTTACCATATTTTTGACAGCCAAGCGGCTTATTAAACAAAATCTGACCTATATTACAATGTGGAGCCTTTCCAAATAGCTGCTGGTGACAACAATTTTGGTGCAGTGGTCATATAAAAAGACCATAAGAGATTAGTGTTCAAACAGAATTTCATCACAGTTATGAACGACTATATAGAGTATGATTAATATTGCATTTGAATTTTTTGATACAAGCGTTAGTTTCTAAAATTAAAAGGCGGTTAGGCCTCACCAAATTAATCTTTAGTTCTTTGGATTACGTCGCTCCAATTTTGCAAAAATGCTTAAAATTCGCCCCAAATTCCAGAATTTTCAAGAAATTAAAAATAATAATTGTTTGCCTGCTCCTAAAATTTTGTAAATATTGGGATTTTTTCCCCATATTTGCAATATTTTAGTTTAAAAAAATTTAATCTTCGCCTGAAAAAATCTAGTCCTCAAGAAAAAATGTATCGCTCGCTCGCACTTATTTTTGCCATCCAAAATTCCAAAGAACTAATAAAGGGCTCCGCAAAGCGCAGCATGATATGATCGCAACATGTCGACAGGTAAACAGTTAAAGTAAGTGTGGACACACTATTGTGTTTGACCTGAGACTACTATAACATAGAGATTGGTCACTATCGATTTATCGGATTATCTGTGTCTCCGATAAAGTTAGCTACGTTATTTTAACGTAGTTTCGTATTCGCCCGTAGCAGACGACATAAATCACCATCTAATCACTGAGACTGCTATAGCAGTATCGGATATTATTATTTTTCTTTTAAAAATAAATAAGCAAAATTGAATTAATCAAAAAAAGGAAAATAGTTTTTATCTTTCAAATGTAGTTATCTCTATTCATATTAAAATTTTGTTTTTAATCATTAATAATTTGTTAATAGTTTCATGTTGTTATTAGCGGCCACTCTTGAAAATGTGAATATGATCTTATCAATCTTACAGTTACATTGTTTTGCTACACGTCCGTTAATTGTATCTAATATACAAATATTTTACCTGTAAAGACAGGTAGTCTCAAAAGTATGGGAGATGCATTTTGTTTCACAGCTGGGTGCCCAAGATACACGAGGCTCCGTTTATTGCAGTAAACTTTAAAGTTTTATTCTATGCTTGTAAAGGTATGTTTCACTGCTGAGTGCCAGTTTAATCAGGATGCCTTTCTTAGTATACATGATAATTAAAAGGTTTAATTATTCAATCAATTTGGATCAAGTTTTTGCAAACAATGTAATTAGCAGCGATCACAGAAGAGAGAAAAAATATCATTAAAGGTAAATGAGTAATTTCCTTACGTAACAGATCAGGAAAGAGGTTATAACTTCAATGGGTACATAAAGCAAACGTAAGCCCTACAAATTGTATATATGTTCCCAAAATATCGCCGGCGTTTTCATTTATCAATTCACAATGTCCAGTAACATTGAGTTTTTATCTTGGGATGATAGTGATCTCAATCTTGATCTTTTACTTGGTGAATATACTGCATCAGACGTTGAATCTGAGGATGACTACGTCCCTGCTGCAGACCAAGGTGCATGTACTAAGAATATCATGTTTGAGTCTAGTATTTAAAAAATATATATATGTCTATAACTCTTTATGTAGACATGGCTACAAACTTTCATTAATGCATACAATTATTATTCTCACATGTATAGACTGCATATATATTATCAACGGAACAGAATATAAGTCTGAATTTCTTAAATTAACAATATAAATTGACCTATCACTCAGTATCAGACCTCATGTTGTGTGTATGCACCTTGTCACGTGTGATTCTCAGTTCTCAGGAATTGTAACACTGATACAGAAAAAATGATATTTCATATAATTACAAATTTTACATCATTACACAGGTTTATTATTAAGGCTTGCAAATGAAATATCCGGAAAACAGATTGTTCATCTGAATGTAAGTTATGGGCGAGTTGCTCATTGACCCGATCCCACGGACTGGTAATAACTCGAGGTTACCTTCTGGTTTGGACAGTAAATTCAAGTCCATAACTGCACTTATTTTATTTAAAGTGCTTATAAACAAACATTTATGATTATTTCAAATCTTTAATTTACACTTATCGAAACATAAAATTCTTTATACATCCACATTTGCTAATTATTAAATTCTCTTCCACTGTCAAAAATGGCGGATCGTGTCCTTCTTGTCAAACACTTCGGGTCACGTGCCGAGTCACGTGATCGACGACTTAGAATTAATTACTATTTGACTGGTCAGTACGTGAAGTGACCAATCTCTGTGTTATAGTAGTCTCAGGTTTGACCCATTAAGTGTTTGATATTACAATAAATATTGGACCTACCACTAAAACCAGATGAAAAACAAAAGAAAATTTAGAAATACAGCCACATTGCTTTTTTTGGCACCGTTAACCCCCTACATCTCAAAAACTGTAAATGATAGAAAAAATCTGTTGACATACTATTAAGGCAATCAAGATGAATTAAAAGAAAAAAAAATATCCATTTAAATCGGATGAAATATCAAAATTTTATGTTTCCTCCAAAACTGCTAACTTTAACCCCTTGTATCTCAAAAACAATGAAAGAAAGAAAATAAAAATTGTGTCTGTAAGACACGGATGCCCCGCCTAAAATGTAGGTCATCATTTATGAAGGATCAGTAGTTCACTGATGAAGTTTCGTTGATACAAAGGGCTTAGTTCCAAAGAAATGAACCTAGTTAGGTAACTCTGTTTAGTCTTATTAACTGGTTACCCAATTATCGTGTACTGGTCCCGTTCATGCCAGGCATTTATCGGACTTCGATAACTCTATATTGATTATAGCACGTACTCCTTAAAATTGTCTTCACTTTAAAAACTTTTCATTTGAAAAATGTAGTAACTTTGACATGGATTATTATTCCAATATATGAAATTGTGACAATAATTAATAATATGAAATGTATCACCAATTTATGCAAACTGGCAAAAGTACATAATTACACGTGATAGAGGGTTATGGTGCAAGTTTTTTTTTCATTTTCTAAGCCACAAGAAAAGCGAATTTTTTTTTGGTAAAATTTATTTGAGTTTTATCTGAAGTAAATTTACATGTTAATAAATTTGTTCTACGCAATTAACATGTTGTGTGTTTCAGGTAATTATAACTAATTAACGATTTGACATGTATATTGTACCTTGACTGTCCGGATGTTTATTGTTCCAACCCTTTATTTAAGATACACAGGTACACTGTATGTATACAGGTAAACCGTTTGATGACTTAAAACAGCGTGATTCATTTTTTATATTTAATGCAGCATTTTAATAAAGAAGTGGTTATGTATGGGGGGATCACAAAGAATGCAAAGATGAATTATAATTTCAAATGTCAGATAAGTAACATTTTGATTTATTTTAAATTAATAATTTATCTATGTTGGTATTTATATATTTTAAACATTTGACATATTATATAATTAATTATATTTACTCGTATGAACGATATTTAAGTAGAAGCTGATTTGGATGGGCGGCATCTTGAATAATTTCACAACAATCGTAAAAAATAACACATTTTAAACTTATTTTGAAGCAAGAAAAATGTGATTCGAAATGAATTGGTCTGCATAATTATATTCTATTATATATTAACTTTATTTTGTGGGGTTGGATGGTATTATATATCAAGAAGAAATCATCGAAATTATTTTTCGAAAATGAGTCCTTATGCAAAATTCACGTATGTGATATGTATTCATTAGGCATTAAACACAAAAAATTTAATTTGAAGCAAAAAATGTTATGCCCTGGACTGATTTAAAGTACATATCTAAAACGACCAAGTGATAAGCTATACAATGAAGGGTTGGATGGTGTCAAACACAATAACAAATAAGTTATGGGCACTTAATTAACAAGTCCCATTGATTTGTATTGATAAATCGACAGCTATTTTTGACACCTATATATATATATGTACTACCATAGGCCACGTAATGACCGAGATAACTGGATATGGCAAAACTTAACAAGAGTCGCTCAAGCGTAAAATTTAGGTCACAATGACCCAATTATTGTATGACTCTCATTACTATCCAAGGCACATCCACCGATGAAGTTTCATTGATACACTATGCTTAGTCCTAAACGCAAAACTTAACGAGAGTCGCTCAAACGTAAAATGTAGGTCATAATGACCCAATTATTGTATGACTGCTCAGTACTATCCAAGGCACATCCACTGATGAAGTTTCATTGATACACTATGCTTAGTTCCAAAGAAATGAACCTAAACGCAAAACTTAACGAGAGTCACTCAAACGTAAAATGTAGATCATAATGACCCAAATATTGTATGACTGTTCAGTACTATCCAAGGCACATCCACTGATGAAGTTTCATTGATACACTTTGCATAAGTCCAAAGAAATGAACCTAAAGGCAAAACTTAACCAAAATCACTGAAGCATGAAATGTAGGTCATAGCGACCCAAGTGTTGATGAACTGCGTTGTACTATACAAGAGGACTGTAGTGGTGAAATATCATTGATATATTACGATAGGTTTCCGAGAAATGATCCTAAACGCAAAACTTAACCAAAGTCACTGAAGCATGAAATGTAGGCCACAGTGACCCAAGTGTTGCTGAACTGCGTTGTACTATACAAGAGGACTGTAGTGGTGAAATATCATTGATACATTACTATAGGTTTCTGAGAAATGAACTTAACGCAAAACTACCGAACCGGGAAGTACGTACGTATGGACGGACAAGGGTAAATCTATATGCCCCAGTAACATTCGTGGCGGGGTATAAAACGATAGTTGACATACTTATGAAAGCACTCACCAAGGTAATCCCCCATAAGAATTTGATGAAAAATAAAAAAATTACCATATCAAGGAACATTGCCTTTTTGGCCCTTTTAACCCCTTATATCTCAAAAACCGTAAAATATAGAATAAATCTGTTCCCGTACTACTGGAGGCACACATCAAGATCAACACGAATTAAAAGAAATATCCCATTACAATCGGACGAAAAACTGAATTTTTAGGTGTCCTTATATCTCTGAAACGGTAAGAGATATTGAACAAAAGGCTCTTAAGAGCCCAATCCCTCACCTGTAATTTTTCGTGTAGATCTTGCATCAATGATTATTTTTGCTATTTAATGTGCATGTATACCGTCACATTTTTCGCCTTGATATTGACTTGTACAGCTAAAATATAGAATCCTGAATCGAAATTAGATGGTTGCTAGGGATTGTTAATCGGTTGCTGTGAACTTTTCAATGGCCTTGACTCTTGACCTTCTATTTTGACATGAACAGGTAACTTGTAGGATCTTGTAGGACCAAAATATATCTGGTTGCTAGGGTATTTTTCATCGGTTGCTATGGATTTTTTCAATGACCTTGACCTTTCAGCCTCCTTTTTGACTTAAACAGCTATATTATAGGTCCTTACTCTAAATATATGGTTTCTATGGGCTTTTACAATGACCTTGACCTTTGAGCCTCTATTTCGACGTGTAGGCTATGTTATATGGTCCCGAATCTAAATATTTATGGTTGCTAGGGACCTTTTCATTGACCTTGACTATTGGCATTTCTTTTTGACTTGTACAGGTGAATTATATGGTCCTTAACCCAAATAAATATGGTTGATAGGGACTTTTTAATCGGTTGCTATGGACTTTTTCAATGACCTTAACTCTAAACATCTGTGACAATATGTCAGACTATAATTTTAACTGATAATTACTGTTTACATGTAAATAATCTTTCAAGGG
The DNA here is from genome assembly GCA_028015205.1 of Mytilisepta virgata. NCBI lineage: Eukaryota > Metazoa > Mollusca > Bivalvia > Mytilida > Mytilidae > Mytilisepta > Mytilisepta virgata. The sequence goes on from CM051517.1 coordinate 36,096,171, forward strand.
CAAATACTCCTATAATGGGTAAATTGACGATTTTTGACTTTTTTGTAGATCTTATTTTGCTGAACATTTTTGCTGTTTACAGTTCGTCTGTATCTATAATAATATTCGAGTTAATAACCTAAAACTGCAAAATTTCCTTAAAATTAACAAGTCAGGAGCAATAACCACAGGCACTTGTTTTATAAAAAAAAAAACAACCACATACACTAATACTTTTTTTTAAAATCAAGTGCCTGCGGCAATAACCCGAAAATGGGTTGAACGATTCGTCTGAAAATTTCATGGCAGGTAGATCTTGACCTCATGTACATTTTTACTTCTTGTCAGTTTTGCTCTAACTGCTTTAGTTTTTGTGAGATGAGCCAAGACGTGCATTTTTTCTTTACATATGTTCTATTTTTAGCTATGGCTGCCATGTTTCTTAATGGACAAGAAAATTAAACATAAACTTTATACTAGATACCCCAGGATCTTTCAGCCTAAGTTTGCTGTTTCATAGAAGATTTTTGAAAGTTTACAAAGATGACAAAAAAATGTGAAAAGGGCAAAAACTCCTATAAGGGATCAATTGATGATTTTGGTCAAGTTTACTTATTTGTAGATCTTACTTTGTTGAACATTTCGCTGTTTACGCTTTGTCTTCATCTATAATAATATTCAAGATAATAACCAAAAATTGGTCAGAGAATCAAATGGCCTAGTTAAAGTACTTAACAATGACTAACGAGTGGAAATTTATGTTATTGTAAGCTAAGTCGAGAAATACCAAAGGGATATTCGAAGGAGGGAAAATCGAAACAACTGATAAAGTAAAGAGAACAACGAAGACAAGACCAAAACAATACAAGCACTACAATTAACAAGAGTGGACACACTACATGTCTCGCCTGAGTATGCACATGGACACAGAATAGTGATTATCTGATACCCGACATTTTGCAAGTCAAAGAAAAATGCGTTAAAAGAAATTGAGGTCAAGCTCAAAAGGCAGCTGTCATACCGAAATGTATCCATTAAGAACTATCTATTTACCAAATATGGTGGGCCTAGGTATTAAAGTTGCTGAGAAATGTACCTAATCTCGAAAATGTAACAAGGTCACCCAAGCATGCAATTGAGGTCAAAGTCCAGAGACAGGTGTCAGACTTGCATGTACCCACTTAGAACTATCTAGACCAAACACGGATGGGTCTAGGTATTAGAGTTGCTAAACTAGAGGCTCAGAGGGCTGAGCCTGTATCGCTCACATGGCAGAAAAAAGAATTGTCCATGGCAGCCACGTTTGTCGCATGATCTGGACAAAATGAGAAAACTTTGTAAAAATCCTCCCACAGATGCTTCTTGTCAAGTATCGTTTCATCTGGCCAAGTTTCAGAGAGGAAGATTTCTTTATATCAGCGTATCAGAAACGAGAATTGCAAATGGCAGCCATGCTTGTCTTCCAGTCAGGGTGAAAAAAATGATTTCATGGAAGACTTTCCATAGATGCTTCCTGTTAGGTTTGGCTGACAAATTTGGCCAAGTAGTTCCAGAATTTTTGTAATCAACTAATGAGAATCAAGAATTGCCCATAGCGGCCGTGTTTGTTGCCCGATGGGGACGAAATGTTTCGTTCTATTTGGCCAAGCGACTTCAGAGGAGAAGATTGTTTTATATCAGCCAGTAAAAAAAAAAAAAAACTGCCCATGGCATCCATATTTGTAGTCCAATCAGGACGAAATGAGGAAACTTTATAAAGGACCTCCCATATATGCTTCCTGTCAAGTTTTGTTTCATTTGGCCTAGCAGTTTCAGAGGAGAAGATTTTTGAAAACTCAGCCTATCAAAATCAACAATTGCTCATGGCGGCCATGTTTGTTGTCTGATCGAGACGAAATGAGAAAACTTTGTAAATAACCTCCCATATATGCTTTCTGTCAAGTTTATTTCCATTTTGCCAAGCTATTTCAGAGAAGATTTTTTTTATATCAACCAATCAGAAACAAGAACTGCCCATGGCGGCCCTAATTGTAGTCCGATTGGGACGAAATGAGGAAACTTTATAAAGGACCTCCCATATATGCTTCCTGTTAAGTTTTGTTCCATTTGACCTATAGCAGTTTCAGAGGAGAAGATTAAAATGTGAAAAGTTAACTGACGACGGACGACGGACGCCAAGTGATGACAAAAGCTCACATGGCCTTTGGCCAGGTGAGCTAAAAAAGGACTGAATTAAGAAATTTGGATGAAAGTCACTCAACCATGAAATTGAGGTCAAGACTGGCAACTATCAATACACCAAATGCAGTAGGTCTAGGTATTACAGTTACTGAGAAATGGACTTAACCACGAAAAAATGACAGTCACTTAAGCATGAAATTGAGGTCAAGGTCCCAATTTCCAAACCAGGTGTCAGACTGACATTTACCCACCAAGAACTATCTATTGACCAAATATGGTGGGTCTAGGTATTCTAGTTTCTGAGAAATGGACTTAACCACGAAAAAGTGACAAAGTCACTAGAGCATGAAATTGAGGTCAAGGTCCCAAGCCTGGTGTCAGGCTGGCATATACCCACTTAGAACTATCTATAGACCGAATATGGTTGGCCCAGGTATTACAGTTGCTGAGAAATGGATTTAACGACGAGACGTGAACGCAAATTTTAAATTAAGGTCAGGGTCACAAGACAAGTATACTGCGGCAAACCTTATACGATAAGCTACCTTGTGGACCATAAATCTCAATTGTAAGTATTACATGTTCAAATTTATTAAAGTTTTAAAAAAGTTTATGCCGCCGCCGCCGGAAAGTAATACCGATATCTGGCCTTCGAGACTGTTCGTCGCTGGCGAGATAAAAACTAAAACATATGAACAACATGGACACCACAAAAAACGGGGGTAGACTCAGGTGCCGCGAAAGAGTAAGCAATCTCTGCTTCCTGCAGGACACCCACCATGCTAATGAAATTGATGAAATGAAGACAATGAGAATATGTAATGTTACAGCAACTGGAAATTCTGCGAAAGATTTCCTAGTGTATCCATAATAAGAGGTACATATGTCCAATATATATACAAACATTTTACCAATTTTGAAGACTCTGGATTGAAAACTGTAGGAGGAGTTGATTACACAAAATAGGTACCCTCCTTAATGAATGTTAGTTTCAACATCCTGAAATTCCGCAGAAATGTTCCAAATGTATCCATAAAAGGAGGTACACATGTCAATTATATATACAAACACTCAGATTTTTGAATGAAAAAATTTTGAAAATTCGACAAAAAAGGGCAACAACTCTTAAATGGGTTTTGGGATTTCCTTTAAAATTTCAGGGTAGGTAGATCTCAACATGGCAAACATTTTTTAAAAATACATTTCACTTCTATCTCAAATAGTTTTAGAGATAAATACAAAAATGTTAATATTTTGAAAATTTGACAAAAAAAAGGGCAATAACTCCTAAATGGGTTTTGGGATTTCCTTTAAAATTTCAGGGTATGTAGATCTCAACATGGCAAACATTTTTCAAACTTACATTTCACTTCTATCTCAAATAGTTTTGGAGATAAATGACGAAAAATGTTAAATTTTGAAAATTTGACGAAAAAGGGCAATAACTCCTAAATGGGTTTGGGATTTCCTTAAAAATTTCAGGTTAGGTAGATCTTGTGCTGATCAATTTTACCCCACGTCAGATTTTTCTGCAGCGCTGCTGCAGCGAAGATAAGCTTTAGCTTATCTAGCTGACGCTGCGCGTAAGATTGTTAATACGCTGGCAATAACTTTGTACTGAGCCATCTAACCTCTTTCTATTTCGCATTTTTTACTGTTTGTGTATTGATACAAAGTTTGAAAGTAGTGCACTAAGTTTGAAAATAGTTCAGTCTCCATTATCAGGGCCCCGTTCAACCTGAACCAGTCTAAGTTGTAGGCTTGTGCATTACCTGGGGACATTTTGATCTATTTCTTTGTAAATAGATTTAATTACATAATTCTTGTACAATGCGACTCGTTATAAGCATTTAATTACGATGTTTATACAATCCAGAAAGCTTGCCTCAAAGATAGGTCAAGTCCATCACCGATTTGATGTAGCCTTTCTACTGAAAAAAATGAAAATGTATTAATAAGTACATGAAAACATTTTTCTTATTGTTTCCAGTCTAAATATTAAAAATTATTCGTAAAAAAACTAAACTCATCGTTACTAAAATGGTAAAAATGGTTACAAAATATTGCCAAGTTTTTTGTATCTGCGATCAGAATTTAAAAAGACTGGTACAAGACTCACTAGACTTGTCCAGTGACATTTTCCTTAGGCTCCTCTACTGTTAACTTACGAAAGTCAGATGTTGTTCTGGAGTTAAGTCGCCTTGTCCATAAAAAATCAAATATGCACGAAAAATCACAAAATTAGCAATTTTCGGGTAAATTAAAAAACGCGTCGACTTAGATGGGCTCAATATATATTGTTAAAATTTGAAACATACTTTATTAAGATAAGTATCTTTCAATGGTCAACTGCTAATCAATGCTAAACATATAGCTATGCGTCCTTGATAGGAATAAAACGTATCACAAATTACCGAAATAAATTTGATGCACTGTATGGCAATTTCGTTGACTGACAACTCAACAGCAGTGCTCGAGATCAAAATATTGGAAAACCGGTTAAAGATATAATGATGAATTAATAAGCACAACCATCAAAAATCAAAAACAATTAAAACAAACAGGTATCTAAACTCAGCTAAGAGTTACCTCTGCATCAAAAGGAAGAATTATAAAATTATGTAAAGGATTGGAATTAAGTTAATAAGAAACCATAAAGTTAATTTTTAACCGTTTTATTATATCGATCTGCTGACAATCCACCGTGTTTTTTCACAGTCAAAACGAAGTTTCACCACAAAAAGGATGCCCACGTTCAACGAAGTCAATAAAAATCCGACGTGGATAGTTGGTGGGCAATTCTAAAAAAACTTTGGCATTGCGCGGTCCGTTATACTTATTCCGATTGCTCCTACGGGAAATTTCATACAAAAATTTTTATCTAGAGAACCACTGAATGGATTGAAACGAAACATAGCATGAATGTTCCTTATGACGTTTTGGCCAAGTGTTGTTACTTTGGTGCCGATCTGTCATCCATGATGACCTTCCGCTGAAGACTTAGTTTTACATAGGACCTTATGAAAATACATACAGACGGCTTCTTCTTGAAAATATCTGAATGGATTGAAACCAAACATGGCATGGATGTTAATCTCAAGGTCCCTTATCGATGAACAAATGGAAATATCAGGTGAGCTATACAGGCTCCTTGGAGTCTCTGGTTTATTTACTTGCACATGTGATGTTTTGGATGCCACTTTCTGCTACTATCTTTAACTTTAGTTTTGTAAAAATAGAACAAATATGCAACTGTAATTTGCTTTTTGAATCAATTTAATGATCTATGTTAATTCTTTGTTTTACATGAACTCTTTTCACTCTGTCCTTTGATGGTTTTGGCATAACCCCTTTTGTCATTTTTTTGATTTTGAATTGCTCTTCAACCTTTTGAAATGTGCTCATCTTGTGCATCTAAATTGGTATCAAAGAATTGTATTTTTACCATTGGAGTCGATATGCCGCTGCTGGTTGGACTCCAAGTCCCAGAGGATATCCCCAACTCAGTTGCTAGTATATTGATACTAACCCGAAACTGATACTTAGAATATACTGTTGCAAAAATGTAAATTTTGAAAAAACCTAAAGAGGATCTCCCTCGTGCGTGCTATATGTCATTAAAACGTTTTGGCATAACCCCTTTTGGTAATTTTGGAAATTTGAATTGCTCTTCAACCTTTTGGATTATTGTTTTGGATTTCAACATTTCAGGCCTTGAGCACAACTGATGAGTCGTAAATCACATCTTGTGCATCAAAATTGGTATCAAAGAATTGTATCTCTAATGATTCATTATTCAGAAAGTGACTATTTACTTACACTGAAGAATATGTTATGTTGTACGATAGTTTAAATGTTGTTAGCCTTTTGTTATACCCCTTCCCCCCCCCCCCCCCCCGGCAAACATAGTTTCAGCCTGTCTGTCCAGATTTTTTGTACCCGCAGTTTCTCAAACATGCCTTATCAGAGGTTAATGAAACTGCATAATGTTAGACCCTAGTACATACTTGTGCGCGTGCGAAGTATGTCCTGGTCCAATACTTTTCCCATAACTTTATACCCTTTTGTTTCCTCAGTTATACCCAGTTGGACTAAGAAATTGTGAGACAATTCACCATGAATAAGGATGCCCTGGTCCATTAAATTAACAGCAGCGGGGTATAGATAGTGAGGTCCCCTCACAGTTCTAGTTTTACCTGTTTTGGAACAAAATATTGAACTTTATTGCTTGTTCTAACTTCACAGTTACACGAGTTATTTAAGTGAATTACTGAATAAGTGAAAATGGTCAGAATGTAGCATTTATTATACCCCCTGCAAACACAATATTTGGTTTTTTGGGGGGTATATAGGAATTGTCCGTCTGTCTGTCTGTCTCTGTCCATGTACATTGTAAGCGCAACTCCTTCTAAACAGTTCAATGAATTTTGATGAGACTTTATGAAGGGTGGGTATCATATGTAGATGTTTATAATGCAAGATAATTATCGCTGGATGCTTGCAAAGGGAGATAATCAAACTTAAGGGTTTTACAAATTTAAATCTTGTCAGCGTGACTCCTTAACTGTTCAATGCATTTTGATGAAACGTTATATGAAGGTTGGGCAGCATATGTAGATATACATGAAAGAAGACAATTATCACCGGATGCTTGCAAAAGGAGATAATCCAACTTATAGGTTTGAAGTTTGTAAGCGTAACTCCTAGTATTGCAAATGGGGTATCACTCAGTGAGGTCACTCACGGTTCTAGGTATTCATGGATTGTGATGGTCTTTAATCAACCATTCAGCTTATCCATTAGTTGAATTTCTGGTTAAAGATATCCGTTCTAAATGGAATAGTATAAATGTCTCCAAATTTGTTCAGTGATCATGGTAGATGATGGTAATGGTAGATTTGAAGTAAATTTATTATATGTTAGTGCAGTATCAAAAACCCTGTTAAGACTCAAAAGAACAATAAGGTATATGAAAATTAGGTTAGGGCTAAAAATTTAGCAGCAGCGCTGCAGATCAGCACTTCAGTGCTATGTTTGATATCTGTAACGGTTTTTAAGTTATAAGCCAAAAACAACACATCCACCCCTATGTTCTATTTTTAGCTACGAAAGCCATGTTTCATGTCAGATCAAAATAAATTGAGGATCGTTTGTAGAGGACATATCATAGATCATTCCTATTAAGTTTCAAACCAATCGGCCCAGCGGTTTCAGAGGAGATTTTTGAATGAAAAAATTTTGAAAATTTGACAAAAAAGGGCAACAACTCCTAAATGGGTTTTGGGATTTCCTTTAAAATTTCAGGGTAAGTAGATCTCAACATGGCAAACGTTTTTCAAATTTACATTTCACTTCTATCTCAAAAAGTTTTGGAGATAAATGACGAATAATGATAAAATTTAGAAAATTTGATGAAAAAAGGGCAATAACTCCTAAATGGGTTTTGGGATTTCCTTCAAAATTTCAGGTTAGGTAGATCTTGTCATGCTGATCAATTTTACCCTTGTCAGATTTTTGATATCTGTAACGGTTTTTAAGTTATAAGCCAAAAACAAAACATGCACCCCTATATTCTATTTTTAGCTACGACAGCCATGTTTCATGTCAGATCAAAATAAATTGAGGATCGTTTGTAGAGGACATGTCATCGATCATTCTTATTAAGTTTCAAACCAATCGGCCCAGCGTTTCAGAGGAGAAGATTTTTGAAAATCAGCCAATCAGAAGCAAGAATTGCCTCTGGTGGCCATGTTTCTTGACCAATCAGAACTAAATGAGGAAACTTTGTTGAGGACCTTCCATACACCACTCGTGCAAAGTTTGGTTGGAATTGGCCAAATGGTTTCTGAGGAGAAGATGTTTGAATGAAAAGCTAACGACGGACGGACGACGGATGGACGGCAGACGCCAAGTGATGGCAATAGCCAGGTGAGCTAAAAAATGCATTTTACATCCTATGTTTCTTGACGGATTAGAAAATAAAACATATATTTCATACTAGAAACCCTAAGGATCATTCCACTGAACTTTGGCTAAAAATGGTTCAGTAGTTTCACAGAAGATCTTTGTGATGGCAAAAGCTTGCATGCCTTTTTAAGACAGGTGAGCTAAAAAGGGATCATATGGAGTGTTTCCAATTTCATCAATGAACACTAACAAGAGGCTCAAGAGAATTGAGACTGTATAGCTCACCTGACAGTCCAATAATTACTTCATTATCAAGTGAAAATTGTAATGAACCTTCCAACTTGCTTCATATCAAGTTACAGTTCATCTGGCCTTGCTGCCAGGTTGAGTTTCAGACAAGAAAATTTTTGAAATTCTGACCAATCAGCAAAAAGAATTTATCACGTCTGCCATATTAGCTGTACGACCGGAGAAATATGCAAACTTTATAAAAGTCCTTCCATAGATGATTCATACCAAGTTTCAGTTCATTTAGCTATGACATTTCAGAGGAGAAGATTTTAAAAATTTCTCCAATCAGAAATAAGAATTCATCACGGCGGCAATATTAGTTGTCCGACCAGAACAAAATAAGCAAACTTTATAAAGATCCTTCCACAGATGCATCATACCAAATTACAGTTCATTTGGCTTTGTGGTTTCACAGGAGAAAATTTTTGAAATTTTGATCAATCTGAAATTAGAATTCATCATGACAGCCAGATTAGCTACCTGTCCAACCAGGACGAAATATGCAAACTTTATAGTGGTCCTTCCATAGATGCTTCATACCAAGTTTCACTTCATTTAACTATGTCGTTTCAAAGAAAAAGATTTTAAAAATTTGTCCAATCAGAAATAAGGATTCACCATAGCAGCCATATTTGTTGTCCGATCTGGACGAAATATGCAAACTTTATGAAGGTCCTTCAATAGATGCTTCATACCAAGTTTCAGTTTATTAGCCTTAGGGTATTCAGAGGAGAAGATCAAAATGTTAAAGTTTATAGGCGGACGGAACAACAGACGCCAAGTGATGACAAAAGCTCATATGGCCCTTTGGGCCAGGTGAGCTAAAAACGGGAGGGGCTAGATTTCCCAAAATCAATCCCATCCTGTATTTTTATGGGGTACCATTGTGGTAAAATATTATAATGATAAGTTCAATAGAAAAAAAGTAAATGAGCGGAAACCTAACTTTCTACAGACGCTGAAGCTTTTGTACTACAACGACGTATTTTTATAAAAAGCACTTTGCTGTGGCCTTATAATTTGAAATATGGCATTAGTAAAACCATAGCTGTTGCCTAAACTATAATATTGCAGGGGAGACAAAAAGTGAGCTTATTGCCAGGGGAAAAAACTTGTCGGCACCACTGGAACTATACTAAATTTTGGCAATGTTATAAAATACAATGAAAACTCGTTTTATTAATTTATTTTAAATATCTCACTTTCTCTGAAGTTTGTGAGATAAAAAAACAAAATATTAAATTTTTTATTATAGAACACAATTCATACACACCTACAGGCACTGGTATATCTTTTTTGCAGCTTAGAAGTGTTTCTCAGACTTTCACCTTCATGACAAACCTTGAAACTGGTTTATCATTCAGTTTAAACTGCTTTCCATATAAAAGCTAACAATTCATGATTATATTGGGTGAATTCACTACAATAAACATATTATCTGAGAGAACATTCTTTGATAAACAAACATACATTCATTATTCTGAATTTGTCTGCAAGTAAGAACTTTGTAGACAAAAAGTCAATCTAATGGCAGTACTCTTAAAAACAATTTCAGAGTGAAACAACATGATCAACCTGAAACAATTTAATATTTGCTTTTCTAGTTTATTTTTCTAATATGGAAAAGAATGGTTATGGGGTAAATGTCAAGAAGACATCTTGTATTGTAAGCCAAGATAAAATCAATCATTCTAGAATCATTAAAAAATTTCTTATTAAGTGTATGAATTCTGTTCTATTTTCTTACTCTACTAATGGAAATTGTAAAAAAAAAGATCACAAACAAATACATACATAAGAATTTAACAAAAAAAAATTATGGCCATTTTATCATTAAAATATCAACTTTGTGACTAAAACAATAAGTAGATATACATTAAGACACAGATTTTGATTATTTCTTAAAAAGTAAATTTATAATATGTATAGGTTTTTGTTTTTCCAATTACCATACAAATATAATAAGCCACCACATCTCAAAGCAGATGAATTTGTCATTCAAGTATATATTTTTTGAAATGTAAACCACTCATCCATTCAAACTGATATGGCCTGGGCTGCACTAAAAAGAAAAACCAGAGACACCCAGGAGCCTGTATCGCTGACCTGATAGTGCATTGCCTATTGCATATAGCGAGTAGTTCCCACAGGATTACATGTTAATGTACAGAAACAAGAGGCTCACCAGAGCCTGTATCGCTCACCTGGAGTCTGGTTTTCATTGGACAATTAATCAACTATTTGACCAAGTTTGTTGCAATTAGTTCAATTGTTCAGGGAAAATTTGTTGAAGATTTATTTTTCATAAGGTTTAATGTTAAAATATGTTCCCTGATGGTGGTAGTCCTGGCAGGAAGTTGATAAAATTGACCAGGAATAAGGGTGAAACTTAAATAAATGTAACAGAACCCGACCTCAAATTACACAAACCAATAACTCCTAAATAGAATTTGGGATTCCCTTCAAAATTTCAGGGTAGGTAGATCTCAACATGGCAAACATTTTTCAATTTACATTTCACTTCTATCTCAAATAGTTTTGGAGATAAATGCAAAAATGTTAAAATTTGACAAAAAAGGGCAATAACTCCTAAATGGGTTTTGGGATTTCCTTTAAAATTTCAGGGTATGTAGATCTCAACATGGCAAACATTTTTCAAATTTACATTTCACTTCTATCTCAAATAGTCTTGGAGATAAATGACGAAAAATGTTAAATTATGAAAATTTGATGAAAAAAGGACAATAACTCCTAAATGGGTTTTGGAATTTCCTTCAAAATTTCAGGGTAGGTAGATCTTGTCATGCTGATCAAATTTACCCCATGTCAGATTTTCGATATCTGTAACGGTTTTTGAGTTATTAGCAAAAAAACAGCAATTTACCCCTATGTTCTATTTTTAGTAACAGCGGCCATGTTTTTCGACGAATCAAAAATCCCCACATCAGTTCTATGCAGGGTACCCTAAGCAACAATCTTACCAAGTTTCATATGATTTTGAATAGTAGTTTCAGAGAAGAAGATTTTTGAAATAATAACATAAAAAAAAGCCAAAAATGTGAAAAAAGGGCAATAACTCCTAAATGGGTTTTGGAATTTCCTTCAAAATTTCAGGGTAGGTAGATCTTGTCATGCTGATCAATTTTACTCCATGTCAGATTTTCGATATCTGTAACGGTTTTTGAGTTATTAGCAAAAAACAGCAATTTACCCCTATGTTCTATTTATAGTAACGACAGCCATGTTTTTCGACATTTCAAAAATTTTAAACGATAGAAATTTTCCAGATGCCCTAAAGAACAATTCTGCAAAGTTAGGTTGAAGTCGGTCCAGTAGTTTAGGACGAGTTAACATTTGAAAAAGTTTACAGACGACGACGACGACAGACGACGACGACGACGACGGACGCCAAGTGATGGCAATAGCTCACATGGCCTATGGCCAGGTGAGCTAAAAACTGTAGCTATGACAAAGTAAACTATAGCACTTCTTGTGCTGTAAAGCAGCTTGCTTTGGGAAAAATGTTCATTTAACTAGTTGAGTGCTAAACGAGAAAGTAATTTCAGACAATATTTTTATTTATATTTCCCAAACGGTCCTATTTTAAACTAAGTTCGATTGTGTTGGCCATCTTGGTCAGAAGTCAAAACCATCGAACACAATTTTAAAAGAGAACCACTTAATGACCATTTAATCACAGTTTGGTTCTAATTGACCAAGTAGTTTCAGATAAGATTTTTCATGTAAATTTCCAATAAGGTTCTATGTTAAATTAAGTTTGGCTGTGGCGGCCATCTTGGTTGGAGGTCAGGACCATTGGACACAATTTTGCATTTAATGACCATTCCACCAGTTAAGTTCTGATTCAGCAAGCAGTTTCAGACCAGAAGATTTTTATGTTAATTTCCCTTAGGGTCCAATGTTAATCTAAGTTCGGCTGTGGCAACCATCTTGGTCATAGGTTGGCACCATCGGACACAATTTGAAAGAGGACCACCTAATGACCATTCAACCGCAGCTTGGTTCTAACTGAGCGAGTAGTTTCAGACAAGAAGATATTTAAGTTAATTTCCCATAGGGTCCTCTGTTACACTAAGTTCGGCTGTGGCACCCATCTTGGTCACAGGTTGGGACCATCAGACATACTTTTGAAACACTATCATCTTATGACCATTCCACCACAGTTTGGTTCTAATTGAGCCAGTAGTTTCAGACAATAAGATTTTTATGTGAGTTTCCTTAGGGTCCTATGTTAAACTAAGTTCGGCTGTGGTGGCCATCTTGGTCGGAGGTCGGGACCATCAGACACTTCTGAAAGAGTACCGCCTTATGACCATTCCACCAAGTTTTGGTTCTAATTGGGCAAGTGGTTTCAGACAAAGATTTTTTTGTGAATTTCCCATAGGGTCTTATGTTAAACTAAGTTCCGCTGTGGAGGCCATCTTGGTTTCTGAGGAGAAGATTAAAATGTGGATTGTGGATGACTGACGATAGACACCAAGTGACCGAAGGGTCATGTGAGCTAAAAACAGATCATAATCCATATAAAATCATCTAAAGTTAATTATCTGGTTCTCAGACACTGCGGCCCCACTTAAAAAATGGCATACAGAAATAAACGAGTTTCGGAAAAAAATAACCGCCGTTCTGGTATTTTTCTGTAAAAAAAAAAATTAGAAATTTGGTGCCAAAAGTACAGTTCGAGCAGGTCCAAGACCACAATTAATGCGCAGTGCAGTTCTTCCATATTTATTTTTTGGCCCTTATAAAAATAGTTTAAATGGCTTTTGTTCTAAATTTATAGTAAAATGTTCAGCATTTGCCAGACTCAAGGGTTAAATTGACATTGATCAATTCAAAATAAAAGTAAAAATAAAGAGCTGATGAACGATCACAATTGTTATTTTAACTTGAATATTTGCTCAAAACAAGTCATTCCTGTTCAGTGTACAATTACCGTGGACAATTTAAGTCAGAATCTATGTATATCACCTGGTACTACTACCAACCTAGTAGATCACAATTTAATCAATAACATGTATTTTGAGTTTCAGTATAACTTGTTTAAATAATTGAAGACAAGATACATCCAAGTCTCAATTAATATGGTCAGGAGCTAAAAGTAAGCTAAAATAACTACATGTATCAACAATTGGTGGCTTATCTACTACTAAACATTTACAGCTATATTACTTAATCACTTATAAAAATGTGTATATTTTGATTATTATTTTTCTATAAAAAAATTAAACTGGCCTTCCAAAATATCACAAAAAACTAACTTTAAATCATTCATTTGTTGACAATATAAAGAAAAGCAGTGTTTTCTCATACAAACTTAATTACAATGTCTTTATTTCACTATTGACATTTTATACAAAAACTAAAATATATAAAAACAAAACAAGAACTGCATTGTTTTTGCATCAACCTGATTATTTCCCGTGATATTGTAACTCTTCTATTACGATCTGATGGGTAATTTTAAATGACATTTACAGGGTACATACACTGTCATAATTTTTAAACTGTTGGGCGACATAGCAGACATTTTTATGTCTTTTTTTTAAAAAGAAATAAAAAGTTGATTAGTGTTCATTCATCTGTAAAAATGCATGATTCAAGAGCAAAACAATTTTTGAATTTGAAACATGAAATCTAACAAATAAAAGCCCAAATTGGACTCTTGTAAATGTGTATACAATTTTCATTTGAATTTTAAAACACAAGTATATACCCTTGTGTTAAATTTAGACAATTTCTAGATTTATGATCTGATCGCCAAAAATTTTATTAATGAAACACATAGTTCTACAAGAATGCCATAAATTAACCTCTGTTTCAATTTTGATGATCTACACACTGGGTCCAGTCTGAGCCATTGTTTATTTTCTCTATTATTGCAAGAAAATTTACAATGCAGGGTACTGCTTTTCCTTCAAACTCTTAACGACTGGAGCAAAAAACATAGAAATTCACAACAATTTTTCAGATTCAAATTATTTGACTCTCACACAACAAATATGAAAACCATCAAAATTGTGAAGAGTTTAACCTCTACTGACTGTCACAACTGTTACATCAATTCCCCATTTTGTGATACATATAAGTTGTCTCCCATTTACAGAGTTATCTGCTTTTTGGAGAAGGTGTCTACCATGGACATCAATGGACAAATTATCGTATTTCTGCAAAATATGTTTTCTTCCTATCAATATCCTCTGCACACATTAATGATATGTTTTTGGATATACTTTCCCACATTTTTCAATGTCTGATGAAGGTCTTCCCGAATTCAACATTTTTATAAAAAATTAAAATTACTTTTTGCTCTTTATGTTTAATACAAAACACCTTCTATGAGGAAAGATAACTCATGCATATTGGAGACACCTTCTATATCTGCAAGTAGGGAATACAGTCAATTGGTCTTATAAAACATCACCAGTAACAGTCAAACCTGCTTTCAAGGGCACCTCTATATAGCAAATCACTGTCTATAAAGGGCACAGTGAAAAATTCTCTTTCATGAACAAAGCATGTAAAATTAACCTCTGTATAGAAGGCACCTGCTCATAAAGGACACATTTTTCTGGTCCCTTGGGTGCCCTTTATAGACAGGTTTGACTGTACATGTACATTACTGATCAGGTAAACATAGAACTTGAATAAAATAATCTGGTCGTACTGTGACATATATTGCAAACTACCGATCAAGATCAATGATAACACTTTTGGATTTCAAATGAAACAAAAAGAAATGTGATTATAATATTGCAAATATGAAAATAATCAAACAGATATGATACATGAATAAATATTAAAATTGAGATCATAGTAGCAATATATTCATGTAAAATCCTTATTCATGTTGCACCATTTTTTGTTAATATCCTTATCTATAAATGAAATATACATCATGTATATAATATTTCATAAAAAACAGCAGCAAAGGATTATTTTTTATCAGAAACATTATTACAAATGTACTCATGAAAATGACGATTTATATAATATCTGCATATCTCATAATTGCCATTTGAAATGAACTGTGTAGTTTGCAATTAACAAAACAAAAAATGGAACATATATATCTATTATGAAAACTATACATAACAAATCTCTATCTTGACAACAGCTGAATAAACTTTTCCTCTCATGGAGAAGTGTCGTAAAAAAAACTTCTTAATCCCAATTTTTGAATACTGTATTATTTATCTGTATAGATAAAACTAGAGGCTCTCAAGAGCCTGTATTGCTCACCTGGATTTAACTTTTCACCTTGAGCAGACCTAAAAATTTAAGTGTTGCAGTCAATTTGGCTGGTTTTTCTATAAGATTCTATGTTAAACTAATTTCAGCTGTGGCAGTCATCTTGGTTGACAGTCCAGGTCAACAGATACATTTCTAAAAGAGAACCATCTAAGGACCATTTCTGCTAAGTTTTGTTCCAACTGGCTAAGTGGTTTCAGACAAGAAGATTTTTAAATGAATTTTCCTATATGATCCAATATTTAACTAAGTTCGGTGTGGCAGCCATTTTGGTTGACAATCCGGGTGATCGAACATATTTCTGAAAGAGGACCCCCTAAGGATCAATGCTGCCAAGTCTGGCTGCAATATGTCTAGTGGTTTCAGACAAGAATATTTTTCAATGAATTTTTCCATAGGGTCCTATGTTAAACTAAGTTCAGCTGTGTCGGCCATCTTGGTTCACAGTCCACGAAATCGGACATATTTCTGAAAGAAGACCTCCTAAGGACCATTCCTGAAAAGTCTGGTTCCAATTAGTCAAGTCGTTTCATACAAAAAGATTTCAATGAATTTTCCCATGGGGCCTTATGTTAAACTACGTGCAGTTTTGGTAGCAATCTTGGTTGACAGTCAAGGTCATTGGACACAATTCTGAAAGAGGACCATATTTAGGACCATTGCTGCAAAGTCTGGTTCTAACTGGTCAAGTGGTTTCAGACAAGAAGATTTTTCAATAAATTTTCCCATAGGGCCCTATGTTTAACTATGTTTGGCTGTGGCTGCCATCTTGGCTAACAGTCTGGGTCATCAGACATACTTATGAAAGAGAACCTCCTAAGGAGCATTACTGTCAAGTTTGGTTGCAACTGGCATTGTAGTTTCATACAAGAAGATTTTTTAAATTAATCCCCCCTTTTTTCTAATTTTAGTAAGATGTCGGTTGGAAGTCGGGGATGCCGGACGTAGATTTGGAAAGGGACCACCCAAAGACCATTCCACCAAAGTTTGGTCCCAACTGGTTCGGTGGTTTCTGAGGAGTTGACAAAAAAGTAAAATTCCCATAGGCTCAATGTTAAACCAAAGTCAAGCCAAGGTGGCTATGTTGGATGGAGTTCGGGGAAACCGAACAAATATTTTAAAAGGGGCCACCCAAGGACCATTCTACCAAAGTTTGGTTCAAACTGGCCTAATGGTCTCAGAGAAGATAACGCAAATGTTAAAATTCCCATAGGATCCAAGGTTAAACTATGTCCGACCATGGCAGCCATATTAGATGGCGCCCTGGAAAACTGAACATTTTTTTTAAAGGGGACCATCCAAGGACCATTCCACTTAAGTTTGGTTTAAATTGGTTCAGCAGTTTCAGAGGAGTTTTACGAGGAAAAGTTTACGATGACGTTGACAGACACAAAGTGATGAGAATAGCTCACATGGCCTTTTAGGACAGGTGAGCTAATATAAAAGTCAATAAAGTTTTGAATAGCCCATCTGCCCAACATGTCTGTCCGCCTGCCTTAAACCACCAAACCTTTGCTTCCAAAAAAATCCAGCTGAATATGTGAAAAATAATCCTTATATTGTGGAATAACAGAAAGTACAAAAAGATTTCTTTATTTCAATAAATTTTGGGTTGGGAGGCTTAGACCATAATGCAGAGATATCAACAATTAGCCTGTATCTAATCAGCACTGGCTTTATTCAACAACAATGCAAAAAAAAACAAAGAAATCACAAAAACAAAGGCACATTGCACAGAACTAAGCATTTTTCCTTTTCTTTCTGATAATAATCTCCCCTTGCCTTCTTCATTTATTTACCAAAATATATGCTGGAAAAATATTCATCATCAAGATCAGAAAGGATTTTTATTAGTTAACATTATGTACTACATATACATGTACCAGAAAAAATTGCATCTTAATTACAGTTCAACCAGTCTATTTTAAAAGCTCAATAGAAAGTTGGTTATTCTGTTACATGTTAGATTGACCTTCCAGTAAACAATTTTTTTTTATTTATCTTTGACGATGATACAAATTTATAAATGTGCGAATTTTGCTGAATTACTCACAAACTGAATAAAGTATAACAAAAGGTTTGCAAGTGAAAAGCTAAGTGTAAGTAACAATTATTCCTTCAAACAGCCTTTGTTACTTAAAATGCCAATAATTGCAAATAATATTTGTAAATCCTATCTTTATAACAAATAAATATTTGGGACAATGTTGCCTCAATATTGTTTTTTATTGTTATAATTAACTGGTGTGTATGATTACGTTAATAACATTACCAAAGAAAACCAAATAGATGTACCAGAAGGTACAAGTAAGGAATTATTGCAAAAATAAATCTGTAAAAGTTTCCCACCCTGTTGTCAGTTAATAATTACTTGTTTGCTATGGACTGAGACGTTCTTGACTGACCAAATTCCTGGTTAAGACAATATATGCCCTTGTCCCACTCAATTTTTGACAATTTTAAATTGATTTGAAGACTGAAGAGATGATAAAAAGCACGTCTCCATGATCAGGAAAACTCAGACATCTTGGTTAAAATTTACTGTCATCTCTGACTTGGGAAATCTGCTAAGAGATTGAAAATCTTACCCTTGGGTGTCTTGCACTCTTGTTTGTTTTAGATTCTTAATTTGTCTAATTGCCATACCAAAGTAAAAGATTTTTTTCAATTTGAAGTTTTAAACTTCACGCATTCAAGAACCAATAAACATATGTCTTTCCCTTTTTTAAATCACAGGAGCTGGAAATTTTATCAACAAAATCTGTAAAGCAGTGCAATTATGTAGTCAATCTCAGTCAATGCAAATTTTTCATAATATTCAGTTGACTTAGACATAAATAAATAAATGACATACAAATTTTAATCTATGATGCTGACTTGACACCAGAAACTCAACAAACATTCATGAACAAATATATGTAACCTGTTTGAGACAGTTTTAAAAATAAAGGCATTTACTGAGTAACACCTAATACAATACAAGCAGAAGTATACATGTATGTACAAACACAATTTTGCTCATCGAAATAAATCACTGGACACACTAATTTTGGCCCCCCTTGATACAATTAATCTTCAAAATGGTAAGAGGTAGAAAAACTCTACTGAAAGCACTAATCACCAAAAATCAATAACAAACAAAATATATATATAACACATCTTGGAATAACTCATACATTGTAATATCTATTTTTTATCTACAAAATCTTAGCCATAACAGAATGAAGAATGAACACAACCAAAAATAACCTCTGAAATGTTCAATTTTGGCATCTACAATTCCCTATGTCTTCGTGACCTTGGAAATGGTGATATAAGTCTGTTAACATGCCAATAAAAGTACTACCAGTAATCAATGCAAAATAAACAAACTTTGAAAGCATTCTTGGGAATGTATAAAAATGAAAATAAATTTAACTTTTATAATTAATATATTAAGCCACTATGAAAATAAAAAGTTTAATTGATTAACTACATGTACTTGAAATATTTTCCCCTTAGCCTAAGCTAGATCTCTTTAGTTTTGAAACTACACAAATCAAAATTTCCTTTTCAAAGAGTAATCTAACAGGGTTTTCTGGTAACTCATGAAGGTGAATCCTTGTTTCATTATTTTTTGCTGGGACTTACCAAAATTCCTATTTTTAGGATCATTCAATTGTTGGACTCCCAAGTACTTTGAAATATTAATTTGGGACTCACCATTATGAAATCCTACAAAAAACCCTGGTCTAAGACAACATTTACAAAATCAAGAAGTAAGTAAATGTTTAAAAACTTGGATTCTGACTGTTCTTTACAACTTCATTATAGGATCTTAGAGACAACATATTGTATACATAATATATGATATCAGCTTGAACCTTTAAAATTTTTGCAATCATACATAAAAACTTAAATAAAACAATTTCAATTAAATATGGCACATATCAAAACAAAAATATTTGATCTTAGAAGTTATGGGGTACTGAAAAAATATGGTTTTGAATGAATCTAACATTAAGCGAATTTCAATTAAATATGGCACATATCAAAACAAAAATATTTGATCTTAGAAGTTACGGGGTACTGAAAAAATATGGTTTTGAATGAATCTAACATTAAGCGAATTTCAATTAAATATGGCACATATTACAAAAAATATTTTATATTAGAAGTTACTGAAAAAATATGGTTTTGAATTAATCTAACAGTAAGCACCAATCTTTATCTCTGTCAGTGATACTGATATGCTCTTTTTTGACAAAATTTTATATGGATGAATGACTCAAATTTTGAATAAAACAAACATTTGTGGAAATATAAATCAGCATATTTAAGGCTTAGAAAAAATACAAGAATACATTTTGCCTACAACTTTAAGTTTTCACATTGCCCAGCCTGTTTTGTGCTTCCTGCATGAACAGACTACACGCAAAACTTCATCTAGCCTTGGGTAACAAAACTGCTTCCATTCTGGTTCCAAATAATGGTCATTTATAGTACAGAGATTCGGAGCTCCATGTACCAATACACTGTACAAACATGGGATGTTTAACCTTTCCGAATAGACTAGCGGGCCATTCCATGGATGACGCATAACACGAAACTTTTCAAGCTTTGGCATGTCAATTCTCTTCAAATAAAATCCTCTACTTTGAGAAATATCAAAATATTCGACAGAAGTAGATGCAACAGTGAAAAGAACAAGACCAGGTCCACTAGGGGTCCAAACTTCAAGCATAAATCTTCTTAAGGATGGTAGCCCAGCTAACAATTGCGTCAACAATCCTTGGTGCAAACACTGAAAGACATAGTATTTTTCAAGTACAAGACTGTGGATATTTTTTAATCTAGTAAGGCACTCAACACTTCTTGATGACCAATCAAAGGGCATAACAAGAGTAGTGGTGGCAGTTGCCCTTTTGGAGAAAAAATCGAAAAATTCCACAAAATATCGAGCTCGCAACTTATGTCTGTATATACTATCATTCTCTCTTTGGTCATCTAGAGGAAGCCAGTATGGACGACATGGAGTTTCCTTCCAATTCAAACTAGCTACCTTTAAATCTTTGAAATTCAAATTCTGTATTACATTCTGTACGAGGTCTCGATACCCACAAGACACTTCAGCTATGTTAAATTTGAATTCAAATCTTTTTGGTCGAGGATTTATCCTGAGAATAAACTTGCAGAAAAGATGCACTCTTTTTTTGTAACATGTGTAGCAATTTTCTGTTGGTTCATGATTTGTTTGAGATTGTAAACATGACATTGGAAAGTTCCATATACCTAAATGAGTCCACAAACTTGAATGAAGGAGAAGTTCATACCATGATTTACATAAAGATAGAACTTTTCCCTTCTGTAAATGATCCAAATAAGAGAATATTTTCAGCTTACAATCAACAGGTAAAGACACAAAAGGGAAATATTCTTCACTGTAAACTGGAACACCTGGATCCAGTAAAACATTATCATACTGTAAATTTTTCATGTAACGTATACTTTCCTTTGCTTTCCCCTTGGTTTTTCTCCTCTCCATGGACCTACAGGATAAATAGTTATATTTTATTGTAATTCTTGTAGAATAATTTTTCATGTCTAAAGCAAACATCAGAGTATTATATTTAAATTACTACAATATAACTTCGATATAATGGCAACTTCTGAATTTCTGTAGGCATACTGAGGGGTTGGTATTTCATAAAACAAAAAATGTGCTGTCAAATTGATTTTTCATTTTTTTTTTTGTCTTACCTAGAGAATTAATTTTAATTTTACAGTTATATTGTATTTAATGCAATAGGAGATATGGAGTTATAATACTTATAGTTATCAATGCCTCAGCAGTAAGCTATAGAATTTTAACGATCTGTAACAATTCAACAATTTGCAAACAAACAATAATCAGTGTGAAATGGATATTTAGGAATTGAAATATAAAACCATTATTTTGTTTTGTACACAAACAAGCAGCATTCTCCCGATCTCCATATAGCGCTGTGGTCGATGGAAAAAATCAAAACATCTGACAAACTCCGGAGAACAACGAAGACGAGACCAAAACAATACATGCACTACAATTAAAAACTAAAAACATACGAACAACATGGACCCCACCAAAAAACTGGGGGCAGACTCAGGTGCTCTGGAAGAGTAAGCAGTCTCTGCTTCCTGCAGGACACCCACCATGCTGCCCATGTCAAATTTGGTATGAGGAAGGGATAACATTAATGGACCAGGTGCATTTTTATTTGGGAAACAATTTTTTCATACCTGTCAACCAAGTCATGATCACGTCCAAAATAAGGATGACTCCAATTTAAGAGCAACATACCCCTGTCTGAGCAACTTTTCTGTCAGGAGCCGGGCTCTGTCCAGGAAGTCAATGTATATGTCACAAGCTCTGGAATAACGTATGAGTTTGATATATATACTCCATACGCCAGTGCTTCTGGAATATTGCCACTCAAAAATGGAAAGTTGACGACTGGAAAGTCAAAGTCATCCCATTTGTCGTAAAGTTTTGTATTCATCCTTCCTCTGGTGTCAATTTCGATGTGAAGGTCAACATGGTCAAGATAAGATGCAGACTTGGCAGTGTCTGTGGTATCCTTAATTTTGAGCTCATTGGGATAGGCGAGATTTATGAAATTTCCAAAACGTGAATTGTTTAGTGATAAAACATCATCTATCTAGCGGCAGCTGAAATTAAAGGTACAGGCTAACTTCTTCTGTTTTTCCTTAAGAAGCCTGTCAAGGAAGTCCGTCTCATATGAGTAAAGGAACAAGTCGGCCATGAGTGGCTCACAATTAGTACCCATAGAAATGCCAATTGTCTGTTGGAAAACACTTTCACAAAATTGAACAAATAAGTCATCGATCAAAAATTCAATCATCAGGACAATTTCTTCCTCTGTATATTTTTGGTTAGATTTAGTTGTCATTCACTGCAGAGTCTTAATTGACTGCAGCGCCTTGATTAGTAACACCACAGCATCATCGTAATTAAAAGTCAATTTGTAATAAAGAAGTATTTGACAACATTCAAGTACTTCTGTCTGCATTGTAATTAATAGCTATGTAAAATTACTTTTCAATAGAAATTGTAGAATCGGTAATTATCTATTATAAATAGCCGAAAATATGTGTTTTCAGTTAAACAAGAGTGGACACACTACATGTCTAGCCTTAGTATGCACTTGGACACAGAATAATGATTATCTGATATGCGACATTTTGCAAAAGAAATTGAGGTCAAAGTCAAAAGGCAGGTGTCATACCAACATGTATCCAATAAGAACTATCTATTGACCAAATATGGTGGGTCTAGGTATTAAAGTTGCTGAGAAATTGACGTAATCTCAAAAATGTGACAAAGTCACTCAAGCATGCAATTGAGGTCAAAGTCCAGAGACAGGTGTCAGACTTGCATGTACCCACTAAGAACTATCTATAGACCAAACACAGATGGGTCTAGGTATTACAGTTGCTGAAAAAAGGACTTAAGAAATTTGGATGAAAGTCACTGAACCATGAAATTGAGGTCAAGGTCCAGAGACAAGTGTCAGACTGGCATGTTCCCACCAAGAACAAGACCAAAATACAGTAGGTCTAGGTATTAGTTGTTGAAAAATGGACTTAATCAAGAAACTTGGATGAAAGTCATTCAACCACGGAATTGAGGTCAAGGTCCAGAGACAAGTGTCAGACTGGCATCTACCCACCAAGGTCCCAAACCAGGTGTCAGACATCTATTGACCAAATATGGTGGGTCTAGGTATTCTAGTTGCAGAGAAATGGACTTAACCATGAAAAAGTGACTCAAGCATGAAATTGAAGTCAAGGTCCCAAACCAGGTTTCAGACTGACATGAACCCACAAGAACTATCTATTGACCAAATATAGTGGGTCTAGGTATTCTAGTTTCTGTGTAATGGACTTAACCACGAAAATGTGATGCAGGTCATTCAAGCATGAAATTGAGGTCAACGTCAAAGGGCAGGTGTTAAGATTTTATTTCAGTTTTACATTCAAACAAGGAGAGTTCCAGCATTTGTCAAATGTTTGATAAAAAGAATTGTTCAAGCATTTGACCAGGATACTATCCAAAATAACAAATGCCCTGATGATCATTTCTATAAAGGGATAATTAACAGATAAAGACATGAAGATTGCAGGCACATAAAAACATAAGAATATTTAACTGATTTATCTTATATTTGTTCACTTACCTCTATGTATACATATGTATAATACTATTCATTTAGTTATAAACATTTTAATACACAGAAAAATAATTTTCTGTTTGTCAATACATGTTTTATATATATATACACAATATTCACGCTTTGTGTCTTTAAACAAAAAATGTTACGCTACGATTTTTGTGCCTTTAGAATTTTCTGGGGAGAACACTGAAACAAGATCATAACAAAGACATCATTACATCATAAGAAATAGCAAAGCTAATGGCAGAAGTTGAACAACCCATTATTTTGTCAAAGTATGATGAAAACGGAAAACCTTATATTGTGCATACCTCCAACATGTACATGTGTACATGTACAATCATCATTCAACTTTGATTTTGCCCTGAAAATTAATAAGTTCAACCCACCCATAATTTGATGAAAATATCAGGAAAAAAATTCCTTTTATATAATATTCACACATTCAATAAGTACACAATCATCCTGAAAGTAAAATATCTAGCTTGAAATCTGCAGATATTATGCACTGAAAAACCATGTACCTCCAGTGTTAATTTCACTAAAAAATTGATCAAGTTCATGGTCAACAACCCATACATTTGTGAAAAATCAATGAAGAATATAAATACTTTTAGTATACAAACTTTTAAATATTTGTAAAATCATCCTGCAAAGGAAACCTTTCTGGCCTGAAAACTGCAGGAGTTATCCAAACCAGCCATATATATTGGTACCCTATATGAGGACAGATGGATAGGACAAGGATGATTTCATATATCCCATCTGTGGGGATTCAAAGCTGTAATAAACATACAGAAATGGGAATGACAGGCCAATTATTAATAAATTGCTTCGCTGAGCGCAGCTGGATACGACTGCAGAGGTCCAACCCTGAACAGTTAGGGCAAAAATGGACACAATATTCATGCTTGATACAGGTCTGAATTTGGATTGTAATTAAATATTTGACACATAATAGGTTTCTGACACAGAATAACTGTAGTCAAAGAACTTAGAATTGGACATATGATTTGAATTTATATTCAATTTTTTGCTTTTTGTGCAATACAATATGCTGTTGCGAATTGACCCCTCCCCCCCCAAAAAAAATAAAATTTAACTCCTTTTTTTGCTTTTTTGCAATACACTATGTTGTTGCGTACTGACCCCCTCCCCCCCAAAAAAAAATCATTGTACCCCCCTCTCCACCCTTTGTTTTGCAAAACAAAAATTTGAAGACATTTTCTTTTTAATTTCTGAAATCTGAAATGAGAAAAAATTGCCCCCCCCCCACAATTTCTTATTTACCCCCCCCCCCCCCCCCTTTTCCCTTTTTCCAAAAAAAAATTCTTTCCCTCAAGATATGGTCATAATACCCATTTAAATATATCATAAAAGTCTTAAAATAGAAAATGACATATGGACAAAATTAATATTAATTAATAGTAACTTCTAAAAATAAACTGAAAGCTATAAATCACCCCAAGACAATCTACATTTCTTTATACATAATTTACAAGCAGTGTGAGGGAGGTAATTGAATCATACACAACATTTTACTTTAAATGTGTTTGGATTACCTCCCTTACACCAAGATAATAACCAAACAAGAAAAATGCTTATTGGGCCCTTTTTTGGAACCTAATTCTTAAACTGTTGGGACCAAAACTCCCAAAATCAATCCCAACCTTCCTTTTGTGGTCATAAACCTTGTGTTTAAATTTCATAGATTTCTATTAACTTATACTAAAGTTATAGTGCGAAAACCAAATGTCTTCGGACGACGACGATGGCGACGCCAACGTCATACCAATATACGACCGCAAAAATTTTGCGGTCGTATAAAAATTAAAAAATCCAGAAAATAAATATACATGTACAGGATTGATTACTATTTCCTCACCTGATTATTTCATAATTCGAAGCTTGATGCCTGTTAAATGACCCCTATACAGATCTACGCATATACTTCCATTCTTCTGCTCCTACATTGTGTAACTATAACTTTGTCAAACATATAAGAAAAACCTACAATACAGAGTGTATACAAACAGTTATTTCCCATTAATATTATAATATTATTGATTAATAATTTCCGTATTGGCTTAGTTATTGGTCCGAGGTTTGCTGTATTGGCCTGAGGAAGGCCGATACAGCAGGCCAAGGACTATTAACTCAGCCAATACGCAAATTGTCAATTAATGATATCTTTATTAATTAACTTTTCATAAACATTAAATAGAATTATCTTTTAAATATAGTCTACCAAACTGAACTGCAATTCTCTAAAAAATCTTACGCACGAACGTGAAATTACGAAAGTATACTTTTTGTAAAAAATTCAAAAAAAAAAATTATCTATTTTCTAGTACTTTAAGAGACAAGTAAAACGAATGGTCACAAGTGGAGTAAAAAATCAATAATTAAAAATTTTAAGTAGCTTTTTGCACAATTGTCCAACAGTGTGACGTCCCTATATATTTGCATGTGTGAAAATCCTCGGATGTGGGTCAATACGGGAGAACTCGGCCAATACAGAAGGGAAGTTCGTATTGGCCGAGTTTTTCTGTATTGGCCTCGTTCGATTATCTGTATTGTATAGACAGATTAACTGTTATTTAAGCAAATAACACAGTAGTTAATTAATAATTGGAGTTATAAAAGAAAAAATAAATACAACATAATTAACATAATTTCCAATATTATATCAAAATTCTGGAGAAGGGACTTTTTACATTAGGCCAAAATGAAATATATATGTCTGTTTCTGATTACCCGACCGACCTCATTTTCAGCCGTGATCTCAAAACTTTTACCAAAATTGAAATATTTTTTTTCAGAATACCTTTGGAGTCAAGTGTGAGAGGACAGGAAAACCTTGGTCAGTTCCAAATTATCTCCAGAATGGATACATCAAATTTGGCAGAAATTTATATAAATGCTTGACACATCCGGTCTGGGGTAGCATAATTTAATCAGAAATGGGACTAAAACGTTTAGTGGGAAATATGGGCTAAAAGGTAGGCATTTAGTTAAAATATTGTGTTATGATATAGTACATCTGGGCCACCCAAGTCTCCAAAAAATCAATACAAACAAGTCCCTTTGTTCCGACCATATGACATCAAACACCCTTTTTTTTCATATTGACTTTATTGTTTAAGAAGTATATATAGTCAGAATCGAAAATTTCTCCAAAATATCATAAATATATAAAGCCAGTAGAGTGAACAGACCCAGGACAAACAGGTATCAGGGCCAAGTATTAGCGGTATCTCGAAAGACCGAAAGACATGTCATTATCCAAAGAAACACTTGGAATAACTGAAAAACATCTAAAAATTTTAATTGTACCACACATTGTTGACTTTTATGCATCGTTGAATAAATTATATTTACTTAAGGAGTCTATGCTTTTACAACAAGAGGCTCAGTGGGCTGAGCCTGTATTGCTCACCTGGCAGTCACAAACTTTTGATTTGATTTGACAGATTAGACTAATTTCTGGAAACTTTGTAAATGATCTTCTATAAATGCTTCATCCCAATTATAAGTTCATTGGCCAAACGGTTTCAGAGAAGTTTTAAATTTTGACCAATCAGAACATATAAAGGTTTCTGGCCGCCATTTTGTTTCATGGACTAAAAGGATTTATTTTTCAAAGTTTGTAAAGGATCTTCCATAGATGCTCCATACCAAAAATCAGTTCATTTGCCTTTACGGTTTCAGAGGAGAAGAAGTTTTAGATTTGGACCAATCAGAACATGTAAATGATCATGGCGGCCATTTTGTTTCAGGATTCCTAGATGATTTATGCAATCTTTGTAAAGGACCTTCTATAGATGCTCCATACCAAAAATAAGTTCATTTGGCTTTACGGTTTCAGAGAAGAAGTAGTTTTAATTTTTGACCAATCAGAACTTGTAAATGCTCATGGCGGCCATTTTGTTTCATGGATCAAGATGATTTATGCAAAGTTTGTAAAGGACCTTCCATAGATGCTCCATAACAAAAATTTGTTCATTTGGCTTTATGGTTTCAGAGGAGAAGAAGTTCTAAATTTTCGACCAATCAGAACGTAAATGCTCATAGTGGCCATTTTGTTTCACGGAGCGGGATGATATATGCAAACTTTGTAAAGGACCTTCAATAGATGCTCCATACTAAAAATCAGTTCATTTGGCTTTACGGTTTCAGAGGAGAAGAAGTTTTAAATTTCGACCAATCAGACCATATAAATGCTCATAGCGGCCATTTTGTTTCACGGACCGGGATGATTTATGCAAACCTAGTAAAGGACCTTCCACAGAAGCTACAGGCCAAGTTTCAGTTCAATAGGTCCAGGGGTTTCTGAGGAGAAGATGAAAATGTAAAAGTTTACAGACAGACGGACGGACGACGGACGCCAAGTGATCATAAAATCTCACATGGCCTTTGGCCAGGTGAGCTAAAAAAAAGGATTTATCAAAGCAGATAAGTTTATAAGATGTGATTATAATTCAATGGAAACATCAAACATGGGCGCCCATGGAAATCAAAATGGGAAGCCTAAAAAAAATGATTGCATACATTCAACAAAAATAATATTTATAAAAATAAATTTTTAATTATTGTCTATTAATTGCATTTTGGTTAAGTTAAAAAAAAAATTAGGCATGTATAAATACACCAAGGCACTGCAATTACTCCAATCACCAATAAAAAAAAGTTTTCTTAGTGATTTACTCATTAATAAGGCCTACAATAATATATTGTTTGTTTCTCCTTTGCGACAGACCCACTGAAATCGCCGCGACTGAAAAATTTTTACAGCCTCAGTGCTCCTTCAATTTTTTTTAATGATTTTCCATTTTCGGAAAATGTTTTGTGTCTCATTCCAATTAAAAGTCAATTTTCAATAAAGAAGTATTTGACAACATTTTGCATTGTAGTTAAAAGATATTTAAATTTACTGTAGAATCGGTTATTATTATTGGTTAGCCAAAGTTAAATTAAGATGTGTATTTCCACTGAAGTAAAAATAGATCGATGTTTTTTTTGGTTGGAAGTAACGACGTTTGACCTTACCACTTTTGTTTTTATACAGACTGTTCAATACAAAAAAGCATGCAAAAAGCACGATAAAACTTCTAGAAAATATGGATTTTATAAAATAATTGCGTTTGTGTACTTTTTGGGATTAAGAAATAAAACGATCATGAATGACTGTTGTCCAAAAAATATACAAGCGATCAGAAATGGAAAATCACCCTTTCACATGTCAAAACGATCGGCATGATTGTAAATAAACACACAATCGTACATTTATCTGCATACTGTCATTGTGACTATCATCCAGAATAAAATAATTTCAAAGATTAAAACAGGTTTGACACATTTGACTGGAATATTTCGCATAGAATGGACGGCCCGGGAGTACACAACTTTGTAAAATTCACCCGACATAAAAATCTGGGTTTTTTTTTTTTTTCATTTACATTTAGTGCCATGGAATATATGCGAATATTTTTTGACATCTTGGCATTTATGACAAGTGACGTAAATTGGATTCTAAATACAAGACTCAAAACCATTCTTCACATACAGAAATGAATAAAAAAGAATTTAAATGTTCAATTGAAGGGGGGGATTAAGATTTTTTTTTTTTTTGGTTTTGCGTTCAAACAAGCAGAGTTCCAGCATTTGATCAGAGAACAATATCCAAAATAACAAATGATCTATGAAGGGAAAATTCAAAGATATAAACGTGAATATTGCAGACACAGGAAAATAGAAGAACAAGGGTCAAATTACTTTATTTTAAACAGTTTTTTAATCAGAAGTATGTAAAACTTGTAATTTTGTGACTGTCAGATTGGTCCAATTTCAGAATTTTGGGGGCTATGTAAATGATAACTATACCCCTTAAAGACCTTTTGGGGATTTTCTTTGATTTGCAACGGTAGAATTTTCTATAATTTTGATATATTTTCCAGTTATGTGTGTACATTGAATAAAAGAAAGATTATAAAGCTTGAGCTGGTGCAATTTTTTTTTAATTTGACTTAATGTTAACATGAAAATGCCCTATGAAATAATTGTGGTCTCGGGCCATAAGCATGGCTTTGGGGTTTGTATGGCCCAACATACAAAAAGATATCAGACACTGATTTTCCAACCACATTCCCACAAGGGACATCATAGATTACATTTAATGATTACAATTCTACAGACTGGTAATGACACAATAAACTAAAATGTTTATTACCTTACAACTCTATTATATTTTTAATTAGATTGTTGTATGGTGACACGTCCCCAATACATAAAATGTTTATTACCTACAATCTCATATTCGATATTTCAGATTTCCATCTCTTAATTCTTATGATAAATATTATTTTTTCCGAAAAACATTTTTGAAGAAATTTTTAACTAATTTTTCACCTGTAGAAGGACAATAATTAGGAGATATTTCATTTATTTGCTTTCTTGATTCATACTTTAACGAATCCAATGGTTTAACTGAGAAATGTAGGACCTACGAATTTTGGTTGAATATATAGGGTAGATGTGATGTCAAATCTTTAATATGTGAATGAATTCTTGATACTCAGAAACTGTGCCTTGTGCAGGATATCGTTGCAGTTTTGAAAAGAGGTTTATTAGAATATGAAGAAAAAATTAAATAAAATACTAAATTTTTTAAATTTAAATAAAATAATTATTCTGGACAGTTATCCATTCTACATTTTCTTTAAAAGGGAAAAGTTAAGGGGAATTTAAAATAGTAATATATCCCGGGTCAAATTGGGGGAGGTGCCCATCCTCACATTGTATATTGCCTTGACGCAGCGTGAGGCTCCAGTAAATGGTGTCCAAGAATGAACACCGAAATAGCATATTTTAAACTACAAGAACGTATGCCATCCGTCTTTTAGGATTTCCATAGTTGCCATATTTGATGTATTTGTTATCTTTAATTTATTAAATAAAAATTATTAAAATGTCATCAAAATCTATAAGTCACCAATATGTGCTATAATTAAAATTTTGAAGTGTCTTTTGGTCATTCAAAGTGATTTTCAAATAATGACGCGTCTTTCGAGTCACCTAGTTTTAGGGTGAACAGGAATAAGGGCGAACATGTTTAAGGACGAACAGGCTGGATTCCAAGGCCCCCGCCAATTCTGAAGCAAGCATTTTGACATCAGGAATCTTGGACAGATAGGATGCAGGAGCTACATTACTTTAGCAGATATTGCTATAATGGAAGCAAACAAATACCATAGATACTTCAGCACAGGGACTAGGCAATAAAAATAAGTCATATGAAATAATGGGAATTTCCAACTATTCATGACATTGAAATTCATCCCATTGTAATTAATGTTCATCTTCATTTACCTTTCAACATTCTAAAGACACAAATAGGTTAACTGAATAAATATTAGAGTTGACATGTTAAATCTATCTCAAATTCACCACTTTCAAATTCAGGTAAAAAAAAATATAACGAGCCATTTTCTTTTTTCTGAACTGGTTACCTGTGTTTATTTCCCATGACTCTTAATAAGAAACAGTTCAGAGCTATTTGCCATAAATATTTTTCAAGCTTATATAGTCTCCATTCTAATCGCATTTTCATATACCATACATTTCTGTTTCCTTATCCGTCATCATTGATCTTCATTGATACATATATATTAGAACTGATATGTGAACTAAATATTTTGCTTCATCAGCTGTTTTCCTTATTTCCGGTTTTACAGTGTTCCCAAACGTAACAAATACCAGTTTACGCGGGAAAAGCTAAAAAAAAAAAACAAAAACAAAAAACAACCCAAGAACTGTTTAGTAAACAGAATCATAATCTGATAATGGGGAATGAAACTAGCCAAAACGTTGCATATGGGCAGTCATTACCAAACAACATAAATATAGCTTGGAAAAATGTAGACAAGAAAAACGGTTTTCCAGCTCGAGAGGGACAATGTTCCTGTGGTAATGATACAAGACTCTTTGTGTTTGGTGGCGTTTTGCAAACAGAAACAGAACCTCACGAATCAAATGATCTGTTAGCATTTGATACAGGTAAATCAAATTACCTCATTTGGGTACAGCTCCCCTCCTAAAATTTCCAACTCGCCCATTTCCCATTCATCATTTCTTAAATTACTTAATTACATTCACATGGTTAATTAATGTTATGGGCTTCCCTAGTCCCTTATGGGAAATTCTGTCTGGAGTTATTTTTTTGACTTGGACTAAATGCAGCTGATGAAGAAACAATAATACAATTTGAAGTAGGCCAATCTTATTCTCAGATATAACCACTTTTTACATTGTCCCCCCCCCCCTTCCCCCACATACAGACAATATCTCATGAAACTAATATTTCCAGTGCTGTCGTGACAAAAGTTCATCCTTTTGGCAATGCCTGTGATGGAGGGTCATCGTGATACCGCGATAACAAACACAAACATTGTCGCGAGGGAAGAGAGAAAGGGATTAATTGATCGGGTGTCATTTTCGTCACGGCTGGTGATGTACATCGTGTCATTTTCAGTGAAATATTAAATAACAATATGGTATACTTTCTTTTATACACAGTTTTAAAGAATTATTTACATTGTATTGTGTAAAGCGAATATTTTTGCGTTATTGATTTGTACATGTATTGTTGTCAATTTCCCTGTAACACGTATAAATTCCAACATCAGAGCTTTGATTGACAGTACAGTGTCGTTAAACACGTGGTGTATGTTTGAAACCACACAAGTGATGATATCATTCTTATCTTGACCATTCACAAAGTTTGGTGGGCGTATACCAATTACCTGATTGCTGAAGTTCCCGCCACAGTAACTTGCATGTGAAAACCAGTGAAGTTAGAAAAACATCTAAATTTTCGTCAAGTGTTTGTAAATTACTTTTGATTGGTCGATTAAGAGATATATTTAATCTTTTGAATACAATATTAATGTAATTACGTAACAAATATAATTTTTAAAAAGAAATTATCTTTGAAAATAAGATCTAACAAAATGATAAAGATAGCCGCCGAGCAGGTGTCATACTGAAGAACAGCTCCTACTTCTTTTGCAAAATCTATTGTTTTCTTGATGTGCAAATATAACATTTTGTGAGGATGTGTTGCATAAGTGTATGAAGTATCTTCTGTTAAAGTTTCATATGCAGAAACCGTGGATTTTAGGATTTATCTGCAGTAATAATTTTTGATTTGGAAAACAAAAGACAAATAAGAGACACATGTAAATAGATAGTAGATGTATTCAAACTTTTTCATAATACTTTAACAATATGCCTGGAGAGAGCAATTATTCTAGCAAACCTGGTGGTAGTGGTAATAAACCAGTTAAGAGTGTTCAGACATTGCTGGCAGCTAAAAAGGAAAGTAACAAAGAAAGAGAACCAAAAGCAAAGAGAACTCACTCAGAAGTTTCTACTGATTCAAATTCCAGTTTTGATATAACATCAATAATTAATTTTCAAAAAGACCTTGATAAGATTAAATTTTCTTTGAAAGACATTACAACAAAAGATGACTTGAATAAGGTTACAAAAGATCTTTTTTAAACCTCTGACTTAGAAAAACTTGTTAGTGAGACTGTTAAGAAACTGTTCAGAAAATCTGAGTCATCTTTAGAAAAAAAAATGAATGAAAAAGTATTGAAGATGCACAATGAGATGCAAGAGAGAATTGAAGCGCTGTCAGTTGAAAATGATGACTTGAGAAGGAAACTTGACATCAATTCAAAGTAGACATTGTCTATGAAGACAGATTTGGTAGAGACAATAAAAGTTTAAAAAGAAGCTAACATCAGTAATATTTATAATGAACAGTATTCGAGAAAAAACAATATCAAAGTTTTTAACTTTCCTAGACGAGAAAAACAAAACCTCCGTAAAGAGTTTATAGAATTGGTAAAAAAGGATTTAGATGTTACACCAGAAGATAGTGATGTGGTTGCAATACACAAATTAACATCACAACATGAACCAAGCCCAGTTATTGTTAGACTTTTCAACAGTGATGTGAAAAGAAGGTTAATGAGGGTTAGAAAGGAATTGAAAGGTAAAGTGAAATTCATGGATGATGTGAGTCAAAGAAATATGGAACTGATACACAGATTAGAGAAAAGTAATCTTTTTGAACAGGTTTGGTATTATAATGGTGGTGTCTATGGGAGAATTGTTAATGGTCTACAATTAAAATTTGGAATGTATGATGACATAAACTTCAGAATTAGACGAGGATGGTAACTGATGTTTTTACTACAAAATACAATATAAAAAAGATGCATTTTTAGCTCACCTGACCCGAAGGGTCATGTGAGCTTTTGCCATCACTTGGCGTCCGTCGTCGTCCATCGTCCGTCGTAAACTTTTTAAAAAATCCCCCTCAGAAACTGCTGGGCCAATATGAACCAAGCTTGGTCTGAATCATCACCAGGGTACCCAGTTTCAAAATTGTATCTGATGAGTCCAAGGACCAAACAACATGGCCGCTGTTACTATATATATAGAACATGGAGGTAAATTGCTGTTTTTGGTTAATAACTCAAAAACCAGTACAGATATCGAAAATCTGATATGGGGTAAAAATGATCAACACTGCAAGATCTACCTACCCTGCAAGTTAATTGGAATACCCATCTTGGAGTTATTGCCCTTTTTTGTGTGAAATTTTCAAATTTTTTATACATTTTGTCTTATATTTTGAAAAGTATTAGAGTTAGAGGTTAAGTTTTATTGCAAAAATGTTCAGCATGTCAAGATCAACATACCCTCTAATTTTGTTATAAATCAGAATACCCATCTTGGAGTTATTGCCCTTTCTTTGTCAAATTTTCAGCATTTTAATATATTTTGCCTTATATTTCATTAACTATAAGAGATAGAAGTTAAGTTTAAATTGCAATTATGTTTAGCATGTCAAGATCTACATATATCCTCTAATTTTGAAGTAAATATGATTACCCATCTTGGAGTTATTGCCCTTTTTTATCCAATTTTCCAAAAAATTAATATATTTCGTCTTATATTTCAAAAAGTATTAGAGATAGAGGTTAAGTTTTACCTATCAAAATGTTCAGCATGTCAAGATCTACATACCCTCTAATTTTGTAATAAATCTGAATACCCATCTTGGAGTTATTGTCCTTTCTTTGTCAAATTTTCAACATTTTAACATATAACGCCTGATATTTCATAAACTATAAGAGAAAGAGGTTAACTTCAAACTGCAAAAGATTTTCATTAGTTAAGATATACCTCTTGAAATGCATTTTTAGCTCACCTGACCCAAAGGGTCAAGTGAGCTATTCTTATCACTTGGCGTCCGTCGTCCGTTAACTTTTACAAAAATCTTCTCCTCTGAAACTACTGGGCCAAATTGAACCAAACTTGGCCACAAGCATCATTAGGGTATCTAGTTTAAAAAATATGTCCGATGACCCCGCCTGCCAACCAACATGGCTAAAAATAGAACATAGGGGTAAACTGCAGTTTTTGTCTTATATCTCAAAAACTTAAGCAATTAGAGCAAAACTGACATGGGGTAAAAATGTTCATCAGGTCAAGATCTACCTGTCATGAAATTTTCAGATGAATCGCATGGATTTTTCTACCATCCAGCTGGGTCCGGTAAAAGGACCCATTCCCAATGGAAATTATTTTAAAATCATGCAGAATTCCCAAAAATGTTAACTTACCTCTAATTTTTGTTCCCAATTGACCAAAATTTTTCCCAAAACAGGCCAAAAATGACCCTTCCCAATAACCCTGGATAAACCCCTGGAATCGGTCAACCCTTTGTTGGGTTATTAATATTGCCCCTGAATTGTTAATTTTAAGGAAATTTTGCAGTTTTAGGTTATTATCTCAAACCGCTGGGCCAATTGAGACCAAACTTTGGTGGAATGGTCCTTGGGTGGCCCCCTTGCAAAATTATGTCTTGCATCCCCGACTTCCAACCAAGATGGCTGCTGTTACTAAAAATAGAAAAAAAAGGGGGGTGACTTCAGCTCCTTAGGAAAACCATTTTGACCATGATATCTCAAAAATCTTCTTATATGAAACTACAAATCCAGTTGGAACCAAAGTTGGCAGTACATGTAATAGTTCTTAGGAGGTTCTCTTTCAGAAATATGTCCAATGACCCGAACTGTTAACCAAGAACAGCTGAACTTAGTTTTAACATAGGGCCCTATGGGAAAATTCATTGAAAAATCTTCTTGTCTGAAACCACTTGACCGATTGGAACCAGACTTTGCAGCAATGGTCCTTAGATGGTCCTATTTCAGAATTTTGTGGGATGACCCAGACTGTCAACCAAGATGGCCACCACAACCGAACTTAGTTTAACATAGGGCCT
Organism: Mytilisepta virgata; assembly: GCA_028015205.1. Lineage (NCBI taxonomy): Eukaryota > Metazoa > Mollusca > Bivalvia > Mytilida > Mytilidae > Mytilisepta > Mytilisepta virgata. The sequence continues at coordinate 36,132,375 of CM051517.1, forward strand.
ATAGGAAAATTCATTGAAAAATCTTCTTGTCTGAAACCACTTGACATATTGGAGCCAGACTTGGCAGCATTAGTCCTTAGGAGGTCCCTTTTCAGAAATGTGTCTGATTTCGTGGACTGTGAACCAAGATGGCCACCACAGCAGAACTTAGTTTAACATAGGACCCTATAGGAAATTCACTCAAAATTCTCATCTGAAACCACTTAGCCAATTAGAATTAGACTTGGTAGCAATGGTCCTTAGATGGTCCTCTTTCAGAAGATTGTGCGATGACTGTCAACCAAGATGGCCGCGAACTTAGTTTAAGATAGGGCCTTATGGTAAAATTCATTGAAAAATCTTCTTGTCTGAAACCACTTGACATATTGGAGCCAGACTTGGCAGCATTGGTCCTTAGGAGGTCCTCTTTCAGAAATGTGTTCGATCACCCGGATTGTCAACCAAGATGGCTGCCAAACCGAACTTAGTTAAATATTGGACCCTATAGGAAAATTCATTTGAAAATCTTCTTATCTGAAACCACTTAGCCAGTTGGAACAAGACTTAGCAGAGATGTCCTTAGATGGTTCTCTTGTAGAAATGTATCTGTTGACCTGGACTGTCAACCAAGATGACTGCCACAGCTGAAATTAGTTTAACATAGAATCCTATAGAAAAACCAGCCAAATTGACTGCAACACTTAAATTTTTAGGTCTGCTCAAGGTGAAAAGTTAAATCCAGGTGAGTGATATAGGCTCTTGAGAGTTCAAAAAATATGTACTACATGTCTTTCATCTTTATTTTGAATTTTTGTTTTAATCCACTTTTCAATATCTACAAATATTCCCTGTCTTCACAAGATTATAGCATAAAAACTTTTAACTCTCAGGGTCTAGGTAATAAATACAAGCAAAAATATGTTTTAAATTTTTTGAAATCTAAAAAATACATTTATTGTATACAAGATTCACATTTTACTACTGAAATGGAGAGAAATATTAGAGCATTGTGGGGATAAGAATGTTATTTTTCATCTTTTTCTTCTAACTCTAGAGGGACATAAATTTTTTTCAACAATAATTTTGAATTTAAAGTTTTAAAAGAGAAAAAAGATGTGAACGGCAATTTTATAGCCTTAGATGTTATAATTGATAAACAGCAGCATATACTTTTGTCATTGTATGGTCCTAATATAGATAATCCTAATTTTTACAACCAGATTATTAATATAATTGAATATTTTGGAAATGAAAGCTATATTCTGTGTGTTGATTTTAATTTAGTTCTAGATCCACGCACATATTATTGTAATTTTTTACACATCAACAACCCTAATGCTAGGAATAAGCTCTTAGAAATTATAGATCAATGGTGACTTGTAGATCAATTCAGACAAATTTTTCCAGATTTACAAAGATACACTTGGAGAAAAAAAACCTTTTAAACAAGCTAGTCTTGACTTTTTTCTTATACCAGACTCTATGCTACAAAATCTGACAAATTGTAAGTTATCGTTCAGATCATTCTATAGTGATTTTAGAATTAGAATATATATAACCCTTTTGTGGAAGTTCATCAATTCCTTACTGTATGACATAGAATACATGAATATTGTTAAAGAAAAGATTTTAGATGTTAAAAAGCAATATGGCGCATTGGTCTATAATTTTGAAAATATACATGAAATTAATAATGATGATCTTCATTTTACTATAAATGGTCAGTTGTTTCTTGAGATTGTGTTATTAGAAATTAGAGGTAAAACTATTTCATATTCAAGTTACAAGAAAAAACAAAGGGATAAAAAGAAAGAGAGCTATTGGAGGAAATTGAGCCATTAGAATCAGCATTAGATGAACACTCATTAAATATATTAGAAGGTAAAAAACAAGAATTAGAAACAATTAGAAAATAAAAAATGAAAGGTAAAATTACAAGATCCAGAGTCCAGTGGATTGAGGAAGGTGAAAAACCATCAAAATATTTTTGTGGTCTTGAGTCAAAAAATTTTACAAGAAAATAATTCCAAAGATAGAGAAGGAAGATGGCAAAGGTATTGTTAATCAATTTGATATTTTTAAAAAGGGAAGTTAAAACATTTTATGAAAATTTGTATAAAAACAGGGATAGAAATGAGTGCAAAGTAAGTGATTTAGAAAGAGACCTTAAGGATTTAAGTTTTAAATATATTATCTCTAGATGAGCAGTCAAGTATAGAAGGGGAAACAACTGTTTTTGAAGCAATGCTGTTTTACAAAAAAATGAATAATAATAAATCTCCAGGATCTGATGGACCCATTCCCAATGGAAATTATTTTAAAATCATGCAGAATTCCCAAAAATGTTACTTACACCTCTAATTTTTGTTCCGAATTGACCCAAATTTTTCCCAAAATAGGCCAAAAACAACCCTTCCCAATAAACCCCTGTTCTTATTGATTTCGAAAAAGCATTTGACTCTAAATCTTGGGAATTTCTTGTAAGTGTATTAGAATTTTTTAATTTTGGAGAAATTATTATTAACTGGATCAAAGTTTTTTATAAAAATATTACATCTGCTGTTATTCAAGGTCGTAATCTCTCAAACTTTTTTTTAAAATAGATCGTGGTTGTAGACAAGGGGATCCATTATAACCCTATCTGTTTATACTTTGTGCTGAAATTTTAGCTATCAAGATATGGGAAAACAAAAATATTAGTGGTATAAATATAACAAGGATAGAACATAAGTTATCACAGTTTGCAGATGGAAGTGAACTTTCGTTGAATGAGGCTTTACTGAGTTAGATTGGTTCGCAAAATTTTCTGGGCTTAATATCAATTTTACAAAAACTCAGTTAGTTTGGATTGGGAATAAAAAATATAGTAGTGATATTTTATGCCCTAATAGAAATTTATCCTGGGGTAATACAACATTTAAGTTACAAGGAATTAACTTTGACGTAAATTTGAATAAAATTGTTAATATTAACTATGAGGAAAGAATTTTGCAAATAAAGAAATTAATTTGTGCATGTCAAAACGAAATCTCACAGTTATTGGTAAAATAACAGTAATTAAGACTCTTATTTTACCAGTTTTGAATCATCTTATTATTACATTACCAGAACTAAGTGGTGTGACATTATTATAAAGATCAGTGATCTCATATTTACATTTATTTGAGATTCACCAGTGCATAGAGTGAGGAAAAAAATATTACAAAAGGATTATTGTGAGGGTGGACTAAAAATGACCAATTTAAATCTTTTTATGAAAGCATTAAAATTAACATGGATGAGGAAAATATTTAGCACAGACTGTAAATGGAAAAACATTTTATTTGCATATATAGATGAAGGTAGAATTTCTAAATGTGCGAATTTTTATTATCTCATGTTAACTCAAAAGTAAAAAAATAAATTTTTTGACATCTGACCTTGACCCTTGACTTCTTTGTTGGAGAAAAGTTACTCAGTAAAAATGAAATAGAAGGAAAACCCCTTTGCTGTCACTCAGACAGCTCTCTTGTTAACTTTAACCTGATGTTGATACACATCCCACAGTGCCTTGTGACCTCAAGGGTCTTATGTCGTGACACGATCACAATTTGCGGCAGTCTCACGTCGCAATTTTTGACGGGTGGTGGGAATTAGGACAGTTTTCATCACGGGTCAATTCTACTGAAAAAAAATCATTTTCATAGGGGATCGCAAGAATTCTAAGTTTCTGTTGGTATGGACTGTATATCTTTTTTAGCTCATCTGGCCTAAAAGGCCATGTGAGCTATTCTCATCACTTTGCGTCGGTCGTCGTCGTTAACAATTTTTCAAACATCTTCTCCTCTGAAACTACTGAATGGATTTGGATAAAACTTAGCATGATTGTTCCTTAGGGTATCCTGCACAAAGTTTTTGCCTTGATTTTTGATCCGTCGAAAAACATGGCCACTGTTACTAAAAATAGAACATAGGGGTCAAACAACAGTTTTTCGCAAATATCTCAAAAATCATTAGGTTACTGTATTTTGGGGCAGGTTGAAAGTGTTCAGCATGATGAGAGCTACCTGTGTGCTGAATTTTGTGAAAATCTGTCAACTGATGTTAGAGTTATTGCCCTTTTTTGACATTTTTGGCCTTTTTTTATGTTATTATTTCAAAAATCTTCTTCTCTGAAACTACTATTCAAAATCAAATGAAACTTGGTAAGATTGTTCCTTAGGGTATCCTGCAAAAAGTCAGTGCTTGGATTTTTGATTGGTCGAAAAACATGTCCGCCCTTACTAAAAATAGAACATAGGGGTCAAAATGCTGTTTTTTGCTATTTTTTCCTGAATTTTAGAAATAAAATGAAGATGAAAACTACTTTCAAGGTAAACATGGTATCCCGAGTTGAATGGTGATGTTGAAAGTTTGTTTTGGACGGCCATTTTTAAAATGACTGCCATTTTCCCGGCATTTTTTACACTTGTTCGGATTTCAACAATATTTGGTTTTTAAAGTAAACATGGTATCCTTAGTGAATGGTGATGATGAGAATGTTGTTTAACAATGATTAAACTTCATAATATGTGAGCTTTTAATTGCCATCACTTGGTGTCCGTCATCATTGTTGTTAACAAATTTTCAAATATCTTCTCTGAAACTACTAGGGGGATTTGGATGAAACTCAGCATGATTGTTCCTGCAATATTTCCTTTTCAAGTACAATAAAAAGCCTTAACCCACAATTTTTACATAACTTCTTTTAAACATTTTAAAAACGAAGACAAAATTTAGACCAAAAGATTTATACTTGGATTTGAAGATGAATTAAAGCTTGTATTTTGTATTGTGAATCATCAGATTGACCATGACTGTATCTTAATGAACCGTAGGGAGAACTCATGCCCATTTCTTTCCAGAGGTTCTTGAAGGCTTTTAAAGGTATTTTCAGCATTTTACATGACCTTTAATACTCAGTTTAATTTACAAACAAACATTAATATATTAATTTAGTTTATAGTGCATTGTTTGCCAGGTGAGCGATTCAGGCTCTTGAGAGCCTCTTGTTTTTTATTCTTCTCCATGGTATAATTGTAATTAGACTATCAACAAGTAAACAAATTCCAAAGAAGTGGAAAATTGCACTTTTATATTTATTTTCCGTCATCTTATGGTTCCTTTCACTTATTTGTATTGATAAGGTTAAAATGGAAAATGAAATAGCTATATAGACTTTAATGAAAAATGTGCATCATGGGAGGGATATTCAAATGAAAACAACAATGGCTGCAGCCAGTCCATCTGAAGCTTGTCTTGGAATTGTGAGCCCTAACTGCTGAAATAGGCAAAGGATTTAAATCATTTTAAGCTTTTTGAAAAGTAAAATATGTCTACTAATGGAGACTTGCCTGTTTTAGGACTTCCAGATGAAATTCAAACTGTACCGATTGCCGAAATGAGAGTGGGGGTCAAATTTTAATTTTCCAAAATAGAGTTATTAGTGGTTGATAAGGGATTCAGTGGGCAGCCAAGTCAAAAAAATAGCTCTGGACACAGAATCCCAAAAGGGATTAGGGTTCCCTTAATTGAAATTTGATATTATAGAACCACTAGTGTATTCATCCTCTAGAAAAAATACACTGGCGGAAACAATTCACTGTTACACTGAGACTACTATTACACTGTGTTATAGTAGTCTCAGTGTTACAGAAAAGTTATCAGGCCTGAAGGATGAAAATCAGATCATGTTATTATGCCAAACCTGCAATAACAGCGGGGCATTTAGTGTTATGGTCTGTGTGTCTGTCTGTCCGTACATACGTTTTAAGGTATTTTAATGGGAAGTACATGTAGATGTCATATAAACATGAAACTGTCAATAAATACCTTAAGATAGGACCTATTCAAAATTAAGGTCAAAGGAGTGGTATATGACTCCAATGTCATGGTTGACTGATATTGGACACTCGTATATATTCTTGTTTATTCTTGCATCAAACAATTTTTCCTAATCACCTGCATTGGATTATTACCCATGTGTGTTTTGACACCATGTCATTTATATGTAGTAGGTGTTACATACTTTATTACTTTGTATATATATTACATGTTCAAATATACTGGCTGCCTACCCTGCATTTTTTACTTTGCCAGAAGTTATTCATGGTAATAAAGAAATCCAAATGTGTAGAAAATTGTTTGAAAATTAAAGAAAAAATTTACATGTATATAGATATTGGTAAAAAAAGTAAAAATTTTGAAAATAATAGTTAAAATGGGCATAAGACAGCTGTCAGAATTTATACATCTTTTAAACTATAGTTTTCATGTAGCAGTATATACATGTTCACAATATTAGTATTATTTTAGGTACATTGAAATGGGAGAAAGTGGAAGCACAGGGAACTATACCCTCTCCGAGGTCAACTGCTAGTCTAGTTAATGTGGGAAACAAGTTGTATTTATTTGGAGGACTAAGTCACATGACTGGATGGTTTGATGTGATGTATGAATATGACATTGGTAACTTATCAAATATATTATAAATTTGGATAGTTTGGTTGTGTTTATGTTTTGCCAACATTAAACACTAATTGTGTCCCACATAAATGATAACTGTAGATTATTTAGAATGAATTTATATATAAATATGCCTTTAAAAATGTCAGTACTTATAAACTGTTACTGTAACTTGTGTTTCTTGAAGTCATCAGTGATTTTGTTGGCTTTTTAGCTCACCTGGCCAAAGGCCATGTGAGCTTTTGTCATCACTCGGCATCCATCGTCCGTACCTCCATCTGTAAACTTTTACATTTTCATCTTCTCCTCTGAAACCCCATGACCTACTGAACTGAAACTTGGCCTGTAGCTTCTATGGAAGGTCCTTTACAAAGCTTGCATAAATCATACGGGTCCGTGAAACAAAATGGTCGTCATGATCATTTACATGTTCTGATTGGTCCAAATTTAAATATTCTTCTGCTCTGAAACTGTGAAGCCAAATGAACTGATTTTTGGTATGGAGCATCTATGGAAGGCCTTTACAAAGTTTGCAAAACTTATCCCGGTCCGTGAAACAAAATGGTTGCCATGAGCATTTACATGTTCTGATTGGTCAAAATATAAAACTTCTTCTCCTTTTAAACCTTAAAGCCAAATGAACTGATTTTTAGCTCACCTGGCTATGCCAGGGTGAGCTTTTGCCATCACTTTTCGTCCGTCGTCCGTCCGTCGTAAACTTTTCGTTCAAAAATCTTCTCCTCTGAAATAGCTGGGCCGATTGGTTTGAAACTTAATAGGAATGATCTATGACATGTCCTCCACAAACGATCCTCAATTTATTTTGATCTGACATAAAACATGGCTGTCGTAGCTAAAAATAGAATATAGGGGTGGATGTGTTGTTTTTGGCTTATAACTTAAAAACCGTTACAGATATCAAAAATCTGACATTGGGTAAAATTGATCAGCATGACGAGATCTACCTACCCTGAAATTTTGAAGGAAATTCCAAAACCCATTTAGGAGTTATTGCCCTTTTTAGCTCACCTGGCCAAAGGCCATGTGAGCTTTTGCCATCACTTTTCGTCCGTCTGTCCGTCCGTCCGTCGAAAACTTTTCATTCAAAAATCTTCTCCTCTGAAACCGCTGGGCCGATTGGTTTGAAACTTAATAGGAATGATCTATGACATGTCCTCTACAAACGATCCTCAATTTATTTTGATCTGACCTAAAACATGGCTGTCGTAGCTAAAAATAGAATATAGGGGTGGTTGTGTTGTTTTTGGCTTATAACTTAAAAACCGTTACAGATATCAAAAATCTGACATGGATAAAATTGATCAGGATGACAAGATCTACCTACCCTGAAATTTTGAAGGAAATTCCAAAACCCATTTAGGAGTTATTGCCCTTTTTTCATCAAATTTTCAAAATTTTAACATTTTTCGTCATTTATCTCCAAAACTATTTGAGATAGAAGTGAAATGTAAATTTGAAAAATGTTTGCCATGTTGAGATCAACCTACCCTGAAATTTTAAAGGAAATCCCAAAACCCATTTAGGAGTTGTTGCCCTTTTTTAGCTCACCTGACCCAAAGGGTCAAGTGAGCTTTTCTCATCACTTGGCGTCCGTCGTCCGTCGTCGTCCGTCGTCCGTTAACTTTTACAAAAATCTTCTCCTCTGAAACTACTAGGCCAAATTGAACCAAACTTGACCACAAGCATCATTAGGGTATCTAGTTTAAAAAATGTGTCCGATGACCCCGCCTGTCAACCAACATGGCCGACATGGCTAAAAATAGAACATAGGGGTAAACTGCAGTTTTTGTCTTATATCTCAAAAACTAAAGCAATTAGAGCAAAACTGACATGGGGTAAAAATGTTCATCAGGTCAAGATCTACCTGTCATGAAATTTTCAGACGAATCGGTCAACCCTTTGTTGGGTTATTGCCCCTGAATTGTTAATTTTAAGGAAATTTTGCAGTTTTAGGTTATTATCTTGAATATTATTATAGATAAAGACACATTTTAAACAGCAAAAATGTTCAACAAAGTAAGATCTACAAATAAGTCAACATGACCAAAATTGTTGATTAACCCCTTATAGGAGTTTTTGCCCTTTAAAGACGGCATCTAGCCTAAACTTTGCTTTAAAGATCTTTTCCTCTCAAACCACTTGGCCAATTGAGACCAGATTTTGGTGGAATGGTCCTTATGTGGCCCCCTTCCAAAATTATGTCTGGCATCCCCGACTTCCATGGCTGCTGTTACTAAAAATAGAAAAAAAAGGGGGGGGGGGGGGTGAATTTAAAAAATCTTCTTATATGAAACTACAAGGCCAGTTGGAACCAAAGTTGGCAGTAATGGTTCTTAGGAGGTTCTCTTTCAGAAATATGTCCAATGACCCGGACTGTTAACCAAGATGGCCGCCACAGCCGAACTTAGTTTAACATAGGGCCCTATGGGAAAATTCATTGAAAAATATTCTTGCCTTAAACCACTTGACAAATTGGAACCAGACTTGGCAGCAATGGTCCTTAGATGGTCCTCTTAGAGAGGTGTGGCTGATGACCCGGACTGTGAACCAAGATGGCTGCCACAGCTGAACTTAGTTTAACATAGGGCCCTATAGGAAAATTCATTGAAAAATCTTCTTGTCTGAAACCACTTGACATATTGGAGCAGGACTTGGTGGCATTGGTCCTTAGGAGGTCCTTTTTCAGAAATGTGTCTGATTTCGTGGACTGTAAACCAAGATGGCCGCCACAGCAGAACTTAGTTTAACATAGGTCCCTATGGGAAATTCACTCAAAAATTTTCTCGTCTGAAACCACTAAGTCAATTAGAATTAGACTTGGTAGCAATGGGTCCTTGGATGGTCCTCTTTCAGAATTTTTGTGTGATGACCCAGACTGTCAACCAAGATGGCCACTACACCCGAACTTAGTTTAACATAGGGCCCTATGGAAAAATTCATTGAAAAATCTTCTTGTCTGAAACCACTTGATATATTGGAGCCAGACTTGGCAGCATTGGTCCTTAGGAGATCCTCTTTCAGAAATATGTCCGATCACCTGGATTGTCAACCAAGATGGCTGCCACACCGAACTTTATTAAATATTGGACCCTATAGGAAAATTCAGTTAAAAATCTTCTTGTCTGAAACCGCTTAGCCAGTTGGAACAAGACTTAGCAGAAATGGTCCTTAGATGGTTCTCTTTTAGAAATGTATCCGTTAACCTGGACTAAACCAAGATGACTGCCACAGCTGAAATTAGTTTAACACAGAATCCTATAGAAAAACCAGCCAAATTGACAGCAACACTTAAATTTTTAGGTCTGCTCAAGGTGAAAAGTTAAGTTCAGGTGAGCGATACAGGCTCTTGAGAGCCTCTAGTTTTGTCAAATTTTCAAAATTTTTTCATTCAAAAATCTTCTCCTCTGAAACCGCTGGGCCGATTGGTTTGAAACTTAATAGGAATGATCTATGACATGTCCTCTACAAACGATCCTCAATTTATTTTGATCTGACATAAAACATGGCTGTCGTAGCTAAAAATAGAATATAGGGGTGGATGTGTTGTTTTTGGCTTATAACTTAAAAACCGTTACAGATATCAAAAATCTGACAGTGGGTAAAATTGATCAGGATGACAAGATCTACCTAACCTGAAATTTTGAAGGAAATCCCAAAACCCATTTAGGAGTTATTGCCCTTTTTTCATCAAATTTTCAAAATTTAACATTTTTCGTCATTTATCTCCAAAACTATTTGAGATAAAAGTGAAATGTAAATTTGAAAAATGTTTGCCATATTGAGATCTACATACCCTGAAATTTTAAAGGAAATCCTAAAACCGATTTAGGAGTTATTGCCCTTTTTTGGTCAAATTTTCAAAATTTAACATTTTTCGTCATTTATCTCCAAAACTATTGAAGATAGAAGTGAAATGTAAATTTGAAAAATGTTTGCCATGTTGAGATCTACATACCCTGAAATTTTAAAGGAAATCCCAAAACCCATTTAGGAGTTATTGCCCTTTTTTTGTCAAATTTTCAAAATTTTAACATTTTTGCATTTATCTCCAAAACTATTTGAGATAGAAGTGAAATGTAAATTAAAAAATGTTTGCTATGTTGAGATCTACCTACCCTGAAATTTTGAAGGGAATCCCAAATTCTATTTAGGAGTTATTGTGTAATTTGAGGTTTGGTTTTGTTACATTTATTTAAGGTTCACCCTTATTCCTGGTCAATTTTATCAACTTCTGCCAGGACTGCCATCATCAGGGAACATATTTTAACATTAACATTAAACCTTATGAAAAATAAATCTTCAACAAATTTTCCCTGAACAATTGAAGCAATTGCAACAAACTTGGTCAAATAGTTGATTAATTGTCCAATGAAAACCAGACTCCAGGTGAGTGATACAGGCTCTGGTGAGCCTCTTGTTTTTGTCAAATTTTCTAAATTTTAACATTTTTCGTCATTTATCTCCAAAACTATTTGAGATAGAAGTGAAATGTAAATTTGAAAAATGTTTGCCATGTTGAGATCTACATACCCTGAAATTTTGAAGGGAATCCCAAATTCTATTTAGGAGTTATTGGTTTGTGTAATTTGAGGTCAGGTTCTGTTACATTTATTTAAGGTTCACCCTTATTCCTGGTCAATTTTATCAACTTCATGCCAGGACTACCACCATCAGGAACATATTTTAACATTAAACCTTATGAAAAATAAATCTTCAACAAATTTTCCCTGAACAATTGAACCAATTGCAACAAACTTGGTCAAATAGTTGATTAATTGTCCAATGAAAACCAGACTCCAGGTGAGCGATACAGGCTCTGATGAGCCTCTTGTTGATATGGAACATCTGTGGAAGGTCCTTTACAAAATTTGCATAAATCATCCCGGTCGGTGAAACAAAATGGCTGCCATGAGCATTTACATGTTCTGATTGGTCGAAATTTAAAACTTTTCTCCTCTGAAACCGTAAAGCCAAATGAACTGATTTTTGGTATGGAGCATCTATGGAAGGTCCTTTACAAAGTTTGCATAAATCATTCCGGTCCGTGAAACAAAATGGCCGTAATTAGCATTTACATGTTCTGATTGGTCGAAATTTAAAACTTCTCCTCTGAAACTGTAAAGCCAAATGAACTGATTTTTGGTATGGACCATCTATGGAAGGTCCTTTACAAACTTTGCATAAATCTTTTTAGTCCGTGAAACAAAATGGCCGCCAGAAACCTTTATATGTTCTGGTTGGTTGAAATTTAAAACTTTCTCTCTGAAACCTTTTGGCCAATGAACTTATACTTGGTATGAAGCATTTATAGAAGATCATTTACAAAGTTTCCAGAAATCATTCTAGTCTGTCAAATCAAATCAAAAGTTTGTGACTGCCAGGTGAATGATACAGGCTCAGCCCACTGAGCCTCTTGTTTCAAAACGACCTCCACCCTTCTTTTTGGGAAAATATGCATCATTTTTTTTAAATTGAGAAATTTGGAATAATGAATTGATTGTACTAAAACTTGAATTTGAAGTTAATATAATGGATAAGAATTGAAGACAAGTCATAACAGTCCATAATTTTTAATTTTCTAAAAATTAAATTTAAAGATCTATTCAGGCACAAGTTCATTCAAATTGTCATCCGTAAGAACATGCTTGAATGAACAAATTCTCATTGTTGCATCTAAGTTTCGTTGAGTCATCCTATTCCTTAATTTTGGCTGTTAGTTTTTTGGACATCAAGGAAAAGCTTCTCGCTACTACTGGAGTTGATGTTTTGATGCTATACACATGCAGTAGTAGTACATCTTGTATACCAGGGGGAAGCACTCCTTCAACACCTCATCACTCTGAAACGTCTACTTGAATTGTGCCACATTTTCAATCGGATGGAATTTTATGGAAAGGGGATAGAAACAGAAAAAATGACAATATCTTACATGCATTTAGAAAACAAACCACATGTGTTACAAACACCACATTTATTCTGATAAGTCCAGATATCAAAGGTGCTTTCACGATATAAAAAATTAACAACTTTGCGAATAGAAACACGAAATTCATGTACCTTTACTACCGAAACTATCACCAATTTGAAAACTGTACACCTTATTGGGAATTGTTATAAGCCATTTTTTGACAAATTGGGAAACCGGAAACAGCCAAATTTTGGAGGTAAATAAAGGCAAACAAAATCACTGGTCATATAATTTTTTTTTTCATTGTTTAAATGCCTCAAATTTTAAATAAATAAAGGCAAACAAAATCACTGGTCATATAATTTTTTTTTTTCATTGTTTAAATTCCTCAAATTTTATGAGGGCTGATTGTCTCTGTTGTTCATTGAGTTTTGGGTAAATATATGACATCATCACAGGATGGTGTCAGTTATTGAAAATTTTCATAGAAAGGTTTAAAATTTTGAAGAATTCTACAAAAAAAATTGATTGTAATGTACATATTGGTCTTAATTGTATTGATATCAGATTTTGAATCTGAAAGAGATTGATTAATTAGAAAAATATAGCAAATAATCAAATTGAAACTTTTTTAAACTCATAATGTCAAACTGTAAATGTTCGGATATCAATGAAGCTATGTAATTTCTATTGTACAATGTAACTTCAGAGATAACACATATCCTATGATTTTTTGCATTTTTAAAATTTCGATGTATTTTGGTTTTACATTTCTCACACATCAATAGATAACATTCCATACATTTCCCACTTATTTTTTCTTCTGTTTTACATAATTGACAAATCACTGGAATTTGTCCATTTTCCATATGAGATAATAGACATGTACATGTATGTCTTACCAGAAATTTTATATGATTAGACACAAAAAATGTAATAGAATTGTTAAAAAGTCCTTCAAAAAATTGTTTTTATTACTACGCACAACATATTTATTGCAGAAACAAAAATGTGGTCAGAGGTGAATACAACAGGAACAGCTCCAGCTCCAAGGGACAAATTAGGTGCTGTTGCTATAGGAACAAATATATATTATTTTGGAGGATTTGGCCCAAAGACTGACGAAGCTGACCTTGATATGTATGATGTATGGTTTTAAGTACATGTTCTGACTTTTCATTTATAGATGTCACTGAGGTGTTCATACTTCTTTTTAAGATAGTTTTCCAACATCATAATCTGCATATTAAATATTTTCACAGTGACAGGTGGCAGTTTTAAATAGTAATGATGGACAGTCCAGTTTTCGTTCAATTTGTTAGTTCATTTCTTGCTTCATTTCAATTGAAAGAATGTTTCCATAGTGGCATCATTTTATTGTGTCTTATTTGTGTTTTATTAAAGTCACAGAGTGAGACATAGGTATTACTATCTGGTGGCGGAGGCGTAAACTATATAAAGCTTTATATTTCAGAAGGTAGACGACCTGGATGCTTCATACCTTGTATGCAGATACCTTATGTTATGAACTTTCCATCTGTCATATGTCCATTGTCCTTGACCTCATTTTCATGGTTCAGCCACTGCTTGAAAAAATGTAGTTTTTGTCATGTGAATTTCTCACTTATTATGAGTACATGTAATAGGATAACTGTATTTGGTATATAGGTTCCTTGCAACGTTTAAATGTGCATCAGACAGGGTTCACCTCACATCAACCTCATTTCATGGATCCGTGATCAAGGTTAAAGTTACGTGTTTAGGTTCGTTTCTCAGATATTATAAGCAGTAGGTCAACTGTATGTGGTGTATGGAATGATTGTAAGGGGTACCTGTCAGTCTGGCTGGTTTCATCTGACCTTGACCTCATTTTCATGGTTCATTGGTCAATGTTAAGTTTTCATGGTTTGATCTGTTTCTTGTAATTCTATAAGCAATAGGTCAACTATAGTTGGCTTATGGAATTGAGGTCATATTTGCGATTGTGAACACTGGGATGTATCAGGCAATTGATAAAATTTATTGGCAACTCTAACTTCGCTTTTGACACAAGTTTAGTTAATTTTTCACTTTATGACAGAAATAAAATGGATTAGGATTGTCGCTCAGAATAAGGTTGGTTGGATAGCCGTAAAAAGACATATATATTTTTTTTGGCCTTATTAAATAAAGATTTTTTTTTGAAAAGATTAAAAAAAAATGGAAAGAAATAACGATTAAAAATAACTCTCGAAAAATCTTGCACCTTGTCAGGTCCTCACTTCTCCCTATTTGGTTGCAAGGAATAAGTCACTTTTCCCTAAAATTTTGAAGTGTGGTGAGCCCTGCTTACTATTCATTGAACAAGTCGATCTATTGGAAGTGAACAACGGTTCCATAAGAACAAAAACTTAATTTTTCGTCAGTTTTTCAAATTTCCTCAAAAATAGGTGTTTTTTATTGACGAAAAATTTAGAAATTACGGTAGATTATTTGAAGTATTTTAAAATTATTTTTATAATTGCATACATGAATAATCACATGATTGTGTCACATGTACATATGTTATTTTAGTCTGATGAAGAAGGTGAATTACCTGATGATGGCGCCTCGTTTGGATGGTTTAATGATTTATTTGTGTTTGATACAGGTATTTTTATGTAGATTTTTAGCGTGTATATATATATATTGGTGGTTGAGTGGTCTTTGTAATTTGCAAAGCAGTAACATGACTAATCATTTGCCTGTTAACATCAAAAGAAAATACAAAAAAGAAATTAAAAAAAACTCTTTTTTGAAAACAAAAGCAAAACTCTTTAACTGTTAGACATTAAGTATTATTCCTTTCATGTTGATAGATGAATTATTCAGCCTTTTAACATAATAAAAAAAGTAGATTTAGTTTTGAAGAATGTTTATAATTGAGAAGGAACATTTATACTTACATTTCAATGATTTTTAGTTTAATACTATTACAGTAATTATAGCTATTAAGAGGGAAATTTTAAACCTTCAAATCACAGAATTTTTAAACAGCCCTTACATATCAAGTTCATTTATCCAATCAGAAACCAGACTGATTACTAAATCATGTCGTCGCTCCTATATGTACAAGTATTGAACTACAAGCAAAATTCAACATTTGGATTTGGACATATGAATAAATTCGGTTGTCTAAAATGCATAGATCAAGCTACAGTGCATTTTTAAGTGAAAATAAATTGACTTCTGAAAGATTCTGTACACATCGACTAATTTTGGATAATTTTAATTTTGCACAGCGAACTTTCAGGTTCAGCACACAAATTTTAGTCTCTTGCTTTTTTCATGTTGAAATAAAATATCTGCCAAGACCACTGTTAGATTAATGATTAATTTCAAATTACTTGTCAGTTGAGTTATAAAATATTTCAGTAAATAAGAAGTGGACTCAGCCAATGCAGAAGAATTTAGGTGTTCCCACACCAAGAGCTGCTCATGGGATGTGTGCTTCTGGTAAACATTTGATTATATTTGGAGGCAGGGATGCAGAATGTAGAAGGAATGACCTACATATGTTTGATACAGGTACATGAATAAGTATTCTGGAACATATAGATTTTCAGGTGACAGAGAAGGATAACAGGGTATCTTTTGTTCAGTTTATACAAACTTAATAACAAAATTTAATGCCTAAATTTTTATAGCTCCCGCAAAATGAAGTTTGAGAGGGTATATAGGTTTCAAAAAACTAAGCATGTTGTGAAACAGCTCATGCGACAATAGATAACAAGAAAAATAAATGGAAATGGTGAGCTGTCAAAAGGGGCGTAAAACGACTGAAATGTATGAAATACACAAGTCGAACGAAACCAAATATAAAATCGTAAAAAAAAACAAAGTAAAAAGTTAAAAATACTCAACGTTTCGACCAATATGGTCTTGATCACGAGTATGTAAAAAATAAAAATAAAAAGGTGTTGACTCTTTGAAACCCAGAGCAAGACCATGGAAAAAATAAAAATAAAAAGGTGTTGACTCTTTGAAACCCAGAGCAAGACCATGCAAAAAATAGAAATAAAAAGGTGTTGACTCTTTGAAACCCAGAACAAGACCATGTAAAAAATAAAAATAAAAAGGTGTTGACTCTTTGAAACCCAGAACAAGACCATGTAAAAAATAAAAATAAAAAGGTGTTGACTCTTTGAAACCCAGAGGTCTTGCTCTGGGTTTCAAAGAGTCAAAACCTTTTTATTTTTATTTTTTACATACTCGTGATCAAGACCATATTGGTCGAAACGTTGAGTATTTTTAACTTTTTAATTTGTTGTTTTTTTTTTTACGATTTTATATTTGGTTTTGTTCGACTTGTGTATTTCATAAATTTTAGTCGTTTTACGCCCCTTTTGACAGCTCACCATTTCCATTTATTTTTCTTGTTATTGTCCCCCGCCGCAACGCGATGCGGGGGATATGGTAATGCCGGGCGTCCGTCCGTCCGTGCTTCCGTCCGTCCGTCCACCTTGTAAGCGCTCTAGCAAATTTATTTCTTGATCGATTTGGATAATATTTATACAGTAGCTTTAACTCAATGATACCTCAAGGGAGTTCGAAGATGAGTCATGTCGAAATATTTTTGTAGGAGTTATGCCCCTTAATAACTTAGAAAATTGACAAAATTTTCATGTAAGCGCTCTAGCAAATTTATTTCTTCACCGATTTGGATAATATTTATACAGTAACTTTAACTCAATGATACCTCAAGGGAGTTCGAAGATGAGTCATGTCGAAATATTTTTGTAGGAGTTATGCCCCTTAATAACTTAGAAAATTGATTAAATTTTCATGTAAGCACTCTAGCAAATTTATTTCTTGACCGATTTGGATAATATTTATACAGTAGCTTGAACACAATGATACCTCAAGGGAGTTCGAAGATGAGTCATGTCGAAATATTTTTGTAGGAGTTATGCCCCTTAATAACTTTGAAAATTGACAAAATGTTCATCTAAGTGTTCTAGAAAATTTATATTCTCCTTGCATTGGAATAATATTTATACACTTGGACCTAAAGAAAGGTTTTATACATAAACTCCTATCGAAACTTATAAAATTGAAAAATACTGTCTTTAAGAGTTTGTTAGGGGGAATACTTTTGATCAAAGCATTTCTGTTTATTGAAAAGAAGTAAATGTACATTTGTATAAATTCTCAATACACATGGTAAAATAAGATTTCAACACTATACCCATATTGTATAAATGTCTTCATACCACTCATTAACTTGTAAAAAACTTTAGCAATAACCACAAATTGTTTGTCGTTCTATTCTCTCTCTTTGAGAAAATTTTGTTATGTTTCACTTGTCCAAGGGTTTCTGATGCTCTAGCGGCGGGGGACTTCGGAACGCTGTTCGATTTATCTATATAGGTTTCAGTCTGTCCGTACATCTGTCCGAAATAACGTCCACAACTCCTCCTGTATTACCTGCATGATTCTCATGAAACTTAATGGAGTGTTAGATCACTATATGGAGATGTGCGTGTAGTCAGGAATTTCTGTTTGGACAAGAAATATAAAAGGTACAGCTGTTTGGACTTTTTTTAAGAAAACTTTGTTCAATGTGTTGTCCGCAACTCCTTCATTACTTGCATGATTCTCATGAAACTTAATAGAGTGTTAAATCACTATATGGAGATGTGCATGTTGTCAGGATTTTCTGTTTGGGCAAGTAGTTTGAAAAATATGACGATTTGAACTTTGTGTAGGCTTCAAAACACATGTTACTGCGTGGGGTATTAGTCCCTTTCAGGACAGTTCTAGTTTTTACAGCTTTTAAATATGCATGATTTCCAGCAAAGGAAATAACTAAAGGAGACACTGCTGTTGTCCAACATAATTTTTATAAAAATTTATAAAACTAGTTTCTTCCCTTGCAGGAAAACATGCATATTTAAAAGCTTTGGAAGGCTAAATCTATGGTAAGGAACATGGTTTATGTTTAAAGCTAATTTGCTTTAATTAACCTGTAAACATTCTCTTGTTGCAGAACAAGAAATAAATATTTGTATGATGAGTTTGAAAAAAGAGATTAAAATTAAAAAAAAAAAAATAAAAATAGCAGTTTTGATGTTTCAAACAACTTAGGACCATTAAAAAAGTAACATACAATGAAACTTAACATAACCAGCCACTGATTAAGAAGGAATTTTTTCCAAATCTGGCCAATAAATTGACTACTTTGTTAATTTTACCTTAAAATCATTACCATACCTTGTATATTATAAATCTCTTAATATAGTCACAAGACCTTAATTACAGTTATTATTAACTGTTGAAACCATATAGACTGACAACTGAAATGTATAAACCAAATCAAATTTTATGGAGTCCTAAAAATTTGATTTACATTAAAGGTCTCATTGAGGTAAATCCATTCATTAGTCAACCAAAGCATGAATAGGTTTTTGTAAAAGAAAATGTTTCATTTAAAATAAATTTCAGGATGTCTTTATGTAAGCAAAATAAATTATTCTTCTAGAGTCTTGCAAATGGAAAGATTGTAAGGTTAAAGGAAGACAACCTGAACCCCGTTCCTTTCATTCAGCTATGTCAGTAGGGAACAGAGTAGTCATAATGGGTGGAAGAGGACAGAAGAATGAACACTTTGCAGATTTACACATCTTCGACACAGGTAAATTATGTTTCTATTTACAAGCCGTCAAAATTCAGTATGGACAATGCATGGGCGAGTAAACTGACCTGCGCACACACCTCCCAGTTCAAAGAATGGATTTAGAAATAGTAAACAATGAAACTTGTACGATAGTAAACAAAATAAATGATCGATATTAGGTGCTTTATCAAAATATAATTGTGACATAAAGAAAGAATTCGTATCGTAGTAGGGTGCAAAAATATTAAAACCTATGTCATCAGTGAATTGATAGGAGCACCGAGGGTAATCAAGAGAAATATTTGATATTTTGATTATTATACCCCTCGAAAACGAGGGCGGCTGATGATGTGCACAATCATAGCTCAAAATGAATTCCCATTTAGGATAGCTCCGCTCTTTACAATTTGCATTAAGGAAATGTTTCCAGATTAATGACTTGCTGCTGGTATGTAGATCATTTTATCAACTATCAACATAAAAACGCTTTCTCACAAAGACAAGTAAGATTTCATTAGGATTAATGAAATTTGTCCCAGCTTGTCTTTCACTCTCTCTCTTAATTCCCTCTATTATGGTCTGGGTGATGGGAAGGGGGGTAAAAAAGCGTATTTTCTAGGGGCCACTATGCCCAATTTTTTTTCAAGTTTGGACTTAGTGTTTTTCAAGCAAATGTCTCCCCCCCCCCTTTAAGAACTTTGACTTATCCTCACGGCACTTCGACTGATGGTAGAACTTTCGACTTTGCAAACGCCCATAGATTTTGACTCAGCATGTTTTACTGGTGATCTACATACCTGTAGCAAGTCGTTAAGATTTTCTATCATCATTTTTGCATTTTGAACTTGCTCATTTTCCAACAATATTCTATATGAAGAGTACCCATTTTGTGTAATCAACTCCTCTTACAGCTTTAAATCAATGGTCTGAAACTTTGCAGTTTTCATCTACTCCTCTTACAGCTTTTACTTTCTAAAGTGCAGAGGGCTCAACAGATGCATGATCGGGGGGTATCAATAGTCCGTTAAGGACAGATTATGTGAACAGGTTTACAAAGCAGTTGGCGCGGGGGGTATTTGTGGCCCACTAGACCACAGTAACTCTAGTTTAAAAATTTCTTTTTTCATCATATACATGTATTTAAATTTCAAACATGTCTAAATATAATGCGCACATAACACGTTTAAATTGAGCACGCATTTCATCGTATGTTTAAAACTTGTGGTTAGATTAACATGCTTAATTTGTTTGTCGTAACTTATAGCACGTGCTGTTTACTATTTTCTTATAGTATGTAGTAAAACATTTTACAGGTGAGTAACCACATCTTGACAAAAGCGTCGATAGTAAAAGCGCGGGTACACAACAAGCCTTTTATGGTAATTGTTATTGCTCTCCACAACAAACAGAAAATCTCGTGCAAAAACGAACTGATGACCACCACCCATATTTGAATAAACCACCAAGGTGGTGCTTTGCAGCATTTTTTGGCACGATAATAATTTGTTTTTATTTTTATATCGTGATTTGTAAGTATTGATCATTTGATTGATTGAATTTGTATGCTGAACTTCTTACTTGATTAAAAGAAATAGTAAAACTTGATTTCATTTATTTATACTTTGAATGGGAATTTCCTTCATTTGCGCACATCAGCTGGGCATTATGTATTACCCTTCCTAAGCAATTGGTCCATTGTATTTGACGTCGTGGAGAGAGTTTGCGCTGGTCAGTGATTGGTTTTTAAATTGTGACGTACACTGTTTATGTCTTTTTCGAATGAGTTTTGTTTGCGCCGGTTCAAATCTTTGTCCATACTGAATTTTGACGGATTGTATATAAATTTGGCAAATGCAAACAAGCTATAGAGATAAAAAAACATTGTTACCATTTTGATGCAATTTATATGCATATTTAAGCAAATTACACATAGGTCTCATCAGTATTGCTCAATTTAAAATGGAAAATTGAATACCATAACTCATACCAACCAATATATAGATTCAGGACCTATTATTGAGCTGTACAAGTCAGTATGGAAAGTAAAGGTCATTGAAAAAATTCTGAAAGGCAGAAAGGCTAAACATCATTACCAGTTAACTAGATAGTTTGCCTTGGAAATTGGAGATTGTGGGTTCAAAATCATACACAACAATTTGTGAATTGCTTTACTGATACTCTGCCAGATAAACAGCACCAAGATTAAGGGCTAAGATTTCAAGGCTCAAGCCTAGGATTTTCCTGAATAGATAGAGATACATTCCAGATACTGTGTTCTTGCATCTTAAAAATCCACTTCATCAGATGTATCTACAAAAAGGCTGGATTCATTCATCACTCTAACTTTCATAGGGCAGGTAATATCTTTTACAGATTGCAAAGAATCAAATAACATTAATCTATATACATGTAGTTTATAGCTGTAAAATATCTTAAGTTCCTGCATATCATATGAGCATAGGTATTTAGGAAATGTTTTATGAAGAACAGTTAGGAATGTGAAGTGAATTCAAGTTTGACAGTGGGGTCACTCGGTTAAGTGACAAAATATATATTACAGTCTTTACATTATTTATTTATTGTAGATACTATGGAATGGCTACAACCAAAGGTTAATGGAAATTTACCTTCAGGGAGAGGTCAACATTCTGTATCTGTTGTTGGAAATCAGTTGGTATTATTTGGTGGAACTACAGATTTTGATGCAGAAATCATGCAGTGTCAGAAATTTTATAATGATACATATATAGCTAATATAGGTAATAATTCTTTCTTATGTTGTCAAAAAATGATGATAATATATATATTAATACTTTATGTTAAAAATGAAAGTTTTTTTTTGCTCACCAGTCCTAAAAGGATATGTGAGCTTTTGCCATCACTTGTCGTCCGTCGTAAACTTATCAGAGATCTTCTCTTCTGAAACCACTGAACCAATTACAGCCATACTAATTAGTCTGAATGATCCTTAGCGTATCTAGAATAAAGTTTGTGTTTTAATTTATTGTCTGTTGAGAAACATGGCCGCCATGGCTAAAAATAGAACATAGTGGGTAAACTGCAGTTTTTGACCTACCATAGATTCCTGCCCTTAAGGCTATGTGTCCTATAAGACGAGGGCCCTTTCTTGGGAAATTTGGGCAGTACTTTTGCCTTGACCCTCGTAAAAGACGATGGCAAATCATGTCAATGATCTGGCAAAGGCTGGAGTGAAGTTTTATCCTAAAGCACAGAAACCCTTGTCAGCATCGTGTCTTCCATTCCTGAAAACTGGGTTCGCATGGGTGCTTGAAAACCTGGAAAGTACTTGAAATTGAAAATTGGAAATTAAGGCCTTGAAAGTACTTGAAATTCAAAGGAGGTCCTTGAAACTCCTTGAAAAACTTGTTTTTGAAGAATCAAAAAAATTGGTTAAATTTTCTGTCATAAAAGTTTTTTTAATTCGTTTTCAGATCACTCGGTCTCGCGTTTATCGGTATTTTTGTCAAGACTTTATATAAGTTTCCCGTATTTTCCCTTTTCTAAAAATAGCTACTTTTCTGTGAAACCGGTGCGTAGTAATTTCTGTGATGCGGTCAAGAAATTAATCTGACTTTGCATAAAAATTTTAGTAATTAAACAATCCAGATTGATTTTTTGGTAACTTAAATTAACTTTAACTAATAAAAACATCTTTCATTTACTTGATTAAATGTATTTTGCCAATGAACTTTAGTCACAGTGAGCAAACCGAAACTGAAAGTAGTTCAAAAGAACATTGATGTATGGCTAGAAAAGCCACAGTATAAGTTGATTTCTGGTCCTTGAAAATTTGGAAATTGGTCCTTTAAAGTCCTTGAAATGTCCTTGAATTTTGTGGTAAAAAATGTGTATGAACCCTGTGAAAACAAATAAGTTTATTCACCCAAACCATGAAAATAACTGTTATAAATACAAAATTTAAAACAAATTTAATCGTTTTTTTGTACCTGGAAGTTAGTCATCGTTGTTTTGGATTTAAAATGACAATTTTTATGAATATTGATGATGAATTCATGAAAAACAAATGAAGTAACAACTCGGAAAGTACAGGCTTTAATATCGTCTTGTTATATTTACAAATCATTAAACAAATCAATCTGCTGGAACTCAACAATGATCCCATAGCAGCAAAAAACCTTTTTTTTTTGTCAGTTTTTCAAATTTAGTAAAAAATATGGTTTTTTTTAGTGACAAAAAATTGGAGAAATTACGGAATATCTTTAAATTTACCGACCTAACTTTTTAGATTTGCTAAGATTTCTTCTCCTTGGCGAGTGGCCTCTTCTATAAGACGACCCCCCCCCTCCTTTTGAGAAAATTCGTCTAATAAGCGAGTAGAAACCGGTATATCTCATAAACTAAAGCATTTAGGGTAAAACTGACGGGGTAAAAATGTTTATCAGGCCAAGATCTACCTGCCATGAAATTTTCAGACGAATCAGTCAACCCTTTGTTGGGTTATTGCCCCTTAATTGTTAATTTCAAGGGATTTTTGCACTTTAAGGTTATTAAGTTGAATATTATTATAGACAAGGACAAACTGAAAACAGAAAAAATGTTCAACAAAGTAAGATCTACAAATAATTCAACATGACCAAAATCGTCAATTGACCCCTTATGGGAATTTTTGCCCTTGATACATTTTGTAGATTATTTACATGATCTGACATATTGTCACTGATGATGAGTTGTTAGAACAAATAATGACTGAATCAATCATGTTCCAGTAACAAAAAGTGTTTTCGTCTACATTTTTGTCATAAAAGTAGTGGATGAACAACATCCATATGTATAAAAACAGATGACGATAATAGTCTAAAAGTTAATTTGTGTGGAATTCATTTTAAAACATATCATTGTGAAAATAATCTGTTATTTGAAACCGAAGGGGGGTGCAGGGATAACTGTTATTTTCAGCTCTCTCCATCTAGTTTATATTTTTAGGTATCCTGGCCATGAAAGATCATAACTGTAAATTCTGTTTCTTTTTGACGGAAAATGAATTTATATCAAAACTTTAATACATGTACAAGAATTGCATAGAAATATCTTGCCCAAGCTGAAACCAATTTCGTTGTTTGTTCGTCCTCTATGAAAATAATTTAATTACAAATGTATGTAGCCTTGTTAAAGTTTGGTAAAAATTACCAACATCATTGCCATTACATTTTATGGGACATTTATAATAATCACATGGTCAATTAAGGTCAAAATACCTTAACTGGACATAATATGACACCAGTTTTTCACCTAAAATTCAGATACTGTATTCCAAGCAATTGTGCAATAATTTTATTGATACATTTCGGTTGTATAATTTAATATACATTTATTACTGAATGTTTAAATCAGGCTAAAAAAAGATAGGGACTCAGCAGTCTTATAATCTTATCTTTTTATTTTCCAGACGATTTTATGAAAGGCAAATCAACGGAATCAACTTCAAGTGGAGAGTCAGGGGCTTCATCATGACATACATGAAATTTGTTTTTAGCTAAATGAATTATGAAATTAGTGGCAATATTGTAATTTATAATCTTTTACATAAATATAAATACTCTGTCCAATTGTGAGGTTTTGTTTTTTATTTTCTACCAATTTAGCACCTTCAATCTCCACCATTTTCTGGCGTAAACTTTTCCTTTAAAGATCTTCTCCTCTGAAACCACTGGGCCATTGGGACCAAACTGGTGGCTCCATTCCAAAATTTTGTCTGGCATCCCTAACTTCCAACAGACATGGCTGCTGTTAATAAAAATAGAAAAAAGGGAGGATCAATTTAAAAATGTTCTTCTATGAAACTACATGACTAATTTGAACCAGAGTTGGCAGTATGGTCTTTAGGAGGTACTCTTTCAGAATTGTGTCCGACGACCCGTAATGTTAACCAAGATGACCGACACAGCCGAACTTAACATAGAACCCTATGGAAAAAATTCATTTTAAAATCTTGGTCTGAAACCACGGAGCCAATTAGAACTAGACTTGGCAGCAATGGTCCTCAGGAGGTTCTCTTTCAGAAATGTGTCCGATGACCTGGACTGTTAACCAAGATGGCCACCACAGCCAAACTTGGTTTAACATAGGACCTTATGGGAAAATTCATTTTATAATCTTCTTGTCTAAAAACCACTGGGCCAATTAGAACTAGACTTGGAAGCCCTCTTTCAAAATTGTGTCCGATGAACTGGACTGTCAACCAAGATGGCCACCACAGCCGTACCTAGTTTAACATAAAACCCTATTGGAAAATTTATTTAAAAATCTTATCTGAAACCAATTGACCAATTTTGAACCTGACTTGGCAGCATTGATCCTTTGATTGTTCTCTTTCAGAATTATGTCCAATGACCCCGAGTGTCAGTCAAAATGGCCAACACAGCCAAACTTAGTTTAACATAGGACCCTATGAGAAAACCAGCCAAATTGACTGCTATACTTAAATATAAGTCCTGCTGAAGGAGGACAAGTCAAATCCAGGTGAGCGATACAGGCTCTTGAGAGCCTCTAGTTATATATGAAATTTGAGTTAATTGAACATTAGCTGACAATGTTTTGTTACTATGCCTTCGAAGTCTGCTGAGAGTTCTACTTAAACTAATAGCAAGGGGTCTTCAATTAGTATTTCATTAGAGTTTCCAGGTTTTATTATCAGAGGTTCATGTTCTCTCAAAGTAATATGGGTTTCTCTCTAGTAGACTGAGACAACAGGATATGTCTGGAAACAACTGAAATTGTCTTTGAGATGATTCCAAACACAAACTACATTGTTGTAATCTTTTGTGATGTTCTTAAGAAGTAGTAAAAGAATAGACCTTTATTGAATTTAATATTTATATCGTATTGATAAAACATAACAGCTGGATGCTTTTACTGAAAAGAGACATGATTTACACAGTGTATCTCCTACCAATAGAATTGAAAGACAGTATAGAGTAAGGGACAAGACAACAACCATGAAACAATCCATAAGGCTATAAGGTGGAGAATGTGCACACTTCATGACAAGCTCATAAAAACCCTATTATTAAGAGTAAGAAATTCAACCATAACCCCCAATTATCTTAAGTTTTAGCAGACATTGGCTCATATATGTTTTTTCTTGTATGTTTATATTTATTTTGTAGTGAAATCATCAGAAGTGCTTAAGTTAAATATAGAAACCCACAATATTGATTCAAATCCAAAACTAGGGGTTAAGCCAAAAAACAAGGTCAAAAACTTAAAACATCGTATATCCAAATAAAAATAAAAAGTGTCCAGCTCAGAACTGTTTGATGCTTTGAAGGAATTAAACGTAAACCACCACCAGAGGGTGTGTTGATTTAATGTATCTGCAAGGTCATGGCCAAAAACCGTTAACTTCACGTATCTCATCCAAATATGTATGGTCAATAATTTACATTTAGGCTACATTAGCTCACAATTTTTAAATGCAAGGGAGGAATTAAATGAAACTTGATGATATTGAGGACCACCAACAAAGGGTGTGTCATGAAAGAAGTTTGATGGTCTACCTTCGTAGTCGAGGTAAAAAAACTTAGTTTTGTATACCATAATACACCATATCTAAATAAAGCCATACAAAGACCTGCCTACAAAGAATAAAATTATTCTTGGTAATGTTGCTCACCTCAAAGAGATGTGTATACACATGTACGATTCCAAACTCCATAACTAAACAGTCATGTTCAGCAGGGTTTCGTTCAGCAGTTCAGGTGGGAATGCCTGGTTTTTGAACTGATTAAACTGCAAGAAAACTTGTTATGGTTAATGTTTGTATGAGGGGATGGGGTCATTACCTTGTGAGAGTTGCTCACCGTATCTCTTTAGTTTATGCACTGTATACAAGTATCATCAATAGTGTTCACACACAAGGACATGTTGGTGTCTTTGCTATATTTCTGAAAGTCTAAACGTTTGAATTAATATTTTTGTCAATTAATCCTCACGAATGGTAATCAAATTTCTAACCTCTTTAGTTTTCCTGAACAAATTTACACTGGAATGGAAAGACTTCCTTTTGAATCCCCATAATGACAGAATAAGTAAAGATGTATATGTAGGGGGTTCAAATGGAAGTCTTGCCGAATTTTTGGTTGAGCATCCAAAAATATGAAAACTTTTAACTATTTATTATTTTATGAAAGTAAGATACAAGAAAGTTCAGTAGTTTTAATTGCATCTCGGAGACATTTATAGAATTCTTTAGAAAATCTAAGATTATATTCAATTTTTACAGTTATTTCAAGTTGGGTTATAGTTGCCAAGGCCTTGTATTCAGAAAACTCGGATAATATTTTAATAGCAATTTTAAAACAAATTGCAATACTGCGAACTACTAAATGAACTGAAAATTGAGATCCCAATAAACAATAAAACAGGTAGATAGAAGTATTAACCATGTAGGATCTAAGACTACTATAACATTATTGTAGTCTCAGGTAGAATCAACAGTCCCATAGCACAATATATGTTTAGAATTGATTCATATAAGACTAAAGCCATCGGATATCCCTACAAAATCATATGAGAGTTATCCAAAGGTTTAAAATGTAGGCCATAATTCTTTCCGGGTGAAACTGTTTTCGGAGGGGAATTTTTAAAATGAAATAGTTTCTATGGGATATTATATAACTATTGAACCCATTCCTCCTTTATGTAATATTTTCTTTCTTTCGACAATGATTTTATCTCATTCCAAACGACTTTCCGGATAATAATTTATTGTCTGACTATAACAAATAGTATCGAAGGAATGTCAGCTGTATTTAATTTTCTTTAAAAGTTAGGTAGGTTTAGCCAGGATAAAATCTTACAGTATCTAATTATTAAATAGTTTCCACCTCATTACGGGAAAATGTTAATGCAGATTAGTGGTTTTCATTGTTGTAATAAAAACCGAGTACTTTTTCTTTAACAATCCGTCAGAATACAAGAATATTGTTGCATACTTTTAAAGAACCTAAATATCCTAAAGGTTCACTCTTCTCTTTCTTTTAAAATTTTTGAATATAAATTTTCTGTACCTGGAAAATATTTCATGATGAAATATTATCCAGGATAGATTATTACGAGGAAAATTATCCTTGATAATATTTTATAATTAAATATTTTCCAGAAAAAATAAATTTAATAATTTTTCATTTAATAATTTATCGTACATAATATTTCATATGAAATGATTTCTTCTTTTACTTTCTTGCAACTTATTTTCTTTCTTTTACCCCTACAAAAGACCAAGCCCCACCTTTATTAATAGTTCCCCAAGGGAAACCCTTTTCAGATACTTTTGTTCAGCAAACTTACAATGTGGAAAGAAAAATGTGGCTATGGAAAGGATTTTACTATTAAAATCTTTCCGTGGAAAAAATTTAATAGCAAATATTTTCCTGAGGAAAGTATTAAATGTTACATTAACACCTCTTTTAAAACGGCGTCTCCCTATAATTTGGCCTTAATAATAATACCAGTACAAAGAAAATGGAATGTTCTGCTTTATATGTAACTAAATAAATATCTGCAATGTTACCTCCAAATGATATCTCAAATTTAAAAAAAAATTCACTTGTGGAACTAAAATCGAAACGTTGTGAAAATGTTACAGGCGAACACTCCTTTTCAAAACTTCCATATCTGACTGTAATGACGTTATCATCCCGTTCAAGTTCATGATTTGTTGACGATGCTCCTTAACCGATTCTACAAATTCGGACTGCATTAAATTTAACGCTGACTTCAGACTGTTCATAACATTCTGGGAAGGTGAACTTTTGTCCATTGCTTCTTCGATTGCTGCAAGCCTAGCCTCAATATTTTGTAGTCCTGCAACTTTAAGCTGCGGGGTCGGTACTCTTTTCACTAGCTCCTCAACTGATGTAGCGGTTTCCTTTAACTTTTCGATGTCACGGGAATGCTGACCAATTGCTGTAGCAGTTTCAGCCAACTGTCGTTGTAATGAGCTGAAGATCGTCGAATGTGAAGTAGACTGTGATTGAAACTTTGAAGCAATATCTATCACTTTGGCCTGTAAATCGGCGAATTTAGGATTTAAAGTTTCTGTCGCATCGGTCATCTTTGTTTTTAAATTCTTCACCTCGTCCAACAAATTGTTCAGGGTCTCGAAATTAGATTGTACCGCTTCAAGTTTAGATTCCAGTGCTGTGGTAACTTCCTGCATATTTTTCGATTCCGCATCTAGTTTGGTTAACTGCTTTATAAAACTTTCTGACAGGGCATTAAGCCGTTCGTTTGTAATTTCCACACTCGTCTGAACATGCATTATGGATTGGGCTTCATCTTCCAACACAGGATTGGGTCTACAATTTTCCTCTGGTACTATGAATTCATATTTACAATTCTCCGCATTAATTCCAAGGCAAACTATCAAAAATAATCCAAATAAAGTAATTGACATCTTAATTTGTCTCGCTACCGAAATGACCAAGTGTTGAAAGTTGCTCTTAGAAATACAGCGCTATTTATATATACTCCAAATCTTCAGTAATGTTAAAAGAGGTAAACATGGGGCTTTATTTACCATCTCTTGCCAATAGTAATGAGACATATTGGAGTCTGACCGACTTATTTTTCTGTGTTTCTTCCGTTTAATTTTGACAGTGAATTAAATCAAATAGTTCAGAAACCTACTGACATTTAGTTACTTTTCATGAATATATATCTATATACCAGACTAATACCCCTTTTGATACGCAACATTTTTACATCGAAATAGCTGTAATATTTGTAAACGATGTGCAATCATTAGACCATTAGTCTTACACCTTTCCACCCATTTTGTCAACCTGAGGATTACGTCTCCTTGTAAAATACCGACATTGCCATAATCATTTCCAAACATCCTCGACACCAGGAGCACTCGATCCATTAATAGATTGAAGAGAAAAGGGAAGGCCAGGATGTTTTAGTTTACTTTGAAGATTTTATCAGGTACTGTTTTCATCTTTGATGATGATGACTTCCATGTAATGTTAGTATTAAGAAATACGCATAAATCTATACACAACGTAAAAATATGACGAGGAAAGGCCTTGGTTTTTGTAAACAAGTGAAAATAAATTCGCGTTTGTTTTAGATACTTGCATGCTAAATTTACATGGATCCAAAATAAACAATTTATACTGTACAAACATCCCAATGCTTTTCTCTTTTTAATATGTAACAAACTTAATTGGGGAATGTTTTTGGTTTTTTATTTGTAAAAATTGTTACGCCTAACAAATGGTAAACCAGTAGTATCAACAAATTAACATCAAGTTAGCATATTGACTACAATGCAGTTGTAAACTGATTCACAAAATACCGAAATAAATGGACGCATTGCATGGCCATTTCGTTGACTGACAACTCATCAGCAGTGCTTGAGATCAAAATGTTGGAAAACCGGTTAAAGATATAATGATGAATTAATAAGCACAATCATCAAAAACCAAAACAAACAGGAATCCAAACTCAGCTAAGGGTTACCTCTGCATCAAAAGGAAGAACCTTAAAAATTTCTAGAAATTTTGTCGAATTTGAACGGAAATTTAAAGGAACGAACGTGGAGACAAAATCCTGACTTGGGAGGATGATCTGCTGCAATAAACCTGCCGTGACGTTCATGGTGTAGTCTATGGCACGCCGTATTTATATTTATTCAACGTTCAAG
Source organism: Mytilisepta virgata (assembly GCA_028015205.1). Classification (NCBI taxonomy): domain Eukaryota; kingdom Metazoa; phylum Mollusca; class Bivalvia; order Mytilida; family Mytilidae; genus Mytilisepta; species Mytilisepta virgata. Next base: position 36,163,092 of record CM051517.1, read on the forward strand.
ATATCTCATATACTTTATAAGATATCTCATAAACTTTATAAGATATCTTATAAAGTTTATAAGATATCTTATAAAGTTTATAAGATATCTTATATAATTTATAAGATATCCTATATATTTTATGAGATATCTTATAAAGAAAAGTTTATAAGATATCTTATAAAGTATATAAGATATCTCATAAACTTTATAAGATATCTTATAAAGTTTATAAGATATCTTATAAAGTTTATGAGATATCTTATAAACTTTTCTTTATAAGATATCTCATAAAATATATAAGATATCTTATAAATTATATAAGATATCTTATAAACTTTATAAGATATCTTATAAACTTTATAAGATATCTTATAAAGTTTATGAGATATCTTATAAAGTATATGAGATATCTTATAAAGTTGAATAAATATAAATACGGCGTGCCATATCTTTTTATAAGATATCTTATATAATTTATAAGATATCTCATAAACTTTATAAGATATCTTATATAATATATAAGATATCTTATATAATATATAAGATATCTTATAAAGTTTATGAGATATCTTATAAATTATATAAGATATCTTATAAAAAGAATTATATTAGATATCTCCTAAATTATATAAGATATCTTATAAACTATATAAGATATCTTATAAACTATATAAGATATCTTATAAACTATATAAGATATCTTATATAACGTTTGTTTATAAGATATCTTATAAACTATATAAGATATCTTATAAACTTTATAAGATATCTTATATAATTTATAAGATATCTTATAAAGTTTATAAGATATCTTATATAATTTATAAGATATCTTATAAAAACCCAATTATATAAGATATCTTATAAATTATATAAGATATCTTATAAATTATATAAGATATCTTCAAAACGGAATAAATATAAATACGGCGTGCCATAGTAGTCTTTATAAGAAATATAAATGGAAGAAAGTTTTCTAGACACAACATATGTTGCTCTTCTGGAAACAGATACTCCATAATGTCCCTCGGGTTAAGAGGGTTTTTAGAATTCTATTCTCATTTGAGAAATAAATTCATAAAAAGTTAAATTCTGATGACTTAACTTAGTGGAAGAAAATTCTTTCCATTCCGTGTTTGTGCATTGGAACTAGGTTATGTTGAATAAGATTGTTTTCTTACTTATTTACAGTATTTATATATAAGGTTGGACCTACGTCACGAACAGATTGCACTGTCATATCTCGCACTGAAATAATTTTTTATCACGCAAAAATGGAAAAACTAGGTCCATTGGTCGAGTGCATGTGATCTACAACTGAATTTTTAATGTTTATTTTTTGACTGACTGAAAGTATATTTGATTGATAATCAATATGCATGTATCTATATTTTTTCTTCTCCAATATTGACGTGATTAATCGGGGGTTGTGCTAAAATAAGAAACGAAAACAAAACGAAATGAACGAAACGAAACGAACAAAACTAAGAACGAAATAAAAAAAAACCAAAACGAACACAATGAACGATATTTAAAGAACAAATAAAATGTCATATATATACATGGGGCAAGTTGTAATTAGTATGGCATCACATTATCAAATTGTGTATATTTCATGTATATATATTGTTTCTTTTCTGAATATACGAATTATAAAAATAGAGGTAGGCAGCATTTCCTTCTGTATCTCTGGTTATATATATATATATATATATATATATATATACACGATATTAGTAATGCTTATTTTAGAGGAGGCATGTTGTCACATCATCCATGTTCCAGTTATTTGGGTGCACTTTGGGACTCTTGATTTTCTGCATTTGGCATATGTTCTTGTGCATCGTCCCTTGGTGCCTTTTGCAGTTGAATGAACACCAACTTAAATTTACTCATGTAATGCAATGAATATTTTTATGTTATACTCTATAATTACTTGTAATTTCATGTAATAATCCATTTGTTTATGTACTTGTCTATTGTAAAACATTCCCCTTGTAGACCCTTGATTTGGTGAATAAATCTATCTATCTATCTATCTATCTATCTATCTATCTATCTAAAAACTATAATAATAATATTCTATATAAAAACTATAATAATAATATTAACAACATTTTTTTCCCAGTCAATGTTCCATGTTTGTATTGTTTACTGTTTATTTCTGTTAACATTTGATTTAGTGACAACCCTATTGCTTGGATTTAATACTAATAAAATAATTTTTATTCTTATATATTCATTATTATAGAAAAAATAGTATGGCGCCAGAATACGAAAGATTTTCGAACAACAAAGAATACAAGCGTGAACAAAACAGTTTTTGATATAGCATTCATATTTGATACAGTAACAATGTTTGACACAGTATACTTATAAGCAATATTTGGTGTAGTAAAAAGTCTCCATTTTGTTCAGAATGCAGTAAAATAAGCTAACATGTCACAATTGCCTTGACATTTGGTCTATGAACTCAATTATCCAAAACCTTTTAGCATTAATTGAAAACAGTCATACCAAAATTTGGTTCAAATCAGTTGAAAAATATGACATCTTAAACATGTTCACATCCATCAACTAGGTCTTAGGGAAAAGGTAAAATACCACTGTAACCTTGACCTTTGACCTGTCACCTTGAAAAGTCATTGGTTCTTTATGTTTGTTAAATACTGAATATGTTTACCAACTTTAATAAGAAAAGATTTGTTGAAAACATGGTCTCCAGACTCCGCAGGGCTAAAATACGCTAAAACGTCACGTTTACCTTAACCATTGACGCTGGAAAATAATAGGAATCTTCCTTCTGTAGAACTTAATTTGCAGTATTCCAACTTTTTTTTATTTTGACGGCGAAAGGTCATTATCTCCAGCGTTAACAAGGTTGCTCCGTGATACTAAATTTTGATGCACAAGATGTACACATTTCGTCGATTTACGACACCTCTGTTGTGCTCAAGACCTAAAATGTTGAAAATCAACACCATCCAAAAAGTTGAAGAGCAAATTCAAAAATGCAAAAATGACCAAAAGGCAGGACCGTACTTTGTTCCTTGTCCTGGAGGAAGCAACTAATCCAGAGGGGGTCTCAATCCTAGGCCCCTCTGAAGTTACGGTCCAAAACAATTTAATTTAAGACATTCCAAGACCTACTAGGCCTTTTCAATATACATGATTATTTAAAGAAATAATAATTATTTGGTAAGTTGGGAGTTTTACGCCGTTTTCAGCACATTGGCTATTTCGCGGCGGCTATCTTTTATTGGTGGAGAAACCCGGAGTACCCAGAGAGAACAACCGACCTTCGGTAGGAAAATTGGCAATCCTTGTCAATTAAGATCGGAGTCGAACCCCCGCCACAAGTGAGATTTGAACTCACAACCTCAGTATTGACAAGTGATCATTAGTAGTCATGACGAACTAATAATTAAAATAAAGCAACACAAAAAGAATAAAAGTTGTTCATTTAACAAAAACCATCTGGATATTTTGTAGTTTTAGTTGATAGACTAAACTTGAAAAAAACCTTGATGATCAAATTTCGTGGATCCCCTGATAAATGATTTCTTTAGAAGTAAGATTAATCAGGATTTCAAGTGAGCAAAGTAATGGGAGTTTCGTGTGATAAATGATGGTTTATACAATGCGAGTTGAAGCGAATTTTCTACGCTGTGGTGTCTTCTGAATTTACTGTAGTCCAGACTCCTTAAATGAGATGTACTAAATGAAGTATCTTTTTAATTCTCTATATCATTTATTTAAAAAAAAAAAATTATGCTCGAAAGTTCTCTGCCTTGGTGAATTCCCTGCTTTTTTATTTCAAATTTTATCGTAGTCCCCATCCCCTCAATAAAAAAAATCTAATGGTTGATCCCATAGATGAACACTTTTTCCGTTCATTTCATTTTGTTTTTCGTTTCGTTTCGTTTCGTTTCGTTTCGTTCATTTCATTTCGTTTCGTTTTTCGTTTCGTTTCGTTTCGTTTCGTTCATTTCGTTTTGTTGTCATTTCTTATTTTGCACAACCCAAGCTCGCGTCGTGCCTGAAGGAGAATCTATATTTATCTTGTCATTAAAAGAATGCCAATCTGAATTTTACAGCTTAATTCCTTAATAAGGAAATTGATATCTTTAGTATTAAGAATTTTATATATAAACGGTATTGTTACATACAAAAATTCTTATATGAGATTTCTCAATGGCTTGATTCTAAGGAAAACTATTCCATCTTTTTAGTATTTATTTAATACAGAATGGCTCTAAACAGATCAGTAATCGCCTCTGTTTTTTTCATACAAGGTCTATTATATACTAGCAAATGATGTTCAAATATAAAAGCAAAAATAAAACATTTTTTCACCCTCTACAGCTATAGAATTGTTTGGAAATTAAAAAAAAAATGAATTCGAAAATCACCAGATTTTAACATTAAACTGGAGATTCTCAGAAGCTGTCACCTGGACTTCATTTTCATAATAAAGCCAGAGCAATAGGTTTGACTGTAGCAGATATTTTCAGGTTTTGTATAATGTAAAGCAATATATTTCTAAAAGTGGCTATCTTGTCTGACAACCTGTGGATACAATTTTACGTGGTAAAGGAGTTACACTCCCCTTTAACAAAAAAACAGTAATTTTTTTTACAATGAACTCACCTAATTTATAACTAGCATGAGCTTTACCTTGGTTTACAATGAATTTCCAGGAATAATATTATCTCCTATATGACCCAATGTTATTTATATATACTCCAGTAAGTAATTTCACCCTTAGTCCTAGGTCAGTGAATAAATAATAGACATCAACTTCAGTATGAAAATATTTAATAATTCAATTAATTACCATGAATAATGCAATAATGGTTATATTCAACAAATATTTGCTTCAATTTACATGTGTAAGTGGTTCTAAGTTGGACTTTGATAACATTAACAGAGGTAAAACATTTTCACTGAAAATATTTTGCACAAAAACTGAATTAAACTTTATTTCTTAATAAATAAGATAAAGATTCAAACGAAAATCAGCCCTAAGCTTATGTACACAATCTTTTTGGTTGGTCACATTTCAATCAGTTCCAACCAAAACTTGCTTTCCCATTAAAATTCTTGTACTATACAATTGACATATTAATTTAGGGGACAGTGGCCATATGAGGCTATATGACTACAATTTCTATCAACATCTAGAATTTACCAAAGTACAACATTCTATCTATCAAATATCCCCCCTTCTTCTTTATAAACATCATAAATTTGTTGTTTACACCAATTATGAGTTCTTGCCATGGACAGATCACCCCCCCCCCCCCACCAAAAAAAAAAAACAAAAACAAAATTGAAATACCATTAAAAAAAATTTTTCAAGTTATTACGGGCCATAACTCTAGAACAGTAAATGACTCACTGCCTAAATTCGAATTTTGTCTGCGTGTTGTGGTTCTTAGTATTGTGTACGAGTTTCATAAAATTTGGATGAGGCAAACTTGTTAGAGTGCAGAAACGAAAAAATTAGCAATTTTCTAAGTTATAAGGGGCATAACTCTAGAATGGTAAATGACTCAATGCTCAAATTCACATGTTGTGGCTCTTAGCATTGTGTATGAGTTTCATAAAATTTGGATGAGGCAAACTTAAGAAAGAGTGCAGAAAAGAAAAAAAAAATTAAATTTTCTAAGTTATAAAGGGGCATAATTCTAGAACAGTTAATGACTCACTGCTCAAACTCACATTCTGTCTGCATGTTGTGGTTCTTAGCATTGTGAGTTTCATAAAATTTGGATGAGGCAAACTTAAGTAGAGTGCAGAAACCTAAAGCGGACGGATAGTCAAGGATAAGACTTAATGCCCCCGTTACCTACTGATTGATTTCTAACTGATAGTAGTAAAATATGTTACTTCAGGGTTTAATAGAGATCAACAACAATTATAAAATTATTTAGGTTTTGTTTAGTTTAGTTGGGGTTTTCAGCACATTTGGCTATTTCACAGCAGCCAGTTTTTATTGGTGGAGGAAGCCGGATTACCCGGAGACAACCATTAAACTTGTCAATTAAGATTGGAGTCGATCCTGCCACAGGTGAGATTCGAAACACAACCTCAATGTTGACAGGCTAGTGATCATTAGTAGTCAGCCACCAAAGCCCCCTTTTATAAAGTGGTAAATATTAAGTATATGAACACGTATGAATATATCCAATAATAAATTAGAGATAAAAGTATGAAGAACTCCTGTGTAAATTTTAAGCATGAATGTAATTAGAATATTAACTATAAATTAGAATTTGTTGTCTTTCTGACCCATGACTTAATAATTTGATGAGCAATAGCTTGTTCAGGAGGTACATACAGTCCTTCTGGATGCTGCCTAGTTAACATCTGTACCAATTCAGGACGTCTGAACCATCGAACATCTTCCAACTCTTCCTCGTCCACCTAAGAACATTTCATAAAGGTAAATTACGTAAATTCATTGAAGAGTCCGTGTGTTTACAAAGAACAAAATCCTTTTTTAACATTTTTTTTTAGCAACTGCTGCCAAGTTGGCCGAAGCTTTAATTGCCTGTAATCGGAAGGTTACAAAGAGTCTGTACTGCTCATCTGGAACTTTTCCCTTAACTTGACTAACCAAATAACAAGGACAATATTTATAACTAATCTCCAGACTATTCACAGATGTTTCATATGACTTACCATATTGTTTCATTTAGCTGAACAATTTCAAAGGAGAAGACCTTGTCAAATTTTGTCCAAACAGAAATAAGTAATTGGCTATTGCTACTACAACAGCTGTTGATGGCTCCCACTTATGCTTTATATGAAAAGTAAGATCATTTAGCCAATCTGTTTCAGAGTTTGAAAAATTAAGCCACTCAAAAATAAGTATTGTTTATTGCCAGCTACATTAACAGTTCAATAGGGTGAATATGAAAACATTTTATAGGACCTTCCTATGGGTGTGTCATGTGAAATTTTGGATTATTTGTCTTATTTGTTAATCATATTTTAGCAACATCTTCTACTTGTGATGACCAATGATGTACATATAGATTCTACAACGATGACCAATGACCAGTTGATTATGCAATTTATCAACTCTCGATAACTAAATTTTCATTTTTAAACTGCAAGGTCTGCTGATCATTTTCAGCAGGAAATGTCACGAGCATGTAACCAACATGTGGTGATATCAGAATTTATCAAACGGATCAATAAAAGTATAAATGCGCATAGAAATAGAGAAATTGTATTATCATTGAGCTAAATGCATGTAGTATTGAAGATACAGGATTAAGAAAGGCAATAATATAGTTACCTGCAACTTTTCTGTAGTGGCATATGCCAGACAACCTAACATAAGTGATGCAGGAAAGGGCCATGGTTGACTAGAGTGATAATCAACTCGACCTACTTCTAAACCCGATTCTTCTTTAACTTCACGTCTACAGGTATCTTCTATTGTTTCACCTGAAATATTCAAACACTACTTCAGCAATATTATCAAGTCTTAAATGTATATTTATTTACCTTTATTGAGGAAACATCTTTTTTTTTACACCAAATTCAATGTTTAAGGTCTTATAGCATACCAGAACACAGATCAATAGACAAGAATTTATTTACTGAGAATGAGTAATCTGACCAGAGAGGAAAAATTCAAAATGAGTGTGTAAGCCAAAAATGTACTATTCTTGGGACAGGAAATAGATACAACAAATCTACAGTATAAAGCTAGTTATGTACCTATTTTAGGTAATGACATAATAATTCTTAGATTCTTATTCAAACTTTGATAAAGGCTTTTGGGAAGATCTTTTTTTACTGTTCTTTTTATACTGTGAAAATGAAGACAACAGGAAAATGAAAGGGAATCAAAATTTAGGACTTAAACATGATTATTATTCTGGCCTTAGTCTGTATTTTGAATTTATTTAAGTATAAAAGGTTTTTCCTTTCACCTAAAATGTTTAAATTTACGATGAAAAATGCTAAAACATCAAAATTATCTTAATACTGAGTTTCTTATTGCAGAGGAGATATTAAACACAGTCGCAGTATAGACTTAGTAAATATTTAGTGAAAATTTTCACTTTAACAGCAGGCAGATGTGGTATCTTATATAACACTGTTATTTTATTGTCAGATGCCTTGCTGTCCAAAAAACTACTATTCCCTCAAATGGTTAATGGTTTCTAAATTATTTTACATAAAAATTAAATATATATATATAATACCTGGTTCCATGAATCCAGCTAAGCAGGAATACATTTTAGGTGGGAACCGTTTTCCTCTACCAAGTAAACATTTCTTTCCATCAGGGGAGATAACCAACATAATAACAGAAGGATCAGTTCTTGGGTAGCAAGTATTGTGAACACCTGTAACAGGAAGGTGAGATAACCAACATTATAACAGAAGGATCAGTTCTTGGGTAGCAAGTGTTGTGAACACCTGTAACAGGAAGGTGAGATAACCAACATTATAACAGAAGGATCAGTTCTTGGGTAGCAAGTGTTGTGAACACCTGTAACAGGAAGGTAGATAACCAACATTATAACACAAGGATCAGTTCTTGGGTAGACCAGCTGTAACAGGAAGGTGAGATAACCAACATTATAACAGAAGGATCAGTTCGTGGGTAGCAAGTATTGTGAACACCTGTAACAGGAAGGTAGATAACCAACATTATAACAGAAAGATAAGTTCTTGGGTAGCAAGTGTTGTGAACACCTGTAACAGGAAGGTAGATAACCATCATTATAACAGAAGGATCAGTTCATGGGTAGCAAGTATTGTGAACACCTGTAACATGAAGGTATTTTCTTTTTAAAAATAAAATTACAATTTTAAATAAATTTAACCATACTATTTAAAACTTCTTTTCACTGGCATTTCAATTTATGTATTGTATACAATATCAGCTATAGTTTTTGGGGGGTTAAGCATCTTGTTCTTATATTAAGCCAAAAAAATTCTGATTCAACATATCCAGTATATTTTTCATAAACCAACCTTTGTTTGTTTTACAGTCTTTATCTTTACAAACTCGTTTATGGCCACCCTCAATGACATCTGTACTACTCCCACATGTAGCACAAAATTTGTATCTGTCTAACCAATCCAACATTGTACAAGCTTCTGCAAAAATTCCTCCTTCTGATGGTTCAAGCATCATAACTCCAGGTAAAGGCTGTAAAAATGTCCCGTTAGAGTTGATTTTCATGATGGCTTCCTCATCAGTCACTTCTATAGCAAATACTGCTTGTTCATCATTTTCCTTATTAGTTACATTTAACCCCAGAAAGACAACTAAATTTTTTCCATTTATAAATGACTGAATGTCACTATAATTGAACTTTATAAGCTGGTACCTCCATTTTTTGTCAGGTGTTGACAAAACAAAAGGTTTGAGTTCAGAAAATACAATATATTGTGTTGACTCTTCTTTTATTTTAATTTCCAACCAATCAGAGTCTTTCCTCTTTTCAGCACATCGGCTAAGAAGATTGTAAGAAAAGAAGTTCCGTAATTGTTTATCAGGATTATCATGTTTTACATGTTCCATTATCAACTTAGTAGCTTCAGCCTGGTCCCAGAATTGTGCAATTTCTAATGCTGTCTGTCCTGTTTTGTTGACAAGATTGACATCACAACTAAAAATAGAATTAATAAGGAAATCTATACAAGACTGGAAATTAAGTCACTCAATCTACCATAACTCAAACAAACATCTTTGTAATTGCTAACTTCACAAGATGTTATTACATATATTCACATAAATCTGCTGGAGTTGTCTTCCTTATTACATAAATGCATATTACGATGATGAAAAAGCCACTCGAAATGAAGAAAATGCTGAGTCAATATTTGCAATAATTTCATAAATCCTTACTAGAATTTTCTACTCGTCCCATAAATTCGTAATACATATAATCTAGAATTAGCCCCCTCCCCCCCCCCCCTTCCCTTGACAAGTGTGTGTTTTTAGTGTGTGCTTATCTCGTCCTCATCTCAGTGCGTGGTTGCTTATATCACATTATCCTGTTAGTCTTATACTGTAACTGTAATAGTCCATCACACATAAAATGTCACACTCCTGACATTTTCAGGATTATTTTAAATAGCATTTAATTGATGAATCGAATATTTTAGAGATATTTTCTGTCTTAAATCATATACTAGTAACCATGATTTGTTGTATAGCATATATAAACTACATATAATGAATGATAATGCAGCTTCAAATAGTATTATTGGAAAATCTTTATTTTTTTCAATGTCTTAATATCAAAATTGATCGAGTATTTTGTGAAAACTTGTGGTTAAAATTTCGTAATTTTTTGTTATATAACACACATATATATGATATTTGTTTTAACAGTTTTTTGTAAGAATTAAACGACAGAATTTTTTTACAGCAGTGTTTGAATATTTAATGAGGCAACTGAAAATGAACGAAATTCCTAACATGTCTGGTACTTTTTACCTTTGAATTTGTATATAAAGAATGGATTTTACCATCATATTTCATTTTTGATTAAGACTATATCCCTGTTCTTCAGTTCAACAATTATAACTATGTTTTATCAAACGTATGTCCTAAGAGAGGTAGTAATATTCATTAACTTGTGTCATCTCATGGAATGAAGGGTACGCCTTAAATGTCCATTTTCAACGAACCCTGTGAAGGAAACGCATGGTTGAATTTCGACAAAATTTTCTCAGGTGGTGTATTGAGACATATAAAATGCATGACGAAAATATGAAAAAAATTAAACGAGTGGAAAATTTTGGCCTAACCCAGGCCTACCCCCTTAATATGGAAACCCCCAAAATCATTTTGAAAAAAAAAAATATAAAAATAAAATAGCATGTGCACACTGATATTAATCATCCAAGAACACTTCTACACATGCAACAAAAAAAACTAGAGGCTCAGATAGCTGAGCCTGTATCGCTCACCTGGCATGAAAGCCATTTTTATTGATGTACAATGTACCTCAAGAGAGAAGTCACTTCTTCCTATCATTATGAAGTGCATTAAGCCTTGTAGAAACCCATTTTTTCTTCACAAAGGTCCTTCTACTTACAGGTCAGCATATTCTAAAATTTGGCAGTTCTCCAGAAGATTTTTGCATGTATTCCTCATAGGGTCTTAACCTAAGTCCTCTGCTGAAGGCCATTTTGAATTAGGGATCGGCACTTGGTGAGCACCTTAAGAGGAACATTCAGACCATGTTTGGTTTCAAGCTGGGGTTCTGTAAATTTTTGTTATATGTCACAGACACTTTCTGTCAAGTTTGGCCAAGCAGTTTAAGAGAATTTTTTTTTTAAATCAACCAATCATATACAAGAATTGCCATGTTTGTTGCCTGATCTAGACAAAATGAGGAAACTTTGTAAAAAACCTCCAACAGATGCTTCCTGTCAAGTCTTGATCCCTTTGAATAAGCGGTTTAATAGAAAAAGATTATCAACTGATGAAAGACAAGAACTGCCCATGACGGCCATGTTTTATTGCCTGATCAGGACAAAATGAGGAAATTCTGTATAGAACCTCCCAATTAGATGCTTCCTGTCAAGTTTTGTTTCATTTGGCCAAGCGACTTCAGAGGAGAAGATTTTTTTATATCAGCCAATCAGAAACAAGAACTGCTCATGATGGCCATATTTGTATTCCGATCTGGACAAAATTAGCACACTTTATAAAGGACCTCCCATATATGCTTCCTGTCAAGTTTTGTTCTATTTGGCCCAGCAGTTTCAGAGAAGAAGATTTTTGAAAACTCAGCCAATCAGAAACAACAATTGCCATGGCGGGCATGTTTGTTGTCCGATAGCGACGAAATGAGCAAATTTTATAAAGGACCTTACATAGATGCTTCCTGTCAAATTTAATTCCATTTGGCCCAGTGGTTTCAGGGGAGAAGATTAAAATGTGAAAAGTTAACAGGCGACGGACGGACGACAAGTGATAACAAAAGCTCACATGGCCTTTGGCCAGGTGAGCTAACAAAAAAAATACAGTTCATACAATTAAAAACTTACCTCACACCAATACTATTTTTATTAAACAAATTAAAAATAAACTACAGAAATACTAAAATGAAGTAAATTATGTCAATAACTAAATACCGGTTAAATGTTACCGTCAAATTTTTAGGTATGATTGCATATTGTCCTTCTTAATAAAACAATATATTACCCTTGTTCTAGAAATATCTTTATAACATTGGCATGACCATATCTAGATGCTAACATCAAGCCAGTCCATCCATTCTCATTTCTGTGGTCAACAGCTACTGTAGCTATAAAAGACATTTGTTGAATCATTATTTACAATTGTACCCATTAGCTAAATTCTATGTACCGCAAAGGACCTCAGCATAGAGTTAAAACTATAAAGATATAATAAATACAAATGTGAGAAGGATAGGGTTCCATCACAGGTTAAAGGATAAATAATGCAGTTTTGGAATGGCTTTTCAGAATTATTTATATCTGTATCATTAAAGAATAGAAGGTTTCTTTTGTAGTTTCATTGGTGTATAAAAGCATTTATCAACACATTTTGTAGGAAGTTCAGAAACATATGCAAAATCAATCCTTCTACAATGTTAAAAATATGATACTACTAAAAAGCATTAATTTCTTATTACATTTGACACCAATATTACTGTTTTACTTTTCAAGCACTCAAATAATTTTTACCTATTTTGAATTTGTAGCATCATATTGTTGAGACAAAAATCTTCCAAATCTGAACATGAGTGACAAAGCTAAAGTAAATGGTAGGACATTGACTACTACCATAAAAGGCTTCATGAATAGCATGACATTTTTACTAGCAATGCTTTCGACAAGATTTGGTTACTCAACTGTGAAGTACTTCATTCTGAGAAGGGTAACATCATACAGAAGTCGAACAGACAATAGTAAAAATCATGTGCTGATATATACAAACCTTTTATGGTAAATATGTACATGTAAATGTGAATCCCCATCAATAAAATTTTACTTCGGCATCCAAATTGACTTTTTACAGGTTATTTATTTTTCAGTAAACATTGTTCTCATGGCATCATAGCTGATATCTTCCGTCAAGTTTATGAAATCTGTTCATGTTTATCATATGATTCTTTTCATCAAATAGTATTTCCAGTACTCAATAAAATGCAAATCAAATGTCATTATTTACAATTATAAATTCAAATAGAACCCAAACCAAATGACTACAAATATGAATAAAATGCTCCGCTGGGCGCAGCTAGATACGACCGCAGATGTCGAACCCTGAATAGTTGGGGCAATTATGAACACAACATTCAAGCTTGATACAATACTGAATTTGGATTGTGAATAAATATTTGACACAGCATAGGTTTCTGACACAGAATGAATGTTGTCTAAGAACTTAAAATTTTTTAATTTACCTATTCAAACCATATCAGTATTATTTGTTTTTATATATAAATCAGAAATAAGCAATTTAAAATTTAAAATTGGGCACACATATCAATTTCTTGCTATTGCGCAATACTGTGCAATTGAAGATTTCTTGCTATTGCGCAATACTGTGCAATTGAAAATTTCTTCAAATATTTGACACATAATAGGTTTCTGACACAGAATAACTGAAATCAAAGAACTTAGAATTGGTCATATGATTTGAATTTATATTCAATTTTTTGCTTCTTGTGCAATACAATATGCTGTGGAGAATTGCCCCCCCCCCAAAAAAAAAAATAATAATTTACCCCTTTTTTTAGCTTTTGTGCAATACACTATGAAGTTGCACATTGACCCCCCCTCCCAAAAAAAAAAACAAAAAACAATAAAATTTATTGTAACCCCCCCTTTTTTTGCTAAAAAAATTTGAAATTTTCTTTTTAATTTATGAAATATGAAATGAGAAAAAAATTACCCCCTCCCCAATTTCTCATTTACCCCCCCTCTAAATTTTGTTTTCAACCCCCCCCCCCCCTATTTCTTTATACTTTGTAACCATAACAGCCCATTTAAATACACCATAACATATTAAAATAGAAAATGACATCATAGTCATGGAATTTGTTAATAATAAGGTTTTGATTACAGGGCACACATATCAATTTCTTGCTATTGCACAATACTGTGCAATTGAAAATTTCTTCAAATATTTGACACATAATAGGTTTCTGACACAGAATAACTGAAATAAAGAACTTAGAATTGGTCATATGATTTGAATTTATATTAAATTTTTTGCTTCTTGTGCAATACAATATGCTGTGGAGAATTGCCCCCCCCCCCAAAAAAAAAAAATAATAATTTACCCCTTTTTTTAGCTTTTGTGCAATACACTATGAAGTTGCACATTGACCCCCCCCTCCCAAAAAAAAAAACAAAAAACAATAAAATTTATTGTAACCTCCCCTTTTTTTGCTAAAAAAATTTGAAATTTTCTTTTTAATTTATGAAATATGAAATGAGAAAAAAATTACCCCCTCCCCAATTTCTCATTTACCCCCCTCTAAATTTTGTTTTCAACCCCCCCCCCCTATTTCTTTATACTTTGCAACCATAACAGCCCATTTAAATACACCATAACATATTAAAATAGATAAAATGCTCCGCTGGGCGCAGCTAGATACGACCGCAGATGTCGAACCCTGAATAGTTGGGGCAATTATGAACACAACATTCAAGCTTGATACAATACTGAATTTGGATTGTGAATAAATATTTGACACAGCATAGGTTTCTGACACAGAATGAATGTTGTCTAAGAACTTAAAATTTTTTAATTTACCTATTCAAACCATATCAGTATTATTTGTTTTTATATATAAATCAGAAATAAGCAATTTAAAATTTAAAATTGGGCACACATATCAATTTCTTGCTATTGCGCAATACTGTGTAATTGAAAATTTCTTCAAATATTTGACACATAATAGGTTTCTGATACAGAATAACTGAAATCAAAGAACTTAAAATTGGTCATATGATTTGAATTTATATTCAATTTTTTGCTTTTGTGTAATACAATATGCTGTGGAGAATTGCCCCCCCCCCCCCCAAAAAAAAAAATAATAATTTACCCCTTTTTTTAGCTTTTGTGCAATACACTATGAAGTTGCACATTGACCCCCCTCCCAAAAAAAAAAAACAAAAAACAATAAAATTTATTGTAACCCCCCCCCCCTTTTTTTTGCTAAAAAAAATTTGAAATTTTCTTTTTAATTTATGAAATATGAAATGAGAAAAAATTACCCCCTCCCCAATTTCTCATTTACCCCCCCCCCCCCCCCCCCAATTTTGTTTTCAACCCCCCCCCCCATTTCTTTATACTTTGCAACCATAACAGCCCATTTAAATACACCATAACATATTAAAATAGAAAATGACATCATAGTCATGGATGGCAAATTTTAAACATACATATTAAAAGCAGTTTAGATAAGATAAACAAAAAAGCTTCATCAGCACATTTTATATTGGCAAATTTCCAATGGAATTTGTTAATAATAAAGTTTTGATAACAGGGCACACATATCAATTTCTTGCTATTGCGCAATACTGTGTAATTGAAAATTTCTTCAAATATTTGACACATAATAGGTTTCTGATACAGAATAACTGAAATCAAAGAACTTAAAATTGGTCATATGATTTGAATTTATATTCAATTTTTTGCTTTTGTGTAATACAATATGCTGTGGAGAATTGCCCCCCCCCCAAAAAAAAAATAATAATTTACCCCTTTTTTTAGCTTTTGTGCAATACACTATGAAGTTGCACATTGACCCCCCTCCCAAAAAAAAAAACAAAAAACAATAAAATTTATTGTAACCCCCCCCCCCTTTTTTTGGCTAAAAAAAATTTGAAATTTTCTTTTTAATTTATGAAATATGAAATGAGAAAAAATTACCCCCTCCCCAATTTCTCATTTACCCCCCCCCCCAAATTTTGTTTTCAACCCCCCCCCCCCCATTTCTTTATACTTTGCAACCATAACAGCCCATTTAAATACACCATAACATATTAAAATAGAAAATGACATCATAGTCATGGATGGCAAATTTTAAACATACATATTAAAAGCAGTTTAGATAAGATAAACAAAAAAGCTTCATCAGCACATTTTATATTGGCAAATTTCCAATGGAATTTGTTAATAATAAAGTTTTGATAACAGGGCACACATATCAATTTCTTGCTATTGCGCAATACTGTGCAATTGAAAATTTCTTCAAATATTTGACACATAATAGGTTTCTGACACAGAATAACTGAAATAAAGAACTTAGAATTGGTCATATGATTTGAATTTATATTCAATTTTTTGCTTTTGTGTAATACAATATGCTGTGGAGAATTGCCCCCCCCCCCCCCACCCCCCAAAAAAAAAAAAATAATTTACCCCCTTTTTAGCTTTAATTTTGGACCCCGATTTGGACCAACTTGAAAACTCGGCCCATAATAAAAAAACTAAGTACATGTTTAGATTCAGCATATCAAAGAACCCCAAGAATTCAATTTTTGTTAAAATCGAACTAAGTTTAATTTTGGACCCTTTGGACCTTAATGTAGACCAATTTGAAAACGGGACCAAAAATTAAGAATCTAAATGCACGGTTAGATTCGGCATATCAAAGAACCCCAATAGTTCAATTTTCGATGAAATCAAACAAAGTTTAATTTTGGACCCCGATTTGGACCGACTTGAAAACTGGGCCCATAATAAAAAAACTAAGTACATGTTTAGATTCAGCATATCAAAGAACCCAAAGAATTCAATTTTTGTTAAAATCAAACTAAGTTTAATTTTGGACCCTTTGGACCTTAATGTAGACCAATTTGAAAACGGGACCAAAAATTAAGAATCTAAATGCACGGTTAGATTTGGCATATCAAAGAATCCCAATAGTTCAATTTTCGATGAAATCAAACAAAGTTTAATTTTGGACCCCGATTTGGACCAACTTGAAAACTGGGCCCATAATAAAAAAAACTAAGTACATGTTTAGATTCAGCATATCAAAGAACCCAAAGAATTCAATTTTTGTTAAAATCAAACTAAGTTTAATTTTGGACCCTTTGGACCTTAATGTAGACCAATTTGAAAACGGGACCAAAAATTAAGATCCTAAATGCACGGTTAGATTCGGCATATCAAAGAACCCCAATAGTTCAATTTTCAATGAAATCAAACAAAGTTTAATTTTGGACCCTTTTGGCCCCTAATTCCTAAACTGTTGGGACCAAAACTCCAAAAATCAATCCCAACCTTCCTTTTGTGGTCATAAACCTTGTGTTTAAATTTCATAGATTTCTATTTACTTATACTAAAGTTATTGTGCAAAAACCAAGAAAAATGCTTATTTTGGCCCTTTTTTAGCCCCTAATTCCTAAACTGTTGGGACCAAAACTCCCAAAAACAATCCCAACCTTCCTTTTGTGGTCATAAACCTTGTGTTAAAATTTCATAGATTTCTATTTACTTATACTAGAGTTATTGTGCGAAAACCTAGAAAAATGCTTATTGGGCCCTTTTTTGGCCCCTGATTCTTAAACTGTTGGGACCAAAACTCCAAAAATCAATCCCAACCTTCCTTTTGTGGTCATAAACCTTGTGTTTAAATTTCATAGATTTCTATTAACTTATACTAAAGTTATAGTGCGAAAACCAAATGTCTTCGGACGACGCCACAGACGACGGACGACGACGCAGACGACAACGACGACGACGACGACGACGACGACGACGACGCCAACGTCATACCAATATACGACCGCAAAAATTTTGCGGCCGTATAAAAATGACATCATAGTCATGGAATTTGTTAATAATAAGGTTTTGATAACAGGGCACACATATCAATTTCTTGCTATTGCACAATACTGTGCAATTGAAAATTTCTTCAAATATTTGACACATAATAGGTTTCTGACACAGAATAACTGAAATAAAGAACTTAGAATTGGTCATATGATTTGAATTTATATTAAATTTTTTGCTTCTTGTGCAATACAATATGCTGTGGAGAATTGCCCCCCCCCCTCCAAAAAAAAATAATTTACCCCTTTTTTAGCTTTAATTTTGGACCCCGATTTGGACCAACTTGAAAACTGGGCCCTAATAAAACTAGAGGCTCTAAAGAGCCTGTATCGCTCACCTGCACTAAACTTTTCATCTTGAGCAGGACTAAAGATTTGGCTGGTTTTTCTATAGGATTCTATGTTGAACTAAGTTTGGCTTTGGGAGCCAAGATGGTTGACAGTCTAGGTCAATGGACACATTTCTAAAAGAGAACCATCTAAGGACCATTGCTACCAAGTCTAGTTCTAATTGGCTTACTGGTTTCAGACCAGAAGATTTTTGAGTGAATTTCCAATAGGGTCCTATGTTAAACTAAGTTCGGCTGTGTCGGCCATCTTAGTTCAAATTCCACGAAATCAGACAATTCTGAAAGAGGACCTCCTAAGGACCATTGCTGCGAAGTCTGGTTCCAATTGGTCAAGTGGTTTCAGACAAGAAGATTTTTCGATGAATTTTCCCATAGG
Organism: Mytilisepta virgata; assembly: GCA_028015205.1. NCBI lineage: Eukaryota > Metazoa > Mollusca > Bivalvia > Mytilida > Mytilidae > Mytilisepta > Mytilisepta virgata. Next base: position 36,181,617 of record CM051517.1, read on the forward strand.
GCCTTATGTTAAACTACGTTAGGTTGTGGTAGCCATCTCGGTTGACAGTCCAGGTCATGGGACACAATTCTGAAAGAGGACCATATAAGGACCATTGCTGCAAAGTCTGGTTCCAATTGGTAAAGTGGTTTCAGACAAGAAGATTTTTCAATGAATTTTCCCATAGGGCCCTGTGTTTAACTAAGTTTGGCTGTGGCTGCCATCTTGTTTAACAGTCTGGGTCATCAGACATCATTCTGAAAGAGAACCTTCTAAGAACCATTACTGCCAAATTTGGTTGAAATTGGCCTTGTAGTTTCATAGAAGATTTTTGAAATTCATCCCCCCCCCCTTTTTTCTATTTTTAGAAACAGCAGCCATGTCAGTTGGAAGTCGGGGATGCCAGATATAAGTTTGGAAAGGGGCCATCCAAGGACCATTCCACCAAAGTTTGGTTCAAATTGGCTCAGTTGTTTCAGGGAAGTTGACGAAAAAGTAAAATTCCCATAGGCTAAATGTTTAACTAAGTCCAGCCATAGCGGCCATGTTGGATGGCATTCAGGGAAATCAAACACAGATTTTATAAGGGGCCACCCAAGGACCATTCCACCAAAGTTTGGTTCAAATTGGCCTAATGGTTTCAGACAAGATAACGAAAATGTTAAAATTCCCATAGGGTCCAAGGTTAAACTATGTCCAACCATGGCAGCCATACTGGATGGCGCCCCTGAAAACCAAACACACATTTTAAAGGGGACCATCCAAGGACCATTCCACTTAAGTTTGGTTTAAATTGGTTTAGTGGTTTCAGAGGAGTTGATGGAAAATTAAAATTCCCATAGGCTCAATGTTAAACTAAGTCCAGCCATGGCGGCCATGTTGGATGGCGTTCAGGGAAACTGAACACAGATTTTAAAAGGGGCCACCCAAGGACCATTCCACCAAACTTTTGTTCAAATTGGCCTAATGGTCTCAGAGAAGATAACGAAAATGTTAAAATTCCCATAGGGTCCAAGGTTAAACTATGTCCGACCATGGCAGCCATATTGGATACCGCCCGGGAAAACCGTACACAGTTTTTAAAGTGGACCATCCAAGGACCATTCCACTTAAGTTTGGTTTAAATTGGTTCAGTGGTTTCAGAGGAGTTGACGAAAAAGTAAAATTTCCATAGGCTCAATGTTAAACTAAGTCCAGCCATGGCGGCCATGTTGGATGGCATTCGGGGAAACCAAACATATATTTTAAAAGGGGCCACCCAAGGACCATTCCACTAAAGTTTGGTTTAAATTGGCCTAATGGTCTGAGAGAAGATAACGAAAATGTTAAAATTCCCATAGGGTCCAAGGTTAAACTATGTGCGACCATGGCAGCCATATTGGATGGCGCCCGGGGAAACCGAACACAATTTTTAAAGGGGACCATCCAAGGACCATTCCACTTAAGTTTGGTTTAAATTGGTTCAGTGGTTTCAGAGGAGTTGATAAAAATGTGAAAAGTTTACGACGACGACATACGACGACGACGACGACGACGGACGCAAAGTGATGAGAAAAGCTCACATGGCCTTTTAGGCCAGGTGAGCTAAAAAACTAAGTACATGTTTAGATTCAGCATATAAAAGAACCCAAAGAATTCAATTTTTGTTAAAATCAAACTAAGTTTAATTTTGGACCCTTTGGACCTTAATGTAGACCAATTTGAAAACGGGACCAAAAATTAAGAATCTAAATGCACGGTTAGATTCGGCATATCAAAGAACCCCAATAGGTCAATTTTCGATGAAATCAAACAAAGTTTAATTTTGGACCCTTTTGGCCCCTAATTCCTAAACTGTTGGGACCAAAACTCCAAAAATCAATCCCAACCTTCCTTGTGTGGTCTTAAACCTTGTGTTTAAATTTCATAGATTTCTATTTACTTATACTAAAGTTATTGTGCAAAAACCAAGAAAAATGCTTATTTGGGCCCTTTTTTAGCCATTAATTCCTAAACTGTTGGGACCAAAACTCCCCAAAACAATCCCAACCTTCCTTTTGTGGTCATAAACCTTGTGTTAAAATTTCATAGATTTCTATTTACTTATACTAGAGTTATTGTGCGAAAACCAAGAAAAATGCTTATTGGGCCCTTTTTTGGCCCCCAATTCTTAAACTGTTGGGACCAAAACTCCCAAAATCAATCCCAACCTTCCTTTTGTGGTCATAAACCTTGTGTTTAAATTTCATAGATTTCTATTAACTTATACTAAAGTTATAGTGTGAAAACCAAATGTCTTCGGACGACGACGCAGACGACGGACGACGACGACGACGACGACGACGACGCCAACGTCATACCAATATACGACCGCAAAAATTTTGCGGTCGTATAAAAAATTATTTCATCATAAATACTGATAATAAAAGAACAGCTTTAAATAGAATTACTAACCTTTCAATATATGCCTTAACTCTTCTGTATTACCGTTTGCAGCAGAATCAAAAAATCTTTCAACAAATGGTTTCTTGTAATCTTCTGGACCAGATCTTGGTGAATCAGAGCTCATTACTGATAATTTTCTGAAATATTCATATCACACTTTATTCTGCTATCACTGTTACAACAGACAAAAAACTGGTGTCAAATACATTAAAGCTGTGTTTTTATATTCATATTATTAGGCCACAAGGGCTCGTTACAATTGACACAGTATGTCAACTGTGACTGATCCAGCCCCGATCTATACCATATATTATAGATCGGGGCCGGATCAGTCACAGATGACATACTGTGTCAATTGTAACAAGCCCCTGTGATTAGGCCTCACCCACTAATGGGTCAATTGCGAGAGAAACTTAAAAAAAAATTCTTTTTATCAAATTATATTCTTGTTCTTAAGCCTCATAAAAATAATATTTATCATTTGCCCAAGAGCTTTGAAAAATTAACTTCAGATTGCTTGGGTTAAAGATAAACTGAATGGGCCAATTCTTGACAGAATATTTGGACTGTTTTGTGTTTTCTTGCTTTATATTTCTATAACACTGTACAACTCCTGTTAACCAATTATTTTAATACCAAAATTGTTATTTTTTTCTCTTGTGTTATTTGTTCCTTTTTGCAAAAAAAGTTTGAAAAGCACATGTCTGTGTTTTTAATGTTCTGCTTATTCTGGTTGTTTTAAATGCAATATAAAATACATCATACCAATTTAGCAAGGATTTTTAATTAAAGATGAAATATAAGATGCTTTGTTTAACTTGGAGATGCCATTATTATTGCTCTCTTGACACCAGAAATCTGAATTCAGTAATCATGGTAATTCCTTTTTGTAAACATGCTACACCTGTGAAAAATTCAGAATTGTAAGGGTGACGGTGAGATTTTTGTTGATGTTGGTTCCAATTTTGATATTTTCAATACAACATCAAAAGAACAAATGAAAAAATGTCAATATTCTGCAAGATTAAATTTGTCCATTCATTGTTTCAAGTTCAATGAAAATGACAGCTTTTGTAAATGTTTTTTTTAACTTCAAAACTGATCTACATGTAAGTGTAAGACATCATTATCAAAGCACAAGGTCATGATTTTAGTCAAAAACATACACGTCCCTCAACAAAAGCCAGAGATGTCACATGTATGAAACACTATAGCCTCCAAGAAGCTTGTATCACTCAGCTGGATTTGATTTAACAAAAATGGTGCTAAAATTTTCCAGGACCCTCACTAACAAAATAATTTTATTTTTACTGGAAAATTCATAACATCAGTATGAGGTCATTTATTGGACCAAACAACTTTAATGGACCAACATTTTTGTAGTATCATCACTGCAGCAAAATATGGTATATTATGGTCGATTTTATCCATTTCACAGTTGAGGTAGAAATTTTTTAAAAGGGGATAAATACATTTAACAATACATTTTCAAAACATGTTTTTCATTTTTCATTTTGTTAAAGAGAATCAAGTGTTGGAATCATTTCAAGATATTTGGTCTGGAATCACTGATAATATTACTGGACCAAGGAAAATTTTACTGGTCCAGATTTTAATTTTAGGATAAACTGATAATTTACCCAAGTAACTTGTGACATCAGGGCATTGAAATCACTGCAGTCTGCAAATGGTGGTACGTTTCGGACAATGGACTTTTTGGCCAAATTTTATATTTTCAAGTAAATAATTTAACTATTTTTAAACAAAGTAGTACTTTTAATGTCTTTCAATTATACTTCATTTTTTTTTATTAATCTAACTTTGTTTTATATAATTATATTTGCTTATTCTTTTAATTAAAATTTTTTAACTAAAATTGAAACATGTTCCAAAGTAAAGTAAAATATTAAAAAAAAATCATTTTAAATACTAAGTGTATTGATATGTTTATAATATAGTGCCTAATTAATATTTTTGAATCCAACTGATCTTTAAAAATTAGATAATGAATTAGATAATAATCCTAATTGAATAAAAATTTTCTCAACAGCCGTTTTTGTATTATTATTATTAATCAAAAGCAGATTATGGTAATATAAAACATCAATTTGAAATAATTCGTTAAATGGCCAAAAACAATAGAGGAACACATCAAAATCAATCATCACCTTTTATCCACTGTTTTGAAAGTTTTGGGCATCTGTTTTATATTTCAAATCATTACTCATATTTTTGCAGCTTCTTTTGCTTAAACATACACAAGAACTATATTATGACAATATGATCAATTGACATTGATTCCTTTGTATTAGTGATTTACTTATAATATTAATAGTTCACTCATTGAAATGAATACTAGGTATATTAATATAGTAATTTATTAATTACATTCATTAAATGTTAATAATGAAACTGTCCATCTTTTTTTAAAATAAACTACGAGTCCTAGACTAGTTGGAGGAAACGTCATATTCCGAAATGTCTTAGGCAACAAAATATACACTTAATAAAAAAAATGGCCGAGACGTCTGCCTTTTAAAACTAGAAGCTCCCAGCAGCCTGTATCGCTCACCTGGACTATGTCCATCTTGCTGTCAAGTTCCAATTGTCTCACTGGTTTCAAACAAGAATATCTCTCGGTGAACTTTCCCATTAGGTCCTATGTTAAACTAAGTTTGGCTCTGGCAGCCATCTTGGATGGTGGACAGGGTCATCAGATATAATTCTTAAAGAGGACCAACTTAGCACCATTGCTGCCAAGTTTTGTTCCAATTGGCCAAGTGGTTTCAGACAAGAAGATCTTTAAGTAAATTTCCCATATGGTCCTATGTTATACTAAGTTTGGCTCTGGTGGCCATCTTGGATGACAGGCATGGTCATCAGATATAATTCTGAAAGAGGACCACCTAAGAGCCATTGCTGCCAACTTTTGTTCCAATTGGCCAAGTATATCTAAGTAAATTTCCCATAGGGTCCTATGTTAAACTAAGTTTGGCTCTGGCGGACTTCTTGAGTGACGGACAGAGTCTCCAGATACTATTCTGAAAGAGGAATACCTAAGGACCATTGCTGCCAAGTTTTGTTCTAATTGGCCAAGTGGTTTCAGACAAGAAGATTTTAAAGTAAATTTCCCATAGGGTCCTATGTTAAACTAAGTTCGGCTCTGGTGGCCATCTTGGATGATGGGGAGGGTCATCCGTTATAATTCTGAAAGAGGACCACCTAAGGGCCATTGCTGCCAACTTTTGTTCCAATTGCCCAAGTATATCTAAGTAAATTTCCCATAGGGTCCTATGTTAAACTAAAGTTTGGCTCTGGCGGACTTCTTGAGTGACGGGCAGAGTCTCCAGATACTATTCTGAAAGAGGAATACCTAAGGACCATTGCTGCCAAGTTTTGTTCTAATTGGCCAAGTGGTTTCAGACAAGAAGATTTTAAAGTAAATTTCCCATAGGGTCCTATGTTAAACTAAGTTTGGCTCTGGTGGCCATCTTGGATGATGGGGAGGATCATTGGATACAATTCTGAAAGAGGACCACCTATTAGGACCATTGCTGCCAAGTTTTGTTCCAATTAGCCCAGAGGTTTCAGAGGAGATCTTGAAAGCCTGGAAAGGAAAAGTTTTCGACGACAACGGACACAAAGTCATGACAATAGCTCACATGGCCTAAGAGTCCTGGCCATTCGCAATTGGTATTATTTCGGTTCTAATGCTGCTGATGAGAGGTAACTCCTTGAAATGCGTCGTATACAGCATAGTATAAATTTACTATATCTAATATTAGTATCTTTGGATTGTTATTTTCAATCTAAATGAAGATTGCATCAGTCCACCATGTCCATAGGGTGTCTATGAAAATTGGACCAATCATTTCATGGACAAAACATTTGTCTCACTGAAATTTCACTCACACTGACAGGGTGTTTTATTTTAAATTAACCTTTTGGGATTCCGTGTCCGGAGTTATTTCTCTGACTTGGCCGGAAAATATAGATATGTCCTAAAATGTGCACCAGATTACATGCGTCTTGTTTTGTAACCCCCATTGAGGCAATGGTTACAACTGGTTACATTGGTTACATTGGTAAAAATAATGGTCAGACAAATAACAAAAGAGGATGAACAAAATGGTACTATAAATGCATGGACACAATGGTTACATGTATTAAGAATGATGATTATAATGGTTACATGTATGGTGAATAATGGGTTACAATGGTAACTTCCATGGGGAACTACAGTTACATTGGTTACATGCATTGGACATGGGGTAACAATGGTTACATGTATGGGGAATGGGGGTTACAATAGTTACACTCATGGGGAACTGGGGTTACAACAGTTACATGTATGGAGAATCGAGAATGCAATGGTTACACTCATGGGGAACTGGGGTTACATTGGTTACATGTATGGGGAATCAAGGTTACAATGGTTACATGCATGAGGAATAGGGTTACAATGGTTACATGAATGGGGAATGGGGGTTACAATGGTTACATGTATGGGGAATGGGGGTTACAATGGTTGCATATATAAAAGACAGCGCTGCATTTATTTACACAATTGAATCTCTACAACCTAGAACCAACTGTTTATTAGTTACTTATGATATTACAAATATGTTTACAAATTGTCCGATTGATGAATTATTAATTGCTGTTGAGAAAGCTTATTCAAGTTTCGAAAAATCTGAATACAAATTAAAATCTCCGCCTACCAAAGATATTATGTTCCTTCTAAAATGTATTTTAGAAAACAATGTTTTCGAATTCAATAAAAAAATATACAAACAAAAAATCGGTACAGCAATAGGTGCAGTTCCAAGCCCGGAAATTTGTGATATTCTAATTTTCGAAATTATAGAAAACATCATGAATCTCTTCCCACACAAAGAAAAAATATTTTATTCCGGGAGATACAGAGACGACGGGTTTATAATATTTGACGGAGAAATACGAGAAATAGAATTGTTTTTCGAAATAGCTAATAGCATTCATAAATTTGTAAAATTTACATTTAAAATTACAACGAAAGAAACCGATTTTTTAGATTTACATATTTTCAAAGGAAATAGATTTGCCGAAACAAATATTTTGGATTTAAAAATCTATTTCAAACCAACAAATTCTTTCTTATACCCTCACCGTGATAGTTGTCACAGCAAACATGTGTTTCGTGGATTCATTAAAGGTGAAACAATACGTTATAAGAGAAATACAAACAACAGTGCCGACCTTAACCACACACTTACAAATTTTAGGGAGAAATTACTCGACCGCGGGTATTGTCAGGCAGAAATTGAAAACAACATGCATTCAGTTCTGTGCAATAACAGATCGGACTTATTGAAACGAAATGATAAACATAACAACAAGAACATTCCTTTAATTATGGGAACACGGTACAATCCACGATTGAGGAGAATTAAAAAAAAACTTATTAAAATATTGGAATCTCTTAAATTTCAACGATACGTGTAGACAAATCTTCAATAAAAAACCGATAATAGCCTACAAAAAACATAAAAATATCGGTGAAATGTTAACAAGTGCAAGAATAAAATAATAAAGATATCTAGGAGGACCCCTGACGAGAGCAGACCTAGAATATTCTTTAATATAAATTAAAGCTTATGTCAAAAACCATCCCTTCAAATTGTTCTTAAACTGCCGAAACACTAAATTAGTGTCGGGTCCAACAAACAATAGGGATGCGTGGATGTTAAGTGTCATTAATGCACATAAAAGTAACGCTTATTTCATGTCGTTACCATGGTAACAGATACCCCCTATATATGTAACCATTGGAACCCTATTTTAGATATATACAATTGGGCTTTAGCAATAGTAAAGTGTATGACAGACGTCAACAAACTAAAAATCCATTAGTGTAACCATTGTAACCAGTTGTAACCATTGCCTCAATTGGGGTTACAAAACAAGACGCATGTAATCTGGTGCACATTTTATGCCTTATATGGGAAAATAGGGATTAGTTTTAACCTTGAAGTTGAGAAAGTTTACCTGTGCAAATGTCTAACATAATTTGTAAATCTCTTGCACGATAGACTTGGTACCATCGAACAGATGAGAGGTTGAAGTCCTAAATAATGAACTGTCCAAAGTTCAGGAATTTAAAAAAAATCATCTTTAAATTAGCCTAAATGTGAATGAAAAGCACCATAAGGAAAGGATCTTGTGTTGGTACAATTTAATTACAGACTTTAAGTCATCACAAAATTGTCAAAATTAATTAGGCCTAGTCTAGTGATCAAGATTTGTTGACCCCAATTGAACCTTCTATTTTTCATTGCTAAGCTCTTGTCTAAAGAAGAAAATTTTAGTTAAAGCGTCACATGTGCGCTTTTTCAAACTTAATTTAAGTGATTGTGAATAACAAATTAATTGACCTCGATGACATGAAAACAAAAGACATTGTGAGGCAAAATGACTCCCTGTAGATGATCTGTATTTGGCCTCAGAATTCCGAAAAATGGATTCTCTTGAAGAGTTAGCAAAGACCAGAAATTTGCTAGAACAGCTGAATATTGGTGTAATAAGAAATTTGGGTACCAGGCGGTTTTTCATAATTTTTAATATTATTTTTAATAAACCTTGTCCTTTCCTACCATATGTAACTAAAATTGCAAAAAGGAAAATGACAGAGCTTGTTTTTGCACTTTGCATAAGTATTCATACACTCTGTTTTAATATTGTCATGGCTGTGGCAAGACAACTGGTACAATAAAATAAATAAAACTCACAAACACCTCCTACATGTGAGGAAAGAATTATTTAAATTTGTATCATTAAAAGTCCCCCCCCCCTTCACAAATTTATCAGATAGACAAAAGTTATATTATATTCTCAATTGTGAAGATCCTGATATATTAAACTCTGTTGGCAAATTTTTATTTGTATATGCCATGAGTCTTTATATTTTAGATAACCAGGGTTTATTTATTTATATTGAATGTTTTCTCTCATGTAACTGCAGTTGTCTATAATTTTCTGTCAATCAAGTAACTTCTTCCCTTTCAATGTTTTTTGTTTTGGTTACTCTGTTACTTATTGCCCCATTGAGGGCCCTTAATTGGTTAATAAACATTATCTTATCTTATCTGTAGCTCTTGGACAGGACAATAAACTATCCAAACTTGGTCATCATATTGTGTATTTTATGTAAGAAGTCAGAATTGAATTAGATTTTCTCAATTGGCCATGGTGACATCATGAAATTACCTGGGGATAATTTACATGTGAAACAGGGGCTAGATAAACGTAGGGCCTTGTTTTAGTATTGAGGGTATAGCAAATGAAAATCAAGACACATCCTCCTAAAGGCAGATTGTTCTTCCTATTGGTGGCATTAAAATATTTGTTCCCCATCACAATGTCATGTGGGTCATAGAAATAGTATAGGTCCTGCTGCCCATCCATTAATCACGCAACAATGCATTATCTTTTCGCTTTTACTATAGATGAATATGTATTCACAATCTAATTAAAAACCGATCTCTCATTGCTCCCGTTTTCTGATATGTCGCGTGGGAGATCTAACGAAACCCGCTTTGAGGTCACATGTGAGTGACCTCGTAGGTGTGTCCTGTTCGACCAATGAAATTGCGGCTTAGGCGATCTTGTAAGTTGATCGTGTGGTAAAGGGATGTAACTCATTTTATTAACGAAGAAATCCCCAGTCCCCAGAATTCATAAACTTTTTTGATTGGCTTATTGATAGGAAGTCAACTCATTCGCATGTCATTATAAATTCATAAGTTCCAGTTCTCTCACATGTGACCTCAAAGCGGATTTCGTTAGATCTCCCACGCGACATATCAGAAAACGGGAGCGATGAGAGATCGGTTTTTTTTAATTAGATTGATGTATTCAAGATTCGTTAATTCCCACCCACTGATAATACCACTGATTATGTCACTCAAACGGTAAATGAAATGGGAGTTTTTGTTAAATACACACTCAAAAGATAATTGATAATTGAAATTTTGTTGTTTGTTTTGATAAAAATAGGTAAAATGAGGTATGTTTATAAATATCAATTATATTTTAGAAAAAAAGACTGGTATATGTAAAATAGAATTAGATCAAAGAGCACCAGCTGATAGACATGCAGTGTTAATGTGGGAACAGGTACATTTTATCTGGAATGCAGAATTGTTGTAGATGTCTAATATTAAGTCAAATAATTAGAATTAGCATTTTATTTTTAAATGCTTATATATTAAATTACAAAAAAACTTAAGTCGAATCAATTTATCTTGCATTATTATTGTATGCAACAAAGATTCAAATCATGTATGCAGGCAAAAAAATTGGAATCTGATTATTCTAGAATAACTGTATTTTAGGCAACTTGATGTGTATATACATGTATCAAGTTAGTTTTTTGTAACATGTGACTTTGGTATGATTGGTAATGAGTCTTTGGCATGATTGGTAATGAGACTATCCTTGGTACCTTCAGTTCTCTTCACAGTAAATATGAAATTTTATGTAATCCTGTTAAAATTGCTCTTTCCTCCAATGACATGAAGACTTTGAATTTATACTTGCCTCTCACAAATACTCCTGATTTTAATTGAACAAACTACATGTAACTGAAATATATATTGAAGATTACATCAAACATCTAAAAACATAGATGTATTACTATTACTAACGATGCCAATATCATAATGCAAAATTTTCATTTTTTAGAGAAATGGTTGTTTTTTACCAGAAGATTTAAAGAATTTTTATTTGACAACTGACGGATTTAAGTTGACATGGAGTGTGAAAATGGATAGTAAGTATTAAAATACTTCAGAGAGAAATTAATAGACAAATTTATACAGAAATATTAAAGGTTAGACATTTGTCAATTTAAGCAAAGCAGGAGACAGCTGCCTTTTAAGATTACCTGGCCCTTTGGGCTTTAAAGGAAAGCTTTACCAGATTTTCTAAAAATGTTGTTGGGCTAAATTTTGAAACAATGCAAGTCTTTTCTTTGGATAAATTTGTGGATTTGTATTCCCAGGTAACAAGTCACCTTCCCAAGTCAAAGGTTTACGATCAACTTACGCTCCCCACAAACCCTTGGCAAATTTTATTCATATACAATAGGCCAGACAATAAGCTGCCTCTTTCTGAGAGACAAATCAATAAAGAACGGCTGAATATATATAAATATTTTTATTTAGATTGATAAAATTGACAACTTTAAACTGCTATTTGGGAAAAAAAATTGGTATGCTTTTTCTAAACCTGTAAGGAAATTGTTGGAAATGTGAACAGTGGCATTGTTGTTTTTTCGTGAAAACATTCAGCAGTTGTAATTGAACAACAATAATAGGCATTACATCATATGGACATCTTGATAAAATCTATGACTATAAACCCTTGGCTATAAAAATGGGGACAAGCTATTAACTTTGAAACTTTTGACGAACATTTATTTTCGTCAACGGTCTAATAATTTTCAACATATATATATTTTAGACCCATTTATTAGATATCCTTTAGAACTTAGACTTTTAGGCATATGTAAGCCATTTGTAGTAATATATTGTTGTGTGTTCTATGTATTTTCATGTCATGCAAAACCTTGCACATAGTTGAAATCATGTGTAAACATTTTAGATGTATTTATCAACCTTGATAATATCAAAATGTCTGATACATATATGTATATTATCGACCCACATGCTGAAGTTAAATTTTATTGTTGGATTCAGCATTTACCATAAAAGGTTTGTATTAGCACATGTTGTTTAGCATTTACCATAAAAGGTTTGTATTAGCACATGTTGTTTAGCATTTACCATTCAGCTGTACAATGTAATGTCTTCTTGTAGTAAACTATTTCACAGGTGCGTAGCCAAATAGTGATGAAAATGTGGATAGTATACAGTTTGTGCTATATTCAACAAGCCTTTTATTGTAATATTAACTGTGTGCCAAATTGATTTAGTACGTCATTCAGGTGACTTTTTGCAGGAATTAATTTCAAGCCAATAAATGATTTGCAAAGTTGTAGATATATCTTTATTCAAATAACAAATAAATGCAACAAAAGTTTATCAGATTTGAAGATAGGCTGCAAATTTTAAATATTAAGTTTCATTTAAATGATTTCCTACATATATTCCAGGTCCTGGCATTGCTGACTTTTGTAGATATTTTTTATCAAACTTTTTTTCAGATTTCCACTTTTGGCATTCTTACATCTTTTCTACCATGCATTCAATATATTAAGAGTTACTACAGTATTCTAGTAAAAAATGGGTACTAGTGATTAACCATTATGTGTATATTGGTTACATGTATAAAATATCTATCTATATTTATTGATGTATCATATTGAGTAAAAACACTTGAAGATTGTTTACATGTATTTGGTTTTTTTATACACTTAATTGCAAGCATTATAAATTTTGTTATTTGTTTAGGATATGTTATGTTGCACTGTACAAGTGTGATAAACCAGCTAAACCACTCTCAGTTTCAGACTAATAGCAAATTTTAATTGATAGATTTCAGCTTGTATTATTTGTAGTAGGGATACCGCATATGGAAGGTTATTTGATAAACTGTATAAGTTTGAAATCCTCTAATACTTTATTTTTAGTCATTACTTTAAAATATTTTATAGACATATTTTTATTTTATATCTTAAGTATATCCAAAATTTTTAAGACAGTGTACCAAAAAATACTTTCATTGTCATTGCACATGTAGGATAGAAGTAAATATACAAACTATCAAGACATGAAATTTATTTTGTAGATGGTCCTACTCCTGTTGGGAAATTGTTAATCAACAGAGTAAGCCAGTTAACACGTATTGCTGGTAACGTAGCACCGAGCCATGTAAATCCTACATTACTAGATCTTGAAGCAGACTCAGATAATGAAGATGAAGCTACAGGTTTGATATACGTTAAACATGGTTTACTAAATATGCTGTTAAAACTCCTTTTTGCCAAAAAGTCAGTCCTAATATTCCTATTATAGATGTAAGGTTTTAAATGTCACAGTTATTTGTGGACGCAACTCCTCTGAGACCGCTTATCTGATTTCGTACAAATTTTTTAGGATTGTTAGTCACCTTTGTACTTGATCCTATTATACTGCCATTTTGATTCGACAAATTTTTTGGGAGTAATGGGACTTTATTTTTTTTCTGCAATCGACACTATAGGAACACTTTGTGGACACAACTCTTCTGAGACCGCTGATCAGATTCCGTTACAATTTTGTAGGACTGTTAATAACTATATGTACTTGATCATATTGCACCACCATTTTGATTTGAAAATTTTATGGGAGTTATGGGACTTCAACTTTTTTCAGCATTCGAAACTATAGGAACACTTTGTGGACGCAAATTCTCTAACTGCTGATCAGATTTCGTTCAAATTTTATAGGATTGTTTTTCATGACATGTACTTGATCCTATCGCACCATGATTTTGATTCAACAAATTTTATGGGAGTAATGGGACTTTTTGTGCATGTGACACTATAGCAACACTTTGTGGACGCAACTTCTCTGAGACCGCTGATCGGATTTCATTCAAATTTTGTAGGATTGTTAGTCACCTGATGTACTTGATTCCGTAGCACCGCAATTTTGTTTGGACAAGTTTTACGGGAGTTATGGGACTTTAATGTTTTTGCGCAAAGTTTTATTTGTATTGTACTGCAATTTTTTTGATTGTAGGATGACAACCATTTCAATAATACACATTTTGTATATCTTGTAGGGCTTCAACCTTTCTCTGCAGTGGGGGACATATGGCTACGTGTAGCAGTCTTATTTATAGTGGATTAGGAAACAAGTTATACCAACTTATACTAATCCGTCTACACTTGGCAGAGTCTGAGAGCTGCCATGTAGCAGCATTTTAGGCTACTATTTTTCAACATCTACAGGGGAGTTTAACATACTAAGGGTGTTCTCTCCCTTAACATAGGACAGCCGTTTTTCGTCCCCATTCGACAGAGTAGCATCTTTTACCAAGACCATCCTTGCAAATGGTGTCAATAGAGCGTCAGAAATTTGATCCCTAAAATTTTCATCCTGAACAGGAATCCAACCAGGGACCTTTGCCTTTGTAGTCCGATGTTCTAACCACTACATTACGGCACTCTCATTGACTGAAAGTCTTTTACTGTGGGTTTATTATATTCATTGGATCATTATTGTCATTTTATTGTGGGTCCAATGAATCCACAAATTTATTTACTCCACAAAATACTTATCATTATCATGATTATATATTTTAACAGAAAAAAAAACTCAGTATGGTTTTTCTACTTAACTGCAGACATTGTTACTCATATATTTTTTCCATCCGATTAACTTTCAGTAATTATATTTTTATTGTAAATTCAAAAAATTTCTATTAATGTTGATGAGGTCATTATTATTTACAGCCTTAGGTAATAAAAATTGTGACATCATTTTTGAAAATGAAATCAGCTTAGTATGCATTGTCATCCTTATCCTTTGTTAATACACTTTATGTTCTCCTTAGATTAGGAAAAGCTTTTGATTTCTGTTATAATGATGGGTTTCCAACTCACATATTTAGAATGAAAATGCTCAAGATATTTAAAATTGTTACCTCTTTGTGTAAAAATTGCTATCCCTGGGTACCATGTGTGTTAAATTGAACAGCCCAAACATAAATGAATCTAGACAAACTCAAATGTTTTTATAAGAATTGTTGTTTTTTGTATGTTTGGGAACCCCATATGTTTATAATACCAGTAAATGTATTACTAAAACTTGTGCAGTCGATTCAAGGTGATAAAACTATTTTAGTACATATACATGGTTTCTCAAATTACAAGGGGTTGAAGACAATAATTTGGGTATTAGAAACCCATGTAGAAAATTCTTGTTTTGCATCATGTGACCCAAAACATCAGTAAATTTTGCTTAGGTAAGATGTTCAAACATTAAAAATAAAAGATATTGACATTTTTTCTGTCACAGCTGACATCTTCAGTTTTGATTTATTACTTTGGAGTCTTATGGCCTTCAAATTTAATGTTAGAAAAATTAATCATTCAAAAAGAAAGATGTATGGATTTCTATCATATGAATCACATTTTTTGTCATAAAAAATATGATCCTACAATTGACTATTATGGTGGAATTCCCATATCCTGCATCTCTCTGTGTGAAAGATAGAAGTACAATGTATAATTTTACATAATATGTCTGACATTCACAATCATTCTTAGTTCTTATATTAGTCTTTGAACAGTAATAAAATAATTCATAAAATTCACTACAAAACTTCAAAAGGGGAGATAACTCATAAATTTACATAGAACCTCAGAAGACAGATGTAATGCAAAACACCTAAAAATTAAAATTTGGTTGCTAAAACTAATCTTTAACATGAGTTATCAGGGAATATCCTTAACTTGGACTAGTACATAAGTAGCACCTGATGTCACTCCTGTTTTAGTTTGTGGGAGATCACATTGCTAGTACTTCAGTTTATGTGCTGTCTGGTTCCAATTCTGTGTGGTTGGCTATGTGTTATTTTTTTATTATTTTGGTTATATCTTTTTAGCATTTTTTGTTGTATTACTTTTCTCATGTATTTTTACCTTGTCTTTGAAATTTTGACTTATGGTCTTTCCAGTCGTTATTCTTTCTGTCCACTTTCTTAAATAGCCACTGATATGTGCTGTATTGCTATAAAGTTAACAACCAAGTTAAATATTCTTAACATACATAAGATGTTTTCATTAGAAACTTATATTTTATTGTCAAATACTTGTACTTCCTTGCTTTATAGAAATTTATTATTTTAAAACAGTGGACCTCTAACTCAGATAGTTTGAAATCCAATTTTATTTCAAGTCTTGAGCTTGAATCCCCTCACAAATTCTTGACCTTATGAAAAGAGCTGTTTTCATTGGTATCCCTTTGTTATTCAAAATAATGTTGTACTATGTGTGTCCTATTTATTTTTGTAGGTTTAGAGAAACCATCCTTTGACAGTAGATGTAAAATCTATGAACTGGATCCATGTGATGGTTATGGAAGAGTTTGTTTGGTTTTCAGAGAAAATAAAGCAGGTATATTTTCAAGTAGACACTATGTTCTTTATCTTTTTATTGTTCCTCTGAAACCATTATAGAAGAGTTTCGTTTGTTGAGAAAATAAACTTAAATGGAACCATATACTTTAATTTTCTTTGTGTCTTGCTATTGATCCTTTGTTTGAATTCTGATGTGTAAGAAAACTAACACTTTTTGATGAATTATTTTGTAAGTATATTTTTTTATACAGTTAAAAATTGTACGGTGTTATTATTGTTAATTCCCATCTATAGACAGGTACGTTTCTAAATGTTACCGGTAACTTTAGATTGTATAATAGATAATGATATTGGTAAACATCTATTGTTACATCACTTCTTTAAGTGAAAGAACAGTGATTTTACTTGGAAATCATAGTATTTCACCTTTATCTATATAATTATTCCCATAATAACACTTCACATTTCTTATAACATCTTTTTTTTCAGTACACATGGAAAAAAAGCCCCAGTTGATTGCTATATTTATAAATGTATGGTTTAATTGATTATTTCCCTTTATTAGGATACATAGATTCCCAAGAATTGTTTGATGGAAAACACACTTCTGAATTGATTCGATTTGGTAGGATACTAACTCACCTCAACACTAATTTTCTCCCATACCTTTGTAATAGCTTTACTTCCCACTAGCTACCTTTATATTGATTTCTCAGGAAAAGGAAAATCAAGTATGTTGAATTGATAACAAATTTATATCGTATTTAATATTTTATTCCTTTCATGCAACACAGAATAATGTAATATGTGTATTTTGTTTAAAGGTCTCTGAATTTGGAAATTATGTATGCCTTTATTATCCTGAACCTTTGGCACCTACCGATTTTAGTACAAGTTTTGGTAGAATATTACTACAAAAAATTAAAATGTGAGACTTCATCCAATTAAATATTTGGCATTATTATAGGAATTTAAAGTATTCAGTTAGATAAAAACTCTAGATAAATATTTATTCAACATGCTTGGTTGTGAATTATGATTTTTGTGCTACATTCATTCATTGAGGTAGATTGTCAGTTGAGACTAAGGTATTGGTATGGAATCATGGGAAGGTGTAAAGAATTTGGTAAATGGTTCAATCACAAAAGTTTACTTATATCAAGTGCGATGACTAGCATTATGTTATAACATGTATCAAAACATATTTCTGTTTTGTTATCAAATTTTTTGGCGATGGTTTGATTTGTATGGTCATGGCATATGAAAATATATTTAGACATAAATGTGTGATCATGTATTTTATTAAGTTACTTAAACATATTTTGTATAAGAAATTTATGACAGTTGGTTCTAATATAATTTGTATATAAAAACACTCCGTGATAACAATAGATGAGACGATGATAACTACAGTTACTATAAGCCAATTTTACGATTGCTGCAATTACATCAGGGTCAAGCATGTGGATTACTGCTGGAAACTCTTGCTTCAAACAAAGGTAAGTGTTGACATTTTGTAATTTGTAATGTTCTGCAGACTGAGTATCATAATTATATATTGTCTATCCAACGACTCCTGTATGTGAGTGTCCGTCAAACAAATGTTACACTTTCAAAATGAGCTGCAAGTTTGGTAAACATTCAAAGAAACCAAGTGTTTACAATCCACTTTGATGCTCAACTCACAGCCTGTTTCTCAAGCCATTATTGATTGCACTATTTAAATTTTAATCCCCTCTGCTCAAACAGTTTGATTTTCCCTTATTTAATTGGGGAATGCATTATTATTTTCCATAAAATCGCTAATATGTCACTAATGCTCTTTGCAATTCAGTTAAAAAATGATTACTGCATGTCAAATGATATATACCAAGTGATATATGTACAGTTTTTTTGGAAAATAATGCATTTGCTAAGAAATAAGGCAGAATCAAATGCTAAATAGGCTGTTTGAAAGGAGGGTATTCAAATCTAAAAGAGTACAAGTACAAAGTTTGAAAAACGGCTTTGAAATAAACACATTGCGTCAAAGTGATTGTAACCACTGACCAGTTTCTTTGGATAGAACAGAGAATGGAAAAGGGGAATGTGTCAAAGAGACAACAACCTGACCAATGGGTCATCAACGCAGCGAAAAAATCCCACAACCGGAGGCGGGCTCCAGCTGGCCACTAAACAATAATGCATACTAGTTCAGCAAAATGGACGGCACACTATCATCTGAAACATACAAATGAACCAAAATTCAAAAAACACACAAGGCTAACAAAGGCTAGAGGTTCCCAACTTGGGACAGGCACAAAAATGTGTCGGGGTTAAACATGATTTATGAGATCTGAACCCTCCCCCTATACCTCTAGCCAATGTGGAATAAAACACACAGAATGTTTACCGAACTTGTAGCTCATCTGAAAGTGTAATATTTGTGTCGGAAGTCTAAATGTTTGGGTCTTTGAATGGGCAATATATAATTATGAGACTCAATCTGGAAAACATCACAAATATACAAAAATGTCAACACTTACCTTGCTTCGAGGCGATAATGTCATTCCAGCAATCCTAAATTTGGCTCATAGTAACTGCAGTAATCATCATATCATCTATTGTTGTCAAAGGTTAAAAATGTGGAACTGAAGAGCTTAATTTTATTTGTTTTAAATTATTATAGTACGTAAAAACAGCCAGTCTGTAAGAAATAGGGAATATGACACCAACATTGTTTTTTTTTTTATTGCCAAAGTCAGATATAGAGTCATCTTTAATGTACTACATCAATTCACAATGGAAAAACATGGAAGTGAATTTGCTGAAAAATTCACTCTTGTGGAAAATTAAATATATTTCATTTGTAAAGGCAATAATTTGCTAAAGGAAACAAAATTTACAACAGCAATTTTCAGTTTGAAAGGGTCACATACTACCTATTGTTTAGATAATAATAGGAAAGGTCAGGACACACAAAATCAATAAACAGTATGACATCTCCCATAAACCTATAACAACAAACACAAGACAAGTAAGACTTTTAAATTTTTTTGTTAAAAAGCTTTAAATTTGCACATTTATTTTATTGAAAACTGGAATAACTGGTTCAAAACACAAAGTACAGGTATATATATATTTCACAGATTTTTTTGAATGCTTTTGGATCCATAATGCAGTTTATGTGTGATTTGCAAGTAGACTAGTCAATACAGTTTACATATAGTTTAGTCTGTGTTGTTATTTCTCCTTGATGGTGTTAACAGCATTAAATGAAAGTTTAACATTTAAGATGGTGTTGTTGTACAGAAATAAGATTGAAATTTTAACCAGATTTTTCAAAGTGTGGCTCCGAGGGAAAATGGTACATTCTTTGTCTTTCATTTCTTTGTTTTTGAAGGTCAATTCTTTTTAAACAAAAATGTAAATAACTGATTTTTTAAATCCATTAGGAGGTTATGCTCTGATGTGAAGCAGTTTAGAATTTGGATGGGGCATATAAGATTTTTTCCTTGTCCCCCATACATACACATGTATGTCTGTCCAGTTTTTATGTTTAAGTCCATTACTCAGTAACTCATTGAGGTAAATCAATACTATTACATTACTACAATCCTCTTATAACACAGATTCTCATTCAACAACATTTTGGTCACTTTGACCTACATTTGACATTACAGTGACTCTGACAAAGTTTTGCATTTAATTTCAAATATGATGTTATACCAATGATGCTTCATTAATGTAATCCATATTATGTAATGTTTTCTCCCACATTTTGGTCACTATTACCTACATTTCATGCATGGATGAATATGTTAATTCTTTGGGTTTATATTCAATTTACAGAAACCATTGGAGACCATTCAATGTTATTATAGCATTTATGTCATCATTTTTAGTACAAGTCTGTAACATTTTAGTCAGTTTGAACTACATTTTATGCTTTAATGGCTTTGGTTAAATTCTTACAATTTTTTAAAACCTTATATCAATATATTGAGGATATTTCACAACTAAGTAATATATAGGCCTGTATTGTAAGATATTATTGTGAAAAAGGTCCACAGGGATACAATATGTGGGGAGTGCACGGATAGCTGTGGTTTCCGACTCCCTCTTATTCTAGTTTTGATTGTGTCAGGATTTGAGTTAGTATAATTCTAAAAAGAGTGTGTAATTTTGTAGCAGCTATATGCAGTTCATTTTTTCTTTCAATATGTTAAGAGAAGGGGTACATTTATAACTTTAAATGTTGTTATTTTTTCCACTTTACATTATTTCGTAAACCTTGATGAAACATTATTTTAATTTTTAGACAAGCTGCACATATTTATGTTTTATTTCACAATAAATATTTTATTATATAGAATTAAAAGTAAGATAAAAAAAAGATGATTTCATATTCTTTATATGTATATTTAAATTTTTCTACGGCATTTATTTTTCTGTTGAAATTCCTCATTTAGGGTCATATTTGGCATTTTGAAATCTAATCTTGACAACAGTGTAAAATGTTTATTTATTATCAAATTAACCCAGCAAGGTTAATTAATCAATAAATTTTTATTCATTAGTTAGGATATTCAAAATTAAAGAATAACAAAAATCCAGTAAATACATGTAAACAGATTTCCAGATAGAAAAAATGTATGCATTATATAGCCTTTCTACTTAAAAAAATGAAACTTTATCAATAATTACATGAAAATATTTTTCTTATTGTTTCCAGTGTAAATATTCATAATTATTCTAAAAAACTTAAATCATTGTTACTGAAATGTTGAAAAATGGTTACAATATATTGCCAAGTTCTTTGTATCTGTGACAAGTTTGAAGTTGCTAAAAAGACTCACTAGACTGATATTTTCTTAGGCTCCTCTGTACTGTTACCTTATTAAAGTCAGATGTTGTTCTGGAGTTATGTTGCCTTGTCCATAAAAAAATCAAATATGCACGAAAAATTACAAAATTAGCAAATTCTGGGTAAATTAAAAACCGTGTCAACTTCGATGTGCTCAAAATATCTTGTTAAAATTTGAAACATACTTTGTTAAGATAAGTATCTTGTAATGGTCAAGTGCTAATCAAGGCTAAACAAATAGCTTCAACTCCTATTTTGAAGTTTACCCTTGACTTAATGAAAAACGTCAAGTAAAAATCCTACATTATATTTTTAATATAAGAAGTGCCTTCCAACACCCCTGTATTATTTTTGGAAAAGTTTAGAGATATGTATTCTGATCACAGTTCAATAAAGTTATTTTTTTATACTTTTTAATTCTACTGTCTGCTCAGCAAGAATTATGTATTAATTTAATGTTGTAACTATGTAGGAGGAAATGATCCTAAGACAGAAGTATGGTTTTTGGACAGATCATTACAGTGGCATTATTTAGCCGAGTCATTCATGGCTTACTTCAGATTGATGTTAATGCACCTAGGACTACCTCAGTGGCAATATGGTGTCACTGATATAGGTGTCAGTCAACAAGCACAGGTAAATAAGACTAGATCACTATTTTGTACAATTGTCCTATTGATATTTCTGTAATATTATTTTCAATACAGCTTGTAAAAGTATTTTATGATGAACATTTCTATTGACATAGGTTATTTTAGGGATGTTGACACTTTTTATCTTGAAAAATGGTAAAAGATAGAACATTCTGTTTGGATATTTCAAGAATTCTTTAAGATGCATTAAAATGCTAAATCCTTATGAATATCAGATGAAAAATGAAAATTTTACATTATTATTATGGTATAATGGCTTATGTTGGTAATGTTGACTCCTATATTTTGAAAATAGTAAAAGATACAAGTTTTGGAATTATTTTAGGCAATTTTTATTTTGAAGGAATATTTTTTTCTCTCAAATATATCAAAATCAAATAAATAAGTTTGACATATAAAAATGTGGCCTTATTTGGAGCCCTTATTTTTCAAAAATTGAAAGAGATGTTAACAAATAAATCTGCTTATTTCTAGCAGGGTGCATAATGTAACAAACAAAATGAAAATCTAATAAAAAAGATTAGTCTTTCCACCCTCAGGAGAAAAACAGTGGTGTTAGATGTTTCAACCTATAATTCACATAAGGTATCGTTTTGTTAAATACATGTACTACAAATATATAATTAAAAGACCCAGATTAGAGAGCATGAGAGTATCTGTCTAGATCTTCTAATAATCTAATACCATGTTCAGTCATACAGAAAAAGACACATATTTCTTTTTCAATAAATGTAAATATATTCTACTGTGATTGTACATTTTGTTATATATCTTGTTGTAGCAATGGTTTAACATATATGCTCCTACCAGATTAGAACTGGACAGAGAACTGTTAATGGGTAAAGGATCTGACGGACAAAACAAAATGCCCACCACAAATCTGGATGTAAATAAAGTATTTAACAAAGGAAAACCAGATAAAAAGTATGTATTAATTTAAAAGTTGTCATAATTTGTTTGATTTCAAATGGCCTTTTGATGTATTGCAATTGGCTTGGGCATTCTGACATCAAAGCATGCTCCATATTTATAAATTGGAAAATTGCTTAAAAATAGTGGTGATTTTTTTATGATTCCAAGCAAAGTTACAAACTTTTTGAACTTTGAATTTGCTGCATTGCTGGTTTACAGATGATAACTTGTGAAGGAAGAGTAAGATTGAAATTGGGTATGGTATGCAAGTGTATTTTATGAATAACTAAGTCAACTTTACTATAATTCCTGCCCCAGTTATTCCCCTTTATTACCTTAGAATTAGAAAAATTTATCTTCCAGATGATATCTTGAAGTAAGGTTGTACATGTGTAGGTTTTGTTTGCATGTGTGACTTCTCAATATGTTTCATGAAGTTTTTATAGAGTAACTCTGGTATCTGAAATTAAAATATATCACTGGCATCATGGACTACTGGCCTATTGCCTTTTTTTGTTTTCTTTGCATCATTATTGTTTTGGTACGCATTTAGTATTATTTGTTTTCATTGTTACTTTTCCTTGTTATGATTATCCCCTCAACCAACAGAGTTGGGGAGTGGATATAGCGTTTAGTTCATCTGTTCGTCTGTCCCACCTTATAAAGGTCTAGATCTAAGACACTGTAAGTCATATATATGTGGGTAGCCTAGGTATAATATTTCACCAGTAGATGTGTCTTGGAAAAAAACAAAGGTCCATATAAAAATTGGATCACCCTGATATACATTTTATGCATGCCTTGGGTGACTCTGGTTAAGTTTTGTGTTAAGGTCCAGTTCTAAGACACTGTAAGTCATATAGGTATAATATTTCACCAGTGGATGCATCTTGGAACATAAGTTCCCTATAAAAATTGGATCACCTTGACCTACATTTTATGCTTGGGTGACTCTGGTTAAGTTATGTGTTAAGGTCCAATTCTAAGACACTGTAAGTCATATAGGTGTAATATTTCACCATTGGATGAGTCTTGGAAAAAAACAAAGGTATGTATAAAAATTGGATCACCTGGACCTACATTTTATGCATGAGTGACTCGTTAAGTTTTGTGTTAAGGTCCAATTCTAAGACACAGTAACTCATATACAGTTGAACTTCATTGGGTCGAACTCGGATCGCTCGTACACAGCGGTTGGATTGAACTTGTATCAAAGTCCCGTCATTTTTCTTTATTTAAATAAAACCCCGATATCTCAAACTTCGTTAGCTCGAACTCTCGAACTTATATTTTGGTCCCTACAATAATTAAACTTAAAATTACAATGCGAGACTGGAACTTACCTGTAAAATCAATCAGGCACCTGTGAAATAGTTCATTGATTGTACAGGCGTATGCATGATTCCGAGCGCAGGAGTGAAAACTGAACTTGGCCAATAAATAGATAATCAATAACGTTTATTGTCATAATTAGTGTAAATCGATAATTAGCTTTAATTGATGAGTCTCAGTTTTATAAACAAGATTCATACTTCCGAAACATCAAATAATAAATGAGGAATAAATTAAATGAAGAGTTATCAAATTTCACTTTGATTGAGAAAAAACCTTGGACAAGTAAACCTTGTAAAAATACAAAAGCTGTGAAATAATAATGAAAAATCATCCTTTGCTATAGAAGAGCTTCTGATTCATTTTCGATGAGTCTATGATTATGACAGACACTACCGCACAACCTTTTCAGTGGTCGTCTGTTGTTGTTACTGAAAATCGATATTCAACACACCTGACATACACAGGTCAATTAATTCAGTCTTCAAATCAAAGAAAAGTCAATAAAAATGATGTTAACACTCATAGGTACATACAAAGTACAAAATTTATGTACGACACACATTTTCCACTTTTTTTTTTCATTTTGACCTACATTTTATGTATGGGTGACTCTGGTTAAGTTTTGCGTTAAGGTCAAGTTTTAAGCCACTGTATAATATTTCACCAGTGGATGCGTCTTGGAAATAATGAAGGTTTGTATAAAAATCGGATCACCCTGGCCTACATTTTATGCATGAGTAACTCTGGTCCAGTTCTAAGACACTGTATGTTCAAAACAAGTTAATAAATTACGGGAGAGGGGATTAACTGTCGTTTATGACTGCTCCAGCTACAAGTTGAATTTTTCTTCCCCCCCCCCTCTATATCTGATATTTATTATTGTGTCTTATATTTACAGGAAGCCAACACCTGCCCAGACGTCCCAGAACCAGGCCAGTTTCAATAAAAAGAAACCAGTTGTATCATCAGCAAAGTAAGCAGGTTTTTTTATTGTAAAAAAAAAGAAATTTTACATTTAACTTTTTGTATTACATTATTTTCTATCTAATATATTCTCTTATATTTTAAAATTTTTTGTAATTATTATTTTGTTATCAGTATCATGACACAATATCATTTATTAGATATTTTGATTTTACAGAACACCTGTTACAACAGCTAATGCACGGAATATTACAGCATCATCATCACAGATTTCTAACAAAGGAACAAAATGATATCTAGTCTGTTAATATGTTTAGGTGAAACTTGTATAAATTTTAATGAATTAACTGTCAAGTTCAAAAAAAGATAGAAATAAACCTATAAAACCAAAAGAATGGTCTATTTTCTTGGGTTCTTTGATGTTTATGATTTTTATAATCTGTTTTTAGATCACATACTAAAAAAATTCAACTTAAGTTACTTTCTTTTGTTCTTAAATTTTACGTGATATCAGTTACCTACATTTATAGCTGTGAGCATTGAGGTTGTACCACCAGAAAGCTGGTGACCTCTGTGCAGCCTGAGAAGGAGCCGAAGGCTGTACAGTGGTGCTGAAAGGTGGTACAATCTCCGTTCCCATGGCTATAAAAGTAGATGACGGATTTATCCCCAGTTTGGCATTACTGTGGTAAAAATACATGTATATGACTGTTGGTCAAAAAGCAAAGAAAAATACGAAGTCAGTTTCGTTACACATTTAAACAGATATCAAATTTATGTAGAAAATCCCCTCCTTTCCATGTCAACAAAATTTTGTGTTTTTTCATTTTTATTATGAAATTGGCCGAATTACATTACTTCAATTATCCGCTAAATGGTACGTTTTACGTTACAATCGCTCTGACATCACAGGAAAGCAATTTGTCTCCTCTGTCTTGAGCAAAATAATCTTAACATGTATAAATATGTATTAACTAAATCATAGAGAATACAAATAAGATATTTTGGCTTCTCTACAGGTATCCATCCAAATATAAAAAGTTTTTATTGTCACATCAAAGGAAATCGTCGGAAGCATATTTTCCGCTCAAAGTCTCTAGCGCCACGTCATAATAATAATAAGTTCCCTGGGGTAATGGTTAGCAACGTCCGAGTATATGGGTTAGCAATGCCTAAGATATGGGTTTTGTATCGACATGTCATTGACCAATCACATTCCAAGATTTGTACCAAGCCGGGGATAATTATATATATATATACAAGGAATATCTTCATTTTGTGACATTTTTAACTTTGTCATTATCATTGTGTTGTTAAGTTAATAGGATAACTAAATAACACTAATTGAGGATTTTAGTAGCGTATAAAGAAAGCATGAGTTTATTTTTCTTTCATTTTCCTCATTGATGCAATCACAGATATTTATCATGTTTAAAAATATGAACTTTTTACTTTTTGTTTAGAGAAGCTATCTGAACTTTTGTAATCTATTATCCATCCAGTTTTGCCTGTACTAAGAAATTAACTATGTTTTAAATATTTGTAATGCAATTATTATTTTGATGTTAATATTTATTGTAATTTTTGTTTTTGAACATTTTATGTATATTTGAAGTTCTGAATACAAATGATTTCATATGTGTATTGTTTAATATTTTTAAGTTCAAGTACTGGTATGTCAGGATGAAATTTCTTGTCTGCTATACCACTATGTACAATCCTGTTATAACTCATTACCCAGTTCAAAAACATTTTGTTTGACATAAGTTTTTTGTTTGATTGACTCTGACAAAATATTGCATTTAACTTCACATTTTAGGGACTTAATATTATATCAGTGATACTTTATCACCATACTCCTCAAGATTACATTACATAATATATTTCTCAAACAATTTGGTCCTTGGTTACCTACATTTTACGCATGAATGACTTGGTTAAACTTTTTAATATTTAATATAATTCTCATAAATCATGTCATCTGTGATTTACAGACACATTCTCTAGTTATTAGATAAGTTTGTTTCTCCAGTGAATATGTATACATTTGTTTCTTGTACCTTCAATAATGCAGAGTGGCATCCAATGTAAATTAGTCCAAAGAATTTGTTGCATCTACTTAAAACCAGTAGCCTATCAACAGGAAGAATGTTAGTGTGAACCCATGTCTGTGCAAGGTGTGTTTGACTCCTTTCTAACAATGATCACCAGTTTCTCAAAGGTTCTCTCAGCTTGTTCTGGCTTCCATGACCAATAAAACAGACCACCATAATACATTTTAAATGTCACTGAAGGTGGTGTAAATCTCCCCTCCCACCTTTTTTTTTTAAATGAAACAAGAAAATAAATCTTTAATAATGTGTTAAGTACCATTCCATATAAAATTCAAAATCCAGTGGCACATGATAGAAATGGACTTTCTTTTTGTGTGTGTTTTTACATTTCTTTTGTAAATTTAATAACAGATCTGGTGAATATTTCGTAGTTGTGACCTGTCTTTCGGAGATATTTCTTTATATAGAATGGACTATGAACAGGGGAGATAACTAGTGTTAGACCAATAATTTGTGTATATTCTTTGCAAACTATTTTCATTGCTGCTAGAAGGCTTTTGAAATTCACAACTATTTTATTATACATTTTTACTTAGTCTGAGTTGTATATTAAATGCAATCCAGTTCAGGCTGAACACTTGCCCCATTTTTGAGATAATTTTTACAAAGAAAGCACTATAGAACATTGTTGCCAATGGAGATAATTTATTGAAATTTACATAGAAAGCACTACAAATTAAATAGCTTGTAAAAATCTTCCTGATTATATTTGGAACCAGTGTTTGATATTTTTGTTTTCCTGATGTATGGACATTATAACAAGCAAATTAAATTGCAATTAAAAAACTATGATGTGCCACCCTTTTTATGTAATTGTTTTATATGGAACTGTACCTAAAATTTATACTCTGAATTTCCCTTGTAGGTCCTTTAAATTTTTATTTAATTGTTGTTTTTAAAATTCAGTGGTGTCTATCAACATGTGCTTATAAATTTGTACTGAGTCAGTTTGTTTCCATTTTATGTGCCTTATCTATTGTGAATATATTCTTTCACTACCTTCTGAAACTGTTGGGTCTATTTTTTTTAAAAATCGTTGATAAAAATAAATCTCAGATGGCAATTATATTATCTGTAGGCTACTGAAAATGTGCTTAACCAAACACTTTTTAAATCTCTGAAGCCTGGTCAAAGAGATATTTGAGTCATCGTCATGACTTGGAATTAGTTTTCTGTTCTTCCAAAATCTGTCTGTTAACTTTCCCTATTTTTATATTCTCCTATGAAACCCCTTTGGAAACAAGTTCAAACTTGGAATGAAACATCAATGGAATAATAGTCATAACCTTTTCATATTTCATTTCCATCAGACAATTAACATAGCTGAAATTCCTTCTTTTACAAAAACTTTTCTGTGAGACAACAGAATCAAATGAACTGAAACTTGGTATGAAGCATCTATTTAATTAAAAGAAAGTGTATGATTTTACAAGTCAGTCAGTGTGTATAAAGTATAGATATTTTAGTCTGCTGCACGTATCTAAATGGCAGTTATAGATAATTCTTGTTCCTTCATTGTCAAATTTAAAAATTTATTTGATGTACATTTATATATACCGGTAATAGGGTCTCAGAAAGTTTTAAGTCTGTCAACTAACGTGTACTTTTGTATCAAATTAAACAAGAGGCTCTCAAGAGCCTGAATCGCTCACCTGGCAAACAATGCACTATAAACTAAATTAATATATTAATGTTTGTTGTAAATTAAACTGAGTATTAAAGGTCACGTAAAATTCTGAAAATACCTTTAAAAGCCTTTCAAGAACCTCTGGAAAGAAATGGGCATGAGTTCTCCCTACGCTTGAGTAAGATACAGTCATGGTCAATCTGATGACTCAAATACAAAATACAAGCTTTAATTCATCTTCAAATACAAGTATAAATCTTTGGGTCTATATGTTGTCTTCATTTTTAAAATGTTTGAAAGAAGTTATATAAAAATTGTGGGTTAAGGCTTTTTATTGTACTTGAAAAGGAAATATTGCAGGAACAATCATGCTAAGTTTCATCCAAATCTCCCCAGTAGTTTCAGAGGAGAAGATGTTTGAAAATTTGTTAACAACGATGATGACAGACACCAAGTGATAGCATATTAAAAGCTCACATATTATGAAGTTTAATCATTGTTATACAACATTCTCATCATCACCATTCACTTAGGATACCATGTTTACTTTAAAAACCAAATATTGTTGAAATCCGAGCAAGTGTAAAAAATGGCGGGAAAATGGCCGTCCAAAACAAACTTTCATCATCACCATTCAACTCTGGATACCATGTTTGCCTTGAAAGTAGCTTTCATCTTCATTTTATTTCTATAATTCAGGAAAAAATAGCAAAAAACAGCATTTTGACCCCTATGTTCTATTTTTAGTAAGGGTGGACATGTTTTTCGACCAATCAAAAATCCAAGCATTCACTTTTTGCAGGATACCCTAAGGAACAATCTTACCAAGTTTCATTTGATTTTGAATAGTAGTTTCAGAGAAGAAGATTTTTGAAATAATAACATAAAAAAAAGTCTAAAATGTCAAAAAGGGCAATAACTCTAACATCAGTTGACATATTTTCACGAAAATAAGCACACAGGTAGCTCTCATCATGCTGAACACTTTCAACCTGCCAGAATTTGCCGTAACCTAATGATTTTTGAGATATTTGCGAAAAACTGTTAATATTGTATATTGAGGTAACATTGAATTTATATTTTAATAAATAGCCATTTAAAAACAAATTTACACGCAATCAAAAGCTTTTTTTCATTTTCTACAGTTTGCCATCTATAAGGCATCAACAGTTATTTTGACATTTAAGGGACAAAACTCCTAAAGGGCTCATTTAAACATTTTGCAAACTAAGGGAAATGCTGTGAAAATGGTCAATTTTGATGTTCTAAGGGGAATAACTCCTAAAAGGAATGATCATACAACTTAATAAGTACAAATTTCAAAAAAAAATCAAGAAAAAGGGCAATAACTCCTACATGGGTGGTTACATCTTCAAAATTTCAAAGCAGGTAGATCTTGAGGTGTTGAACACTTTACCTTCCCATCAGAATTTTGATATCTGTCACCATTTTTGAGTTATTTGCAAAAAACTGCAATTTACCCCTATGTTCTATTTTTAGCCATGGCAGCCATGTTTTTTTACAAATCAAAAATCCAAACAATAGTTTAGTAGCACTCATGCCAAGGAACAACTACACTAAGTTTGGTTGCAATTAAACTTATGGTGTAAGAGGAGTTAACGATTTTATTACAATGAATAAAGACTGCAAAAATGGTCAATTTTGACGATCTAAGGGGAATAACTCCTAAAAGGAACGAACCTACAACTTCGATCCTGTTACAAATTTTGTAGATCTTTGTGTGCCTAACAATATGAAATTTAAATTTTTCAAATTTCCTTTATAGTATCCAAGATATTGAGCTTAATAAGTGCAAAATTTGGAAAAAATGCAGAAAAAGGGCAATAACTCCTACATGGGTCGTTGGATCTTCTTCAAAATTTCAGGGCAGGTAGATCTTGAGGTGCTAAACACTTTTACCCTATGCCAGAATTTTGATATCTGTTATGGTTTTTGAGTTATTTGCAAAAAACTGCAATTTACCCCTATGTTCTATTTTTAGCCATGGCGGCCATGTTTTTTTACGAATCAAAAATCCAAACGATAGTTTTGTAGCACATATACCAATAAACAACTGTACGAAGTTTGGTTGCAATTGGTCTTATGGTGTCAGAGGAGTTAACGTTTGAAAAAGTTTACGGACGGACGACGGACGACGGACGGACGGACGACGGACGCCAAGTGATGGCAATAGCTCACATGACCCTTCGGGTCTGGTGAGCTAAAAAGTTAAAAACTGCTTCCTTATTTGAACTAATATGGGTAGATTAGTTGGGCTGCCAGGTGAGTGATTCAGGCCACGTTTGGTACATTGCAAGGTTGCTGGTTGCATTAGTGATACAGATTAAAATAATTCTGAAATTTATACCCCAAATTAATACTTCAAAATTATTTGACCCCCAAAATAGCACATTTGGAAAAATTTACAAAAACATTAGTATGAGCCTATATACAGTGAAATCGTCAAAGTGCCTTGCTGACACTGCTGTATAGAAATAAAATGAATAAATTGAAAAATGAAAGAGGAGTTTAAATTTTTGAAATTTGAACCCTGTGACCCCTAATATGAAAAACATTTAAATTCTAAAACCTTATTGCACATGCAAATATTGTGCATTACACTACTGTTTAGAAATAACATGCATAAATTGAAAAAAAAATCATTTGCGTCAAAATCTTGATGTGAAAATTTTTGAAATTCGACCCATGTAAGCCCCAATTTTAGAAAATTAAAATTCTGAAACCTTATTGCTCATCTATATATGGTGCATGACCCTAGTGTATAAAAATAAAAAGCATAAATTTAAAAATGAAAGAGGAGTTTACTTCACAAGCTTAAATTGACAATTTTTCCAAATTCGACCACTGTGGGCCCAAATTAGAAAATCAAATTCTACAACCTTATTGCATATGGTGAATGACAATACTATATAGAAATAAAATGAAAATTGAAAGACGTGTGTAGGTCACAAGCTTGAATCAAAATTTTCGAAGGACGACCCCTGTGGACCCCTTGTTTAGAAAATCCAAAATTCTAAAAGGGAGTGCGGTGATAAATATAGTTTATGTTTTGTAAAGAAAGTGTTGGTATACATTATATACCAAATTATTCAATCTAGGGCTTAATTATACTAAGCATTTCATAGCATAACTATGAGCAAACAGAAGCAGTATATATTTACAGGTCTTCAATTGGTCATGTATTGTTAATTTTGAGATGAACATCGATTTCAAGCACTTTGTCTTTGGATTTTGTTTGAAGCCCAGTCAATGAAATTTTGTTCCAATGATTTATTCTTGGTTTTGCGATTCCAGTCTTTTTTTATTTAAGCAAAGTTGTAGGCTGAACAAAGATGTTTCTGTATAATGTTAATGTTTTTTTTAGCTCACCTGACCAAGTCAGGTGAGCTATTGCCATCACTTTTCGTTCCTTCCGTCGTCCGTCCTTCAACATTTCACATTTTGAACTTCTAGAGAACGACCGAATGGATTGAAACGAAACATGGCACAAATGTTTCTTACAAGGTGCTGACCAAATGTTGTTGCTGTGGTGCCGATCCGTCATCCAACATGGCTGCCAGCGGAGGACTTAGTTTAACATGGGGCCCTATGAAAAATACATACAAAAATCTTCAATAGAACCGCTCAATGAAATGAAACCAAACATGGCATGAATGTTCCTAATGATGACCAAGTGATGACCAAGTGTTACTTTGTTGTCGATCCGTCATCCAAGACTTAGTTTAACATAGGACCCTATGGGAATCGCATACACAAATCTTCTTCTAGGGAACAGCTGAATGGATTGAAACCAAACATGGCATGAATGTTCCTATAATGGGGTGCTGATCCAGTGTTGTTGCTTTGTTGCCGGTCTGTCATCCAATATGGCTGCCAGCGGGGGACCTAGATTAACATAGGACCCTATTGGAAATAAATACAAAAAATCTTCTCCTAGAGAACCGGTGGATGGATTGAAACCAAACATGGCATGAATGTATCTAATGAGGTGCTGACCAAGAGTTGTTACTTTGTTGTCGATCCGTCATCCAAGATGGCCGCAAGCTGGGGAATTAGTTTAACAAAGGACCCTATGGGAATTTCATACAAAAATCTTCGTCTAGAGAACCACTGAATGGATTGAAACCAAACAGCATGAATGTTCCTTATGAGGTGGTGTTACTTTGATGACGATCCGTCGTCCAAGATGGCCGCCAGCGGGGGACTTAGTTTAACATAGTACCCTATGGGAATTACATACAAACGGCTTCTTGGAAATTACTGAATGGATTGAAATCAAACATGACATGGGTGTTAATCTCAAGGTCATTTAGTAATGAACAAATGGAAATACCAGGTGAGCGATAAAGGCTCCTGGGAGCCTCTGGTTTACATTCAATGTCATCATCAAAAATCCCTTAAACATAATCTAGTATGATATTGTTCCACATTGGAGTTTCTTTCATTAACGTTTTTTTGTGTGTGAAATATACCAGCTAGAGGACGAAATGCAAAATTTTGGATTCAGCTAAGGATATTATGAAAATTTTTTATATCTCCGACTTCTCGACCTGTATTTTGATAGCTAACATTACATTTAGTTTCTGACGCCCTTCATTTGATTAGGACCAAATCTGGATTCATGATTTATACGTAGAGATAAAGGAAACTATGGTCTTGTCAATATTAGACTAATGTTTTGGATATGTTGGAAGCAATTAAATTTTTTTTTTATATTAGCGAAATTAACAGATTTTTGTCTCTCTATCGATATACCTATTAACTTACTAGTATTATTTGAACAACACGATAGAGGAGATCAAAATAAAAATAAGCTAAGTCCTCTAACCAAAGAGAATCAGAACAAGACAGCACAAAACTAGGGCACCAGAAATATGATCTCCAAATAAAAAGTCACATTAAATTTGTATGCAATGAGATGGCACTTTTACGTAGTTAGATTTTCTTCCCGTCAGGCTTTAATTAAAATCGTGCTAGATGTTGAGTAAAAATCTATAATGAAATTTATTGTATATAAATGAAAAGTGTTGCCAGCTTGTTACTTCGCATATATTAAGGTTCATATTGAGATCTATGTGTGTATATTAAATTTAATCTTTTGCTATCTTAATGTCTGTTCTTTGTGAGTTCATATCTGCAATCTTTACTTATGTAACATGGTTCTTAAATTTGTTGAAACTGAAAGAAGTGAGGAAAATCAAAAACTTTATTTGATTAACGATAAAACTATCCAAATCTAGAACAAAAAGACTTCTCTCAGCGTACTAATTATCTACTAAGTCAGAATTCCATTTGATCTAGTTAAAATATCATTATCCTAATAGCAAAGTATATCATCATAACAGATAAAATCTTTGTAATGCATTTATTCTGTTTTATAGTTGAAATGTTTTCTCATGTGCAAATGCAAAAATGCATATTTTTTTCTCTTTATTCTTCTGGCTGATTTATTAATCATTCACAATCGTTACAAGGGAGGGGTTTCATATATGAAATTATCTAAACTTTTTTTATGAGAAATGTTCCAGAAGTTAAATAGATAGATCTGATGAATTTCATTATACTCTTTGCATTTCTGTATTTTTTCCCTCGGCAAAAGCTGCTTAACTAATTACTGAATTTCTTTTTTAATTATATCTTTACAGTCTTAAAATATACCAATATATAATTCATCTTTTTTTTACTTTAGTTGACAGCTGGAGAAACTTGTCCTGAGCCACAAGTTTTATTGCTGTGCAATACGAAATATTTCCTTCTCGGCTGGAAACCAAGTTTGACGTTCTCGGGTATTTATGGCGCGGTATGTGCGTCACAAATATTTATTTATGCCTAGGCCAGGGGCGTTTCCAGGATATTTGAAAGGGGGGCGTAAAATAAAATTTTGGCCGAGCGGAGCGAGGCGAAAATTTTTTTGGACCTTTTTTTGCTAAAAAAACATAAAATAATTGTGAAATGCACTAATGTAACGGTTCCTGACTTGGAGCATGTATATTTTACAGTTAAAGGTCAGGGTTTAATCTTTTTTATGCCGAATTCTTTTTTTTTTCCCTTTTTTTTTTGAAAACGGGGGGCGTACGCCAATTACGCCCTCACCTGGACTCGCCCCTGTAGGCATAAATTATTTATGCATAGCCTTAAATGGATTTATGCCTAGGCATAAATCGATTTATGCTTAGGCATAAATATATATTTATGACGCACATACCGCGTCATAGGTATTCACGATCGAGGTGACGTCGAAAGGACAGTAAAGTTCTTGATTTCATAGTGAAACCTTCTAACAAAAATAGACTATGGTGCATTTGGATCTAGAGGAATTACCCTCCAAAAGGCATCTCAGATATTTACGGGAAGGCCACTAGTTTATTCAAACAGTTGTGAGGTATAGTTTCCGAGTATCAAAAGTAGGCTTGAATGTTTGAGCATACATATGCCCTTTGTTTAGTAATTGCACTCAAGTTAACCCTCGTTGTCAGTTACAGAAAACGTGAGAAATCTAAATTTGAGCCGTCGTTATAATTGGTCAAATTTAGGATAAAATGCATTTTGGGGGCATTTTGGATTGAAGACAAATAAAAGAAAAATATCTTAAGACAATCATTCAAAATTATGAATTAAAAAAACGCCCATATACAATTTATACACATTTAAGATAAAGTTCATTGACACTACCTAACTTTTTATTGTCTTTGTTATTTTTGATATTGCTTTTAATAAATACGTCAACATTGTTACAAATTTACATGCCTGCATCAAATGTCGAAGGAAAATTGAAGCAATCCAATCCTGTGTTATAGCAAGTGCACGTTCGAGTAATTAGTCTGTGGAGTACTTCCTGATAATAGCATCGCACGTGAGCTATCATTTTTCATCCATTAGAACATTATAATGTTTCTTCCATCTGTTGATTTTGTATATAGACAACAATTCCTGTGATGTATCTGTCTAATGTGGGTGTGATTTCTCTATATTAATATGATTTGGAGAAATGTATGTGATTTTAATTCTATACTAATACTTTAGGATTGTATGTGTTCTCTTACTAATGTTGATTTTTGGAATTTTGTAATGTACTGTCCATCCCGAATTATTTTCTCGGAATATTGAACAATTATGACATGAACATAATTTTATTGTGAAAATAGACAAACAATACTAAGAACAATGAGTGGGAAAAGATTTGGACATCGTAATGGTAATATTCCTGATTACAATATTGCACTGTTAGGAGAAATAGGAGTGGGGAAATCTGGTATGTACTTACACATTTCTCACTATTTAGGAACTAGTCTAATTCAAAATGTATATGTGCTAAATTTGATAACACAATTTAACATATGTGTTATCTGTATGATTTTGATATGAAAACTGGAGAAGAATTGCATAGTTACAACCCAATAGCTGGTATAATAGTAAAAGAAGAAAGTTGCCATGTGGAAATTAAGAAATAAACAGATATATTAGTATTTTTATATTCCTCTAGCATCAAACGACCTGTTCTAAGATTGACTAGGACCATTTGAAATAGTGACCTCTTTGGTG
This sequence comes from Mytilisepta virgata, assembly GCA_028015205.1. Classification (NCBI taxonomy): domain Eukaryota; kingdom Metazoa; phylum Mollusca; class Bivalvia; order Mytilida; family Mytilidae; genus Mytilisepta; species Mytilisepta virgata. The sequence goes on from CM051517.1 coordinate 36,218,061, forward strand.
TGGAAAATAGAATTATTTAGAAATCAAAATGTTTTGCTAATACAATAAGGTTTTTGTATGAGTATTGGGGAATGTTGTCCATCGAGCAATATACAAATGCACTCGCATTCAATATAATGTTTTGCTTCAATGAATCTGTAGTATACCTAAAGACTAAAGAAAACAATTATTTCTGGTTTATTCGTAAATTAATAACTTAGATACTGTCTCATTACTCGGGAAATTATTGTTCAAGAATAACACACTCCACGATTATGCTGAAATAAAAAGGATGACCAAATTGTATTTATTGAAATTCCTCAGCTATTTCTGTAAAAAAAACCTAACCTGGGGCCAGGTTTTCGAAAGTATCGTAAGATTGATCGTAAGACATATCTTATGACATTACTTGCGACTAAGTTATGATGGTCTTACGACTTATCGTATGATGTAAAACAAAGGTATCCTAAGACAATCATAGTTACGACGATCGTATGACAATCGCAAGTCATTAATGACAAATAATGAAATTTTAAATGATTTAACAAAGTATGCAATTTAATTTTTAAAAAAGTACATGTAAATGAAAGAAGAAAAAATAAATAAAAAAGAAAGTTTAATTAATTTAATTTTAATAGCCTTTTAAAAATTATTAATGCATGTACATGTAAACCCGGGGGGGGTTTACTTCCTATATTTTTAGTGGTACGAGTTTGCGGCAAAACAGGGTCGCTTTTTCATGCCCTGCTGGTTAGAACAGGGTCCTTTTTTCATGTCCCGCTGGTGAGAAACAGGGTCGCTTTTTCATGCCGTGCTGGTGAGAACAGGGTCTTTTTTTAAACAAAGTATGTATAAGTTATAACAGAAATAAGTTTTATTTTTTTTAAATCGAGTTAAAAACAACAGTTTGGATACGGAAAATTGACACAAGTATGTTTTTGCTTACATTAATGAATTGTTTGGTTACAGGGTATATATTTCTGAACTAGTCTAGAACATATAGGTCTCTGTCTAGAACAAGGTATACATTTTCTGAGTGTGTCTAGAACGGGGTATACATGTTTTCTGGTTAGAACAGGGTATGATTTGGCAAGTGCTGTCGGCACAGTTATACCCGAAAGAATAGTCAGTAACCCCCTCCGGGCATGCAAATCCATTATGGAATGTCACAATCGATTAACATGGATTAACAAAACTATTGTAAAAGTTTATCGGTCTACTCTATTTTATTATGAATAAGAAATACCTAAGGTTCGAACATTAAAATTCCCGCTTAACGAATTATTCGTGCTTCTATACATATACGATCATTATAAGACCATCTTACGACACCTTCTTTGGTGTCGTAGCTTTGTGACAAATTTTATGACATGTCACAAGTTGCGACCCTTTCGAAAACACATTTTATGACTGCGACACGTCGTAAGACCATCTTACGATATGTCGTAGTCATAAGACATCTTCGAAAACCTGGCCCTGAATTATTTGATTTACTTGTGTTAAAAGTTTTGTTTATTAAAAGACTTAATCCACTTACGAAAGCTGGTGTGTCCATTTAGTCTTACGATGTGAAACAGGCGTTTTTCACGAAACTTTTCGATTTGAGCACACGCTGTATGATTTATTATTAGGGGATTGACGCCTATCATTGTTTTAATACATTTCAATTTATTTCTTGAAGAAAAATGGTTATGATTTGCTTCTGTACACAGGGGCCCGACTTCTGGATATTTCTTTTGTTTCCTAATATCACGTTATTTTGATAAATATTTAAAATAATCGTGAATATTCATGCGTTTATTATCAATGTGCAATATACTATATCCACGTCTTTATAATGAAATATACTGGAATTTTCAGTATAAGGACGTGGATAGTATATTGCACATTGATAACAAACACATGAATATTCGTCATTATTGTAAATATTTATCAAAATAACGCGTGATCTTGGGAAACCCTTGGGGGTATAGACAAAAGCTGATTGTATAGCAGTAGGATGAAAATAAAACTGTTTTTTAAATTGAAAATTAATGTTACGAAACTAACTCTTATAAAGTTTCGTGGAACGAAATAAATAACATTGGTACGTCACGATCGTGGAGAAGTTCGACAAAATGCGGAGCGATTTCTGATGACAGCCAATCCGAAAAAAAACACGCCTGCTTAGCTCTCTTATGCATATGATAACAATTAATAATGTTAAATATTTTTATTATTCTGTTTTATTTCAAGAATTCAAGAATGTGATTGGCTGTAATATTATTTCTTTAGTTAATTATAATTTACATATTCAAACAAAAAAAATGTGCATAAACTTAATTTGGATTTATATTTCAATAGCTTATTCGATTGTTAATGTAGACCGTTCCTGTTCAAGAATCAATATGTATTTGAATCTAAATACAGTCTAAACCCCGGTCTAAACAAAAGTTTTCCCATTAAAAATACTGAAATTAGTTTAATTGTAACACGTACAGCAACACTGCATATATCGAGAGTACAACCGTTTACCAGTAACCTACAAATCGTTCTCGCTTCATTTTGGAAGAAGTCAAATTTGAAAATTTCATGTGTATTTGATATTGTTATTCTTAGAAATTTCAGGAGAAAAAATTAATTCACTTTTCTCCGCGTAGGCTGATAATTAAGGAAAAATATACAAAACACAGAAATGGCATTTCTGTCTTAATTAAACATGAATGATTCTTAAAATGTTTTAAACGCTTGAAAAGGGTTAGTTTTACCACATATCTAGACTTGCTACAAGTCCCTATGTAATTTGTAATTTTTACATTAATTATTACATGTAATATGAAATTGGCACTTCTCTACCCATACTTATTTACTATCATTGTGTATCTGTGTACACTGTTTGATAGTAAATAAATATGGATAGTAGAGGTGCATTTTGTAACAAAAAAAGTAATTATAAATGGCACATATTACACAGAGACTTGTGGCAAGCCTAAGACAAATCTCACTCGTCACCAACTTTGAATTCAACTTTCATCGATATAACACACAAGCATATATATCATATGAAAATGAAGAGAATCTTTTTCTGTTCCGTTAATTAAGTCTGATGTATGTACAACAAAGAAGAGTGTAAAACATCATCATCACTCGTGTTATTATGTTTATATTATATGAACATATCATTTATTAAGAAGGAAAGTAACTAAAGTCATGGACGCAAAAGACTAAATACAGTTTTCAAAAATAGGGAAATTTAAGATATTTCTCAAGAGGGATCAAGAGGTTGGAACATCAGAATTGGTAGGATTTTGTCCCAGGATTAGGTATTTTGCAAGTAACCCCCGTTTTTCCTGAATCACGCTTGGTTATCTCCGTCTCTTGCATAACAATTGATAATGTTACATTTTTACATTATTCTGCTTTATTTCAAAATTCCAGGAATGTGACTCGATGTAATATTACTTCTTTAGTGTGTTTGTTCATTTCTTATTAATTGCATATCAGTATAGCAGCAGAATCCATTCTGAACTAATTTTAAATCTCTTAATTAATAACTAATAATTGTTGGGAACAGAATTTGCAACCATTATTGTGTTTAGCTAAATGGGGTTATACATACACATCTCACGGGAACTATTTCATCGAATCACATTTTGAAATTACTCGGCATATTGTAAAATTTAACAATAACTAATTGTTATAAATTAGAGAGACAAGTCGGCATTTTAATGTTCAAAATTTGAAATTATAAATTATATTGATTGATTGTTTTTCAACGCTACTTCCACATCACGGAAGACAATAATCACTAAAACACTCGAAATTATAACATAAAATCACCAAAAAATCTGACTTATAGATGAAGAATACCAATAACCGTCTGCTACTTGTCACGTGCATGTTTGCATAAAAATTGTCTAAGCAGAATTGATGTCAAAAGTAAAGGTTACTTGCACTGTAGTAACTTTAAGATAATTAAATATAAATGTTGTCTATATGACTCTTTACTTCTCGTCCTGTACTATTAGCATCTGTTCGGAGTAAAAGGTCATATGATGACCCCTTATTATCAATCTACTACTACATGTAATCTTGGGTGTTGTTTCCTTGACGTATTATGGAAATGTTTTCCCTAAAATAACACTAAAAATCCATGTATAAATGCACGTAGACATAGCACGACAGGAACAATTATAATACCATACAATGAATAATTATAGACTTATATCCTGTTGTCATTTCTGGCAACAGATTACATACCATGTGGATTTCCTATTACTTTTTGTGTAAATGTATTAATTAAGAATTTCATTAGTATTTTTAGCAAGTAAATTAACTTAACGAAGTTCATTAATGTCCCATTATGACGTGCTTGATTTCATATAAGATTGGTACGATTCCAGGTCCACAGTGGAAAACACAATAATTATGTATACACAACAAATAACAATAGAACCCTTTTTTTAATTATTATTCTTATTGTGTTATTTCCGAATGTTAATGTAGAAATTTTAAATCGTAGGATATTGGAGTCAACATCAATAAAAAAAATGATTTTGAATTTATGGTACTGATTTGTAACATTACACAATATATTCTCTCTCTACCATCATCTTTTTTTCAAAGATAAATTTGAGGTTACAACTTAGAATCATATTTTTCATGACTTAAAAAGTTAAATGCACTAACAGGTGTAAATGATCAGATAAAAAAGATTCATCAATATAAGTGAAATTTAGGCTAGATAGATCTAAAACAAAAGCAGGTGGTTGATGTAATAATAATTTGAGGATGGAAGAATATTTGCTCTATTTCAAAGACATTCAAAAAAAAATAATAATTAAGGAGCAAACACTTTAAATTTTAACTTTCTATCGAACATTTGGCAGGATGATATTCCTTACCGAATCGGGGGCCTCGGTGGCCGAGTGGTCTTGACTACTAATGATCACTAGCCTGTCAACAGTGGGGTTATGAGTTTAAATCTCACCTGTGGCGGGGTGTGTTCCACTCCGATCTAAAGTGACAAGGATTGCAAATTTTCCTACCGAAGGTCGGTGGTTCTCTCCGAGTACTCCGGCTTCCTCCACCAATAAACACTGACCGCCGCGAAATAGCCAAATATACTGAAAACGGCGTAAAACCCCAACTAAACACACCTTCCCGAATTATTCCTGTATGCAGGCCGCGGAATATATTTTTCCGCTGTTGTCTGTTGAAATTGATTACTTTACATAGAACGTTTGTATTGACCAGTAAACAAGAAATGACTAGATTTTCCATAGCCGAGCTTTCAACATTCTGCAAACTATTTTATTCATTTTAGTTCATAATAGAGAACTTTTCATTGTAAAAATGTTAGAATCAACAACAGTTACTGTTGCTTATTATAATAAACTGCTCCGCCTGATGCGCATGATACACCCGTCCTCAACAACAGCTATGAAGTAGTAAAGGAGTGGGAAAATATATATTTATTTTTTTCTTCAAATTACGTGTCATGTTACTTTTCAACGGCTTAACATATCTAAATTATAACACTGCAAGAATAAAATAAATAAGCAGGCCGGAAATTTTATACTAACAATGACATGTGAAAAAATACTTATATTTAGACAATCTAAGTCCGATAACTCTGGAACGACAAAACTGAAAATCGTCAAAAAGTATACAGACCCTCAGACCACCATTTGAAATATGTGTTAAAGTTTGAAGAAAATCAGTCAAGGCGTACTCGAATAAATGCGCGACATGTTTATGCCAGTCGACTAAATTTAATGCTATATGCATGCTATTATAGAGTATGGAAGGAGGGTTATGACAGATATGTAAATTTAATTCAGACACAAAATCTCTCTTACCATGCATTTGACAAATTTCATATACATATACATATTATTTCAACTTTGTAAAGTTCTATTTTATTCGAATTTTCAATAGACCTCTTAGATTAATAGAACAGATTTTTTTACCGTACCAAAATTTTTAAGAGGTGTTAAGACGAAAACTTAAACTTCCGGTGTATAGCAAAGTCTACTAAGTGACATGGTATCATTGTCCGTTGTTCGCAATATAAGGCAATTATACATATAGTATACAGCAAGTAACGTGTTAGCAGCGGAAAAAGTGCATATTTTAGAAAGTTGTTGTGCTGTTTACTTTAGATAATATAGGAATTTTCTAGCAAAGACTATCTGTATGGTTATCATAGTTAGGTGTGGTATGGATATAAATATATAAATATGACCAGGTGTTTTGTACCTATTACATTATTATGGATGAGATGGATAATCTAAGCACATGTAGGGTTGATGATGATATTATGCACACGCCATTACCTTTGATGTGAATATTGAATAGTAAATAAATGATAAGATAACATCAGACGTGTGCAAGCGATATATATATTTTTTTATAAATAACACAAAAACTTCTACTGAATCAGACAGTTTTCTTACTATCAGTTGTCCATCTTTTGAAAACAGTTGTCCATTTGTCATAAATTTACTTTTATTAATAAATATTTGAAGTTCACTAAAGGAGGTGATCTTTGATCTTGGAATTTCTTTCGCCTTAAAAATCAAATGTTCGCTAACTTGTTATGCCTGCTTCGTCTTTATCATCTACATTTAAATTGGTAATGTTGTAGAGAATGTTCACCGCAATTGTTTTTCAGAAACTTACCAATTTCAAGAATTTCGCAAATACACAATACGAAACCGTGGAAATGTACGTAAGTTACAAATACTGTAAACGCTTAAATGGACAGTTTTAACAGTCGAGTGCATTTGAAACCGATTGCACACAAAATTTCAAATTTTCCATCTGCATTTGGAGTTTACAAATTCAATGTCGGAAATACCAGAAAAGGCGTTGTTCTATAATATTTATTTAACCTTTGTCATGCATATATCGCATTATGCAAGACGCCAGATTTCATTTTTTTAAACTGATGCACTGGTGGGTTTTACGTCATTTCGGTGATTATAGTATAATATAATTCAAAATGTTACAGAAGAGAACTAAATGTTCAAATGACCAGAAATAAATGTAGCCATAAACAAAAAATCTAAGATATCTATGAAGGAGACACTTCCTGTTGAAACAATTGCGTGCCAGTTCCGAAATACTAACAATTGCACATAGCTACAGTCTGTAATTTCTTGAATAATTTTATACCCGTTATGAAAAATCAACTTCACATGTGTATAAATAATATATCATACATTTGTTTACAACAGACACGTTTCTTCCCCACAAAGAACATTAGCAAAGATTTTACTGCTAATGAATAAGCATACGTCGTATAAACAAAAATGTAAATAAAAAAGTCAAGTTTAGTATAAATGTCTAGGTATACATATGGTACATCCAATTTTATTTGTTTGTATTGCTTGATCACATGAACTTTACAATGTAGAACTGAGACTGTGGTTTGACTTGATATATTTTGGTACGGTTTGAATTACTCTCTTCTGAACTATATTGGTACTATGGTGTCTAGTTGTTTGAAGTACTCTGTTCTGATATATTTGATACTGGGAGGTTTAACTCTTTGAAACACTCTTTATTCTGACAATTTTTGGTAATGGCAAATATATAGCTGTTTGATGATCTTTGTTCGGACATATTTTACTAATAGGATGTCTAGCTGTTTAAAGCACTCTCTAAAGACGGTGTATTTATTTGACATGTCATTATTCGAAAGGCCAAGCTTTATACAATGAAGTTGGACTGAGTACATCATCCCAGAAAACACCCTTTTCTTACACATTCCTCTTTAATGTGAGCATAAATATTAATTGGTATCAGAATGTTGAATATTTGTGTTATACTTTCAGCTTTAACTGTTAAGTATATTACCAGAAGATTTATCATGGAATATGATCCGTACATTGGTAAGTCCATCCTTTGTATCATTAACCTAACAGACTGAGAATATTCTCAAATGTCATGCTTTCAGTCATCAAAATCGGCAAGAGAATACCAAAGTAGTATTAGACCGAGGTTAAGGTCAAGAAGATTTAAATCTGAAGGCGAATTTATAAGAACAGTAACTCACAGAACCTAATTTCGTTAGGTATTTATGCCATAGTTCAGTTTTTGTATTGAGAAAGAGAACCAGATTTTAATTTACATGTTTTACTCCGTTTGTTAAAAAATCAACAACCCTGTAACCATCATTGTCTGTGAAAATCTTGTTCATCGTAAGTTTGATATTCCGCTACAAGTATAAAATGTTCTGATCTGAACAGACTTTTTTCACACCATTTTTAAAGTCTAGTTTGGTTTGTAGAGAAATTGTAAATGTTGTAAACATTTATTGATATCAATGATCTGCCTTTTCAGAGGATACCTACGCCAAACAGGAAGACATAGACGGATCAGAAATGTCCGTACATATTATGGATACGTGCGATAAGGTAACAGAATATGAACTTAGAATAGGGAAATATTTCATTATTAAGCGCAATTCTTTTGGCTTTCCAGACTTGTGGCGCATGTAACGAGCGTACATGAAATGATTAATCCAGGAACGCGCTTCTCATGTAAGCAATATAATTTCTTGATTATTTCACCTTTTTTACACCCTAATTGAGCAACAGTTTGATTTTTAAGACGTTACAGAAGTGATCTTGGATCCTCGAATTTATTCGACATCCATGGGCCTGTCTTTTTCAGCACGCTAGCGCGTCCAATTCTTTTTGAAAATGTAGCGCTTTTGGTTGCAGGTAAAATTCAGTTCTTCCTTTTTCTCAAATTCCCAAATTTTCAACAAAAAATATGTTGCTCCCAAATCCATAACCCTGTCAACGCATGAGAAAGCCTTTCTACTTAAAAATGAAACTTTAAGAATAAGTACATGCAGACATTTTTCTTATTGTTTCCAGTATAAATATTCATAATTTATTCATCGTTACTAAAATGGTGAAGAATGGTTACAAAATATTGCCAAGTTGTTTGTATCTGTGATCAAAGTTTGAAGTTGCTAAAAAGACTCACTAGACTGAAATCTATACTGTTACCTTGTTAAAGTCAGATGTTGTTCTGGAGTTATGTCGCTTTGTCCACAAAAAAATCAAATATTCACGAAAAATCACAAAAAATAGCAATTACCGGATAAATTAAAATGAAACATACTTTGTTAAGATAAGTATCTTTTAATGCTAAACATATAGCTTCGACTCTTATTTTGTGTTTTAATTTAATAAAGTTTAGCCTTGACTTAATGAAAAAAATTTAGTAAAAAGACTACACCTACCCCCTTTCACCTGAAAGATTGCCTAAAACAGGATCATGTTTATTTGAATGAAAAACAAAATTTTACCTTTAGATTTTTCTGTAACTAACTTTAAAAACGGTCTCCAAGTTACTTACCATTTTATATAAATTTTTAGGAAGACAGTGATCACAACCGTTACTTAAAATGGGCGGACGCCTATATGATTGTTTACAGTATAACAAATAGACATAGTTTTGAAAAGGCACGCACATATCTAGAAGATGTAAAAACAAATGGTAAAGATGTTCCTGTTGCAGTAGTGGGAAATAAAATTGATTTAGAAAGATACAGGTGAGAACAATTTGTTAAAACAACTTTAAGTTTTTTTCTCTTATCTACGATTCTGATAGACATGAATTGAAAAGTATTCACAAAATAATTTGAGAATATCTTTAAGAAACAATGTATAACAGATTGAGTTTTATTTGCTTAACGTCCAGTAACCGTTGTATAACAATACAACCAGAAATTTGGTAAGGGGGGGGGTATGCTGTTGGAAAAATGTGACGAATAATTATATTCCAAATCAACAAAACGGGTATTTAAAGGTGGAACTAGCGTGGTATTCTCCAAATTTAGACGTTGTAAATCAGGCGTCCAGTTTTATGAGCGAATGAAACCGCAACCGAGAGAGGATGGTACATACTTATTTATGTACATGTTAGTTCATATTTCATCTGTTTTCGTGCTAGAATGTCATTATACATCGCGCTTTATGCAATTTGCACGCAACGAAATTACATTTTAAATTTCCAGTTCGCATTTATTCCCCTGTTGGGTCTTGAACGAGAGCGTCTTGAGTACAATGATGCTTCGCTGTCTAGTGGCTTCGCTGGCCTGTTACGTCCTCTATTACATGTAATTTGAATTTCTTATGTTTTTCTTATATAATCACACTAACAAATGATGTTCTGTAATTTTATATGTATACGCTGCATAAGTTATTATAAGATGCATAAAACTGCTGAAAAATGTTTAATTTTTATTTCCATTTAGACAAATAAGTAAAGAAGAAGGCAATGGTTTGGCAACAGAATTTGAATGTTTATTTTATGAAACAACTGCAGCAGAAGAGTTTGAGTACGTGGAAGACGTTTTTCATGGCATACTGCACGAAATTCACAAGGAGAGGACAGAAAGACTCAGCTTCCAGCCATTATTTATATCAGAAGAAAAATTCCACGTCGCACAAAGGGGCAGACCAAAATCACCCAAGGTTATTGTAGACAAAAAAGACGAGAAAGCACCAGCAAAGAAAAACAGTTCCAGTTTTAAATTGTTTAACAAAAGTTTCAAAATATTCAGCTGAATTATCATTTAATGTTTCATATTTCATGTACATATTGTGTTTATTGTGTTAACCATAATTTATTTTAGTTATTTACTAACATTAAATCGGTGTTATTTGTTCCATTGGTTGTCTAGAAAAGATATAATACTGATTCCTGTTTATAAGTTTCATAGTAATGTCAGTATAAAACCATTTATGACCTTCCAGTGGAAAGACCAATCACCTAATTAACGATATTTTAAGTTCACACAGAACCACACACTCACATTTTAATATATACGCCTAAATTTTAACCAAACTGTTAGAATGGTAGCTTTTTTGGCTGTTCCATTAGCGGATCATGAACTCACGGCGACTATCGACCGCTTGGCCAAATCCGCTATGTAAAATTATTATACCTCAGTATGTTTTTCTACATAAAAATCAAGACAATAATTTTACTATTTTGTCTATTTCTAAACATGATACTATTAACCGGTCAAGTAGTTTCTACTACTATTGACCGGTCAGTGGTCAGTACTGGAGACTATTGACAGGTAAATTGTCTTTCCGTATAATAAAACACTTACTGATTGCATATTCGGGGAATAGCATCGGGCAATAGTTGGTACCTTGGGGATAATAAACTGACTATCCCCCTCATTCCCAGTCAATAAGTATATGATGTAGCTTTATAAAGCGTTTATAAGTAGCACGTGTTCTTTACAGCATTAACACATGCAACACTTGTTTGTATGCTTGCAAACATGTAGTATGATTAGTACAAAGAGACACAGTTTGTCGTTCATCACAGTTATAATGACATACCAATCTATTTATGCCATCCAGCCGAGACTTTCAGATGAAAACAACATAAAACATCTTACAAAACACAAATAAGATTAACGTAGAATCGTGATAGTCTGACCTTGTACAGAAACTAACAATAAAACTACCTTGTATATAAAACATCCCTCTGACTAGTATGTATGGCAAAAAATCTTTCAAAGAACATGTAATATTAAGATTGAGATAATCACCATTTATTATCTTCTTCTCGCAAGTTAACTATTAGACTGATATATCGCGTAGAAAACTGACATCATGGTGGTATTTTAGCAGACAACAATATCAACAGACATTATAACAACATAAACTGCAATCAATTTATTTGCATATTAGATACACTTTTGAATGAAGATTTACCCAAATAAATGTGAACTGCCCCAATGAAAACACAACAGTTGACTAATTCAAACCAATTAAAAATGAACTTTCAAGTTGTCTGACAAAATATGAGTAGACGCATATATTTTTTCAGTCTCTGAGAAATGGTTGAAACCATTTCATTGCTGCAGATGAACGAACATCTTTTTTTGTTAGACTGAGTGAATTGCGTACGAACCATAGAATGGTCTAGAAGATCGTTATCAAAAGAAAAATGTTCATATGACCCTTAAGAAATGGGGAATAAAATTGCTTTATTTTGAGCCATTGGAATAGAATTCATTGGTACAGTTTGCGTCGAATGTTTCAGTTTTAATGAATTGACTAGAAATATCCACAATAGGGCGTCTAAATATACACATCCTATCAAAATTTAACTCCATTAATATACAGTAAAACATTTAAAATAATTTCTCTATGTTCAATTCGATCTACAAGAGAGTGGTCGGCTATAGGAATGTTTTTTTGTCCGACACTTTATTTGCTGAACATATTTCAAATTTATTAACTTGCCAACATGGAATGCAAAATTCTCAAGCCCAACAAATACAAATATAAACATCCTCCTTTAATTACTAGCATTTGCCTTAGAAAATAAATCTGAATGTTGATATGCAATTAAGATAAACCAATTAATTAATAGTTTCACAGATGCCATTTTAAGACATCAGTTGTTTAATAAACACTTAAAATACAAGTGCATGTTTAATCACTCATATCAAATATTTATTCAACATACGTAAAGGAAGTGCAATTACGACATTTTATGCAACAAAGTTGCTTGCTTTTGAATTAGGAATTCCTCTATCAGTTATTTTTGCGTTTCGGAGCAGTTTAAAATATTTAATAATAAACAGTTTTAAAAGCTAGAAACTGAACATTTAATTAACCTGCTGTACTATATAGGAACCTGCATAATTGACTTGGCCATACTGAAGTAACTGCATGATGGACACAGTACCACTACGGCACTGCCAGTTACAATGCAACTCTTAACATGTCATGATGAAAGAAGGGGTGTTCAATTATTTTTTCTCTAATTCTGCGCGCATTTATACATCTCTTGACGCGTTTGATAAATTATGATATCACCACCAAAAATTTATCCATTCTCGATAATTAAATTTTCATTTTTTAAACTGCTCGGACAGGCCTCGCAGTTAAAAATTGAAGATTTAACTAGTAATAACTGTTACGAAGTCTCCCAAACGAAGTAACTGATATCTCGAATACCTTTAATTGCATTCATTGTTTTTCAGAGACTGAAATGGGGAATTGTTCTTTTAAAACTTATGCATACTTAATTGAGAGGTTACTTGAAAATCATGATATGGGCATATTTTGTGACCCGAGTTTTACAGTCATACAATGTCACACTTGATCAACTTTTGCTTGTCAGCATGGTGCATTGACAGAGATATATCCCAATATTTCTAAACCATTTACGAGAACTAATTTTATTGTATGGTGTAATAAAATGCATTCGGTTTCATTAAATAAAAATAATAATAAGACTTCTTACCTGCCGTGATAAGTCCTCCCAACATCAAGTCAGTGTAATTTGAATCATATTTATATCTTCCCGGGTTTGTCTGTCCAATGGATTACGTTTTTTTGATTGCTCCTTAGGTATATTTGTCCTTTTTATATAAAATGATCAATTGCAACACAACAAGAATTTTTTTTTAATGTATGACCAAGCAAATGAAATAATATCTATTATTACATATTATGTCTTTACATTGATGTCTTCCTTGTATCAATAAATAAATGGTTTATGAGATTTGAACATTGCGTATTAAAACGTGTTAAAGGGATAACAATTTTTACGGATTTTGAAATAATTAAAAATTATTGATTTGAGGGGCTAGGATGACCCCCTTTTTGGTGGGGGTGTTAGGTTTTTATCAATATGTTTGTCTTATAATGGGGAAAAAGAAAATATATGATTTAGGGACAGGGATTTCAATGCTTTACGAGATAATTAAAGACGAATGATTCGAGGGGGTGGGGATTTTAATTTTATATAGTTCAAGATAATTGGCTTAAGGGGGCGAGAATGACGCCCATTGAGTAATGAAGTATGTATCATTTAAAGGGGAGTCAAGGTATTGTTTATAAGCATCGCTCTCAGTGCCACTATTATGCCGTTTTTTCCTTGACCGTCAAAAATTTATGAGATAATTGAAATTTATTGATTTGATGGGAGTAGTGATCACACCCTGGGGAAGCGAGGTATGTGTCATTTGGTGCGTCTTACCATGGGGAATAAGAAAAATATATGGTTTAGGGGTGGGGATTTTAACGGTTTATGAGATAATTGAACATTATTTATTTGATAGGAGTAGTGATAATCCCCTGGGGATGCGAGGTATGTGTCATTTGGTGTTCTTACAATGGGGAATAAGAAAATATATGGTTTAGGTATGGGGATTTTAACAATTTATGAGATAATTGAACATTATTGATTTGATGGGAGTGGTGATAACTTCGTTGGGAGACTTAATTATCTAGAGCTGATAATTTCATAATCAACTGGTCACCGATGTAGAAACTATGTACAAAGGCTTCCCTTGGTTTAAATTGATGTTATAGAACAGTTTATAACTACCATCAAATACCTGGGCCAGTGGGGTACTCCTTTAGATTATTTGGTAGAACGGTGGTCTACTGAACCAAAGGTTCCGGATTCGATAGGTTGTTTGAGGAGTCAAATCATGTTCTATCGTTACATTGGCACCCAAATAAAAAGCCCACGGAGGTCAAGCGGGCTAGTTGGCAAATAGGTTCAAATTAGTACCTACGACGACTCTGTGAGTTGAGGGAAGTGTGACGGGCTTTCCTAGAATTAAATTGATGTTACAGAATCGTAACAGCTTTTTTAACCACCCTTCAGATTGTAGAGCGGTGGACATCTACATCGAAGGTTCCGGGTTAGATTTCGTAGTGGGTAATTTTGAAAAACGATCCATGCTCTACTGTTATTCTCGAAACAATAACTTTAGTTTACATAACTTTTATTGCTGTTCAACTGTCAATGTGTGGTTTTAACATGGAGAAAAGTCTTACATCCCACTGCAAAAAATCGAAGACGAAAATATTCTGCTGGAGGTCCATTTGAGAACAATTTCTGTAAAACTTGTGGTTTTTGTATTTTTCTCTGGTTTCAGCTATTTTGGTTTTACTGTAGGCTTATCAATTAGAATGCAAGTCATCATGACTGTGGCAAACACGAAGTAAAACACTAATCAATCAATCCTGCAAAATCTTATTCAAACTGACAAAGCAGTCACACGGACTATTCTGACTCCATAACTTCTATAACCACACAAAAATGTGACAAATTTATTTATTCAACTTACATCTATTCATTTTTATTGATTTTGTTGTTAAATTCAACCATTAAAACCGGCAGTCGTATATATAATATATATTTGCTCTGCAGGCGTATTTAAGTAGGACCGGTCACACGCTCGCCATAAATGCTGAAGTAAAGGAACACCCTTTCTGTTCTTTATAATAAACTCACAATGAGGATTTCAAAAGAAAATCTTGGATCTCGGTTGAGTCGAAATCTTTGCTTAATGTTGATGTAACTAAACTAATTTAGTATTAACAAATTACATACAATAACTGGCAAAGAAATCATGGTCCAAAACAAAGGTGACATTGCTTTCATACAGCAGGCATTGGCTATCTAACATTTATGGATTTTGCAACTAAATACTGTTGACCAGTTATAATTAACAAACAAGAACATGTGTCAGAGTGAAACTAATGTCCCCGCCTTCTAAATATTTAACCGAAATTCGTTAGTCATTTATCTGAATAACACATAAAGGAAAGATAACTTTCCATTCCCTTTTTGCAGAAATTATCTCCAACATATAAGAATTATCTTTCCAAACAGAAAGTGTCTTGTATAAAACAAAATCACATTAGTTTTTTTTTAATATTGAATATGTGTAGGCTATCAGCTGATATAGGAAAATGTGCTTTATAGTTCCATATCATGATGTACGTGTGTACAAATTTTCATAGAAAATTAGAGGCTCTCAAGAGCCTGTATCGCTCGCTTGGATTTAATTTGTCCACCTTCAACAGGACTGAAAATTTAAGTGTAGCAGTTATCTTGGCTAGTTTAGGTTAGGGTGTGGTAGCCTTCTTAGTTGACATTCGAAGTTATCAAACACAATTCTGAAAGAGGACCATTGCTGACATTAGTTTGGTTCTAAATGGCCAAGTTTAAGGTATGATGATCTGCAAATTAAATTTTCACATAGGGTCCCATGTTAAACTAAGTTCAGCTTTGGTTGCAATCTTGATTGACAGGCAAGGTCAGCGGACACAATTATGAAAGGGACCATCTAATGACCATCGCAGCCAAGTCTGGTCTCAGATCAGAAGATTTTTAAATGAATTTTCCTATAGGGTCCTATGATGAACTAAGATCGGTTGTGGCAGCCATTTTGGTTGACTGTCCTGGTCATCGGACACTATTCTGAAAGAGGACCATCTAAGGACCATTGCTGAAAGGTTGGTCCCAACTGGCTCAGTGGTTTCAGACAAGATTTTTAATGAATTTTCACATAGGCACATAGGGCCATCTTGGTTAACTTTCTGGGTCATCCGACACAATTCTGACGGAGGACCATTTCTGCCAAGTTTGGTTCCAACTGGCTCTGTAGGTTCAGACATCTTGGATTTTATTTGGCATGAAAAATATAAACTTTGTAGAGAACATGAGGATCATTCAGGCATAATATCACTTCCATCTGTCAAACGGTTTCTGACAAGATGTTTGTATTTCCCATAGGATACTAAGTTAAATGTGTCCCGCGATGGTGGCCATCTTGGATTTCAGATCGGCACAAAAAACAAACTTTTTAGATGACCATGCGAGGTTCATTCCTGCAATATAAAAATTTAATTGTTTTTGTAGTTTTAGAGATGATTTTTTAAATTTCAGCCAATCAGTGCATAAATGGTCCTGGTAGCTATGTTTTAAAATGTCGGAATGGCACCAAAATCATCCATTTTGTTAGGGATCATTATCAGACCATTCAGGCATATTATTATTTCTATCTGTCAAACGGTTTCTGACAAGATGTTTGTATGCATTTCCCATAGGTTCCTATGTTAAATGTGTCCCGTGGTGCCGGCCATCTTGGATTTCAGATCGATACAAAAAACAAACTTTGTAGAAGACCATGTAAGGATCATTCCCGCAATATAACAATTCAATTGCTTTTGTAGTTTCATGGAAAACATTTTTAAATTTCAACCAGAGTGCATAAATGTTCCTGGCAGCCATGTTGAATTTTAGATCACAACGAAAAACAAACTTTCTAGAGGACCATCCAACGAACATCCCCTCCAACTTTGGTTTCATTTGGCCATGGGGTTTTGGAGGAGTAGATTGAAATATGAAAGGTTAAAGGACGGACGGACGACGGACGCAAAGTGATAGCAATAGCTCACCTGGCCTTGCCTTTTGGCCCAGCTGAGCTAAAAAGCTTAAACGCAAACCCTAACCCTTAGGCAGGACATAATAAAATCATGAGAACTTAACCAGGCCACTGAAAGCATAAAGTTTGAACGTCTCATTGACACACTTCTTATAACGAAACCACATACAAAATATCGACAAAGTAGCCTTATCCTGAAAAATTTATTTGACCATTGCAGTGTGGAGATGAGGCATATTACTGGTCTCCTAACCTTTGTTCAAGTCTTTGGCGATCTGAGTTGAAAAAATAGCAACAGTATTTCTGAATGGACATGAGAAAAATTTGGTGTTTGCATAAAAATACTATTTAGAACGTTTAAAATATTAAAATAGGCTCCATTCTTTCCAAGCCTTTAATTTTAATATTGCAGCATCTAGTACTATCTTGATTCATATTTATGTTGTAATAGAATATATATTACAAGTACTACTAATTTTAATTACTGTTGGGTAATTGATGCCATATTTTTCTAATGAATAAAAAGAGATTCATTTATGAAGTGGAGGTTCAACGATTTAAAGGTCAGCATGAATCGCAAAGGTGAGGTCTCTTTTACTCCCAAAAAAGTTTGTAATCAAAATTGTAGCCTAATTTGATTAACTGTATATCTAACAAGTATGACTGACTGCTATCAAACCAACTGCAGAATCTATATGAAATCCTTCATTGCCTTCAAACAAGTCATTCTACTTTCACTGTGTAACGACAAATCCACAAACTTCCTACTTTCACTGGGTAACGATAAATGCACAAACTTCCTACTTTCACTGGATAACGATAAATGCACAAACTTCCTACTTTCACTGGGTAACGATAAATTCACAAACTTCCTACTTTCACTGGGTAACGATAAATGCACAAACTTCCTACATTCACTGGGTAATGATAAATTCACAAACTAACTTCCTACTTTCACTGGGTAATGATAAATGCACAAATTTCTCATTACAATGCATGGTCTTACTTTTTGATGAACAAAAAAAGCTATTTAATACATTAAACTTTTACCTCTTTTCAAGTTATTACAGTAAGCTTTTTGCATCTTTGGCCCATATTGTGGAAATTTTGGTCAATGCTTGGGAAAGATGTGCATGCTATAGTGAGAAAATACTTTATCAATTTCATAGTCCCAAATATTGTAAATTCAGCATCATCATTAATTAACCTGATTTAAGTTTTGAGGTATCCATTTACAAGGTTGTATCACTTTTTATAAACTAGAGGTACTGTTGTCACAGGAGTCCAGCATGCTGGACTGTTTTAGCACGCTAAAACTGATGTCTCCCCTTCCATACCCATAGTTTTTTTAACATTTTTTAGGGATCATCAAGGTGGCAAATTAAGAGCTATGGTACATAATACATGTAGTTACCTACAGATATGTGCTTCAACAAGGAATGAATAAGGTAATATATAGTTTTGGGGAAGGGATCTGAACCATTTTTAAGATAAATTAAGGTTTCTGGTCTTGAGGGGTAGAGGATGACCCCCGGGGCTCAGATGTATACTGCATTCAACTTGTCTTGTTATCATGAATAATAAAATATATGGTTTAAGGGTGGGGATTTCAACCCTTTCCAAGATAATGTAGGCTAGGGGGTAGGTACTGACCCCCAGGGACCCAAATGTGGTACTCTGCACTCTGCCTTGACCTGATGCATATACCTTCCAAATATCATGAGGCTAGCTCAAGAAACAAAAAAGTTATGTTCCGGACAAAAAATTTGATTAGAAGAGGAAGAAGAACACTATTGGGTTGGGATCTCAATGGTTTTCAGAATATTTAGTATTTTATCATTTGAGGGGGTGGGGCATGACCCCCCTCAGACCCCCTATGGTACCAAATGATTTGTCTTATCATAAGGAGTAATAATATATATGGTTATAGGGTGGGGATCACAATGGTTTTCAAAATATTAAGTATTTTATCATTTAAGGGGGTGGGGCATGACCCCCCCCCTCAGACCCCCTATGGTACCAAATGATTCGTCTTATCATAAGGAGTAATAATATATATGGTTATAGGGTGGGGATCTCAATGGTTTTCAGAATATTTAGTATTTTATCATTTGAGGGGGTGGGGCATGACCCCCCTCAGACCCCCCTATGGTACCAAATGATTCGTCTTATCATAAGGAGTAATAATATATATGGTTATAGGGTGGGGATCTCAATGGTTTTCAGAATATTTAGTATTTTATCGTTTGAGGGGGTGGGGCATGACCCCCCTCAGACCCCCCTATGGTACCAAATGATTTGTCTTATAAGGAGTAATAATATATATGGTTATAGGGTGGGGATCACAATGGTTTTCAAAATATTAAGTATTTTGTTATTTTAGCCTACATTTTACAGGCTAGGGGGTGGGGACTGACCCCCAGGGACCCAAATGTGGTACTCTGCACTCCGCCATGACCTGATGCATATACCTTCCAAATATCATGAGGCTAGCTCAAGAAACAAAAAAGTTATGTTCCGGACAAAAAATTTTATTAGAAGAGGAAGAATAACTAGAATTGCAATTGCGAGCAATAGCAGATGTCGCCCCTGGCAGCCATCTTGAAAATGGCGGCCATTTCGAAAAAAAAAGTATTGATTGCACACCTTCACATAGTGATCTTACTTTCTGCCAAGTTTCATTCAATTCTATCCAGGCATCTCCGAGAACTAAGCCGGACAAAAATCATTGGAAAGAAAGAATAATAACTAGAATTGCAATTGCGAGCAATAGCAGATGTCGCCCCTGGCAGCCATCTTGAAAATGGCGGCCATTTTGAAAAAAAAAGTACTGATTGCACACCTTCACATAGTGATCTTACTTTCTGCCAAGTTTCATTCAATTCTATCGATGTTAAGTTTTTCGCCATTTTAACATCATTTTTCAAAATGGCCGCCAAACGTCTCCAACCGATCGCCATTTTTTTTCATCAGTTTGTTCTTCTAATTGTACTTTACAAACCTACGAAGTTTAATGAAATTCTATGGTACAGTTTTTGAGATATAAACGTTTTAAATTTTTGGAGGGTACCGATCTTTGAATGGCGGCCATCTTGAAAATGGCGGCCATTTTGAAAAAAAAAGTATTGATTGCACACCTTCACATAGTGATCTTACTTTCTGCCAAGTTTCATTCAATTCTATCCAGGCATCTCCGAGAACTAAGCCGGACAAAAATCATTGGAAAGAAAGAAAGAAAGAATAATAATAACTAGAATTGCAATTGCGAGCAATAGCAGATGTCGCCCCTGGCAGCCATCTTGAAAATGGCGGCCATTTCGAAAAAAAAAGTATTGATTGCACACCTTCACATAGTGATCTTACTTTCTGCCAAGTTTCATTCAATTCTATCCATGTTAAGTTTTTCGCCATTTTAACATCATTTTTCAAAATGGCCGTCAAACGTCTCCAACCGATCGCCATTTTTTTTCATCAGTTTGTTCTTCTAATTGTACTTTACAAACCTACGAAGTTTAATGAAATTCTATGGTACAGTTTTTGAGATATAAACGTTTTAAATTTTCGGAGGGTACCGATCTTTGAATGGCGGCCATCTTGAAAATGGCGGCCATTTCGAAAAAAAAAGTATTGATTGCACATCTTCACATAGTGATCTTACTTTCTGCCAAGTTTCATTCAATTCTATCCAGGCATCTCCGAGAACTAAGCCGGACAAAAATCATTGGAAAGAAAGAAAGAAAGAAAGAAAGAAAGAATAATAATAACAAAGAAACGGAAGAATAACAATATGTCGTCCCGTGACTACGTTCGGGGCGACATAATAACTAGAATTGCAATTGCGAGCAATAGCAGATGTCGCCCCTGGCAGCCATCTTGAAAATGGCGGCCATTTCGAAAAAAAAGTATTGATTGCACACCTTCACATAGTGATCTTACTTTCTGCCAAGTTTCATTCAATTCTATCCATGTTAAGTTTTTCGCCATTTTAACATCATTTTTCAAAATGGCCGCCAAACGTCTCCAACCGATCGCCATTTTTTTTCATCAGTTTGTTCTTCTAATTGTACTTTACAAACCTACGAAGTTTAATGAAATTCTATGGTACAGTTTTTGAGATATAAATGTTTTAAATTTTCGGAGGGTACCGATCTTTGAATGGCGGCCATCTTGAAAATGGCGGCCATTTCGAAAAAAAAAGTATTGATTGCACATCTTCACATAGTGATCTTACTTTCTGCCAAGTTTCATTCAATTCTATCCAGGCATCTCCGAGAACTAAGCCGGACAAAAATCATTGGAAAGAAAGAAAGAAAGAAAGAAAGAAAGAATAATAATAATAATAATAATAACAAAGAAACGGAAGAATAACAATATGTCGTCCCGTGACTACGTTCGGGGCGACATAACTAGAATTGCAATTGCGAGCAATAGCAGATGTCGCCCCTGGCAGCCATCTTGAAAATGGCGGCCATTTCGAAAAAAAAAGTATTGATTGCACACCTTCACATAGTGATCTTACTTTCTGCCAAGTTTCATTCAATTCTATCCATGTTAAGTTTTTCGCCATTTTAACATCATTTTTCAAAATGGCCGCCAAACGTCTCCAACCGATCGCCATTTTTTTTCATCAGTTTGTTCTTCTAATTGTACTTTACAAACCTACGAAGTTTAATGAAATTCTATGGTACAGTTTTTGAGATATAAACGTTTTAAATTTTCGGAGGGTACCGATCTTTGAATGGCGGCCATCTTGAAAATGGCGGCCATTTCGAAAAAAAAAGTATTGATTGCACATCTTCACATAGTGATCTTACTTTCTGCCAAGTTTCATTCAATTCTATCCAGGCATCTCCGAGAACTAAGCCGGACAAAAATCATTGGAAAGAAAGAAAGAAAGAATAATAATAATAACAAAGAAACGGAAGAATAACAATATGTCGTCCCGTGACTACGTTCGGGGCGACATAATAATAATAACAAAGAAACGGAAGAATAACAATATGTCGTCCCGCGACTACGTTCGGGGCGACATAACTAGAATTGCAATTGCGAGCAATAGCAGATGTCGCCCCTGGCAGCCATCTTGAAAATGGCGGCCATTTCGAAAAAAAAGTATTGATTGCACACCTTCACATAGTGATCTTACTTTCTGCCAAGTTTCATTCAATTCTATCCATGTTAAGTTTTTCGCCATTTTAACATCATTTTTCAAAATGGCCGCCAAACGTCTCCAACCGATCGCCATTTTTTTTCATCAGTTTGTTCTTCTAATTGTACTTTACAAACCTACGAAGTTTAATGAAATTCTATGGTACAGTTTTTGAGATATAAACGTTTTAAATTTTCGGAGGGTACCGATCTTTGAATGGCGGCCATCTTGAAAATGGCGGCCATTTCGAAAAAAAAAGTATTGATTGCACATCTTCACATAGTGATCTTACTTTCTGCCAAGTTTCATTCAATTCTATCCAGGCATCTCCGAGAACTAAGCCGGACAAAAATCATTGGAAAGAAAGAAAGAAAGAATAATAATAACTAGAATTGCAATTGCGAGCAATAGCAGATGTCGCCCCTGGCAGCCATCTTGGAAATGGCGGCCATTTCCAAAAAAAAGTATTGATTGCACACCGTCACATAGTGATCTTACTTTCTGCCAAGTTTCATTCAATTCTATCAAGGCATCTCCGAGAACTAAGCCGGACAAAAATCATTGGAAAGAAAGAAAGAAAGAAAGAAAGAATAATAATAATAATAATAATAACAAAGAAACGGAAGAATAACAATATGTCGTCCCGTGACTACGTTCGGGGCGACATAACTAGAATTGCAATTGCGAGCAATAGCAGATGTCGCCCCTGGCAGCCATCTTGAAAATGGCGGCCATTTTGAAAAAAAAAGTACTGATTGCACACCTTCACATAGTGATCTTACTTTCTGCCAAGTTTCATTCAATTCTATCGATGTTAAGTTTTTCGCCATTTTAACATCATTTTTCAAAATGGCCGCCAAACGTCTCCAACCGATCGCCATTTTTTTTCATCAGTTTGTTCTTCTAATTGTACTTTACAAACCTACGAAGTTTAATGAAATTCTATGGTACAGTTTTTGAGATATAAACGTTTTAAATTTTCGGAGGGTACCGATCTTTGAATGGCGGCCATCTTGAAAATGGCGGCCATTTTGAAAAAAAAAGTATTGATTGCACACCTTCACATAGTGATCTTACTTTCTGCCAAGTTTCATTCAATTCTATCCAGGCATCTCCGAGAACTAAGCCGGACAAAAATCATTGGAAAGAAAGAAAGAAAGAATAATAATAACTAGAATTGCAATTGCGAGCAATAGCAGATGTCGCCCCTGGCAGCCATCTTGAAAATGGCGGCCATTTCGAAAAAAAAGTATTGATTGCACACCTTCACATAGTGATCTTACTTTCTGCCAAGTTTCATTCAATTCTATGCATGTTAAGTTTTTCGCCATTTTAACATCATTTTTCAAAATGGCCGCCAAACGTCTCCAACCGATCGCCATTTTTTTTCATCAGTTTGTTCTTCTAATTGTACTTTACAAACCTACGAAGTTTAATGAAATTCTATGGTACAGTTTTTGAGATATAAACGTTTTAAATTTTCGGAGGGTACCGATCTTTGAATGGCGGCCATCTTGAAAATGGCGGCCATTTCGAAAAAAAAAGTATTGATTGCACATCTTCACATAGTGATCTTACTTTCTGCCAAGTTTCATTCAATTCTATCCAGGCATCTCCGAGAACTAAGCCGGACAAAAATCATTGGAAAGAAAGAAAGAAAGAAAGAAAGAAAGAATAATAATAATAATAATAACAAAGAAACGGAAGAATAACAATATGTCGTCCCGTGACTACGTTCGGGGCGACATAATAACTAGAATTGCAATTGCGAGCAATAGCAGATGTCGCCCCTGGCAGCCATCTTGAAAATGGCGGCCATTTCGAAAAAAAAGTATTGATTGCACACCTTCACATAGTGATCTTACTTTCTGCCAAGTTTCATTCAATTCTATCCATGTTAAGTTTTTCGCCATTTTAACATCATTTTTCAAAATGGCCGCCAAACGTCTCCAACCGATCGCCATTTTTTTTCATCAGTTTGTTCTTCTAATTGTACTTTACAAACCTACGAAGTTTAATGAAATTCTATGGTACAGTTTTTGAGATATAAACGTTTTAAATTTTCGGAGGGTACCGATCTTTGAATGGCGGCCATCTTGAAAATGGCGGCCATTTCGAAAAAAAAAGTATTGATTGCACATCTTCACATAGTGATCTTACTTTCTGCCAAGTTTCATTCAATTCTATCCAGGCATCTCCGAGAACTAAGCCGGACAAAAATCATTGGAAAGAAAGAAAGAAAGAAAGAAAGAAAGAATAATAATAATAATAATAATAACAAAGAAACGGAAGAATAACAATATGTCGTCCCGTGACTACGTTCGGGGCGACATAATAATAATAACAAAGAAACGGAAGAATAACAATATGTCGTCCCGCGACTACGTTCGGGGCGACATAATAATAATAATAATAACAAAGAAACGGAAGAATAACAATATGTCGTCCCGTGACTACGTTCGGGGCGACATAACTAGAATTGCAATTGCGAGCAATAGCAGATGTCGCCCCTGGCAGCCATCTAGAAAATGGCGGCCATTTCGAAAAAAAAGTATTGATTGCACACCTTCACATAGTGATCTTACTTTCTGCCAAGTTTCATTCAATTCTATCCATGTTAAGTTTTTCGCCATTTTAACATCATTTTTCAAAATGGCCGCCAAACGTCTCCAACCGATCGCCATTTTTTTTCATCAGTTTGTTCTTCTAATTGTACTTTACAAACCTACGAAGTTTAATGAAATTCTATGGTACAGTTTTTGAGATATAAACGTGTTAAATTACCGATCTATGAATGGCGGCCATCTTGAAAATGGCGGCCATTTTGAAAAAAAAAGTTTTGATTGCACACCTTCACATAGTGATCTAACTTTCTGCCAAGTTTCATTCAATTCTATCAAGGCATCTCCGAGAACTAAGCCGGACAAAAATCATTGGAAAGAAAGAATAATAACAAAGAAACGGAAGAATAACAATATGTCGTCCCGTGACTACGTTCGGGGCGACATAATAATAATAATAATAATAACAAAGAAACGGAAGAATAACAATATGTCGTCCCGTGACTACGTTCGGGGCGACATAACTAGAATTGCAATTGCGAGCAATAGCAGATGTCGCCCCTGGCAGCCATCTTGAAAATGGCGGCCATTTCGAAAAAAAAGTATTGATTGCACACCTTCACATAGTGATCTAACTTTCTGCCAAGTTTCATTCAATTCTATCACGGCATCTCCGAGAACTAAGCCGGACAAAAATCATTGGAAAGAAAGAATAATTAAAATTTACGTTTCGCGAAACGTGAGATGTCCCCTCCCGTGCCCATTTTATGCCTGTTCTCTTCAACAAGTTGAAGAGTCGCCATCACCGATATACACTGTATACCAAGTTTCGTTAAAATCAGACTTTATATTTTTTGCCATTTTCAGCAGCCATCTTAAAAATGGAGGCCATTACGGAAATTCCGAAAATGCGCCGTGAGTCGCCATCACCCATATACCCTGTATACCAAGTTTCGTTGAAATCAGACAATGTTTACATTTTTCACCATTTGGCGGCCATCTTGAAAATGGCGGCCATTACAAAAATTCCGACAATGCGCCGTCAGTCGCCATCACCCTTATACCCTGTATACCAAGTTTCATTGAAATCGGACAATGTTTACATTTTTCACCATTTTCGGGGGCCATCTTGAAAATGGCGGCCATTACAAAAATTCCGACAATGCGCCGTCAGTCCCCATCACCTATATACCCTGTATACCAAGATTCGTTGAAATCGGACAATGTTTACATTTTTCGCCATTTTCGGCCGCCATCTTGAAAATGGCGGCCATTACAAAACTTCCGACAATGCGCCGTCAGTTGCCATCACCCTTATACCCTGTATACCAAGTTTCATTGAAATTGGACAATGTTTACATTTTTCGCGATTTTCGGCGGCCATCTTGAAAATGGCGGCCATTACAGAAATTCCGACAATGCGCCATCAGTCGCCATCACCGTTATACCCTGTATACCAAGTTTCGTTGAAATTGGACAATGTTTACATTTTTCGCCATTTTTGGCGGCCATCTTGGAAATGGCGGCCATTTTGAAATTATAAACCGCAAAAAACACTGTAGGACCTTGGGACCTATCACCCCTCCAAGTTTCATATTGATCGGTCCATCCATTTCCGAGGAGATAGCCGGACAAGTTCGTGCATCAGGTTGACGGAAGAAAAAGAAAAAAGTATAATAATAAGAAAAATAAGAAACGGAGTAAAAACAATATGTCCCCGACGACACTTCGTGGTCGGGGACATAATAACTAGAATTGCAATTGCGAGCAATAGCAGATGTCGCCCCTGGCAGCCATCTTGAAAATGGCGGCCATTTCGAAAAAAAAAGTATTGATTGCACACCTTCACATAGTGATCTTACTTTCTGCCAAGTTTCATTCAATTCTATCCAGGCATCTCCGAGAACTAAGCCGGACAAAAATCATTGGAAAGAAAGAATAATAACTAGAATTGCAATTGCGAGCAATAGCAGATGTCGCCCCTGGCAGCCATCTTGAAAATGGCGGCCATTTTGAAAAAAAAAGTACTGATTGCACACCTTCACATAGTGATCTTACTTTCTGCCAAGTTTCATTCAATTCTATCGATGTTAAGTTTTTCGCCATTTTAACATCATTTTTCAAAATGGCCGCCAAACGTCTCCAACCGATCGCCATTTTTTTTCATCAGTTTGTTCTTCTAATTGTACTTTACAAACCTACGAAGTTTAATGAAATTCTATGGTACAGTTTTTGAGATATAAACGTTTTAAATTTTCGGAGGGTACCGATCTTTGAATGGCGGCCATCTTGAAAATGGCGGCCATTTTGAAAAAAAAAGTATTGATTGCACACCTTCACATAGTGATCTTACTTTCTGCCAAGTTTCATTCAATTCTATCCAGGCATCTCCGAGAACTAAGCCGGACAAAAATCATTGGAAAGAAAGAAAGAAAGAATAATAACTAGAATTGCAATTGCGAGCAATAGCAGATGTCGCCCCTGGCAGCCATCTTGGAAATGGCGGCCATTTCCAAAAAAAAGTATTGATTGCACACCGTCACATAGTGATCTTACTTTCTGCCAAGTTTCATTCAATTCTATCCATGTTAAGTTTTTCGCCAATTTAACATCATTTTTCAAAATGGCCGCCAAACGTCTCCAACCGATCGCGATTTTTTTTCATCAGTTTGTTCTTCTAATTGTACTTTACAAACATACGAAGTTTAATGAAATTCTATGGTACAGTTTTTGAGATATAAACGTTTTAAATTTTCAGAGGGTACTGATCTTTGAATGGCGGCCATCTTGAAAATGGCGGCCATTTCGAAAAAAAAAGTATTGATTGCACACCTTCACATAGTGATCTAACTTTCTGCCAAGTTTCATTCAATTCTATCAAGGCATCTCCGAGAACTAAGCCGGACAAAAATCATTGGAAAGAAAGAAAGAAAGAAAGAAAGAATAATAATAATAATAATAATAACAAAGAAACGGAAGAATAACAATATGTCGTCCCGTGACTACGTTCGGGGCGACATAATAATAACAAAGAAACGGAAGAATAACAATATGTCGTCCCGTGACTACGTTCGGGGCGACATAACTAGAATTGCAATTGCGAGCAATAGCAGATGTCGCCCCTGGCAGCCATCTTGAAAATGGCGGCCATTTCGAAAAAAAAGTATTGATTGCACACCTTCACATAGTGATCTTACTTTCTGCCAAGTTTCATTCAATTCTATCCATGTTAAGTTTTTCGCCATTTTAACATCATTTTTCAAAATGGCCGCCAAACGTCTCCAACCGATCGCCATTTTTTTTCATCAGTTTGTTCTTCTAATTGTACTTTACAAACCTACGAAGTTTAATGAAATTCTATGGTACAGTTTTTGAGATATAAACGTTTTAAATTTTCGGAGGGTACCGATCTTTGAATGGCGGCCATCTTGAAAATGGCGGCCATTTCGAAAAAAAAAGTATTGATTGCACATCTTCACATAGTGATCTTACTTTCTGCCAAGTTTCATTCAATTCTATCCAGGCATCTCCGAGAACTAAGCCGGACAAAAATCATTGGAAAGAAAGAAAGAAAGAAAGAAAGAAAGAATAATAATAATAACTAGAATTGCAATTGCGAGCAATAGCAGATGTCGCCCCTGGCAGCCATCTTGAAAATGGCGGCCATTTCGAAAAAAAAAGTATTGATTGCACACCTTCACATAGTGATCTTACTTTCTGCCAAGTTTCATTCAATTCTATCCATGTTAAGTTTTTCGCCATTTTAACATCATTTTTCAAAATG
Source organism: Mytilisepta virgata (assembly GCA_028015205.1). Lineage (NCBI taxonomy): Eukaryota > Metazoa > Mollusca > Bivalvia > Mytilida > Mytilidae > Mytilisepta > Mytilisepta virgata. The sequence goes on from CM051517.1 coordinate 36,246,761, forward strand.
GCCGTCAAACGTCTCCAACCGATCGCCATTTTTTTTCATCAGTTTGTTCTTCTAATTGTACTTTACAAACCTACGAAGTTTAATGAAATTCTATGGTACAGTTTTTGAGATATAAACGTTTTAAATTTTCGGAGGGTACCGATCTTTGAATGGCGGCCATCTTGAAAATGGCGGCCATTTCGAAAAAAAAAGTATTGATTGCACATCTTCACATAGTGATCTTACTTTCTGCCAAGTCTCATTCAATTCTATCCAGGCATCTCCGAGAACTAAGCCGGACAAAAATCATTGGAAAGAAAGAAAGAAAGAAAGAAAGAAAGAATAATAATAACAAAGAAACGGAAGAATAACAATATGTCGTCCCGTGACTACGTTCGGGGCGACATAACTAGAATTGCAATTGCGAGCAATAGCAGATGTCGCCCCTGGCAGCCATCTAGAAAATGGCGGCCATTTCGAAAAAAAAAGTATTGATTGCACACCTTCACATAGTGATCTTACTTTCTGCCAAGTTTCATTCAATTCTATCCATGTTAAGTTTTTCGCCATTTTAACATCATTTTTCAAAATGGCCGCCAAACGTCTCCAACCGATCGCCATTTTTTTTCATCAGTTTGTTCTTCTAATTGTACTTTACAAACATACGAAGTTTAATGAAATTCTATGGTACAGTTTTTGAGATATAAACGTGTTAAATTACCGATCTATGAATGGCGGCCATCTTGAAAATGGCGGCCATTTTGAAAAAAAAAGTACTGATTGCACACCTTCACATAGTGATCTTACTTTCTGCCAAGTTTCATTCAATTCTATCCATGTTAAGTTTTTCGCCATTTTAACATCATTTTTCAAAATGGCCGCCAAACGTCTCCAACCGATCGCCATTTTTTTTCATGAGTTTGTTCTTCTAATTGTACTTTACAAACATACGAAGTTTAATGAAATTCTATGGTACAGTTTTTGAGATATAAACGTTTTAAATTTTCGGAGGGTACCGATCTTTGAATGGCGGCCATCTTGAAAATGGCGGCCATTTCGAAAAAAAAAGTATTGATTGCACACCTTCACATAGTGATCTTACTTTCTGCCAAGTTTCATTCAATTCTATCCAGGCATCTCCGAGAACTAAGCCGGACAAAAATCATTGGAAAGAAAGAAAGAATAATAATAATAACTAGAATTGCAATTGCGAGCAATAGCAGATGTCGCCCCTGGCAGCCATCTAGAAAATGGCGGCCATTTCGAAAAAAAAGTATTGATTGCACACCTTCACATAGTGATCTTACTTTCTGCCAAGTTTCATTCAATTCTATCCATGTTAAGTTTTTCGCCATTTTAACATCATTTTTCAAAATGGCCGCCAAACGTCTCCAACCGATCGCCATTTTTTTTCATCAGTTTGTTCTTCTAATTGTACTTTACAAACATACGAAGTTTAATGAAATTCTATGGTACAGTTTTTGAGATATAAACGTGTTAAATTACCGATCTATGAATGGCGGCCATCTTGAAAATGGCGGCCATTTTGAAAAAAAAAGTACTGATTGCACACCTTCACATAGTGATCTTACTTTCTGCCAAGTTTCATTCAATTCTATCCATGTTAAGTTTTTCGCCATTTTAACATCATTTTTCAAAATGGCCGCCAAACGTCTCCAACCGATCGCCATTTTTTTTCATCAGTTTGTTCTTCTAATTGTACTTTACAAACCTACGAAGTTTAATGAAATTCTATGGTACAGTTTTTGAGATATAAACGTTTTAAATTTTCGGAGGGTACCGATCTTTGAATGGCGGCCATCTTGAAAATGGCGGCCATTTCGAAAAAAAAAGTATTGATTGCACATCTTCACATAGTGATCTTACTTTCTGCCAAGTTTCATTCAATTCTATCCAGGCATCTCCGAGAACTAAGCCGGACAAAAATCATTGGAAAGAAAGAAAGAAAGAAAGAAAGAAAGAATAATAATAACAAAGAAACGGAAGAATAACAATATGTCGTCCCGTGACTACGTTCGGGGCGACATAATAATAATAACAAAGAAACGGAAGAATAACAATATGTCGTCCCGTGACTACGTTCGGGGCGACATAACTAGAATTGCAATTGCGAGCAATAGCAGATGTCGCCCCTGGCAGCCATCTAGAAAATGGCGGCCATTTCGAAAAAAAAGTATTGATTGCACACCTTCACATAGTGATCTTACTTTCTGCCAAGTTTCATTCAATTCTATCCATGTTAAGTTTTTCGCCATTTTAACATCATTTTTCAAAATGGCCGCCAAACGTCTCCAACCGATCGCCATTTTTTTTCATCAGTTTGTTCTTCTAATTGTACTTTACAAACCTACGAAGTTTAATGAAATTCTATGGTACAGTTTTTGAGATATAAACGTGTTAAATTACCGATCTATGAATGGCGGCCATCTTGAAAATGGCGGCCATTTTGAAAAAAAAAGTTTTGATTGCACACCTTCACATAGTGATCTAACTTTCTGCCAAGTTTCATTCAATTCTATCAAGGCATCTCCGAGAACTAAGCCGGACAAAAATCATTGGAAAGAAAGAATAATAACAAAGAAACGGAAGAATAACAATATGTCGTCCCGTGACTACGTTTGGGGCGACATAATAACAAAGAAACGGAAGAATAACAATATGTCGTCCCGTGACTACGTTCGGGGCGACATAATAATCACTAAAACAATATGTCTCCCTTCGAGAAGGGGAGACATAATTAACGGCTTCACTAAGCGCATCAGCATATAACCCCAAATTTTTTAAATTTTTTTTTGGCGACTTTAACCCCTGTATCTGGAGAATGTAAAAGATGGTAAAATTTGTTGAAATACTGCCAAAAGTACTCATCAAGATCAATCAAAAGAATAAAAAATCTGCATTGAAATTGGCTGAAAAATAAAAATTTATGTTTCCTCCAAAAATGGCTAACATTGGCCCCTTGTATCCCATAAATAAAAAAAAATTAAAAATATTGTTGATATACTACTGAAAGCATTCACCAAGGTGAATTAAAAGTAAAAATCCCAATTAAAATTGGATGAAAAATTAAAAAACAATCACATATCAAGGCACATTGCTTTTTCGGCCCTTTCAACCCCTTCTACCTCAAAAACTAAAAAAGAAGAAATCTGTGGCACCAAAAACTGTGAAAGATAGAATAAATCTGTGGCATACCACTAGAAACTCCCATCAACATGAATTAAAAGAACATTAGATGAAAAATTAAATTTTTTAGGCATCCTGCAAATTGTTCATTTTGGCCCCTTTAATCCCTTTATTTCTGCAATGACAAAAGTAAAACAAAAATGCCTTAAGTAACTTTTATTGTATTTCTCAAGGAGAACTATTTGAAAAATCAAAATCGGATAAGAAATAAAAGTTTCAAAAATTCAGGTGTGTCCCTTTTTTGGCCCCTTATATCTCAAAAACGGTTAAGAGATAGTGAATTTATCAAGGAACATTTTAAAACAAAGCTCATAAAAATCAGATGAAAACTTAAAAAGTTACACCAAAATTATCAACAACAAAAAACAAGAGTGGACACACAGAAATGTCTTGTCTGTCGTGTATTTCTAATGAAAGTAAATGCTATCAGTATTGGAAAAACATAGCAAAACACAAAAACTTAACTATAACCACTGAACCATGAAAATATGAGGTCAAGATCAGATGACACCTGCCAGTTGGAGATGTACACCTTACAATCCTTCCATACACCAAATATACTAGACCTAGTGCTTATAGTATCCGAGATATGGACTTGACCACCAAAACTTAATCTTGTTCACTGATCCTTGAAATGGGGTCGAGGTCAATTGAAAACTGTCTGACAAGGATGAGGACCTTGTAAGGTATGCACATACCAAATATAGTTATCCTATTACTAATAATAAGAGAGAAATTAACATTACAAAAAATCTGAACTTTTTTTTTTCAAGTAGTCACTGAACCATGAAAATAAGGTCAAGGACAATGTACATATGACAGACGGAAACTTCGTAACATAAGGCATCTATATACAAAGTATAAAGCATCCAGGTCTTCCACCTTCTAAAATATAAAGCTTTTAAGAAGTTAGTTAACGCCGCCGCTGCGGCCGGATCACTATCCCTATGTCGCGCTTTCTGCGACTAAGTCGCAGGCTCGACAAAAATGACCCCCAGAAAAAAATGGGAGGGACCATTTTTCCCAAAATCAATCCTAACCTGTATTTCATGAGTGACCACTGTGGTAAAATATTATAAGGATATGTTCAATAGAACAAACATAAATGAGCGGAAGCATAACTGTCTACGGAAGCTGATGCTGACGACAGGCTCATACCATAATAAGACCACAAATTTCTGTGGTTGTATAAAACTTTTAAGATCAAAATTACTCATGTGATACAGTAGTACTTTTCACAAAAATCTCCAGAGTAAAATTACTAATAAGTAAGTCATCCAGATTCTAGAATAACTTATGAGTGATTTTACTCTTTAAGATGGCTAAAACCTGGTTTTACAAACAAGTGTTAATAAAAAAAAACCCAGAAGGAACACATTTCTATCCCTTTATTCACTCATAGCTAATATAGCCATATAAACAATGTCTATCTGCCATCACATAAGCTTTATTTTTTATCCACAAAGCTTTCAAAATGATGCTTACAATAAAACAATGAATTAAAATGAATATCTCTCTGTTGTACCTTACATATATTTCACGTCTCACCTATTCCCTTTTTATGAATACTTCTCAGAGTTACAATTAATAGATAGCGTCTTTTATGTTTTAAATCAGATTTAAAAAAAATATAAAATTATAAGTTTTCTCCTGTAATACTATGCATAAATATTTGATTTTAATCTACATTTTAGCTCATCATTTATGAACACATTATAAATATTTTTGATGTTACAATTTCATCATTGGTCTATGCATCTTTAACCTGTGACTTTTAAAGTTTTACTAAGGAAATTATATTGTTCTTCAATGATAAAATGATATTCAAATTTACAAATTAGAAAATATAATATGACTATACTCAAATGCCATAAAACACTATTTTTAATGAACTGAAATGAAATGAAATGAAACAAAAAAAATAATACAAGACTCCTTTTGAATCTGGGTGTGATATAACAATTAACAAGAACAAAATGGGTATAAACAATGACAAAGCTAGAACATATCAAAATTCCATCACATCCATAACGGACAAGGTAGGAAGAAAAATCATTTCATAAGCTGATAATGGTTTTATGCTTATAAAAACAGAAAAAGCCTTACTTCCAGCTTAGAGAGACCTGTAGTTTCAATGTCTACTTGAAATAAGGTAAACTGTAAAAATTAAGACTTCTACAATTCAAAATGCAATTATCAAAAAAATTGTAGAATGAGATGGCTTCCCCTTTATATTTTCAGGGGTAAAACATGGAACAGTCCTACAAATCTTGTCTTTTTCTGATGTCTAATTATTGGTTAAGAATAGCACAATTTTTTCATGGATCAATATTACATACAAACAGATCAAAAGAGAATATTCTTAGTCTTTGAATGTACTTTTACAACATTAAAATTCTTTAGTACTAAAGAAGCACAGAACAGTATTGACTTATTATAGTGGTCCCACAGTTTATACAGTATCTTCAATTCACTTCTTTTTTTATCTCTGCTACCTCATCTTTCTTGTCCTTTTTCTCTCCAGCAGCTACAATTACAAGTTAAAAAATTCCTTATCCATTTCATATTTAATAAACTAGAAGTAATGTAACAAATATAAAACCCCTCTATGGCACAATAATATAAAGAAATGTATAAGTTCATGTTTGTCAAAGGGAAACCACAAAAATCATTTTGATAAAAAAAACAAAATAGAAGGTGCACAATGGCAATCCCTGAAAGTTTCACAGACATCCATTCACTTATTTAGGAAGAGTTGCGGATGGGGCATGTCTAACCCCCTTATATTACCATATTATGAAGAAACATCAAAGTCCATGTTTAGCCTTGGAAAACCCCCAAAATCATTCTGATCAAAACTAATATATATGATTGTGGTGCACAATGGCAACTGAAGATTCCCTGAAAGTTTCACAGAAATCCATTCACTGATTCAGGAGGAGTTGCAGACGGGGCATTCATAACACCCTTACATTACATGAAGAAATGGCAAAGTCCATGTTTGTCTGACCAAATCATTCTGACCAAAAATAAAATAAGTGGTGCACAAAGCCACTTTGTACTGAAGATTGACAGTCCAAAAGACGGAAGAACGGAATCCCCAATCACTATATATTCCCTACTTTGCTAAGTAGGTATATCATAATTATTAATTTAACAAGACTGTAGAGTAGCCAATGTCCTCTGCAATAATAGTAAAATAACATAGATGATGACAAAACAGAATCGTGTAAAATTACTGAACTAAAACTTTTCTTGATTAAATCTTTGCCATATATTTCAATGAAATCTGTTAAAACATGCAGAGTCAATTCTCCATTTTTTACTGTTCAAAGGAAAATTGTTACAAGAGAATTGTGGTTTAACCATTGACAGTTCATTAAAATCTGCGAGAGAGCTTCAATAGTCAATTTTTCATATTTTTACTGTTCCAAGGGAGGTAATTACAAGAATATTAATCAGTCGGCATTGATTTTGAACTTGTCAGAGATGATGCTGATCTAAATTCATATCTACAGAGACATATGGATGTAAGAGCACTTTCAGAGTGGGCCAGGCATCAGCATTTCTATACCCCCTGCTTTAGTACCAAGACTAGTCTGATTATTCCCTATTTGTCTTGAAAATTGAAAGTACTAAATCCAAAGGGTATTTCAAAAAAAAAAAAAAGAAGAAAATCTATGCAATACATTTATATAAGAATTTCAGTCCTTTGAACTGCTTACCTTCACCATCACCTCCTGTTGTTTCACTGTCTGTGCGACGTCTCTTACGAGGTGTCATGCGCATACGTAATTTGGGTGCAGGTAAGGGGTCCATTCCAAGAACTTTATGGATCTGTCTGAAGGCTATTAACCTTAATGCATGCTGTAATTAAAGACAAAATGTATCCATAGATGTCCTGAGATATAGCTTTTTAATTAAGAGGAAACCTTTCTGTTGGTATCTGGTATTACTTGCTGATTTTAAAGCCTGGAACAATTGACCAACAGTGGTGATTTCTAGAATGCAGTTTATATTTTATATTTATTTTAAGCTGACATATTCACTTCACGCTAAAGATTCTTTAAACCAAACTAAACTGATTTTTACTTCTTTGGATTTTTCAGAGCCAAATTTTTATTTTTGATAATAAGGAGCCTGTATCTCTAACCTGGGCTAAGTCCATATTGAGTGGCAGCCTGGAAAATTGCTGTCAAGTTCCAATTGGCTCACTGGTTTCAAACAAGAAGATCATTCAGTGAACTTTCCCATTAGGTTCTATGTTAAACTAAGTTCCGCTCTGGCAGCCATCTTGGGTTATGACAGGGTCATCGGATATATATTCTGAAAGAGGACCATCCAAAGACCATTGTTGCCTATCTTTGTTCCAATTGGCCAAGTGCTTTCAGACAAGAAGATCTTTAAGTAAATTTCCCATAGGTCCTATGTTAAACTAAGTTCGGCTCTAGTGGCTATCTTGGATGACGGGCGCGTTCTTCGGATATAATTCTGGAAGTGTACCACCTAAGGACCATTGCTGCCAAGTTTTGTTCCAATTGGCCTAGTTGTTTCAGACAAGAAGATCTTTGAGTAAATTTCCCATAGGGTCCTATGATAAACTATGTTCGACTCTGGTGGCTATCCTGGATGACGAGTCAAATCATCGGATATATTTCTGAAAGAGAACCACCTAAAGAACATTGCTGCCAACTTTTGTTCCAATAGGCCCAGCTGTTTCAGAGGAAAAGATCTTTAAAGGAAAGTTTATGACGACGACAACGGACGCTAAGTGATGACAATAGCTCACATGGCCCTTTGGTATAAATAAAACCATTTTTGTACCACTGTAGTAAAATTATTTGTGCTGTACATATACATTTAAAAAAATAATGGTAATCCTTATACACGTTGTTTGGGAACAGTTGAAAATACAAGCAGGTGCCTGAAGATAGTGTTTCCTCTATTGTTTATAACTAGGCAATTCTAACATGAAAAGGTCTTGCAAATGAATGTAACAACTTCCAGTGAAAACATTTTTAAACACAGATGCAAAATATCCCTGCTTGGAGTTGGATATGTGGCTTTAAATATGACAAAAGGCCTGTCTCATAGTACAAGAAATTTATGGCCCATAAAATGGGTAAAAATTCAGAAAAATTAGCCAATATACTACTGAAACACAAAATTTAATAAATGACAAATTTTGTTTAAATAGTAATAAATATAATCGGCCTTATTCTTCATTATGGCTCTCTGCTTCCTATTCAAAGCAAAGCAAAGGAACCTGCATCCACATTCACTTCATATAAATCATAATACATGGAATTGTCAGCATTTCTAACAAGAGCTGAACTTGCATAGTAAACAGGTTCATGCTTTATGAATATTCAGGGATAAAAATAGAAAATACCTTCTGAAAATTTTCAAATTTTCTGTAGGATGCTGAAGATAATTTTTCATTTAGACATTTTTTCCCTTTCAAATTTGATTATGCAAAACCCAGATTGAACAGGAATATGTGTCCACAGGACATGAAGCCCCACTGCACTATCATCCCCTATGTTAAATGAACCATGAAATTGGGGTCAAAACCCCACTTTGACATGCAATTGAGACAGATCACATAATAATGAACATATGTACTAAGTTGATTTGACTACAGCTTCACCCTAACTACCTTCACCAAAAAATCCTGATTTGGGACAGATGGACAGACAAACAGACAGACAGAAAAACATAATGCCCCTCAGAGCATAAAAATCAATTGGGTTCAAAATAAGTTTTTAGTATTACAGGTTGCTATTAATTCTCCGTATCTATTCTTTTTCTATGAATTTTGTTGAATTCTATTTTACCCATACCTGAGCTGAAGCAGTAATGTCTTCTCTTTCCTGATTGGTAAGAGAAGTTGCAGCATCAATTGGGTCTTTTTCACATGGATCTTGTAATCCAGGACCACCTGAAATAACGAAAAGATTTAGTTTTTTACTTCATGAAAACAATGCATTGTACATAAAACTGAGTGGCAGCCTGATAGCTCATCTAACTTTATGTTTTCTATTATGTTTTCAAGGTTTTGTTTACAGTAATAAGAAATGTTCTCATACAAGTATAGAACAAGAAGATGTCAGAGTAACAGCAAACCCTCTTTTTGGAACCGCCAGCCATAAATTGCCAAACTAGTAAACAGACTATTTTCTGATGGAAATTTTTTAAAATGACAATAGATAACATTGTTTAAATGAATGAACAATATCTATTTAAAACAATATACATGTAAGAACGTTTGTAAGAAATTACAGAATTTTTGTTATAAATTCATTAAAAACAGGAAGAGCAAGCCTCCGTGAGCTTTTCCCCTCTTTTAAAGAAATTGTGTGTATTTACTATATGTAATTGTGTTTATTTACTATATGTAATTGTGTGTATTTACTATATGTATTGTGTATAGTGTTTATACTACAGTAAGGACATTTATTTTTAATTAGTTGGTTTACGGATCCGCCGACCCGATTTTGCCGATTTGAAGAAAAAAAATAAAATTGAAAAGTTTGTTTTTTTATTACCGCCGATCCTCTGAAATCAGCTATCCCCCCCAAAAAAAATAGATTAAAATCCTTTTCGCATCAAAATTTCATAAAGATTATAATCCAGTTCGTCAAAAAATAGATTATCCATCAATAAAATACTTGTAAACATGATCCAAAAATAAAATCTATTTATAGCCGTTAATAGCTGATGTCAATTTCCGAAACAAGTTTTATGAAACAAATTTCCTAATAGAATCCATGTGGCTTTTAAGTTCGTTTTGTATGAATATCTTGATTCCGTAAGATATAGAATTCACTCATTTTCTAAATGAAAATGTATGTTGTCATAGTTGACGAGTCGGATCCCTTAAAAACAGAACGGCAGATGATTAAGGTAAAGACGGCAAACGTCTTAAACTGATTATTTGCAACCTTTCTATATTTGGCAATATGACCAAGATTGTTCAAAATCAGTCTTCATTGTACATGACTGTCCCTTTATTTTTCCCCCTGACCGACCGACCCTATTTTGTAAAAAAAAAAATCCGTAAACCAATTAATTAAAAATAAATGGTCTAATCTGTCAAATTACTCAAGACAACATGTGAAATTTCAAAACAAGGCAGTGCATTCTTTACCGTCCACAAGGAACTAGTGAACAGTCTTCTCTTCCTAAGAGGGCAGCATCTATTATGGCCAGTTTTATATACAGTGATTTCGGGTAATTCTGTGCATCCTCCTATTCGGGGGATTAACATGAAAATGATTTGAATGCGCCTAATTAAACGCTGCACCGAATTATCCGACAACATAGTATACATGTAGTTTTAAATATCAAGTGAATACTGTTTGCAGTATAAAATTGATAGTCATAAATTTTTTCTGCTGCAGTCCATAAAGATTGTCATAAATACTTCATTTCTAACAAAATTAAAACCCTTAGAACCATTTATTTGTACTGAGATTTTTTCAACCATTCTTTTGTAAAAACATTCCACATTTCTATATTTTACCTGGCAGTAATAATCCTGAAGCAATACACTCAAAAACACGTCTCAGAGCATCTCCTGGACTCATGTTGGGTCCTCCGCTCGCTACACACTTTTCTACCAGAAGCTCCATAGCCTGTACCAAAATTAAATATCAAAATCCTCAGTTGAGATAACATGCTTTTTTCATAATAAACACCACAAATCAGAACATTTTTTAACTTAGTAAAATTGGCAGTGATTTTGAATTCAGAATATTTTTGGTGGTAAAAAAACTCATCCAATTTTTTGCAAGTTGAAAATTTCATCCAAATTTAAAGGTTATCAAACAAAGAATTACTGTGCTATCCAATAAACAAAAATTAATATTAGTGATTATTTCACAAGACTTCTCCTGAAAAATGGTTCCTCATTTCACATTTTTCTGATAATCGAACACATTTGAAGTAATGATCAATGAAAACCTTTAATGATATGATTAGAAGATCAAACAAGAAATGAAGGGTGCTATCAAGGCGACAACAATCAATATGTGATATTTTCACAAGTCCGCCACCCCCAAAATATTGCTTCCCTTCCTAGACTGGTGACCATAACTTAACTGCATTGACATACATAAATGCAGGCTCTGGAAACTTAATTGGAAACAATGTATAAATTGGTATATGATACACAAGTGTTTCTGGTCACTGCAAAAAAAAAAGAGCTAAAACTGGAAGGAGAGTTTTGCCTCCAAATACAAACATGAATTACAGATACGAAGACTTATTAGTTGTGTCAACTTTTGAAAACTAGATGGAGGCAGTAGGAAACAACATCTATCCAAACATAGGTTAGAAAATCAAAATCATACTGGGTATCTACATTCAGTGTATAGAAATTAAATATAGGAAGTTAAAATGAATGCATTTGGGTCACAAGGAAGTGACGATCAGCTTTAAATCTGAACAAAATCATGTCTGCAGATATAACTATTCCTCCTGTAAAATGAAAAGCAGGTTAGAATTCATTGAGGTGCCATTCTGCTTGAATTTCTTTTGAACTGATGAAAAGCATATCAAATATGAAAAACTTCAGTATTTCTGGTAATAAAAAGTCCTTCTACTCTTAAATGTAGAAATGAAACTTTGTACTTAAGGGCTTCGCTAAGTGCAGCATGATATGACCGCAACATGTTGATAAGTAAAGAATTAAACTAAATGTGGATATATTATTGAGGTTTACCCAATAAAGTGTTGGATAATATAATATACATTACACAGAAATATTGGACCTTCCACAAAAACCAGATGAAAAACCAAAAGAAAATTAGAGTTCCAGCCATCTTCCTTTTTGGCCCCTTAACCACCTATCTCAAAAACTGTAAAAGATGGCAAAAATATCTGGTGACATACTACTGAAAGCACTCATCAAGATGAATTAAAAGAAAAGAAGGCTATGAAAAAAATATTAAGGAACAGCAAAATATATTCATGTACCATTCGGTCTTTAATTGGTATATTGAAATTATATATGGACACAGAGAAAATACAGATTTCTTTATGGTCATCAGCAGGAAAAAGAAAATATTCATACTATGAAAATCTTGTCAGTCTGTATTTTTTAAACTTTATAAAATTATGAAGAGAAATTTCAACTTTTCCTTTGCAATGATTCATTTTATTTCACTGCATATTAAAATCAAAATCAAGAGTATTTCCTTCAAAAACTGAGTTTTTTGTCAAGAAATTCAATAAACATACCCATTCATTTAGAGGGGTCCATGTAGGTACTCTCTGACACAGGTCTCGAAGGATTCTTATCACCACTACACAGGACTGTAAACCATTAGCTCTAGCCTGTACAAATGATATAAATAAACTTGTACTCTATATGTAAATCAAATGGAAAATGTGGATGAATTAAACTAACCTATGTAATACTGATGAAAATCTTGACTTACCTGACTGGTAACTAATATATGAGCTCATTACATTTAAATCATGAAATATTGCCTATTTTAAATACAAGCCGGTCTTCTTATAGGTAGTATTATTAGTTAAAAAAATTGTTAGTAAACAGATATTCATCCACATTTCCCAAAAGTTTAAATTCAACAATTTAAACTTTTAGCATCATTTTCTATCACTTAATGATGCTGATAAATTCAAATTGTTCCATAAAATGTTTTTTTATACAGTAAAGTCACTTTTTCTCAATAAATTAACCAAAATTGAGATTGCAATCGGTATTAATGACCTATTTTGACATGTAACTTTCCAGCCTCATGTTAAACCAGACAAATGATCAATCTTTTTAATTTAGGTTTCCAGACAGTTGTTTCAAACAAAGAAATTTGTAGGTTATATATTCTAGTATGGCATGTATATAAAATATTAAGTTAATGCCTGAAACTTGGGAATGATGTTTTACTCAGTCATTCAACAGTTATGCAAAACTATAAGAAGCTGATATTTTCAGACTTTGACTTAACATTGTTGTCATACTGCAGCTATACCAACATTTACCCAGTTCACTGTTCATATAAAAAAACTTGATCCAAATGAAATTTTGATAGTCACTTTGTTACTGCAACAGAAGAACAGATGAGGGGAGGTAATTTAGCTGCAATATAATATATACATATTTAACCTACAGATGTCTGGTTAAATCATGATGTCTACCCTATAAAACAATAGTAATGAATGCGGTAAGGTGCAAAACATTCTACTCATAAAAACAACAGAAACAGGACACAGTCAAAGAAAGCAACACTACTCTGTACATTTTTTAAAACAAGATACAATTCTTGATTCTAAAAAAAATTTAGTCAAAACTGGCCAGGTGGTTTCCGAAAGAAGATTTTGAAATCAAACATCTCTTGTTTGACGGCATTTAGGACAATAATTTGGATGGTATCTGGAAATGTTTGAATGTTTCAGAAGAGATAATAAAATTTATTTCATGCAATCCGCAATTTAGAATGCAGATACACTTCCAAAAGTTCTAAAAATGGGTAACCCGTCTGGTTTAAATTTGCCTGGTACTTAGTAAATTAAAAGTGTTAACGTTTACAGATTACCAAGGACAACGAAAGCCAAGAGATGAATCTATGAATTAAAAGTGAAATTTGAAACTGTTATGTACTTATAGTATAACTAATGTTGAAATGCGAATACCTAAAAATCTACTAGTTAACGAACAACACATTAATTCACGAATGCGCGTAGTGCATGAGTGAATTATTAGTGTTTTTCAGTCATGAGGTTTTAGATTTTTGGTATTAGAATTTCGAGATTAGTTATTCTGTTTATTACATTGTCATATTCCGTGTTTTCATAGAATTTAATGAGAAAGTACAAGGGATTTTGTTTTTTTGTTACTACGTGACAACCTTTGTATAGCAACTTTGCTGGCGACGGCTATTGTTACGTCACTTCCTAGAGTGAAATATGACTTTCGATTTCACTGGGTGAATAATCGGTTTTTATTTCACTCGGAAATGCGGGTATTTCACCACTCTCAATGTTATAAATGTATTTATAATGTGTTCTGATACAAAGATATATGCTAGAATGGAGAAAACCAGCTTAGAAGATAGTAATATTCTTGAAGTACTTGACCTGCTGTGTGACGTATACTGTCAATAAATTTCACATTAAATGTTGTTTCCTTCAGAAATTCAGAAAAGTATACCCCCACATAGTCTCAAGTACTGCCTGAATATATAGAGATCAATATATGTGCTACTGCATTAGCTTTACTGCCTTTGTTGCCTCATTGCTGACTCTTTTTTATATGACTCTCAATGACTATGCTCAGGTTCAGCTGCACATATTTTTCAACAGTTAAATATCATATATAAAGATTGATCATTATTTTGGTAGGTCAATTTACTGAGTAAGTTATTCCTCTACAAAGTGAATACACATAATGCTCACATTCTACTAGCAAACAAATATATATTTATGTTTTAAAATATCTTACTTCTGAAAGTTCAAAAGGCATCTTGAGACACAGAAATTTTTTTTTATTATCTGAATTTCCAAACATTTTCAGTTGCAGACATATGAAACATTTTAATGTATATTCATCTGAAGGTTATGCTTCAGAATTGTTCTTCAACAAATAAATTAAAAACAATGAAAGCACAAAAATATGCACATTATGAATTCACATTATAATAAAAAAAAAAAATCATAAGGCTGCAAAGTAATTAATTAAAATTTTCCAACCTGGAACCATTTAGCATGGCGAAGAGCTGCTAGGGCATCTAGGCATTTCTGCCTGTCCAATACATCTGGTGGGTCTTTGGTTGTTACAGCAGAAGTCTCTGTTAACACAATGATCAGGTTGCAGGAATGGGTGTTTGACCATGTACAAGGCAGACAGGCAAGTCAAATGTCAAGCCATTTTTTATGCAGACCCCAAAGGTTGAAATCATAGCATTCTCGGTTTGCTTATTACCCATGCATTTTTTTTTTTTGGGAAGTTGAAAAATATTTAAATATTTTTTTTTTTATTAAACTAGACTGGCAAAACAGATTTAAAACTGTTCTCAGGAAATACTTGAACTATTTTAACCATAAAGTTAACATTCTGCAAAGTACTTTTAAGATTTCCTTGTATGTGTAAATCTTATAAATGGCATTGTAAAATAAAAAATAAACTTGGGATAAAAAATCAAAAAACATAACCTTTATTTCTAATTATAACTTTTTTCAAATTTTTCCTAAATGGGTATTTTCTATATTACAATGACCTATCTAATTTGGAATCATCTCCTTATATACTTTGCCTTTTAGTATAGGATAAGAGTATGTATTTGAAAAAAATCCAACAATGCAGTGCATTTCAGTTATTAGTTTTTCTACATTAAAGTGAAACTGCAGATTGTCCAAATTTTCAATAAACACATTTTATGCAACCAAATCATGAACGGTTTTAAATCTCCAGTGAATTTCTTCTATTTTTCACAAAAAAAATTGACCTACGTATAAGCTTGCTGTTATTTACGTATTTAGGTCTATACATGGATAAAATATGGACGCATGAGCTTAACTGTTCTGGCACTTAAATCTCTAAAAAAAATTTAGTAAGAATGCAGAATTCGTCCAATGGAGTCCACAACTGCCTATGGTCAAAAATCCTTCCAAGAAGAGACTGGTATTTCTTTTGACCTGTGCAGTAGATGTCTAGAAGGCTTCCCAAAGTTAGCATAACATAAATAGTATCAACATAAATATAAACAGTATGGTCTATTATGTAGTGTCATTATTTGTTACTTCCATATTGTGCTGACTACAGGACTTGTTTTTCTGTGCCATTGCATGGTTATGGTATATATATTATATGGTACAGAACCCAACTCCTGTCAGGAAGTGTGCAACAAGTTTAGTACTTCGCATTCTGAATGATTTCTTTTTAACAAATCTTTAAGTATTTAAGGCCACTTCTGGACAAAATGTGAATTACTCTTCCATTCAGTATGTATTGCCGTGACAACAATGATGTCGGGCAAAACATACAACCTACATACATATATATATATAATGAAGAGTACAAGATCTTACTGTGTGTTTTATCAGGATTTTTTGTTTTGGGAACTATAATCAATTGACGAAATGCAAATACAAAGATTCTACAATCATAGCACTAGAAAAAACAATGTACTTGTGTGTTTCCCTTTCAGATTCAGTTGGGAACATCCTACAAAACATATGATGTCCAGTCCAGAAGTGTCTTATACTAATTTATAACGGACTTGGAAGGAACACGAACCCCAGCTTTATAATAATACGTGAAAACTTTGACCTGTAAACCAAACCTAGTTCATGCGATGTACTAATCTGTGATACTTTCAACTGACAATACATTAACCTGATGGTAAAGCCTTCTAACTTCCAATGAACATGTCTATTGACAATCTTTCCTTCCTTCTTTTTGTAAACGTAGAATGATCATGTTTCAATACAAGAAAAATACAAACACTACCAGAACCATGATTCTTCAAAATGCCTTGTTTGTAAATATTCTCAAAAGAAAAGTACATCCAAACTCCTATCCTATTTGTACTGTATTGAGCTTGATTGCACTTTCCTTTTATGAGTAAACATCAAGCACCTAAAATATTCATGACCACTCTATCATTTTTCTGTGGTTTGCCAAATAACCTTACATTCAAATAATTATATGAATTGAAGCACGCCTTTTTACCTCCTTCTGGTGTTGCTGTTTCCCTCATAACAGGGGATGTCAATGTCACCGTACACGATGTCTTGATTTCTGCATCATTTGTCACAATAATAGCTGCCTCCTCTACACATCTTCTTACTTCAAATTTATCCTCAGACTAAAATACAATTTTAGCAAAGATATTTTCCAATTCTTTTAAACCTTTTTCAATTGCTGAACAAATTCAATGTCAAACTAATAAAATACAAGATTCAGATGAGTGCAGAGTTCTGGACTTACAGCATACTTATGAAAAGACATTTTTAAATTCATCAACCTCTGATACTAGGCAAACATTTTTTCCATATAACAATATATATTAATTTTCAATTACATATTTTGGCCGAAATTTAAAACAAAATAACCTTAATTATACACATGTATACAAGTTTTAGATTTTATACCTTCATTTCTGTCAGGCATGCAGCTATTTGTTTTGGTAAATTATCAGCAACACGTTCCAATAAAGTCCTTGTTGGTTTCTCAGAACATAATACCACCAGGTGTACATTCAGATCTCCATGTAACAGCAAACCTTTAGCTAAAACACCAACTCTCATTACACCTTTCAATACTCTGGGTGGTTGGTTTTCTTCCTTCTTTTCTCTGTACAAATGGAAAGACAATTGTCAAACTATAGCTTGCACAAAAACACCCATATCACTTCAGTTTATTAAACCTTAAATAAAATTGGTGACAAATCACAACTATTATAAAAGTATGTTAAGTAAAGTCTTTTAATTGATGTATTAAACCTTTTTCCAAATTCTATTTATACCAATTTCTTTTAATTAGACCTCTTCAGTTAATTTGAGTAACTTATGTGACTTGGTTACTATGATTACATGTATATTTATGTAAAACAGCATTTTTTAAATGTGTTTTTCCATTTGTATGTTAAGGAAGATAGAGGACACGAAATAATTTGCTATACATCAGTCAAAGAGTCTGACATACTTAACTAGATTCCAAACTACATTGCATTTTTCTGTTATTTTTTTTTCTATATGAACATGATGATGAATACCTATATTATCTTCAGTAGAATATACTTACCCTTCCTTGACATCCTTTGTAGCATCTTTGGATTCTACTTCCATTTTCTTAGGCAAACTGAAAAATAAACAACAAACAATTACTTCTTAACTCACAACTTACTCATCAGCTGACAGCATAGTTGCAGATAAAATGTGCATTTTATCAACATGAAAATATTCTTTTCTTTAACAAAGATTAATCAAAGGCTTCGTAAAATACATTTCAAATATCAAAGGCAGAGTTAAGGTTAAGATTTGTTTCTCTCATTTATGTTTTGATTTTAAAATGGTTTTTCCTTCTTTATACACCTGTATAGCAGAGTAAAATGTGAGTTAATAGCAGGATATAAGTAATAGTTATCCCCCTGGGACGTGGTGTGTCTGTACAAGATCATCCCGAGGGGATATAACTATTTTACATCCCAGCTCTTTACCTCATTCAGGGTAAATAATAATAAACTTAAAAGTAAAGAAGAACTATTATACGTTATAGATTTACTTTTATATATATAATATATTGTATACCCCATTGAAACCCATAACATAATGTTTATATAGGTAAAATTAACACTTCCTTGTTGTGAGCTTGCGTAGTCTAGCGGTTAAGGCGTCTGGACAATATACTAAGGGTTCCAGGTTCAAATCTGAGTACATACTTTCAAATATTTTAATGTTTCCACAATAAATTTTCTAAGATTTGATCGTGAGTAAATTGTTCCCGCCAACTTTAAACGTAACAAAGAACTCTTGTTGGGTGATCCACCTCAGATCACCCCTGTAAGAACAAAGGAGCTATAATGTTAGAGTATTTTATTACACCAAAACATTGTCAACTTCTAATAAGAAGCCCTACAATTTTCAGACTAAATATTTTTTTCACAACATTATTCCATAATCATTCAGTACAAGTATACCTACCTTTCTGCTAAGAAATCTGACACTAGCTTTAGAGATTTTTCACAGAGAGAAACAATATTCTGTACTGCTTGAAGCTGAAAAAATAATTATGGCAATTAAAATCATGTCAAAATTATCTTAACATTTCAAAATGAATTTGATGTAACATTCTTATTCTGGTACTATATAAAGTAATGATTATTCTTCTGTTAAGTTTCTTATATTATTTTTTAAAAATAGCATATTATACTTCTAAAGAAAAAATGTTGAATAATGAATATCAGATAATTACATAAGTATATAATTATGGGAGTTGACAAAAATAACTTTTTTTTACCTCTGCTTCATTTGGATAAATGCTTGAATGCTTTGCCATCGCATGTCTATCATCTGATGTATCAGGACGTCTCATTGGCTACAGAAATTAAGAAGCATTAAGGTCAATTACAGGTATTTCAAGCTCAACTTTATCATCTTACAAAAGGAAACCTTAATGTCAGCAGTATGTGCAACCTTATCCTGCTCAACATTGTATGGTATTATACATATAAATATTTGCCTGAATCACATTCTCAAAAGTTTGTAACATTGACCTATTCATTACACATCCTAATGGTGACCAAAATTTTATTTTCAGATCTATAATAAAAGTATTATTTATATCTTCGAAAAGCAAAATTTAAGCTACAAAGACAATACTGGATGCCAGAATTCCAGCTTGAACAATTGTACAATATTGCTGTATGTTGAAAACAAATTAACCACAAAAGATTTGACAGTACATCAAATGTTTTCTTCACAAAATACAAAACTGTTTCAACCTGACATATTCAATCTAAGAAATCTTATTTACCCCCATTGGCCCTGCACCTGGCATGAAAGGACGAGGTGGCATCATTCCGGCACGTCCTCTCCAGTCATAATAATCTCTGCCATCCCAGTACATTTCTTCCTCCATTCTGAAATAACAAAGAGTCATCACATCTTTGAAATGTTTTATCTTGATCAACTTTTGCTTTCAAATTACCTATGAAATAAAGTTTTTGCTGTCAAAGTAAAATCAGGACCAAATTTACTATACTGATAACCATCAACCTCAGTAAAAACATTCATAGCTTTTGATCAATTTAAAACATTTCAGATTTACCAATGACCTAAAATAGCTATTTGACATTTTGATTTTCATAAAGCTCGTCCTTGCATGAATTAATACTGAATATATATGTAGATACCTCATTTCTTCTCTCCATCTTGCCTCTTGTTCTTTTCTTCTCCAATATTCTTCTTTCTGTTGTTGTCTTCTCATTTTCTCTTCCTGAAGCTTGCGAGCTCTGATACTTGGTTTAACTTCAACTTGCAGATGTGGATCAACTTTTTTCTGAAAGAAAATTTATTTTGTAATCAAGAACAATTTTTTTCAAAAGATTATACAGAACTATGGGTAATAAGATGAGAACAATCTGTGGAAGTGATGGCAGATCTCAATGAGGGTTGACTGAATCAGTCAAACAAGTCACAGAGCTGCAAACTGAGTTTACAACATAAACATGTACATGTAAATATCAATATCAGTTATTTCTGTGTGACATTAAAAGAAAAAAAAAACAGCTGATTACCTACAATTCAAAGTATCAGTGGACCTTCTAGATAAAAGATTTTATATATGTATACATTCATTCATTAAGGGGTTTGCAAAATATTCTAATCAAAATGTTTTTGACAATTTTTTCAGTAATTTAAAGAAGTTACCTTGTACTGAAGTCTGTGACGTCTTCCTTTCATGTGCATATCCTTAGCATTTGGATCATTAAACTTGCATTCACAAAGTTTACAGTTAAAGCTCACTGTCTTTCCATGTTCATTCTTAACTTCCTCAATATATTCATGTCCTACAAAACAACAAACTCAATATATAATGTTAAAATTAACAATTAAATTACACATTATCTTCGTAAAAATATTATTAATGATTTTCTTACTGTAGAAACATAATTTGGTCTTGGATGTATAGATGATCAATATATTTGATGTAAATTTCTACTGATTATGTTAATAAAATACAACTCCTGGCAAAAATGTCTCTCCTCTTTCTGATTTGTGCCATATGCTTCAAAGATAAGCAGACTGACAACATGATTCTTAAGTCACAAACCACTTTTCTAAAATAAAGGTGCATGCTGAATCAACTAAAATAACAATAGTTCAAAATAATTATCAACATACCAACTGGAGCCACATCTTTCTCTCCAAGAATGTTTAATGGACCATCATCTTTATCTTCTACAAACAGTAAAAACTTAGTATTACATTAAGAAGTAATGGTTTATTTTGTTTAAAATCCAGTTGACACTATTTCATTCTAAATATGGAAAAAACTAAAACATTTAATTCCAAAACCTTATCAGATTTTCTATTTACTTACTGTCTGTTCAGTCTTCTTGAAATCCTTGAAAAGTTGCCATTGACATATTTTCCAACTTTTTTTAAATTGTACTGTCTCGGTCAGCTGGCATGAAAGCTATTTTTATTGATGTACCTCCTATCATTATGAAGTGTGGTAAGCCTTGTAAAAACCAAATTTTTCTTTGTCAAGGTCCTTCTACTTACAGGTCAGCATATTCCAAAATTTGGTGGTTCTCCAGAAGATTTTTGCATGTATTTCCCCTTAGGGGGTTATGTTAACTTAAGTCCTCTGCTGAAGGCCATTTTGAATTGGGGATTGGCACCAAAGTAACAACACTTAGTAAGCACCTAAGAGGAACATTCAGAACATGTTTGGTTTCAAGCAATTCTGCAGTTCTGTAGACTTGTTATATGTCATAGACACTTTCTGTCAACTTTGGCCCTATTTGGCCAAGCAGTCTGAGAAGATTATCAACTGATGAAAGACAAGAACTGCCCATGACGGCCATGTTTGTTGCCTGATCAGGACGAAATGAGGAAACTTTGTATAGAACCTCCCAATTAGATGCTTTCTGTCAAGTTTCGTTCCATTTGGCGAAGCGACTTCAGAGGAGGTTTTTTATATCAGCCAATCAGAAACAACAACTTCTCATGTCGACCATATTTGTATTCCGATCGGAACAAAATGAGGAACCTTTATAAAGTACCCATATATGCTTCCTGTTAGGTTTCGTTCCATTTGGGCAAGCGATTTTAGAGAAGATTCTTTTATATTAGCCAATAAGACACAAGAACTGCCAATGGTCACCGTATATGTACTCCGATTGGGATGATATAAAGAATTTTGTTAGGAACCTCACATAGATGCTTCCTGTCAAGTTTCGTTTCATTTGGTCAAGCAGTTCCAGATTTTTTTTTTTTAATCAACCAATGAGAAACAAGAATTGGCTATGGCAGCCATGTTTTTTGCACGATAAGGACGAAAAAAATGAAATTTTGTAAAGAACCTCCCATAGATGCTTTCTGTCAAGTTTCGTTCCATTTGGCCAAGTGATTTCAGAAGAGATGATTTTTTTTATATCAACCAATCTAAACAAGATTGCTACACGTAGCCATATTTCCCCTGCCACAGAGAAAAGTCGAAGCCCCACAATATATACAAAATGTGTATTATTGAAATGGCGGCATAGGATCAAGTACATGTGGTGACTAACAATCCCACAAAATTTGAACGAAATCTGAACAGCAGTCTCAGAAGAGTTGCGTCCACAAAGAGTTCCTATAGCGTCAAATACAGAAAAAAAGTAAGTCCTATAACTCCCGTAAAATTTGTCGAATCAAAATGGCAGTGCGATAGAATCAAGAACATTTAGTGACTAGCAATCCTACAAAATTTTAACAAAATCCTATCAGCTGTGTCAGAGGAGTTGCATCCACAAAGTGTTCCTATAGTTTCACATAACAAAAACGTTAAAGTCCCATAACTCCCGTAAAATTTGTCGAATCAAAATGGTGGTGCAATACGATCAAGTACATATAGTGACTAATAGTCCTACAAAATCTGATTAGTGGTCTCAGAGATGCGCCAGCAAGTAATTGTGACGGACGGACGGAGACCATTGCTATGTCCCTCCGTCGCGTTGCGGTAAGGGACAACAAGAACTGCCAATGGCAGCCATGTTTGTTGTCCGATTGGGACGAAATGTATGAAATGAGCAATCTTTATAAAGGACCTTACATAGATGCTTCATGCATTCCATTTGGCCCAGTGGTTTCAGAGGAGAAGATTAACATGCGAAAAGTTAACGGAAGACAGACGGACGAACGACGGACACCAAGCGATGACAAAAGCTCACATGGCCTTTGGCCAGGTGAGCTAAAAAGAGCAACCTTTATTGGTTTTAATAATAACCTTAATAATAGATTTCACTGATCATGAAAATACAACATGATGATCTATCAAAAGAATATGTATGTGGAATGGGTGAATATATTTTAAATGAATTTCTAACCTTCACTAGCAGCAGATGTATTCATTGGTTCTTCTACTTTTACTTCCTCTGGCTTAGTTCCTAGAATTTTCAACTGAGTTCCTCCTAAAATAACCAGCAGAGACCATATATGTAACTTCTTTTTAATTTATTGAATTTATAAAAGGTTGATTTTATGGGATTTTAATGTTGGGAAAATAAATTTGAGAAATTTTTGGCAAGATTGAATGCCAGGAAAGTATGTATTTTGTTTCAAAAGTGCCGAATTGATTAGAATTGACATCAACAATTGGACCTTTATTTCTTGAAATAATTTTTATCATTTTTAATGACAAAAATGCATATTTAGAGCAATTTTAACGATATATTAAGAATTTCAACATATCCAGCCACAGAAACCCCCGATTGCGGCCAAATCTCATATTTTCATTCCAAAAAGATAAAGATAGCGAAGGGAAAATATTTTATTCACATTTGTATTCAAACAAGCATTATGAAAGTATTGCTTGGCAATACAATATCCCCTAGCGGCTTGAGCTATGAGAAAACATGCAAAATCTCATAAAGTATGTTAATCGGATGAAGACTTATGGACAGAGTGACTTCTAAAAGTCTGAAATTATGTTTGCAAGGGGTATACAAAAATTACTTGATCAGCTTACTCTGTAGCTCATCATTATAAGCTCACATACCAATAAGATCATTTGGTAAAATGGTTAGCAAAAAAAGTCCAGAAAACTAATTTTTTGATAATAATTCCTATTTCCAAGGCCTATAACTCTCACAATAATTATAAGATCAGACTTGATCAGTAGCTCATCATTAAAAGCTCACATACCAAAAATAAGATTATTTGGTAAAGTGTTTACTAAACAAGAGGCTCACCAGAGCCTGTATCGCTCACCTGGAGTCTGGTTTTCATTGGACAATTAATCAACTATTTGACCAAGTTTGTTGCAATTGGTTCAATTGTTCAGGGAAAATTTGTTGAAGATTATTTTTCATAAGGTTTAATGTTAAAATATGTTCCCTGATGGTGGTAGTCCTGGCAGGAAGTTGACAAAATTGACCAGGAATAAGGGTGAACCTTAAATAAATGTAACAGAACCCGACCTCAAATTACACAAACCAATAACTCCTAAATAGAATTTGGAATTCCCTTCAAAATTTCAGGGTAGGTAGATCTCAACATGGCAAACATTTTTCAATTTACATTTCACTTCTATCTCAAATAGTTTTGGAGATAAATGCAAAAATGTTAAAATTTTAAAAATTTGACAAAAAAGGGCAATAACTCCTAAATGGGTTTTGGGATTTCCTTTAAAATTTCAGGGTATGTAGATCTCAACATGGCAAACATTTTTCAAATTTAAATTTCACTTCTATCTCAAATAGTTTTGGAGATAAATGACGAAAAATGTTAAATTATGAAAATTTGACGAAAAAAGGACAATAACTCCTAAATGGGTTTTGGAATTTCCTTCAAAATTTCAGGGTAGGTAGATCTTGTCATGCTGATCAAATTTACCCCATGTCAGATTTTCGATATCTGTAACGGTTTTTGAGTTATTAGCAAAAAACAGCAATTTACCCCTATGTTCTATTTTTAGTAACAGCGGCCATGTTTTTCGACGAATCAAAAATCCCCACATCAGTTCTATGCAGGGTACCCTAAGCAACAATCTTACCAAGTTTCATATGATTTTGAATAGTAGTTTCAGAGAAGAAGATTTTTGAAATAATAACATAAAAAAAAGCCAAAAATGTGAAAAAAGAGCAAAAACTCCTAAATGGGTTTTGGAATTTCCTTCAAAATTTCAGGGTAGGTAGATCTTGTCATGCTGATCAATTTTACCCCATGTCAGATTTTCGATATCTGTAACGGTTTTTGAGATATTAGCAAAAAACAGCAATTTACCCCTATGTTCTATTTATAGTAACGACAGCCATGTTTTTCGACATTTCAAAAATTTTAAACGATAGAAATTTTCCAGATGCCCTAAAGAACAATTCTGCAAAGTTAGGTTGAAGTCGGTCCAGTAGTTTAGGACAAGTTAACGTTTGAAAAAGTTTACAGACGACGACGACGACAGACGACGACGACGACGGACGCCAAGTGATGGCAATAGCTCACATGGCCTATGGCCAGGTGAGCTAAAAAGTCCAGAAAACTATTATTTAGGCAATAATTCTTATTTCCAAGGGCATTAACTCTCACAATAATAATCTGATCAGTGCTATTTTTATTTAAATTCTTCAAGATTCAATGCCAAAACTGAGGTTAAAACAACAAAAAAATCATCCAAACGAAACAAAATTTGATCTGTAACTTGCCATGGTAAAACTATATACCAAAAATATCAAATCAATATCTTCAAGCATGACGAAAAAAAGTGTGGAAAACTTTGCACAAATTTTCTAAGTCTGCGAACCATAACTTTGCAAAAAAATCATTCGAACAGAACGAAATTCGAACTTGATCTGTAACTTGTCATGGTTAAACTATATACCAAATGTCAAATCAATATCTTCAAGCATAACGAAAAAAGTGTGGAAAACTGATTATTTGTGTGAATTTTCTAAGTCCAAGGACCAAAAATTCTGCAAAAAATCATCAGACTGGAAAAAAATTCAAATTTTATCTGTAACTGGTCATGATAAAACTATATACCAAATTTAAAGTCAATATCTTCAAGAAAAACTGAAAAAGTGCGAAAAACTGATTTGTCGGACTGACAGATGGTTGGACAAACCTAAAGTCCCCTTCGGCTTTGCCGGTGGGGGACTAATAAAGAATAAATGGCTTGAAATTAATGCTCTTAAACATTTACAAAGAAGTAGCCACTCAAGTCTGCCATCTTGTCAGGGAAGCTATCGTGCAAGGGTTACTTCCTGCATGGGTTAAAGTACAGAAGGTGCTAAAAACAGGAAATCCAATATTTTTAAAATATTTTATATAGGAATATATAAAGACTAAAATGGTCAAAATCCGGAAATCTGGAAACCGCCAGAAAAGTTTCAGGCATGCTTCCTGTGGGAATCCATCGGTGAAGGGGTTAATAAAAATTATGTATTCACCATACCACAGTTGGAAATGACAGCTTATGTTTCCTACTACCCATATTCATGAAATCTAATCACTAATATCAGTCATAATTGTCTGTATGAAATGTTAGGCACTTATGATTTATAGTTATACCCAGTTAAACGTTTCAGCCGTGTTGGCCCAAGGTTCAGGTCATCTCAGATCAATATCATGTTACGTTTTTCCATTGAGAAAGGTAGTTAGACGCAATTTGATCAGTATTCTTGTTCTGATATATTTTTGTTGGTATTCTTAGCCTGTTATATCTTACTTTGAAAATACTTTAAATACCACCAATTTACTGTGTTTTTGTAAATGAGCAACTCTAAAGAGTCTATGACCTGTCATATGTAAGTACACAAATGTTAATGTGAATGTATTTCAGGTTGTAGGAGATTGATTGGTTATCCGTTAAATCCGTTTATTCCACACTCAAGGAATTTTTATTTAGTCTAATTTTTGTTCTGTATCTCAGGTGCAATGTGTTTAGTAAACAAGCATGTTCCACTTGGTCAATTATTAAAAGTATCACATGTTCACAGTAATAATGTCAATTAATCTATCCTTCGATAACAATGATTAAGGTAATTAATTTGGAAACAAAATGAAATCATCCAATCTGATTGTTGAATTTATTTTCATCAAAGTTAAAATGTTTTCTATAATTTTCCTACGTCGTAATTTCCATACGTCCATGAATATTTTGTTTGACCAGGCTTCAAAACATACTCCAGGTTTTCTGAGTTTGTGGATCAAGTTTAACTCATCAAGGGTAAAAATGCATTAAACATGAGCACATTCTGTCCAAACTGAAGTAATCTGACATACCTGACTTTTATGACATGAACAAGTTTGAGGCCACAATGCTCGACTGTATCTTTGCCTTATGAGTTTTAGTGAACGTTCATGATTTAAAATTATCTTGAAAAACAATTTGTTTCTTTTTCCTTTAGAAATAAAAGAATAACAGTTATCATTCAGACTTATAATCCTGAATTTCAAAGTCAGTAATATCCTGTAACCATTGTGACATCTCTTTAACAATGCTCAATGGCTGATCAAATTTAAACATGACTTGCATTCTGTATTAGGTATAAAAATTCCTTTTGATCATAAATGAAAGGTACATGTTAGATTCTTGGAGATCATTTAAACCTACCAACAAATGTTATCTTTGGAGTAGCAGTAACTTTCTTAGTGACTGTGGGAACTGTTGCAGCAGCTGGTTTAATACCAGCCTTCACTCCAACTGTTGTTGTACTAGTGGTTACTCCAGATTTGGCTGTAGATGATGTGGTTGTAGACAACACAACCGGATTGGTTGATGGAATAGGCTTTCCTAACCTTGTATGAAGTTTCAATACCTGTAATGATTATACATTTTGTGCAATATAGTTTCATAACACATGGACATGGTGTAAATAACTGCATTATACAAAATTTAATATACATATATCAGTAAAATTAACTTATGATACACCAGTTTTTTTTTTATTTGAAATTACAATATGATTACACAAATGATATAATATACAAATTTATTTAAAAATTATAAATAATCTGATAATCCTCAGCATAAAATAACAAAGCCTTATATATATGAATAAAATCCAGAAAAACTTAAATTAAAAATTGTTTCTTTTAAAATTTTTGGTTATCTAAAGTAATGCAATATTTTCCACAATATACTAAATTAGTGAATTACTAAGTATAATCATCCAGCTTCCTCTCTCATATGAGATATTAATTTCTGAATTTATAGTACAGATAATATATTCCAGCATGCCTAATTTATGTTCTAATATTTGCATATTAACTTCATAAATATGTATCTAGTAATCTATAACTACTTTTTGATGTTTAGCTCCTCTGATATGTGCAGCATATGCATCAGCACCAGTACAAGTAACGTCACACAGCTCACACCTAAGCTGGTTCTGTCCACGTGGAGTTGATGATGATGAAGTGCTTGATCCAGTCTGGGATTTCATGGCTGCTTCTTTCTTCTTGTGCTTTTGTCCCTCCAAATGTTCCCTATATGTCTATTACATGAAAAAAACTTGTCATTCCACTGACATGTTTTAGGGTATAAAAAGTATATGTCTGACAAGCTACAGTGTTATAGACAAAGGCTTCTGTCAATATTTTTAATTAAAAAAGAAAACAATTATATCTATAATTAAAATTCTCCAGATGAGAAAAATGGTTTACAACTTTAAATGCAAGGTTACAAAATAATGTACACACATTATTAACATCAAATGTGATCTTTATCCTGAAAACTTGAACTCATCTAAAAGGTTTTGGATAAATCCTACAGCATTTCATGAAAATTACCTGAGGACCAGCACAGCTGATTTTGCACACGTCACAATAATGAAGTTGTGGCTGTTTAGGTGGCATTTTGGCTTTTGTCTTAACACCAACCTTGACCTTGGCAGCTTGTTGCTGCTGGTAATAAGATGTCGCCGCTGAGTACAAAGCAGCATCATAACCTGTTGAGAAATTGATCAATCATGTTAACTGTTTTTATCAAGGAAAAGTTAACCTTAACGAGATGTTGCATGTCATAATGATGTTTTTTGGTCAATCAGTAGATAACAAAGAGATATTTACAATTTCTCTTCCACAGAATACAGTATATAGACCATCTATACATTTGTTGTGTAAAAAAAAATGATTTGGAAAATTAAAGGTTGTAGATCTAAATTTATTATTGGAATACAATGACAGATGGTTATTTAAGCAAACATTTAACATTTTTTTTTGGTTTCAAGTAGTTATTTGACCAAAAGAAATACATGTATTAGTCAATC
The DNA here is from genome assembly GCA_028015205.1 of Mytilisepta virgata. Classification (NCBI taxonomy): domain Eukaryota; kingdom Metazoa; phylum Mollusca; class Bivalvia; order Mytilida; family Mytilidae; genus Mytilisepta; species Mytilisepta virgata. The sequence goes on from CM051517.1 coordinate 36,275,890, forward strand.
ATTTATTAAATTTTGTCCTATAAATGTTGCATGCACAGAATTTCTTTTTAAACATTTTTATTCAAATATTCACTGAAGTAATTACTAAAATTTAAATATTCTTGACTTTAAACAATTTTCAAAATATTCTGGATATCCTACAAAAAAGAAAAGATAGAATTTCTTACAATGTAACTCTATGGACCTAAATATTAAGTATGAACAAGACCTAATTTCTAGTAAAGTTGACTTCAGCAGGATAGCCATTCAACTAAATTTTAATACAATAAAAAAATTTACCAAGTACTATATATTTAATTTTTTTCCCACAAAAAACTTAATATTATACTGCTATAAATTTTCAATTTCACTTAAAAATTCAGAATTTTATTTAGATCCACTCAGATTAAGACCATTTAACACATGATTATTCAAAAGTGGTCAAGGGCAAGATTTTATTAGGTAGAAGCGAGTTTAATTTGAACACTTTCAGGAATAATTTTACACTTTCTGGATATAAGGGTGTAGCTTTTAGGGGTAAATACAGAAGCTTTCAGTTCATTTACTGTCAAATGCAAAGTGGATATAAATTTTGAATGATTTACATGACCAGAAGCTTGTAATCCATATCAGCAAATGCAAAGACAAACACAAATCTATATGAACATGCAAAATTTGTAATTGTTTTAATCTATAAAAGATAAGTCTACAAAACCATAATGTTTATAAAACACTAAAGATGATAAATGTCTAAAAATAAGGATCAAGCATGAAACTACACTACCATTTGTCAAAAATCACTGCAGTAAACTTATGACCCATTCAAATTCAGGTGGTCATCCTAAAAATTCTGTATAAGAGATATCCATTCTATTCAATTGGGCCCACGCCAATTATGTTTTATATCTAATGTATTTCTTTACACAGCTTGCAAATTTCACTGAATAAACATGTATACAGACTATGTAGAAATGAAACATATCACTGTATAGCTGATGGTAGCACAGTTACATTAATGTGTGAGGAAAAAATTAAATTTTAAGTGCTATTAAACGATAAATTCGGGTTGCTTATTCTTTCCCAAATATTTCCATAGGAAACTCAATCATTTTCAATTCTTTTAATCTTCCTGACATTATTACACTTTGTGTTTTGTGATACGGCTACTCATGTTCTATTGACAATGCTATATTTTAAACAGAAAAACATTCACTTAAGGAAAATTTACTATTAATTCTATTTTTTGGATAATAATATTTACAAGCTGCATTTCAAGCAGAAATATATCTAAACAGACATAATTGGCATGGCATGGGCAAAACCTACCTTTTATGACCACTGGTTGCACCGTTTGTTTTATGGTGGTGTAGTTGGACACGCCTTGTGTTGCTGAAATGTGAACATCAAGGGTTAGAAAGTTAGCCAAACCATTTCCTAACCAAGCTGTGATTTTCTGGTTTTGTTAAAGCATTTCAGAACAGGCAAATAAACTGAAAGGTTAATTCTTTAGAAATGGTACAAAATGAACCATTTCAAGTATTTCATAACAATTACGGCAGTACATTTATGATACATGTATAACCAAAACAATAATTTGTTACAGTATCCTTACATTCAAAGTCTAATTATCGGTGTTTAGATTAATACAAAACTTAAAACGAGATTCTAAGTGTCGCCATTCTGAAATACCCAACATCCAATCTAGTACATATTTTCACATATGTTGAAACAATGTAAAAATATATATCATGCACATAAATCAAATCCTGTTTTGCATAAAAAATGTAAGTGTAAACATCACAACTGAAAGCTTGGTTGTTAAGAGCAATACATGAAGAAATGACAGAAATACAAATGGTTTCTTTTTCATACTACTGTCCTAAATATTGTAGAAACTTATTCAAAATACGAAAACATGATACCACACAAAACATGGTTCTTCTTGAAAGTATTAGTCAGAATATTCAGTGTTTCTCAAGAAATTTTATTTCTTGGTACAATTTGACATAACTAAAACAGGGAAATTTCCTTACCAATTGGCGAATTAGCACTTAACTTTTTCTTTTAGTGTCGTGTATTTTTTACAAGAAAAAAATCTATTATTTTTCAAAATAAAATTCATGGAACAACACAAAAACGAGGAAGATATATGTAAAAAATATTTGAATAAATATTTATATAACTCACACCCTTCTCAGAATTAACTGCTAGATGTTGCCATTAAAATATAAAACAAGGGCATCCCCTCACCATGAAAAAATTTTACCCTGAAATTTGTACATGTATAAATATTTTCTTGTCATTTGCTTTTTGACCTGGAAAAACAATATTCTTATAGATCCTAATATGTAATGTCCTTAGTTTTTGCAAATCATGTTTTTTACATTTGTAAATGCATCTGAGGAAATATTGAGCCTAAAATAATGAAAATATATATTATGGAAAGATAGGCACTAACATTATAATATCACATTCTCAACACTGAACTCATGACCATCAAATCAAAATCTTTAGGCTTTTAGATCTTCATAAATTTAAACTTTGTATAAAGTTAGGTAAAAATTCATTGAAGGCTGTTGATTCTTGAGTGTTCACAAGGATGTTACGAACAATTGTGACCCTGTGACTTTGAAAATCAATAGCACTCCAGATTTTCCTAAGGATGAAGTGGTATGTAGTTGGAATTAAGTATCTAACAAGTTTGGTCAAAATCCATTGAAGGATGCTGCTTCTAGTGTTCACAAGGGTGTAAAGAATTTATAAGTTCCAACGTGAACTTGACCTTTGACCTTGAAAATCAACAGGGTTCTAGATATTCATAAGGACTAATTATGTGCCAAGTTTGGTCAAATTCCCTTTAAGGATGTGGAGTCTACAGGTGTTACGGACGGAAGGAAGGATGGACAGTAGAATTACTATATCCCCTTCTTCCTTTGCAAGGGGATGATAAACCATTTGTCAAAAAAAAAAAAAAAAAAAAAATGAAAATACACTATATTATTACAGCTGATCTGTGTTATTTCATTTTTGTGAACTGACAACTATTGTGAAAATAATTTTCGCAATTATACTTAGATAACACAAGAAGCTATGTATAAGTGACTGCAAACTTGTTTTACCTTCATCACTGTTTTGGAGACGCACAGAAATACCAATCCAAAGAACAATCTGACATTAAACCATATTATTTCCATTGTAAAATCCATTTAAAACAAAGCTTTATAGAATTAAGCCTTTGTCACATGTAAGAAATTGAAAATTCCAATTTCTTATTTCTTGGTTGAAACACTGAATATATTGTATTACCTTTAGAAATTGGTTAGTCTATTTTTACATTTAAGTACAACAACACTGAAATTCTTGACATTTTACGGATCATATGGGTCAATTTTGTGTGGCATATTATACATGTACTATACTATTTGCAATGTATCCCATTTCTATTTAAAGCAAAATATATTGAATCAAAAACCATACAATTTGATGGTGCTCTACATTACAACGCCAAAGCACTACAATCTGATTGCATAATTAACCATTTCTTGGCTTAAAATATTTAACAATAACAATGTTCAAATGTATTAAATAATTACAAATGAAAAGCTTCCCAATTTATCTGTCTCTAGATAAATTATTGATGGCAATGAGTACTACAGTATTTTTGGAACTTAATTGAAAGGTTCAATAATTGAGTACATGAATAATTTTACAGAGAAAGCCTGGCATCAGTTAAGCTGTGAAAAGTTACACGAGTTGTCAAAAAGGGGAATAACAGAAGCTTGAAAGAAGTCAGACTTAGACTGGTGCAAAATAACATTTTTTTTTATGAATTTGAGGTATCTAAACATGATCTATAACTTTTCCTTTCCGTAGGAATCATTAAACTTTTCATAGAAAACGTACTAAAAACATGAAATTTTTGACAAAACACAGTTGTTAAACTAGAGGCTCAGAGGGCTGAGCCTGTATTGCTCACCTGGCATGAGAGCCATTTTTATTGATGTACCTCATACAGAAGTCACTTCTCCCTATCAATATGAAGTATGGTAAGCCTTAATGGAACCAAATTTTTCTTTATCAAGGTCCTTCTACTTACAGGTCAGCATATTCTAAAGTTTGGCGGTTCTCCAGAAGATTTTTGCATATATTTCCCATAAGGTCTGATGTTAACCCAAGTCCTCTGCTGAAGGCCATTTTGAATTAGGGATCAGCACCAGAGTAACAACAATTTGTGAGCACCTTAAGAGGAACATTCAGACCCTGTTTGGTTTCAAGCAATTCTGCGGTTCTGTACTGTAGATTTGTTATATGTCATAGACACTTTCTGTCAACTTTGGCTCTATTTGGCCAAGCAGTTTAAGAGAATTTTTTTTTTAAATCAACAAATCAGAAACGAGAATTGCCCATGGCAGCCATGTTTGTTGCCTGATTTGGACAAAACAAGGAAACTTTGTACAGAACCTACAAATAAGATGCTTTCAGTCAAGTTTCGTTCCATTTGGCAAAGAAATTTCAGAGAAGATTTTTTTATATCAGCCAATTAGAAACAAGAACTGTTCATGGTGGCCATATTTGTATTCCGATTGGGATAAAATGATGAAACTTTATAAAGGACCTCCCATATATGCTTCCTGTCAAGTTTCGTTCAACTTGGGCAAGCGATTTCAGAAGAGAAGATTCTTTTATATTAGCCAATCAGAAACAAGAACTGCCAATGGTGACCATCTATGTACTCTGATCGGGATGAAATAAAGAAATTTTGTAAAGAACCTCCCATAGATGCTTCATGTCGAGTTTCATTTCATTGGCAAAGCAGTTCCAGAGAAAATTTTTTTTAAATCAACCAATGAAAAACAAGAATTGCCTATGGCAGCCATGTTTTTTTACTGATCAGGACGAAATGAGGATACTTTTTAAAGAACCTCCCATAGATGCTTTCTGTCAAGTTTCCGTTTCATTTGGCCACATGGCCAAATGATTTCAGAGGAGAAGACTTTATTATATCAACCAATCAGAAACAAGAAATGCCGATGGCGGCCATATTTGTAGTCCGATCGGGACAAAATGAGGAAACTTTATATGCTTCCTGTCAAGTTTTGTTCCATTTGGCCAAACAGTTTCAGAGGAGAAGATTTTTGAAACAAGAATTGCCCATTGAGGCCATGTTTGTTGTCCAATCGAATGAGCAATCTTTATAAAGGGTTTTTCATAGATGTTTCCTGCCAAATTTAATTCCATTCTGCCCAGTGGTTTCAGAGAAGAAGATTAAAATGTGAAAAGTTAATGGATGGACGACGGATGCCAAGTGATGAAAAAGCTCACATGGCCTTTGGCCAGGTGAGCTAAAAAAAACCTCACAGAATCCTGCAAGAGTATAACATTTGTAATGCAAGAACCAATTTCAGATTATCTATTATCTAGGTGACAAGTAACAAATGGCGAAAAAAACATACCAAAAAAGGAAGAATTCCTGGGTAAAATGAAAACAAGAAGTGCCATTCTGGTCATTCAAGTACCAATCTAAGTTGAGTAAGCGCCAAGTAATTGTTTTATTATGCAATCAACAAGACTAAAAGATGTCCAGAATCACAATTTTGTTGAAAAATCTCTGAAATTATTGAATTCAAAGAATCACCCCCCCCCCCCCCCCCTTTAATGAATTGAAACATTCAACCAAAATAAACTTCTGATGCCATTGATACATGTAAACCATTAGGTTACCGGTTTTATTGTGCTAATATTGTGCAATAACTGTTCTAATCTTTCACTTATGCCATTTTGGATACACTTTAGTGTTTAATTTTACTGTGTTATCAGAATACGCTGATTTCTGTGTATATTTTACTATCTGACAGCAGACAATTTAACTCTACCAGACTATCATCTTAGACAGGCATCAATTGGTAACCAGAAGATCTCAAGAGCCTGTATCGCTCAGCTGATATATCAAAAACAAATTTTGTAGAAGACTTTTAAATGAGGTTTCCAGCAAATTTTGTTTTTAAATGCTTAAGTTCAGAGAAGGAAGAATTTTAAAACATTTTCCCCATATGGTCCAATGTGGAATATTCTGTGGTGGTGGCCATCTTGAATTTCAGATCAGCACAAAAAACTCAAAACTAGAAGATAACCACCCTAGTATTATTTGTGTACGATTTGGTCTAAATCTGTGGAATGGCTTCCAAGAAAAATGTGTTTGTATGTATTTCCCATATGGTGCTATGTTAAACTATGTTCTGCGGTGTGGCCATCTTGGATTTCAGATTGGCACCAAAAACTCACCAGAAATCTACAATTACAAAGTTCACCTCGTTCCCCCACTAATTTTGGTGTGTGGCTGTGTAGTTCCCAGAGAGCAACCTTACAGCAAGTAATGATTGTAGGTCGCTTGGTATAGGAGAACTGAACTCAGATGTAAAACTTAACATAAGTCAAAACCTAAGTCAATGAAGAGCGATAAGTAGGTCAGAGTGACCTAATTTTATTGAGAGACTGTGTTAATCCCTGAGATGCACCCGAACAGCAAGTAATATGACTGTACGTCCCTTGGTATCGGAGATCTGAACTCGGGATGTAAAACTTAACATAAGTCAATGAAGTATTGAAAAGTAGGTCAGTGACAATTTTGGTGGGAGGCTGTGTTACTCCCCGTGATGCACAGGCACACCAATTAATATGACTGTAGGTCCCTTGGTTTTGGAGAACTGAACTCAGATGTAAAACTTGACCTAAGTCAATGAAGTGCGACAAGAAGGTCAGATTGACCTAATTTTGGTAGGAGGCTGTGTTACTCCCTGAGATGCACCCTCACACCAAATAATATGATTGTAGGTCACTTTGTATATCAAAACTGATTTTTTACATAAAACCTAAAAGCCAGTCAACCGTGTAATATGGGTCATTCATCTTATGTCACATGGTCAGTCTCTTATTCATGCACCTGCACACAAAACTATGACCCTATGTCAACTAGTAACAGAGAACAGGCTGTGGATGCATACGCCTGGGTGACTCCAATATTCCTACTCAACTTCGTTAAGGAGAACTAACAAGAGGCTCCCAGGAGCCTGAATCGCTCACCTGGTCCTTAAGCTTTAAGGGAGTCTTTCATGAGCTATTACCCCTATAATGGATCATCTGACAACTTCGACCCAATTCAGACTTTTGTAGAGCTCAATGAGCTGATTGTTTAAGCAAACAACAGCTTTTCTCTATTGACAACAACTTAAGTATAAATTTCCAAAAAAAATCAAGAAAAAGGGCAATAACTCCTACATGGGTGGTTACATCTTCTTCAAAATTTCAAAGCAGGTAGATCTTGAGGTGTTGAACACTTTAGCTTCCCATCAGAATTTTGATATCTGTCACCATTTTTGAGTTATTTGCAAAAAACTGCAATTTACCCCTATGTTCTATTTTTAGCCATGGCAGCCATGTTTTTTTACAAATCAAAAATCCAAACGATAGTTTAGTAGCACTCATGCCAAGGAACAACTACACTAAGTTTGGTTGCAATTAAACTTATGGTGTAAGAGGAGTTAACGATTTTATTACAATGAATAAAGACTGCAAAAATGGTCAATTTTGATGATCTAAGGGGAATAACTCCTAAAAGGAATGAACCTACAACTTCGATCCTGTTACAAATTTTGTAGATCTTTGTGTGCCTAACAATATGAAATTTAAATTTTTCAAATTTCCTTTATAGTATCCAAGATATTGAGCTTAATAAGTGCAAAATTTGGAAAAAATGCAGAAAAAGGGCAATAACTCCTACACGGGTCGTTGGATCTTCTTCAAAATTTCAGGGCAGGTAGATCTTGAGGTGCTGAACACTTTTACCCTATGCCAGAATTTTGATATCTGTTATGGTTTTTGAGTTATTTGCAAAAAACTGCAATTTACCCCTATGTTCTATTTTTAGCCATGGCGGCCATGTTTTTTTACGAATCAAAAATCCGAACGATAGTTTTGTACACATAATGCCACTAAACAAATGTACCAAGTTTGGTTGCAATTGGACTTATGGTGTCGGACAAGTTAACGTTTGAAAAATTGTTAACAGACGACGACGACAGACGACGACGACGACGACGGACGCCAAGTGATGGTAAAAGCTCACATGGACCTTTGGTCCAGGTGAGCTAAAAATTAGTAGAGAAACATCCTAGTAACATTCCTGCATGATTTGGTTTAAATATTGGAGACGGTTTCTGAGAAGAAGCTGTTGTATGTATTTCCCATAGGGTTCTATGTTAAACAATGTTTCACAGTGGCCATCTTGCATTTCGGATCTGCACCAAAAACTCAGAATTAGTTGAGGACCATCTAAGGAACATTCCCACAATATCACAATCTGCCAAGCAGTTTCTCAGAAGAAAATTTTTGAAATTTCAGCCAATCAGAATGCATTATTGGCCCTGGCAGCCATATTGAATTTCCGATCAACACCAATAACCCAAACTTTGTAAAGTACCACCCAATGAACATTCCAATTGGCCAAGTGGTTTCAAAGAAATAGATTAAAATGTGAAAAGTTTACAGACGATGACGACGACGACAACGACAAGGACGATGGATGCAAAGTGATGACATACATCACATGACCCTTTGGGTCAGGTGAGCTAAAAACGATTGATCATCACAAGAAAATTGGCATCAAAAAGGAACTAGAGGCTCCCAGGAGCCTGTATTGCTCACCTGGTCTATGTCCATCTTGACTGGCAGCCTGGAACATTGCTGTCAAGTTCAAACTGGCTCAATGGTTTCAAACAGGAAGATCTTTCAGTGATTTTTCCAATCATGTCCTATGTTAAACACTGTTTAGCTCGGTGGGGTCATAGGATATAATTCTGAGAGGACCAACAAAGACTATTGCTGCCAATTTTTTTTCCAAATGGCCTAGTGGTTTTAGACACGAAGATCTTTAAGGAAATTTCCCATAGGGTCCTATGTTAAAATATGTTCGGCTCTGGCAACCATCTTGGTCATTGGATATAATTCTCTAAGAGGACCACCTAAGGACCATTATTGCTAAATTTTGTTCAAATTGGCCAATTGGTTTCAGACAAGAAGATCTTTTAAGTAAATTTCCCGTAGGGTCTATGTTAAACTATGGTCAGCTCTGGCGGCCAACTTGGATAGTGGACTGGGTCATCAGATACAATTCTGAAAGAGGACCACTGCTGCCAAGTTTTGCTCAAATTGGTTTCAGAGGAGAAGATCTTTAAAGGAAACTTTATGACGACGGACGCCAAGTGATGACAATAAGTGAGCTAATAAAAGCATATTTTGATTACTACACCAAGAATTTGCCTATCAGAAATGGATGCCCAGGCTCCAGAACATAGACCTGCAATGAGGGGAAATCTTTTTGAGAATTATTTTAAATTAATACAAGTCTAATATTATATCTTTTAATGAAATGTAGGTTATGTTGACTCAACTGTTGTTAATCTGTGTTGAACTATATAGTCAAACCAGTGTATAAAGGGCAAACAAGGGACTAAAGAAATTTGCTCTTTCGGTCCTTACGAAATACAAATCATGTTTGTCTGACATTCGATCAGGTGAACTGACAACTTCTGTCTGACATTCGATGAGATGAACTGACAACTTCTGTCTGGCCGAAGATAATTTCATCTGACTGAAAAAATGTGTAAGTTAAGACTGTTTTTAATGTTTATTGTGCGCATCGTAAATTCTGAGTGTACTCATTGTGTTTTTTATATTATATTATAACTATGTGATTGGTTTTATTTCATAGATTTCCAGCAAACAGCTGATTTCTGGGTGACACACTTCCCTCTGGATACACTTTTAATTACTTTTTTAATCAATTGCATGGTAATTGATGATTAAGGTTTTTCCTCAATCTCACTTTTATTAGTCAACATTTCTACATAGATGTCTAGGATATATGCCCCCATTTCTTAGATTTCAAGTCCAAGTTATTTCACAGCTCAATGATGCCAATGTTGTTAGTAATATAAATCCAGTCATATTTTTACAAAATGTTTGACAAAATATTGAATGTACATAAAAAGTTTGGAATTCATATTTCTACAAAAGGAACATTATACATTTATTGACTTTGAAATAGGCTGCTATCAGAATTTATTAACCCCACAAAATTGTAATATTCATCAAGCCGTAGGCAAGGCGAATTTTCATTTTGAGGGTTGATAAATCGATAGCAACCCAGAACAAAGTCTACAAGTGTTTTATTACATGATTATGGCATACATGTATATAAAAACAATATATTCGCGAAGAATTTTAGTAATGTTCCCATTCTATTTTTACATCATATTAGGTTGCTATCAAATTCCGCCTAACCTACCACTTTTATTTTTAGAACATAACCATGAATTTGGAATTTTTGATGAATATTAGGTTGCTATCGCGGGTACTCATAAGGCCACAATTAAAAATATTTATGTTTGCACTAACGCGCCCAACCCGAAAAAAAAGGGGACGACTCAAAAGTTTTTTTAAATTAAAATCGAAAAGATTTTTTTTCCAGATTTTTTTCGTCTCCCGTCCGACTTTGTTCCATGTGTTACTTTTGCGGCATTTCGAGGTCTTCGAGATTTATCGGAACTGCCGGCGTAGCATACGATACAGCCCGAATGAAACTCAAAATTGTAATATTGACTGAAAGAGGATAGATTTTAGTTTAAGAAATCGAACAGCGTTCCGAAGTCCCCCGCCGCTAAAGCATCAGAAACCCTTAGACAAGTGAAACATAACAAAATTTTCTCAAAGAGAGAGAATAGAAGGACAAACAATTTGTGGTTATTGCTAAAGTTTTTACAAGTTAATGAGTGGTATGAAGACATTTATACAATATGGGTACAGTGTTGAAATCTTATTTTACCATGTGTATTGAGAATTTATACAAATGTACATTTACTCCTTTTCAATAAACAGAAATGCTTTGATCAAAAGTATTCCGCCTAACAAACTCTTAAAGACAGTATTTTTCAATTTTATAAGTTTCGATAGGAGTTTATGTATAAAACCTCCCTTTAGGTCCAAGTGTATAAATATTATTCCAATGCAAGGAGAATATAAATTTTCTAGAACACTTAGATGAACATTTTGTCAATTTTCAAAGTTATTAAGGGGCATAACTCCTACAAAAATATTTCGACATGGCTCATCTTCGAACTCCCTTGAGGTATCATTGAGTTAAAGCTACTGTATAAATATTATCCAAATCGGTCAAGAAATAAATGTGCTAGAGCGCTTACATGAAAATTTTGTCAATTTTCGAAGTTATTAAGGGGCATAACTCCTACAAAAATATTTCGACATGACTCATCTTCGAACTCCTTTGAGGTATCATTGAGTTAAAGCTACTGTATAAATATTATCCAAATCGGTCAAGAAATAAACTTGCTAGAGCGCTTACATGAAAATTTTGAAAATTTTGTCAATTTTCTAAGTTATTAAGGGGCATAACTCCTACAAAAATATTTCGACATGACTCATCTTTGAACTCCCTTGAGGTATCATTGAGTTAAAGCTACTGTATAAATATTATCCAAATCGGTCAAGAAATAAATTTGCTAGAGCGCTTACAAGGTGGACGGACGGACGGACGCCTGGCATTACCATATCCCCCGCATCGCGTTGCGGCGGGGGACAAAAATGTGAAAACATTAACTGCATTTGCTTCTGACAAGTAATGGGAGGTCATAAACTAAGACTTGTGAATTGACATGTGGTGTGTAAAACTTTTACAGTGATAATCGGCACCTGCACTGGTAAGTTAAATTGCGAAAAAAAGAGCCGGAAAAGTATACCTTTTTTTCCCACATATGTAATGGAATTTTATGCAGAATCTGAAAAATTAAGTCTCAATTGGATTTAAATGCTGCATCAGACCTCAATTTTAAGCCGAAGTAGAGTGAAATTTAACATTTTTAAAGCTTTTTTATGAAAAATTTTGAAATGTTGCTATGCCAACTAGGTTTCCATGGATATTTTTTATTTATTTTATCATGATTGAAACAATGCTAACATAATGGCCTTTCAGAATATATATATATGTATATGCAGGGTTCCCACAAAAAAAATCATCTCAAATTCAAGGACTTTTCAAGGTGTTTTCCAGTGCTTTCTCATGATTTTCAAGGCCACTTTTGTAGTCAAATATCCCGCCACTTTGTCAGTTTTAAACACAAAACAAAACATGCTTACAAGATACTGTTACTTAAAACGCTCAAAAGATTACATAAAGGAGACGTAGCCAAATTCAATGCGAAATTGCCTTTTGTGTTACCCTTTATAAAGCAACAGTAAGGCAATCAAATAATGATTTCTGCATGGTCACAGTAACAATGCGAAGAGGATCGAAAAGATGATTAACGAGAAAAAAACAAATCCGGTAAAATCCAGGTTTTTTCCCTGATTTTGGTGATTTTTCAGAATTTCAAGGACTTTTCAAGGCCTGGAAAATTCAAAATGGAATTCCAGGTCTTTTCCCATTTTCCAGGTCCTGTGGGAACCCTGTATATGGGTATTATTTACTCTGAAGATGGCACAAGACCATGACATTTGTTAGCTCACTTCACATAGAAAATGGTACTATTAATTTATGGAGTGTTACCTATATTTAAAAGCCGACTTACAGCAGAATCTCTTGGAGTAAACCCAGATTGATGATTAGTGATTATATCATGTTGACGTAAAGAGATGCTTATAAACACACCTTTCCATGACCTTTCCCAATACACTAATTAATGAAATATGTCGATAATTTTTAAAACACGAGAGACTATCCTCCATTAAGACCGGGGTAACATTTGCCTGTTTCCAAATTTTATATGAGGGTTTTAATATCAAAAAAAAAAAAAAAAGAAGCTTACCTACCTACCCACTGATGAAAATCAGGGTTGGGTTAGTGCAAACTGAAATGTTTTTTAGTGTGGCCTAACCTCTTATGCTATTTTCTTCCAACCAGGATCAAGAATAAATACTATCATGTAATAAAAAATTTCCTTTTAATATTCATTTTTTACCAGTTATTCAATTTAATGAAAAAAGTACCAAATGTTTTATTTGTAGGAGAGAGGGGCACATTTTTGGGACGATAAGGGCGGAGTGCCCTTCCATTTAAGGCAAGTTGGAGCATTGATCTTCTAATATGTTTCATGTCTTGATAACTGCAAAGATTTGTTGGGGAGTTTGTAACATGACGTCTGGTCCTAAGATGCACCGGACATTTGATAGGGAATTTTAATGATGTTTGTCTGATCAACGGAGAATCTGTCTGACATGTCCATCGGTATTTCATAAAGACTGCTCTTTATGAGCAGGTGCCCTTTATATACAGGTTAATTTTACAAGTTTTGTTCAGAACACGGACATTTATAGACAGTGATTTGCTATATAGAGGTGCCCTTTAAAGCAGGTTTGACTGCAAGATGATTGCAGCTATTAAATATCACTGACAAATCAAAAGGTTTCTGACAAATAGACTAAAATGGAAAAATTTAAGAAAAGTCATTCTAGCATAAAATGAAGGTCAAAGTGACTCAAATATTACTGAATTTTGTTGTATTACATAAATTGTAAGATGGTTAATGTTATTTCTGAGAAAAAGCAATGATATATTACCATACAATTTAAAAAAAAATACCTAAATGCAAAATTTTGACCAAAGTCAGTCAAACATAATATTATATGGCAGCTGAAATGTTGCTGATTTTTGTTGTTCTACATAATATGACTAAACTGGATTCTGAAATATGCAGAAATGCAAAAATTTAACCAAGACACTTACACATAAAATGTAGATCATAGTGACCCAAATGTTGGAGAAACACATTATTCAATGTAAAAGAATTACAGTGATAAAGTCTCACTTATATAACATCACGTTCATACAATACCAATTTAAATTCAAAACTTTGTCAGTCACTCGTGCATCAAATGTACATCAAAGTGACAAAACTGCTGTTGAACTGAGATCTGTGTTCTAAGAGTAGTGGTATTATATCATCAATATGCCTCAATAGGTTTCTGAGATATGCCCCTGCCATAAGGCCATTTATTTTTTATTACTTGATTTACGGATTTTTTTATCAAAAATGTTGGATGGGTGGTGGGTAAAAAAAAAAAAAAAAAATCCAAAAATTTATTTCTTGTCAAATATTTTTAGTTGTTTTTTTTAAATAAAACCATATTTCAACTGTTGTGTTCTAATACAAAAACACTGGTGTATATTTTGTTCAAAGGTTCTACTAAGAGGGTGTACCGCTGGACATGAAACCATATTCTGTTATTATTTTATAGGTTCAATGAGGTATTCATTAAAACATGTTGCACGTGTTACTGAACACTAAATACAATATCAAATTTATTTGATCTGAACAAATAATATCTTATTAAATTGGTGAATACTCCCATGTATGTACTTGTGCAAGTGATATTTTTTAAAATAGTATTTTTTTTTCTATTTTCATTGCTTTGTTTTAAAAGTTATTTTTTTCATATCGCATTTGAAAACTTGGGTTTGTCTGCTTATATAGATTTGTTTACTGTTTACGAGAATTTTCTGAACCACCACGTCCTCCATTTCACTGGTTGCTTTTGCGAGCACATCGCCGATCGTGTCACTCGGAGTTCCTTTTAGAAATATATTTCGGTTTTTCGATGCATCGCCAAAGCAACTCACACACACTTTGAAGTATGTGGAGGACTCCATCTGGCCAAAACCGAATTCACCCCAACCTTCAACTGTCAATATTAATCTTCGTTTTGTTTTTCGTTTTTCAATGACTTCAAAGAACGCAAAAGACGAAGACGCTTTTACCCGGAAGTCGCATAAAACCGATATCGATATCGGACTATAATCCGGACTACATAAAACACGAAAACACGACGATCATCGCTTGTTTCGACAGTTATATGTGATACATTTTACCCACCAGAAAGATTTTTTTTTTGTTTCTGAAAGACTTTTGCCATCGGCGGCAATATAAAAATAAAAAATAATGGAAAAGTGAATTTTTTTTTTTTTCCAATTTTGAAAAAATACGGACGGCGGATCCGTAAATCAAGTAATAAAAAATAAATGGCCTAATGAAGTTTGTGGACACGGTATAAAAATGTATCTAATACAATTTTCTCCAGTCTGATATAATAATAAGCCATGTAATAATTTCACAAAGATTATATAAACAAATAAGATGACTCTTAAAAATGTCAAAAAAAATTCAAAATTTTCTCCTTGTGACCTACCTTTGCTTGTGTACGACACTGTTGTTGTAGCATTGGAGCCACCAGCATATGTTGTGGAGTATGATGACACTGGCTGTTGCGTTGTAACTGCAGTAGGATAGACATATGTTGCTCCACTAGAAGCCTGTACTGGTGTCTGTACTTTTTGTTGAGCCACAACTCTTGGTGTAGCATTATATGTAGTATTTGTTGAATACACCGTTTTTGCCGCAGCTGGAACATAAACTGATAAAAAATACTAATTTGTTAATCTTCAACATCAAATTTAAATAAAATTTGTATAATTTACTTTAAGAACAGTTCTGTTTCTACATTTTGTACATGTACATTGTATAATCTGTTAAATTTTTAAATGTTTTGAATTTTATATAATTCAAAATAACTATACATTTGAAATTATTTGGCTGTCTATTTATAAAAAAGGGATTATTTTGATGAGCAGAAAAAATAACTGAAATAGAGGGGTTAGGTGTGCAAAAAAATTTTCTGGCAGCTCCTGCCCAGTTTGACAAATTTTCTAATAAATTTTGCATTACCAAATAACTGATATCAGCTAATTAACTGACTTAAATCTTCCATGATAAACCGAACTAGAGCCTGTATAGCTCACCTGAATTTAACTTGTCCACCTTAAGCATGACTAAAAATCAGTGTGTAACAGTCAATTTGATTGGTTTTTCCATAGGGTCCTACATGTATGTTAAACTAAGCTCAGGCCACCATTAAAATATTCTTCGTTTGCCGTTTCCGACTCATGGCCCAAAGCGGTGGGTCGGTATGAAGGACATTTATTTTTTTCCCCAAGAAAATTTGACTTTTGTGATGATAATTTTTTACTGCTATGATGATGACAATAAACATGCATTTTAGGTTTATATCTTAATATCTATGAACATGATGAATTAAACAAATTGTTCTAGTTGTTATTGATTTTAACCTGACGCCAAAGGCGGAAGCAGGTCTAAGAGTGAGGTCACTCCGTCCATCCGAGAAAAGGGCATTTACTGTGTGTAATCTGAAACTCCAACATCATAAACTGGGCACTTCTGACATTTTGCAGAAGCAGAACTTTATTAACATTGAAGATGTGCCCTCCCCTTTATTCACGTTTGATACAAAGGGTACCTACTTTGTTTAATCTGAAACTCCAACACCGTAAACCCGGCACCTCTGAAATATTGCACACTTATTTTGAACACATTGAAAATTTTGTAGTGATTTGAAAAACAAATTGTCAAATTTATCATTTGTTGAAAATAGCCATTTTAAGCACAGCAGGATTTTAGAGTACCGATTCCAATACCTTCCCCATAATTGCATTTTGTACAATTATCCTAACCACAATGTACATGTGCACCATCCCTTTTTTGGGTGATTTGAAAGAGAAATACTAGAGGCTCTCAAGAGCCTGTATCGCTCACCTGGATTTAACTTTTCACCTTGAGCAGACCTAAAAATTTAAGTGTTGCAGTCAATTTGGATGGTTTTTCTATAGGATTCTATGTTAAACTAATTTCAGCGTGGCAGTCATCTTGGTTGTTAGTCCAGTTTCTAAAAGAGAACCATCTAAGGACCATTTCTGCTAAGTCTTGTTCCAACTGGCTAAGCGGTTTCAGACTAGAAGATTTTTACATGCATTTTCCTATAGGGTCCAATATTTAACAAAGGTCGGTGTGGCAGCCATCTTGGTTTACAATCCGGGTGATCGGACATATTTCTGAAAGAGGACCTCCAAAGGACCAATGCTGCCAAGTCTGGCTCCAATATTCCAAGTGGTTTCAGAAACAAGATTTTTCAATGAATTTTTCCATAGGGCCCTATGTTAAACTAAGTTCGGGTGTGGCAGCCATCTTTGTTGACAGTCTAGGTCATCGCACAAAATTCTGAAAGAGGACCATCTAAGGAACATTGCTACCAAGTCTAATTCTAATTGGCTTAGTGGTTTCAGATGAGAAGATTTTTGAGTGAATTTCCCATAAGGTCATATGTTAAACTAAGATCTGCTGTGGCAGCCATCTTGGTTCACAGTCAACGAAATCAGACACATTCTGAAAGAGGACCTCCTAAGGACCAATGCTGCCAAGTCTGGCTCCAATATGTCAAGTGGTTTCTGACAAAAAGATTTTTCAATGAATTTTTCCATAGGGCCCTATGTTAAACTAATTTTAGGTGTGGCGGCCATCTTGGTTGACAGTCTGGGTCAACGCACAAAATTCTGAAAGAGGACCATCTAAGGACCATTGCTACCAAGTCTAATTCTAATTGGCTTAGTGGTTTCAGACGAGAAGATTTTTGAGTGAATTTCCCATAAGGTCCTATGTTAAACTAAGATCTGCTGTGGCAGCCATCTTGGTTCACAGTCAACGAAATCAGACACATTTCTGAAAATAGACCTGCTAAGGACCAATTTTGCCAAGTCTGGCTCCAATATGTCAAG
The DNA here is from genome assembly GCA_028015205.1 of Mytilisepta virgata. Lineage (NCBI taxonomy): Eukaryota > Metazoa > Mollusca > Bivalvia > Mytilida > Mytilidae > Mytilisepta > Mytilisepta virgata. The sequence continues at coordinate 36,293,558 of CM051517.1, forward strand.
TGGTTTCAGACAAGAAGATTTTTCAATGAATTTTCCTATAGGGCCCTATGTTAAACTAAGTTCGGTTGTGGCGGCAATCTTGGTTGACAGTCCAGGTCATCGGACACACCTCTGTAAGAGGACCATCTAAGGACCATTGCTGCCAAGTCTGGTTCCAATTGGTCAAGTGGTTTAAGACAAGAAGATTTTTCAATGAATTTTCCTATAGGGCCCTATGTTAAACTAAGTTCGGCTGTGGCGGCCATCTTGGTTAACAGTCCGGGTCATTGGAGATATTTCTGAAAGAGAACCTCCTAAGAACTATTACTGCCAACTTTGGTTGCAACTGGACTTCTAGTTTCATATAAGAAGATTTTTGAAAGTCACCCCCCTTTTTTTCTATTTTTAGTAACAGCAGCCATCTCGGTTGGAAGTCGGGGATGCCAGACATAATTTTGGAAAAGGGCCACCCAAGGACCATTCCACCATAGTTTGGTCTCATTTGGCCCAGTGGTTTGAGAGGAAAAGATCTTGAAAGGATAGCTTACGCTGGATGCCGTCTTTAAAGGGCAAAAACTCCTATAAGGGGTCAATCAACGACTTTGGTCATGTTGACTTATTTGTAGATCTTACTTTGTTGAACATTTTTGCTGTTTACAATTTGTCTTTATCTATATTAAAATTCAAGATAATAACCTAAAACTGCCAAATTTCCTTAAAATTAACAATTCAGGGGCAACAACCCAACAAAGGGTTGACCGATTCGTCTGAAAATTTCATGACGGGTAGATCTTGACCTGATGAACATTTTTACCCGTTGTCAGTTTTGCTCTAATTGCTTTAGTTTTTGAGATATAAGACAAAAACTGCAGTTTACCCCTATGTTCTATTTTTAGCCATGTCGGCCATGTTGGTTGGTAGGCGGGGTCATCGGACACATTTTTTAAACTAGATACCCTAATGATGCTTGTGGCCAAGTTTGGTTCAATTTGGCCTAGTAGTTTCAGAGGAGAAGATTTTTGTAAAAGTTAACGGACGACGACGGACGCCAAGTGATGAGAAAAGCTCACTTGACCCTTTGGGTCAGGTGAGCTAAAAAAACTGATTTAGGAAATGGATCAATATAGAGTAACCTACTACATTCAAAGATAAATCTTACAATGGTACAGAACTTGTTTTATTGAAATTGAGAACAGTGGATGTTAAAAATTCTTTTATATGCATGCAACGCAGGTCCAGACATCTGAATTGGTCTTGTTTTGATATTCAAGGAAGAGGTGTTGAAAAAAATCTTAAGTAATCTGTAAATAGAAATTGGGGGTAAAAAATTATTTTTAAATCTATTTCTCTTTTGACTTTTCAAGTTACATGGTACTAATTAATTACTTTAACTTAATTTTGAGTTTAAAATTTTCTCCTGTATTAGGGTAACGACAACAAATCAACAACAGCTAACATTTTTATATCTTAATACAAAGGGGAAGGTACAAATTCAAGAAAATATATATAGTAGTAAATGAACTCAACACCTTTATTTCAATTTCAAAACTGCCTTCATGGACATTTCCATCTGTTTCATCGCTTTAGTATTCTTTTGCTGATATTTGCATGAATTATTTCTTTATTCCGTGAACATCCCATTTGGTTAAGTTGTCACAAAAAATCCTTTACATGAACTTTATTGAAAATTGAAGTTGCAATGTGGTATTTAGACATATCTTCAATATGTGTCGGTTAGTGGTAAATAACGTGTTTTCCGTTACATTAAAGTATGCCCATTTTTTATTTATTAATGTTGATTAATTCTAATGATGTTTTATTGTCAAAGGATTAGCGAAACTGCGTACGTCATACGACTTGATGATCTTCGCTCATCTGTTTGCAACACTTTACCGCTGGAGTTATCTCTCTTTGTTTACTATAAATATCATTTTAAACCGGAAAGCTATTTAAAGTTTGCGTGCTCCTTGGTTATGAATAAATGTATAATCTTGTTTTGTATATATGAATTTGCATTTTTTGATGTCAGTGATATTCTCAAAGTTACGAGATCCGCGAAAATATAGTATATGGCGCTAAATGTTTTATGAATTTATTTATTAGGTCAACATCTTGGTTAGTTTTGGAATTTGCTTTCCCAGAGATCGGACTTGTTTCGATCTCCTGACCTGTCTTTGGCATATTTTGGATTTCAGGTTAATTTTATAATCATATTTATTGAACTATTAATGTTATTCTTTTATTTATCATTGATTTGTCTGTCTTGTAACGGTGAAGGCCGTGACAGATTTTCAGTGTCGGAAATCACCAAATTATTTTCAGCAACCCAATATTTATTTTTGTCCTGACTTTCAATATAAAACTGCTAAAGTATTTTTAATCTATTTATTGTATTTATTGCTGATCACTAACATAATGCAGGGTTTTGACTGTGATATCTTGTTGAATATTATTAGTTAACGCCGCCGCCAGATCACTTGAATAGCTCACTTGATCCTTTGGGTCAGGTCAGCTAATAATTATGTCTTAGTCTTAATAGTTACCAGGTTGGTAGTGTGTTTCAGCTCCTGTACTGTAAGACACAGCAGCTTGGGCTGCTGCTGGCTGATAGTAGGCTTTCTGGTCATATGTAGCTGCAGGCTAAAACAGAAATAGAGCATACATGTACATACCATCTTTTGTGTATAACAGTTTTTTACCATCAAATGTTTTTTATAAGTGAGTGCGTATTACAGATGTCAATATAAGTTCTTAAGTCTTTTTTGAAGTTCGGTATCCAACAAAAAATGAGACCAGTTGATGACAGAGATAATTTTTGCATCAGAAACCCAATTCTGTACACTGTCTCATTATCTTACATGTAAAGTTTCTTTTGTTCATTACTTACTTTATATATGTGATCTTACAGGGTATAGAGATGATATATGGCATCCTGTTCCATTACTTGAATCTTTGTCGATTATGAATACATACCAGGGCTTCGGAAATTTTTGAAAATTAACTTGCCCACTGGAAAGTCTTATTAAAATTTTACATTCCCGCACAATAATTCACTTTCCCGTTTTTCATTTCTTTTAAAAGTCTGCAAAACTTTGAAAAATGAAAAATTCAACATAAACATCTTTGAGATCAACTTTCCTTTAAATTGACGGACGTTTTCGTGATCACAGAGGCGGTCTCTGTCTGTTTTGTCTTCTGTTTTTACATCATTACTCTAACATCAACTACTTTCCGTTTCTTTGATTCGGAAACGAAATATTTGTCCAAGCTCATGCCTGGGGCCTTATTTATTAAACATTTATCGTTGTCAAAGTTTGAAACTTTTCATTTTGGTTTACTGGTTATACCTGATTACCGCTAAATGCAAGGAAAAAACAAGCTAACTTTCCAAAAACCAGTTTCTTAACTTTAGATTTGTCCATCACAGACTTCGTCAAATAAAACAATGCACTGGAACCTACCATGTACCAGCGATTTACTTGCCCGACGATATTTTTACTTGCCCCGGGAAACAGGAAATGATCTAACCCATTAACTATTTCCCAATGCACCGCACATGGGTGAAAGTACACGAGGTGCCAAAATCCGGGAATCGGGTAAAAATTTGTAAAAAAATTAGTATTTCTATAGGAATATATCAGGATAAAAATGCGTGTCTTCCAAGGAAGACATGTGTCGCCTGCGGATGTCAATTTTTACAAAAAATATTAAAATTTTTGAAAAATGAAATATATGCACACCTTTGCATTAAGGTTAATGCACAGAGAAAGTTTCATCAAATTCCTTTGAGCGGTTATAGAGTACTTGAGTATAGAAGTTTTGCCCCCCCCCCCCTTTTTTTTGCAAAAATGTCAATTTTTACACAAAAAAATTTAAAATTTTTAAAAATAAAATATATATGCACAGAGAAAGTTTCATCAAATTCCTTTGAGCGGTTTACGAGCAGTTGAGGATAGAAGAAAAGTGTGACGACGCAAGATGACAGTGATCCCTATGTGTCGACCATGCATTCCGCAGACGACACAAAAATTGTCAATATCCGAGAAGCCGGCTAATTCCGGAAAACTTTCAGGCATAACCGCAACAGACTTTTTCTCGAAATGAACAGTCAGATAATCGGACCGGCATAACACATTCAAATACCAGACCTTATGAAATTTTGGCGGTCCGGACTGAGCCAAAAAAAAAAATATGCAAGTTTACGGTCACCTGACCGACCATAGTTTTATCGTCCCAACCCTAACTTTTTTATCGGCAATTTTCTGAAATTCCGGAAATTCCTGCCTTATCTGTCACCGGTACCGGTATTTATCGTATAACAACGATTCATGTAAAGTAATGTCTCCAAATAATTTTGAGGTTACTCCTACATTGTCAGTCGGAGAAGTAGTGACATTTTTCAGTGTTAGAGAGTTTACTTTTACCTGTTTGAATGAGCCCTTAATAAAAAAAAAAAAAAAAAAAAAAACTACCGACCCAATTTTTTTTCAGCATGTGACAGTAAACTCAATTTTTTTTTTGCCCTGACAGGATCAACGATATTCTCAAACTTTGAATTTTGCCTTGCCAGATCTTCTAATTGTACTTTGGTGTGAAGCAATGCAAGTATTAGAATCCAAAACAGTAAAAAAAAAAGGAAAAAAAGAAATACTTACAGTTACAGCAACTTGGGTCCTAGTTGTATAAGCATACTGTGGTGTAGCATGAGTTGCTTGATATCCTTCATATGCTCCTGCAGCCCTTGGTGCAGCAGCTGCAGCATATGCTGCCTGGGGGGCTGCAGCTACATAGGCTGTTTGAACTGTTGGGTAGGCAGCAGCTGATTGAGGATTTGCTGCTGGGTACACAAAGTGTGCCATTTTTGCAGCTTAAACTGTTGAAATAAGGATTATATGAATTTTAGCCTTTAGGCCTATGTTGTTTTGCAGAGATGCAGTTTATCAGTTTAATAAGATATACTGTCTTTAACATTTCACTTTTTATAATTGTGCAATCCACTGAATGCATATTAAAGATTGGACAAGTACCACCCAATAATAATACCATCGGATACTCTATCACTCAAACTGGATACTCTATTACTCAAACTATAAACAAATTTATCATGAATATCAAATAAACATGTGCATGTTTATACTGCTGTGCACAATTGCAGCTTTTTATACACAAAATTAAAGATAAATAATTGACATGTACAGTGAAACTGTTAAATTTTGCACTGCAATATAAACAAGTGTATGATGTGACTTTTGTCAATGACCACAAACTTACTTGTCATTTCCTATTTCAAACAATTGCATTCAATGATATTATTGATTTGTGGTTTGCAAAATTATCAAAAGTGAAAGGGTAACGACAATGCATTATAAAATGTATTACTACCATGTTTTTGAAACTTCTAAAGTTTAAAGCTATGTTTAACATTAATTTTGTTTGACGAGTTAAATTGAAATAGGTAGGCATTTTCTAGTATAAGTATGTATGGTTCCCATATTCGTGATGATTTTTTATTGCATATAAATAATTTTGATAGATCCTTTAAGAATATTAACCTAAGGGGTGTACTTATGCAAGTAAGACCTGTATAAAGTATATTAATAGTAAATGCAAGAATCTGTGTACTTAATTAAATAACAAAATTGTATAGAACAGAAAAATATTTCAAATGACTGATTGGGCATTGTTAATATACAACTTCCACATAAACTTTGTTAAAATGGATACAAAAATGTAGAATCTATAGCACTAACAAGAAGCTGATAGGGAAAAACTATGTCAAGGGCAGTAAAACGAATAAAAATCAAATAGTGCTCGTTTTTGAACTTGATCAATGTGTTGCCAATTTACACCTTCCATATAAATTCACTTGAAATCCGTTGAGAAATGTAGAATTGAGAGCGCTAACAAAAATTGTTGATGGACGGATGCAGTGAAAACTATACATGTAGGGTCCCGCATCATTCGGTGCACAGCCCTGATTAAGATCCAGTTTTCGGAATGTAGCTACTGTACTGTGAAAATCTGTTACACTGACAAAGCTACAAAGAGGTCACATTACTAAAAATAGAACAGGCTGGGTGGGATTCACATCAGGAGGTTTTACACAGATTACTGGTTCAGGTTGGTTTAAAACTGCATAAATATGTAAACATATTGCTAGTCTAACATTATTATGTCGTTAAAACAATATTTTAGTGCAGAAATTTAAATAACAAGATTTAACGTAAGTGATCTTGATCTTCCCTTTTCTCAAAGTGTGAACTTTATCATCTTGATTGTAGGCCTTCATTTCCTTTAGGGGCCCCACTCCTTTATGGCTAGGTTTCCTAATGGAAAGGGTTTGGATTAAGGGTTTCATGTATTTCGATTAAACAAACGCAATCAATAACTCGGACGTGCTGAGATCGTTTCCACCTTGACTGCTTAATTGATTGACCACTCTGAAGACAATTCAATTAATACACTAAGATAGTATTTATATTATCCGAATTTTTAATAGGTAATTTTAGTAGTGAAATTAAATATGCATGCTTTTTAAGACCTTTAAAGACTATTCAGATTTACCAATAAATTGTTGATATCTAGTACATACATGTATATTCTTAATGCTACAATCTTTCAATTAAGCTAATAAAAATATGGGGTCACCGATCAGTTTATAGAGTTACGACGTCATCTTTATTACCTTGTTTTGAATCTTCCGCTTATACATTATTTGGCCAATATTTTTTTCAAGATTGTTTTTGGGGGAAAACACAGATTGTTTTGAAGGCGGCATGAGTTATGTAACAAAAATATGTCACAATGAAATAAATAAAATGCATGGTGCCGGCACAATGTGGTATTAATAACTTCCCGCCATTTTTTATGGGGACTCGAAGTATGCAAAATCGCTAATCGCAAAAATTTTACCAATAAAAATAGAATTACATTTTTACAGAAGATGGAGATTTACTTATTCTTCAGATTAAGAATATAAATACATATGGTCACCGTGTCAGAGGAAAAGATATTTACCGAAAATGCGTTAAAACAAGAGGCTGTCGAATGACAGCAAACCAGATTTTCCTGCATGGAAATGATGTTTGCAAATCTGGATTCCCAAACAGGATGAAGTAAAGAAATATAAATGAATTTTTGTAGGGTTTTGTAGGGCTCAGAAATGGAAAGGCAAAAATCAACCTTGACCTCCTATTTATAGTAAGTGACAAATATTGGAATTTTTGAGAGTATATAAGTACACACACATCTGTTAAGCAGGGGTTGGTAGCAGAAATCATGAAGTCAATGATGAAAGAAATACGCCAATTTTTTAGAACCATAACTCCTGAACGGTGAAAGTGAAAATCGTCAATATCGGAACGGTAAAAGAGGAAATCGTCAATATCAAACTTGACCTCCATTTTGTCATCAGTAACAACATATTAAAATTTGAAAAGCTTTGGTTGAACAGTTCATAAGTTATCACAGGGACACCACTGGAAAAGCCATTTTTCAATCTTTCAAGAACCATAACTCTTGAACGGTGATTGTGAAAATCGTCAATATCGAACTTGACCTCCATTTTGTCATCAGTAACAACATATTAAAATTTGAAAAGCTTTGGTTGAACAGTTCATAAGTTATCACACGGACACCACTGGAAAAGCCATTTTTCAATCTTTCAAGAACCATAACTCCTGAACGGTGAAAGTGAAAATCGTCAATATCGAACTTGACCTCCATTTTGTCATCAGTAACAACATATTAAAATTTTAAAAGCTTTGGTTGAATAGTTCATAAGTTATCACACGGACACTACTGGAAAAGCCATTTTTCAATCTTTCAAGAACCATAACTCTTGAATGGTGAAAGTGAAAATCGTCAATATCGAACATGACCTCCATTTTGTCATCAGTAACAACATATTAAAATCTGAAAAGCTTTGGTTGAACAGTTCATAAGTTATTGCACGGACACTGTTTGGCAGCCGCCCGCCCGCCCGTCCGCCATACATCACCAAATTAATAACCGATATTTTGCTATGAAAATCCGGTTAAAAATGAAGGGAATAACTTGTGCATTTTTTTTATATACATGTACAAATAGCTTCTACTGGGTTGTTAGAAACTTTTCATTTGAAATCTGTTTGAAAAAAAACTTCCATCAAGCAGGTTGTTATTCTTTTTAAAACTTTGGTTTTGAGGTAAATTATTCCATAAAAACTTTTGAAATGTGCTTTTTACTTGAGGCTTTTTAACTGTTTTTTTTCTAGTGTGGCAAAGTGTATAATGACCTTCTTTTTTCTCGCATTGTATTAATTTCCATTACACTTATGAAAAACTCTAAATAATTTAATGGTCGGAAGTCTGGCCATATATAACAAGATGTCAGTCAGCTCATAGCACTATCTCTAGTGGCGGATAGGGGCATGATGGCTACCGGAAATGGGAATTTCGTGGAATATCGTACGTCAGAGACAAATTGCGAAACAATAACATTCAAAAACAATATGCGCAGAGACAATAGTAGGCCTTGTCTTTAAAAGCATTATATCAAAATTTCAGATCCAAATTTTCAAAGATTTTGATATCACTTCCAGTTTAACATCAACAAACACATGTCGAACAATCGATGTTTATTATGCTTGCCATCAAAATAAAGGTCATTTCAGATGAAAGCTAACTGTCATTAAAACATTTCATCAAAAATACTTTTCAGGCAATGTTATTTCAATTATTAATGAATAAAAGAACAATCACGTATGGCAGAATGCTTCCAAAAGGGGGAGAGTGACTTGGCAAATAAATTTTGAAACTGGCGATAAAAATGATGCTTTGGAGATTTTTTTGGCGACAAGTTTTTGAATGCCAGCGCTACCACTGCCTGCTTATCAATATAATTATAAGAAAGAATGATATTTAATATAAATAACATTTACAAAGTTTAAAGCAATTAGAGCCAGATAAAATGCATAAACATCCTAGATGTGAACTGCAACAGGCTGCTCCATTGCAAGTAATTGAACTCCCTTTGTACATAATACATGTAGTAGGTAATTTGGCCAGTTCATGTGTTTGTTTGAAAGAGAGTTTTGGAGACAAAGGTCTGGGTTTTAAAACCATTAAGGACTGATTTGGTAAAAATATATACAAAATAAATCACATATTCATGAAGTCCCTATACACTATGTTGCCGGGTAATTCGGCACAGCGATTAATTAGGCGCATTCAAATAATTTTCGTGTTAATGTGCGCAGAATTACCCGAAATGACTGTACTTATAGTTATATTAAGTTAATATAATCACAAGTTACAAATTCTATTACAGCTGCGGAATATTGGATAGAAAATGTTATTGCAATATAGGATCACTTATGCTCATGCCTATCTGCAACGCATGCAGACCATACTATAAAAAATAACCCCAAAACGAACAAAATCCTGAGGCTACAAATTATACATGTGCTTGTGCTTGAATGTGGCTGGACGCCATTTTTTTCATCTCGATTCGAAACATCATTTTCTCGTGCAAGACATTTAGAACACATGATAAATTATCTAACTTAAGGTGTATCTTTCTATAAAATGTTCAATGCATTTACCAAGAATAGTAAATTGAACACTCGTTCTCTTTAAATAACTTATATTGTTCACTGTCACAGGTCTGAAATGCCCGAAATGTTGTCTACCGGCAATGACGTCATGAATGAATTAAACTTTTTAAAAAATACTTAAAAATGTCTTTAATTTAAGTTTAATAGAAAAAAGATATGAATTGTGTTATTGTTGTAACAATGATATTCTTTGTTAAAAAAAACTTTGATGATAGATATAATATTTGGTATTATATTTGTGTTACGAAATTTCGTACAAAACGATACTATATTTCAAGCGGTGCAAAGGGGATTCTGTGTGATCTACCATTGTTAAAATAATTTCGAACGGAATTAGATGTTTTAAAGTTAGGGTGTTCAAGGTTTACTAAAAGTTCCAAAGTTACTAAAAGATAAATCATAGTTTACAACACTTGAATATTACAATGATACAAATTTAAAAATTTTGTTAGGATAAACTGAACTTGAGAATAATTATTGTAGAACTCACATTTTTTCTCTACACCTTATTTTCATGTCTTTGATAAGTATTGTATTTTCTACATGTTCATCTGAAAAAAACGCACTTCTATTTTTAGGAACTTAATTCATTTCTAAATGATACTGTTTTTTTTAACATAATCTCTTCGGTCATTTTTTTTTATTTGCCCAGAAAGCCACTGGCGCCAATCACGGTCCATACTTACATTTTTTCTGATCTATAAAACCTGGAGTCGGTGGAGAAAATAAAAATGACAGTTTAAAATGTTCCTTTTATTTTCATTTGGCCTGGGCAAAATAGTTAATTTCCTTTCCACGGTTATTATAGTCCTTTTGTCTCAATCAAGTAACACAAAAAAAACTTTAAATACCGAATCTTGCATATTTATAAATTTCGTGCTATTAGGTACTTTATTTTGTGGCTCAGCCTGATTTATATTTACGAATGAGGTCCTTGTACCGATGATAAAATTTAGTAAAGGTTTTGACAAGTTTGTGATATCGAAGTCCCTGGCGTAATAATTTTTCAGTAATACAGTGATTTCTTTCGTTAAAATCCTATACGCTGTTACATACACGAGCGAATCGAACAAGTTGAGATTATAATAATCAGTCATGGTCTAAGATGTGAGATGGGACAATTCCACCCGAAGGTTCACATTTTCAAGTCAGAAACGAGGCTTGAACCTAGTGCAAAATAAATTAATAGATATTTACTATTATTAATGTTAAGTTATTTAGTAGCTATATTGTATGTGTATATTGGTGATTATGTTTATGAACAATTATAAATGGGGCCCTAATTTGGTTTAATAAAGTTATTCTATTCTATTCTATGAAATACATGGAATTTTCTTACTGACTATAAAGTAAACAGAGTCAGTTTTTTCTACATTCAATGACCAATAAAACCTCGGGATCATTAACAACAAATTAAACACTTCCAGGTGTTTCAGTTCTGTACTTTTGGGACCCCGTTAAAGGTTTGTCTCATGCGAAATTTACTCCATATATCTTTGGCAAGCCAACACCTTACTTCAATGTGAAATTTTCTGACAGTTTGTCATCTTATTTTTGCACATTACCTATGAGTCATATCCAGTGTAGTGCAGACGCTCGAAGTTTAGTTAGACTTTTCCTGAGCTCATAAATTTCTAATTGGTGATATACATTTGTAGTTCTCTGTAAAAGCTATACAACTTGTGAACAATACTCTTTAATTGACATTTTCATATAATGCACTGAATTAGTACGATATTTAGGTCTGATATTTTATTGTTCGTTTATCACTGATCATTGTAACATTTAGACGAATTTTTGGAAACTTTTTGAAACTGGATTTACCATGCATGTCATATTGTCCATGTGCCTGATCCATTTCAGTACGATTGACTTTTGTATTATTGTACAATGTTTTCTCCTTTGGAATAATAACAAGATCTTTTCATCTTTAAGATTTTGTATTTTTGTTCAATGTTTTCTCCTTTGTCATAAGCCCCCTGTGCTACGCTCTCCACGACCTCTACGATCGCCAAGATCGCAGCAGGGTCGTGGAAAAATTGGAAAACCATCTTCAGTGTAAAGGTATTCACGACACCCCTACGCTCAAAATACGTTTTTTTCGATAATCATTCACGTTGCTACTACGCTCTCCTACGTTTTCGCTACGATGCCTGCGTTTGTGGTACGTTCAAGCTACGCCAATAACACGATCATACGACGCCCCCAGGCCGATGTTGTACGACCTCTCACGATTGTGACACGACATCGATACGCGCTTGACGATCGTAATACGTTGTCACTACGCTGCTACCACGAGTATTACGACCTTGCTACGTTGTTCTCACGATCTAGCCACGATCAGCAAATAAACTATATAAAAGGACAATTTCTTGCTTGAATGTATATTAGTTCTCACTACGATGTCTCACTACGATGTCTCTGCGCTTCCTCTACGACCACCAAATAAACTATATAAAAGGATAATTTCTTGCTTGAATTTATATACGATGTCTCACAACGATCTCACTACGATGTCTCAGCGCTTCCTCTACGACAGCGGTACGATGTCTGTACGATCAAAAGTGGCGACGACCTCGCTACGTAAATTTTGAGCATGTTCAAAACAGTCGTGGCACCTGGAGATTCTACTACGACCTATCACGCGCAATGCCGACCACACTACGCTACTTGAAGACCTCAGTACGACCCCACTAAGATGTTCCACGATCAAAACATTTTTTATGGTCGTAGTCCAGTCTTCGTTCAGTGTAAAGGGGGCTTTACTAACACAATCTTTTCATCTCGAAGATTTTAAATTTATAATTTCTGGCAAATATTTTACAGCCTTGGTTTTTATGGTGAGTTTTGACTAAACTGAGAAAAGGAGGAGTTTTTGGGTAGCCGTAAAAATGATTAATCACGTCTGTACAAAGTCAGACTATCAATGTGGTTTCAAACCCTTACATTTTTTTTGGCTCTGTTGCAATTTTATTTATGTTATGCTGTTGACATCCTGGTATGTGACGTCCCTTTCTAAAACAATTTGTGCATGCAAATTCCAAGTGAAATATCTTTTAAGTATCATTCATTTGAATGTTTTCACCAAACGTTGATAAGTATTGTTTTAGAGGACTAGAGAGAAATACATTTATTCAATGACAACAATTTTGATCCACATTTCGTCGAATTACAACTTGTCAGTTGTGCTCACACAAGACAGTAAGATATTAACGAACAGATTCAAATGTCAAGGCCACACCAAATTGATTTTAAGTTCTTTGGATTTTTTAATGGCAAAAATGTGCCAGCGAGCGAAATTTTATTTTCGAATTTTTTCTTCATGACTATTTTTTCAGTTGAAGATCAAATTTACGTTCGGCACAACTTTTTTGAAACTAAAATATTGCAAGAAAGGAAAAAAAAACATTTTTTTACCAAATTTTATGAGCGGGCGAACACTTTTTAATTTTTATTTCTTGAAAAATGAAAAAATTGGGGCGAATTTTCAGCCTTTTTGCAAAATGAAGCAGCGATTTTTTTTTCTCAAAATTTACGAAGTCCGAAAATCGGATCGGCGAAATCCAAAGAACTGAAGATCAATTTGGTGTGGGAAAAAATTACCAAAAAGTGTGAAGCCAAAATCATCTTCAGACAGCACCCTGCACAGGAAGATACTTTTTATCGTAAAGTTTAACAATTTTATACAAGTAAATTTATTAAAAATGCGTAAAAAGTTTCAAATCACCATTCTTCCATTTGTAAATATGATTTCAGGTCATTTGGAATCTCAAGGGTATTGATATTGCCCTCAATTTTAATCCCTTTAAACATTTTTCTGACAGTAGCTCTGCATAAATGTTTTAGCGATTTCATGTTAGCTTGATAATTGATTAGAGTTCGGATCATGTGATCAGTGTCTATTCCTTTCTTTTCTTGGAACCAAGTATCCTCGTTTAGATTATAACCGGCGTCTAACAACAACTGGCAGTTGCTATAATCATTATTAACAACAATATTTGTTAACGGAGTCCCTTTGGCAAGTGATGAATGGTTATTTAAGACACAGCCGCTTTTCACAATAACTTTGACTAAATTAGAATTTCTACATATGCAAGCGTAGTGAAGAGGAGAACAGAAAAGCCGATCATACAGGTTTACATCGGCTCCATACTGTATTAAAAGTTTGACTAGATCAATATTTTGACCAATTGTAGCATGTATCAGAGGAGTCACTTTGTCCTTGTCGAACTGGTTAACATTGGCACCATTTTCAAGAAGGTATTTAACAACTGAATACTGATTTCCCATACAGGCCCAGTGAAGTGAATTTCTCCTCATGCACGGATCAGTAAAATTAATAGAACATCCCACTTCAACAAGAAATCTAACTGTCTCAAAATGTCCTTCATGGGCGGCAATACCTAATACTGTAGCCCCCTCCCATTTCATTGGGCTATGAAAAACAGAATTTTTGTCTGTTCCACTTGAAAATAGTTGTTTAACTTTTGATATGTTTCCATTCAAAACGGCGTCAAATAAAAGTGTCGTAGGATCTTGATATTGTAAAATAAATCCACCAATGTGAGAATCTAGAAAGAAAAAAAAACATTATTGCCAGTTACTCAGATACAGTTAAATAATGCAGTATATTAAACTGCATGTATTGGTAATTTTATATCATCTGTACCAAGATAAAAACATTTCTCGAGAATCTAGATGTATCATATATACTCAGAGGTAGTCATGATGTGACATATTTTTTTTAATCTCCAAAGTCATGCCTTGGCTAAACACTACTGACTGATGGTTTGTAGAAATCCTGTCATGTCCGATTACACTTTGTCTTGTTAACTTATCAAACAAATGTTCAAAAAATTTAATGAAACTTCCAGCTACAGCAATACTTCGAATTAAGTTGAATATTGAGTTGAAGTTTTGAGTAGTGATTTGGAAAATATGAAAATGCCCATTTTATGATTTATAAATCATAAAGACGTCAGTAAAGGAATATATTAAGCCACTGTGTATCTTGTCTTCAGTGCCATACTCACTGATTTTTTTCTAACAGCCGATCGTGGATATTTCATTCAAACCCCCGTGATTGAAAGTATTTTCAGAATTCAAGCGGCTCAGATTTAGCCTTTATTGTGAAAAGAGACCCCTTTAATTGATTCATACTTACAGTTCTTACTTTTCCAACTATTTTCATATATAAAGCCATTCTCCAAAATTACCCAAAACATTATCTTGTCCTCACCAGAATATTAACAAGACCAGTTACTGGCCACGTGTAGTACTTTAAATTACCATACCCATGACGTCGTTAAGAAAATATTAAAAAACATTTTGAAGTTGAAAGAGTGCACTTAAATTCGTGTGTCTCGGGTAGTTAATAATATCATTTGGTTTTGTTTTACATTTAGGACGGATTAAACAACAGTAGGGCGTACCTCGGAAGGTTTAAATACATATTTCACCTTGGGATTGTCTGTGACCTACACAGGAAACTCTTAAATATGAATTGACCTGGTAAAGAACTCATTCAAATTTAAATACTAAATCTCAATCAAGTATAAACGTAACAGTGCATACATGAATCATTTGTATAAATATCAATAAAGTATGTCAACGCGGTAAATTTGATTCACACAGGCAAATGTTTATTTATGTGCGGGAAGAACTGAACAATCATTCTCCAAAAATGATATTTTCTGAAAAAACTGTTGGAGGAAAAATGACTAACTGGTCTAATGGTATTCAAAATCATTCAAAACTAAAATGAATGGCGCACAATGCCATTAGTTACTGAAGAATACCTGAAAGTTTTATGGAAATCCATTCACTAGTTTTAGTAGCCTTTGAAAATTTAAATACGATGCAAAATGACGGATATGGTATTCCAAATCATTCTGAAAAAAAATTAAAATGAATGGAGCCCAATGCCATTAGTTAATGAAGAGTTCCTAAAAGTTTTATGGAAATCCATTCACTGGGTTTAGCAGGCTTTAAAAATTAAAATACGACACAAAACGACTGGTGTCGACACTCCTAAGAAGACGACACAAAAAGTCCTTATTTATCAGACCGATTCAAACTTTTTTTTAAATACAACACATAATTTGCATGTCCGTATCGGTCACCTCCGATAGTTTAAAAAAGTTTAAAAGAAAAAAATATGAATTTATATTATGCTATGGTCAAATAGTTTTAGAGGAATAGACTTTTTAAGATTTGACTATACCACAGAGCTGGAATTGGGATGAAAAGAAAGTTTGTATAAGACATTTCAGTTTATTTAGCCCAGAAATACATCAAAATAGATTTTTGGAAAATTCGGCCAATGTCTATTTCCACCATGCTGTAAGTTATAGATAATTCCATAGATGTTTCATCCTAAGTTTTGTCTAATTTGACCAAGAATCTCGGTGCAGAGTTTGAAAATATAATTTTACTCCTTAGGGTCAAAGCAATACAAAATACGAGACATAAAATAATAAAACAACGCAATCAAAAGACATAGACAAATAAAAGTATTTTATTAAAATTAAGAACCTTTCCCTGTGACCAGGTCTGATGCCTCAGTTTTAAAGACTGTTTGACTCCAGTATGACAAATTAACTAGTTCTATTCACGGAATTAGGCGACAATATGTATTTAACTTTATCTGTATTATTAATATTCTTAAAGGATGTATCACAATTATTTATATGCGATTAAAAAAAATCATCACAAAGGGCAGAATTTATCTTAAAATTTAAAATAAAATGTTTCCCGTCGCCAAGAGCTTTGCATATCTTACACAGTCTTTGCTCTCCGGGTATATTTTTTTTATATCGTCCAGTTTCTATACCCAATTGATGGTCGCTCATCCTGATTTTAGCAATCAATTGTCTATATTTAATGTTATTACAATTCAAATAAATTTCTGTACCACAACTATTTTTTTATTTTTCCATTTAGGAAAAGTTTTGAGGAATCATCACATTTTGATAATGTTTTTAATGTTAATTTTTCCTAGGAGTCAGAAATCGACTTATTGACCGTGTCTTTTAGACCATTTTTTAATGATTAAAAAGGTGAACCGAAGTTACTGCTTAGTTAATCTTTAGCTATTTTTTCTACACATGAGAACCAAGAATAAATACCTTCTGAATGCAAGTTCAGATTCACTTGTAGATATTCCTTGACAAGAGGATTAATATTATCCGATTTAATTCTATAAATATACATATTGTAAATAAGATTTGGACATTTAACAAAAGAATCAATAGTAAACCTTCCTAGTTCTGATCTGGAACTTGTATTTGAAGCAATTCTCTTAAGGCCTAAAATAGCCTTGTAAAATTTTGAATGAACCTTCTCAAAAGGATTCTTTCTGCAAGGTCAAGCAAATCACAATATATGTTATTAATTTAAGGTGGTACCTAACACTACAGGGAGATAACTCTGTAAAATCAGCTAAACGTTTTAATAACGTTGTGTATTTAATGGAATATTAAGCTTTTCAATGATCAATATTAGTGTTTGTCAAACTGCTATACAATCAGTGTAATTTTTCTGATGAATTGGTTGGTTCAAATGTTTTGAAATTTAAAAAATTTTGTCAATGGGTCAAAGTAACTACTTTGTCAAAATTTCATGAAAATTAAACGAGCCAAATTAATTTTAGTGAAAGTGTTGGGTACCACCTTAAGCTCTCTGAGTATATTAAATGTCGAATGAAAAATGGTAATTAAAAAAAAGATGCATCTTTAAAAAAGTGGCTTCATAAGTACTATGGTCTAGGAGTTTTCACTGTGGGAGTTTTAATAAATGTTCAAATCGTGAACTTAACGTAAGGACAAAACGATCTCGGACTCAGCCATGAAAAAGCTCACAAGTTGGGTAATAGGTTGTATTAAAAAGAGGGAATTTTTAAGATAATATCACGTGGATAATACTAGTCAGAAATGAAAATGTTTAGAGCGACGCTATATTAAATGATTCAATACTGAAATTTCAGTCCACATATACGACATATGCTTCATTAAAAATATATTGTTCACATGTATCATAATATATAAACCATTATGTTGTATATATACATTACCCATAGCAATCTTGTCTGCGAAGAGTAACCGTCTTTTATCATGTTTATCTTCTGTTCTATTTTATGTTAGCTGATCCAGTTTAAGGACAAACTGTTAGGTCATTAAACCGTAGGTAAACGGGTTGCAGTTTTATCCAATATTTGTCCAGGGCACGATTTCTCAA
The DNA here is from genome assembly GCA_028015205.1 of Mytilisepta virgata. NCBI lineage: Eukaryota > Metazoa > Mollusca > Bivalvia > Mytilida > Mytilidae > Mytilisepta > Mytilisepta virgata. Next base: position 36,311,367 of record CM051517.1, read on the forward strand.
GTCCAAGTGGCAGAATGCATGTACTTTTGATTATAAATGTGCCCGGGTATATAATTACGGGAATGTACAAAATATATATCATTATAGACAGCAGATGATATAGACTGATATATAAAAAATACTAATTAAATATTAGAGAGGGACTTGTTGCAAGTCTAATATATATACTGCATCATACAAATTCCTTTTCAAGAATATAATGAAAACTACTCCTACTAACTTGTACGATCGTACATGAATGACAAGAGGAGAAATAGCCATTTGATTTTTGGAAGAAATTTTAAAAAAATGCAGGTTCCCAAATCTTGCAAAACATTTCGGTCTCAAGAATTGTTACAAAAATACGTCGTTGATTTCTGGATCAACCAGTAGTACATTTGAAAAAAAAAAAGAATCGAGTGAAGAAAAATCTAGAATCAAGAATGCTAAAAAGAGGCCCTCTTCCCCTAAAAATCAAAGAATGTTTAACCTGTGTTGATCCCCATATATAATCAGCTGACTTTTGTTTACAAACTTAACCGAGATTCTGACCGAAATAATTTGCTACAAAGAATTTTATTTCCAATATTCGATGAATAATGATGAGAACTGCTTACCCATTTTTGATATTCTGCAATTTCATCCCTATTTCATCTTCATAAATTGCTGTGGCAAAAATTATCACTGACGAAGGTTTACTGACCTACTTTACTATTATAGACAACCAATGAAGCTTTACTGTCCACGCGCTTTCTCCAATAAAATAGGAGGCTCTAGCGGCCGTACCTGCATCAAGAAGCTACATTAAAGGTTTGACGGATTTTTGGTTAATGTAGTCGAGCAACCAAATACAGCTAAATTTTATTGACAAAAAGAATGTTTTGTTTTCATTGAAATTACAAGCCGAGAAACGTACTATATTTTAATTGAGGCGAACTTATAGGTAATGTCCAAATAGCAACATTAGGGGGTAATAAGGTATTTTTGCTGTTCAGGTAAAGTAAAAACGCGAATAACAGCTAGGTGCATACAAAATATATATATATATATATATATATATATATATATATATATATGACTTTTGCGCCACCTTTTAAAAATTTCAATTCGATCTTACGTTTGCCATTTTACAGGTAAATTAAATTGACTCATAAAAATTAAATTTATAAAGTAAAAAGACATATCTAATAGATTAGATGAAATGAAGTCCATGTATTCTGATTTGTTACCCAAGAGTTTAATACTTCACCATGAATAACCGAGGATAAAATATGACAACTGAGAAGTTTGTTCAACGATTTGTTGTTAATTTGATTAGAAAGTCAAATAGACAAGATAGATATTCATAGTATTATACATACCTTCCTACAGGAGAAGTGGACGATTGTTTTGTGGAGTACATTATGGCAAACCCATCATCTGATCCGAATTAAACGAAATCCACCTCGTTTTTGGGCGGCAGCACAGGTCGAGAATTATAAGAGGACAAGCAATGGTCATGAGTCTTTTCGTGTACATTTTAATGAACAATCCAAATATCTTTCTTTTTATTGAAATGCTAAAGAAAATTCAGCTAGGCCATTACCTACGTAAAAATTAGAGCCATATTGACTTTTTACCCGCTGCAATCATAAAGCAAGGAAAGGAAAAGATGGACTTCGTAATTGACATTAAGAATTCCATCCCACAGTCAGAAATTCAATACCTCCAAATATTCCGCTAGGATGGACTTGCATTAAATATTGATCATGATTTTAATGTCTTCTTCTAAGATCTAGAGTCTAATGTTTTAGTACATATATATATTTAGTGCTTTCATCTGTTATTTTAAATTTGTGTATTACTTATTTAAGTGCTGTACTGAAAAATGTTATTATGCGACTAGATAAATCAATAAAATTTATATCTGTCAAATAGCTAGAAGTTTTTATCGGAATACATTACCTACGTTTATCTGTAAAATGGCGCAAATAAAAAAAAATGAAGTGGCGCAAAAGATATTTTTTCTGGCACATAATGTAGAAAAAAATGTCGCAAATGGCATGCTGATTGGCGTAAAAAGAAAATATTTTTCGATCCTTTATCTGCCAAAGGCCATAATTTCAGTCCGAGAGCTGATAATGGATCCGTTGTGAATATGTCATTGTATATGCAGTGCAGATGAAGCATTGAAGTGTATTCAAAATATGAAAACTGATAAAGCTACAGAGGACGACCAGATCAGAAATTTATTACATCAACATCTGATATGTTTTTACCACTTTATGTCATTTTTATACGACCGCAAAATATTTGCGGTCGTATATTGGTATGACGTTGGCGTCGTCCGAAGACATTTAATTGGTTTTCGTACTATAACTTCAGTATAAGCTAATAGAAATCTATGAAATTTAAACACAAGGTTTATGACCACAAAAGGAAGGTTGGGATTGATTTTAGGAGTTTTGGTCCCAACAGTTTAGGAATTAGGGGCTAAAAAGGGGCCCAAATAAGCATTTTTCTTGGTTTTTGCACAATAACTTTAGTATAAGTAAATAGAAATCTATGAAATTTAAACACAAGGTTTATGACCACAAAAGGAAGATTGGGGTTGATTTTAGGAGTTTTGGTCCCAACAGTTTAGGAATTAGGGGCCAAAAGGGTCCAAAATTAAACTTTGTTTGATTTCATCGAAAATTGAACTATTGGGGTTCTTTGATATGCCGAATCTAACCGTGTATTTAGATTCTTAATTTTTGGTCCCGTTTTCAAATTGGACTACATTAAGGTCCAAAGGGTCCAAGATTAAACTTCTTTAAAATTTTCCATTTTAAATTGGTTATTTCTGATTTATATATAAAAGCAAATAATACTGATATGGTTTGAATAGGTAAATTAAAAATTTTTAAGTTCTTAAACCACATTAATTCTGTGTCAGAAACCTATGCTGTGTCAAATATTTATTCACAATCCAAATTCAGTGCTGTATCAAGCTTGAATTTTGTGTCCATACTTGCCCTAACTGTTCTAACTGTTCAGGGTTCGACCTCTGCGGTCGTATCAAGCTGCGCCCAGCGGAGCATTTTATTTCAATATAATTTTTGACACTGGTATATTTCCAGACTCATGGCTATCTGGCGATATTATTCCGTTTTACAAAAAAAAGGGGATGTAGTCTGATCCCAAAAACTACAGACCTATCACTATTCTTAGCTGCTTTGGAAAATTATTTACTGCAGTCTACATTTTCAGATCAATTTTCTCTTATTCATGAAAACCAAACGCAATTCAGAAAAAAATATTCAACAATGGACAACATTTGTGTACTTCATATTCTTTTTGAGTTGCTAGAATTAAAGAAAAAGAAACTTTTTGTGCTTTCGTAGATTTAAAAAAAAGCATTTGAAATTGTCGGGAGAGATGGCCTTTGGCATAAGTTAATTGTTAGTAAAATAACTGGGAAAATGTATTATGTTATTGTGGATATGTATATAAAAATGTTAAATCGAGAATTGTCTATAATAATCAAACCTCAGATTACTTCCCATGCTGTGCGACAAGGCGAAAATTTTTATCCCTTCTTATTTGCTGTATTTATATATTATTTAGAGGCTTTCCTCACGGACAAAAATATTCAAGGTGTAAAAACTATAACCGATGAATTTGAGAGTGAACTTGATGTATAACTAAAATTATTTACATTTTTATATGCAAATGATACTGTTCTCTTAGCCGAATCAGCAGAGCACATGCAGAGCGAATTAAATGTCTTTCAAGATTATTGCGATTTTTTGGAAACTCAATATAGCTAAAAGTAAGGTTATGGTTGTTTAGAAACATTTAAAGTTCAAATTTCAGAATACCGATATTGAAGTTTTTCCGAATTTGTGTATTTGGGTATTTTATTTTCTAAAATTGGGTCATTTAAGAAAAATAAAGAATATTTGGCAGAGATAGCCACTAAGGCTACGTATGAAGTCTTAAACCGAGGAAGAATCTACAACTTGTCTTTAAGTTGTCAACTCGATCTTTTCGATAAAATGGTAACTCCTATTTTAATATACGGATCAGAAGTATGGGGTTTTGAAAATTAAGTTATGTTAGAGAGAGTTCACTTAAAATTTCAAGTTATTGTTAAATTTAAAATCAATTATAAGCACACAAGTTTTATGGTATGAATATATCGTGAGCTGGGAAGATATCCTGTAGAAATATATGTTAAATTAAGAATTATGTCATTCTGGTGTAAACTTATAAATGGAAAACAATCAAAGTTATCTGTTTTGGTATATAAACTTATGTTCATTAAAAGTAATGAAGGTCATGTGATAAAATGTGTTGCATTTATTAAATCTATATGGCAGCGACACAATTTTCACAACGAGAAATGTCTTAAATAAAGTTTAAAGTTACGATTATTTGGTGAGATCAGTTCAAGCGGTCTCTGAACAATAGCATGAATGACACACTGTTTCAGACTGAATTCAAATTTTAGGAATATTTTGACTTTTTAAACAGTAAAAATATGAAAACTCTTTATAAATTTAGATTATGTAATCATAGATTACCTATTGAGACTGGGTACATATCATGAGAGAAAATAGATTATATATAAATGCAATTTATGAGATTTGAATGACATTTGGGATGAGTTTCACTACTTGCATGGTTCTCGAATTATTTTAGCTGTAATACTACTATAAAATGGCAGTGTAGGTTACATAAGTGTACCGGTATATAATAAAATGAATTGTATAGTTTTATATTCTTTCTCCTGCTTTGAATGTAAATACACGTTTTAATCTCATATACATGAATAGAACTACACGAATAAATATCAAAATACATTTTTACTTCAAAATTATTTTTTCTCAGTTAAACATGAATACAGAACTATAGCAGTACGCTGTTTTCATATTCTTTAGCACCTGTCCTTATGATCTCTGCATTTTGGTGACTTCAATAAACTTACCCTAGATAATGAGGAGGACTGTATCTTAGTACACTTCCATATTATTGAACTTTAAACTTAAGAAATAAATCATTTATCCTTTTCTTTAATCGAAGTGGTCTGATATTGCTCTTGTTGTAAAATACACTGACTTGCAATTGCTACATTTAAATAATCGAGCATAATTCCATAGTAAATCATTAAATTATAAAAAAAAACCCTGCAAATTAAATTACGTTAAGTTGGAACAAAAGCAAAAGGAATTAGATCACATGATAATACATTAATAATATCTTAAAATACAAACATATTAGAAACCCTCTCGTATGAAGGGATATTTATGTTAAATTTGTCAAAAAAAAAAAAATTTTAATGATAAAATCTTTTTTCATTACTTTTGCAACATTTTCTACTCTTTATTCTAAAACTGATGGTTAACTGAATTATTGGTAAACAAGTTTCAAATTTAAAATACACGAGATTCGTCATCCCGCAGTGATCCTCTTGTGGAAAGCAACGAAGGGAGGCAAATCTGGTAAATCAGTAGCGGAGGTATGTTGGTCTCACTGACTTTTGTATCATGCGAATGTTGCGCCTTTAGCGTAAACCATTTCACACATTTAAGTCAAAATACTGAAACTTAGACAAATTTCTATCCTCATGGTTCTGTCACTGTAATTGTGACATTGTCATCTCGCAACTGGAAAGGGAAGGGGGAAAGGGGGGTGCATGGTTCTCGAAGTAACATCACTATTTAGCTGTAATACTACTATAAAATGACTGTGTAAATTAGTATAAGTGTGTATAATAAAATGAATTGTATAGTTTTAGATTCTTTCTTCTAATTTGAATATAAATACACGTTTTAATCTCATATACATGAATAGAACTACATGTTTGAATATCAAAATACATCTTTTTTTTGTAATGATGCCAAGTAATAAATTCTTTGATGCTAATAAATGTTTACACTTAAAAAAAATAAAATCAACTTCCACATTACATGTGTAGTCCTTCAGCCATTATTTGTCTTGTCCTCTGGCATGAAAGCAAAGTTATGATTTGTATATATAATGTTTATTAAAATCAATGATTTAATGTTACATTCATACACACAAACAACTTTGAAAATGGTTCTTTTTATGGATAGTACAAATTAACCGAACTGAAATTTATTATTAAAAGATTTTTTCTTTAACCCATTACTGGTCACAGCTGAAAAAAATCAGTAGTAACAGGTTTCATTGTGATAGCTTGTAATGAATATTTTGCATCAGATGATGATGTGCAAGACATATTACGTATGTGATTTTGAGAGAAAAAGCCCTGTTGCCTAATTTTACAACTTGGCATATTCTCCTGCAGACTGAAAAGTTGCATGCATTATGAGAGGTGGAACTTTACATTGACTTTCAAGATGAAGAATAGCAATAAAAGCATTATTCACTTCTTTTTGTTAATAATAATCCAGTACTGCATGTGGTAGTATCTCATGAGCATTAACAACCACTCCCATCCCCTGGCCACACCATTTTTATTGTATTTTATAACTACAATGTAGCTGACTTAATTTAGATGAGCAGTACTTAGGCAAGACCTCCATCTGAACCTATCATGTATATGATTTACTTGTTCTTTCACCCAGCAGAGTTCAAACCCTGATTTGTTCCCAGTGAAATTGGTGAATTGGTGATTTTTTTTTTCTAGTTTTGTAGAATGTTTATAAAAACTTATCTCCTGACCAGTTGAAATCCGTCTGAACCAAAGAACTAATGTATGATTTGTGAAATGAGGAAACATAAGTATGGTTCAAAATATTTTGAAAACTACACAAAATACAGAAATATTCGGTCACTAGGTTTTCAGAATTTTGTTATGAAATCAGGAAATTCTAATACAGAGAATGTGCTGAGGTTTGTGATCCATACGTGTAAAAAACATTTCGTATCAATTAAGCCAATTTCTAACTTCACTTACCTCAAATAGGCGTTCAGATGACACTAACAAATCATCCGATTGTTCAATTCTTTAATATTCAAACAGTGACTAGAGGGTTGAGTGTTCTATCTGTGTATTTAATCTTAATCCACTAGATTCTTCAGTTTCAGTTAAAATTTAGCAGCGGAAATGTATTTTCTACGTCTTCCCTTCTGTCCGCAGCATTAATAGAATAAATCACCAAGTAATATGACGTTCCAAGAACTTTTCAAGCGGTCATTTTATTTCACTCGAAATGTTCAACATCGGAACGAACATTGGACGAGCTTTAACTACAGGCTAGGTCTATGATACTGAAAATACACTGAAAGCTTTTAAAATAAAAATAATTAATAATTTGGTTACTAGTATTTCGATCACTTTAGTTGAGGGATTCTTTGGTGTTCCCTTATCAAAATCAAATCTTCGAGTGGTCCCAAACTATAAGGGACTTATCATTTTTTATCGGGTGATGGGGGCTGGTCATTCGGAAAATGAAATATCCAAAATTTTGTGAATCCCCCCATTCAAAATTTCCCAACATTATTGATCCCCCATTGACCGTCACAGGTAAAATTTTGACCCCCCTCATCAGATTATGCTACTTCAATATAGTTTATTTTCATACTGCATGTTTTAATGAAAATAACCACACTGTGGCAGTTATATTTTATTCAAATGATAATAAACATCAGTTGTTTCATCTCTCATAAATAGGTTTTTGATACCACAAATCACAATCAGGGACAATAATTTGACCCCCTTCCCCTCAGACTTGATATTGAGATAAAAACTTTGATACCCCCTTCCCAACTTTCAAAAAATTTTGACCACCGCCCCTACATTTTTACCGGCCCCGCTCCAGTCCCTGGTAAAAATGCCTAGTCCGAGGTTACTAAAATTGAAGAAATAAATGATATTTTTCTCTATAAACTAGATCAGCTAAGACCATTTATTGGTTAAATGACCATTGGGCTAGGCCTTTTCAAAATAATACCAAGCAGTTTCAACCCACGCTTTCTAATATTGTAAATTAGTAGATTATCAGGTTAGCGACTGAGGACTTTTTTGTTTACGCTATAGTTTGAAATAATCATTGTAAAATTATCTTTTCAGCTGCTCATTATGACATTTTCCATCTTTAATGCGACAGAATATTTCAAATTCCTTATCAAAGTGCATTACTGGAAGTGTACAGATAAAACTGAGGTTATATATGGTACAGTCGTAGCTAAAACTGTAGACTTGAATATCACAACTTGGACAGACACTGCAAAATGGTTAATGACAACAGTCAGGGATTCACTAGAGAAATTTTTTCTAACTTTGTCATCAGGAAAACCAGACAACAGAGACATTTTATCGAGCCACCATGTGCATGATAAATGTGGTAAGCCATTGGAATGGGAAGATGAAGGCCATTTATATCCTCGTTTTGCTATTATTTATTTTCTTATGTTCGTTTTAACCATTTCGATATGCTTTGTTACAACACGTATATTAAAAAGATGCTTAAAGCGAGGAGGATCGATGCACACCAGCTTGACCATTGGCGAAACAAGTCTTGTTGATGTTTGCGATATTGCTGAGGATGATGAATTATCTGCATTTAGACCGACACACTGTTTGAACCACAGTAATCTGGAAGATACAAATAAATCGCATATTGAAGAGTTATCACGCATTAAATTACCAGTTACCATGAAAAGTGACAGGATCATGCTACAGTATCAAACGTTCATCAATGTTCCGAATGAAATGAATCTTAAACCCAAACAAATTCCAGTTGTAACATTCCTAAAACATACCACTGATTATCTGTTCTCAATGATGGATAAACTTTTACTTGAGAACGCCAGAAGTCCAAGCAGAAGTTCACCAACGCGTTCTGTTTCTGATTTGGGAATTGGCCCGACATACAACACTTTGAATACAACTCCCAGAAGGCCACTGCGAAGATCAATGCAGAGATCTCGTGGGAGTTCGCCTCAACTTCCGGACCCGGATGACCAGTCAACTGACCCTTTGGAGAAAAGGGCATGGGAAGAGTTAATTCAGAATATTGCAATGAATAACCACGTGTCATTTGATTTTGATGTTGATCTTAATATGTCTATATCTGGTGAAAACTCAACAAGAAAACTTCTTCAATTTTATTTGAATCATGGATCCATCAAAATTGAACAACTTCAGGTTGCGAATCTCATTGTTAATTACAGCTTATATCTTTTATCTAAAGAAATTGAATCGGACTCTACTATTGATGGTGTTCAGTTTGAAGACTTTGCTATGACAGGGAGTATGAGGAAAGGACTCAAGGTGTCTCAAGCAAATCAGTTTGACTTTCACATGAATTTCCATGGAACTGATTTTTACCTGTATGAAATATTTGACCAGCAGAAAACTGATGAAATCCCTCCCGGGAAAGTCATACTGAGAGCAAAGCCGAATCAAGTGTGTTCGGAACCAAAATGTTTCAAGACAATACAGATCAATCAAAAGAGTCATATATGTTTGTCATCGAAAGCTGTATCCTTTATTGCCGAAGAAATGATTGATAAGGCACTACAAAATCTCTACACTGGAACAAGATCTCTCATCGACCGCCTCCCATTTAGAATTCAACGATCTCCGACGACAAACTTAGTTCTCTCAATTGATACTCGGAGTGTTATTGGTTTAGGGCTTCCTGAAATTAAAGTCCAATTAATACCAGCCATTTTCTTGCCAATAGCTGGATGGTATCAACCAGTGTCACTTTACGCCACAGCCTATATTTCTACAAATACACAAGAATACAAAAATAAGGGTTCAAGGGGCCAAGAAGTGGCATCGCTTCCGCTTAGTAAATCTGATGCTATATGGAGTTTAGATCTTAGTAACTTGGAAGATTTATTTTTGAAAGAGTCTGACAGGAAGATGAAAGCTGCTGGAATTCATGGTTGCCACAGAACTTGCATCAAAATTTTAAAGGTGCTCTTTACCGCTTTGAATCGCAAGGCATTGTTAGACCGTGGTGACTTAAACTCTAACATGATAGAAAACGTTGTATATTATCTTCTTTTGGAGTCAAATCCAGAACAATGGGCTTTCAGTTTAATTTCTGATAGAATATCAGACGCCTGTTTATACTTGAAATGTGCACTCGAAACAGGAAGACTGCCAAACTTTTTCCTGAACAATCCACATTTAGTGAAGAAAATTCCATTTATGAATTCGTACCCTTTTCTCTTAAGAGGTAGACAACATAATCTGCTATCTGATAGTAGACTTGAAGCTGTAGACAAAAAGCTTAATTTCATGCAACATCGTATTCGAGACAATGGCCTTGAAGATTGTTTCAAAGATACATATTCACCAGACACATGGGAATATGAATTCTTTGTGTACAGTTAAAATATACGGAAAAGTCGGTAATTTTGAATTCACACAAACAAGTTGCCAAATTTAAATGTTTTTTCAGATGATGCTTGTTTCTGAAAATTGGTTTGTAGTATGCGGTTAAGAAGAGGACTATCAGTAAGAAGTATCAGTTCAGATTTAATATCCATGTTTTATGAGATATTGCATATGTTTTATTTGTCACTTTTGTCTGTGATTTAACATCTGTCTCCATGGATTTTATTTACACATGTAAGAAAATCCCTAGTTAGCAGTTTGCATGTATACCTATGCGTTGTCCTGTAATATTGAGATTTCATATTTTATATACATGAAGGTAGACATCCATGCGTTTAGATAATATTTTTAATGCTTCTGCTTTTTCTGTCTGAGCTTGTGCTGTTGCATTTTGCATTTGAAAATTTTGTAGACAAGCATTTTTTATATATTTTAGCTAGTCCGAAAAAAGGCAACCAAAGAAAAGTCTTGAGTATTGCTTATCTATATTATATTTTTGTATTTGTTAAGTTTATTACTAATTTTTTTTTGTAAATAGATCAGCAAAAATAATTTGCTTATTTAGGTGTTTGGAATTGGTTACGTTGGTTTACAATTAAGTTCGATAAAGGTATTTTTGAGGTTGATTTTGTTTTTTTATATATATAAAATGGCCCACTGCTGACCTATTCTCAGATACAGGTCCAATTTGAACAAATCTTATTACTGTAAATACTCTTTCAGAGAAAATTGACCTGTTTGATACTGGTAATTTTCAAATTATGATTTTTCCTTGGAAACAACTTGGTGCCCCTGTATAACATCCCTGAACGTTATTGAAAACATGTAATGCACAAACCATTGAACAATATTATTATCTGTAACTATGTGGTCAGTCGTCATTACGTTATATGAAGGTGTAGATCCATCTTTGCATAACTCTTTGTTAAATAGCAACTTTATCAGTTAACCATACTTGGTTAAGGCTTCAATTTGCTCTTTGCATAAAGGACTAACCATTTTGTCCGGGTATGCCGTATATATTTAATGTGATCTCTTACGACATGTTTCGTAGACTTGGAATAGAAAATTATTTCTGCTTGTTCAAAATATTCATGAATGGTACTATTCGGTGTAGAAGACTACCAGTGAGAACCATTTGAGTATCAGATTTGATATCCATGTTTTATGAGATATTGAGTCGTAAATCGAAACGTGCACATCTTGCGCATCAAAATTGGTATCAAAGAATTTATATTAACATTGATACGTATCAATGTCATCCTAACAGAGCAAAGGCAATGCTAAATCAGATGTACCCGCAGTTCAAATTTCGATAAATTACATGTATGTCTCATTAGCAACGATCAAGCCCCCAAAATGGAAAGAATATGTTAAACAGTTGAATATACATGTATTGAGATTCTGTCGTTAACTTGATATATTTCCGAAAATCTGATAAAGTTTACCAAGACTGCAATCTAATAAAAAACCGATCTCTCATCGCCCCCGTTTTCTGATATGTCGCGTGGGAGATCTAACGAAACCCGCTTTTAGGTCACATGTGAGTGACCTCGTAGGTGTATCCTGTTCGACCAATGAAATTGCGACTTAGGCGATCTTGTAAGTTGATCGTGTGGTAAAGGGATGTAACTCATTTTATTAACGAAGAAATCGGCAGTCCCCAGAATTCATAAACTTTTTTGATTGGCTTATTGATAGGAAGTCAACTTATTTGCATGTCATTATAAATTCATAAGTTCCAGTTCACTCACATGTGACCTCAAAGGGGATTTCGTTAGATCTCCCGCGCGACATATCAGAAAACGGGAGCGATGAGAGATCAGTTTTTAATTAGATTGCCAAGACTGATACAAGGACCGTCTTGATCTTGCAGTGGGTTCGAAATTTTTCTACGTGTAGAAGGCTGCACTGTGTCTTTATGATGAAGAATAGCAATAAAGCATTTATTTCTTTGCTTAAAAGGATTTTGTCTCTAGAATTAAACCACCATGCCTTTACTATTAATAATACGTTTTTTTCTTCAACATTTCACTAGCTGAAGCTTTAAGCTGGATATGTGTGGTGGAAAAAACCTCTGCCTTTATCACTAACCATTTTATATATAGAATATATGTAAGGATATGCAAAATTTTAAAATATTTATACAAAATATTTATTTGAAAACCACATAATCATATACAAGCATTTTCATTGTGTAACAGGAATGTAACTGATCTGAAAAAAACTACTAATATTTAAGACTAGCAATCTCAGCTGGCAAGCATTCACTACATATAGTCAAAAACAAAACAATAAAGATGTATAGTTCGTCATCAACTTCAAATTCATAAAATAAAAAGGATTATAAGAAAGATTACAAACTAATTAAAAGAATAGGATGATTATAATGAAACTTTATACATACATTTAAACATTATTTACAAATTTATAATATTATAATTTGCAACAAAAAATAAAGATAATGTTTAACATATTCTTTATTCAGTTTGGCATCTGTTTATCAGACATATACATTTATGCCAGACATTCATTAACAATCTTTTACCTTCTCACAGACATTCACACGCACAACAACACGCATCCAACTTTCACCTTCTCTATAAACTACACAATACTGATCAAAACGTATCTACAAATTTGGCAAACTAACAGAGATTATTTAACAATTATGTAATACACATTGATGATGATAAAAGTCAATATTTTACACTACAATAATTTGAAACAATTCTTTGATTTTAATTAACGAAAATGCCTTTTAATTCTTTTATTTGGCTTGATTTGCCCTTTTAATAATTTGCGTACAATATCAAAATAAGGAGTTTAAAAGTTGTAACCTCTACTAACCCCACATAGATTACTTTAAAAGTGTCAGGATAGAGTTATTCTAACCACTTTCGAACAGTTTTAGATCACGCGAACGGGTTTTGACAACAGCAGATCACAGCAGCTCTCCCATAACTCTATTTACTATATAGACATTTAATTCAGTTCACTCTGAACCACAGAATATTAATTACGCTAATCACATCTATGAATATTTTGGATAAAGGAACTTTATTTAGATCTGTCCTACCATAGAGGATAGCTATTCTAAACCTAAGAAAGTGACGATTTACCCCAAACTACTAGAGTATTATAGAGCAGGTATTGACCGAAATTCCAGGCAATGCAAAGGAATATAAAATTAAGGACACATACGACAAATTATTGGTCATTATGACAGGTTTGATTGTGCATTTCTTTTTGCGAATATGAACTGTTAAGTCAAAAAAATTTCCGTTGAAGTAAAACAGAAACAGCATCCATAGCTATGATAGGTAACAATAAGGATTGTTACGGCAAGTATTACACTACATATCTGTCTTTGTGATTAGTAAAGAAAATTGTTATTGTTTTGGTGAAACTGAAAGATATTAACGTCCGTAAGTCAGTTGACATAAATGATGGAGCAATGTTTTATATTTGGTCGACAATTTACATCTGACGAAGAGAAAAATAGTATACTGCATTGGTCTTTGGTATGATTATCTCAGTTTATGTTCCACTGTCGAATCTCGTATAATGGCGTCAACGTATCAGCTCCAAAAACGTCCAATTAAAATATTGGCAACTATACATAACAGAGAAATACTGGTTTTATATGCGTTATTTCCTTTCAGTTGTGATGCTGATTTGTCTTCGTTGCCTGAAAAATAAAATAACGGGGGTATCTTTAGATTGCTCGTAGTTACCGGTAATAAGAGATCGATTTTAAACTATTTCAGTGCTGTTTCATCAACAATTCACGGTATGAAATTATAAAATTCACAAAATCAATGTTAAAGTCTACACCCTAATATGTCATCATTGACAGAAGAAAAGGCCGCCTAATGTTTTTTACTAAGTTTGGCATCAATCGTTTATAATTTAAGTAAAAAAATGTTTTTAAAATTTCTTGAAAAAAAACCCTGAAATATCATTAAGAAATAAATTGATTTTTTAAAGTTGTAATGAAAAAAAATAATCTCATTTCAGAAAGAAAAAAGTCCAGATGTATAACTCTCAAGTACGAAAAAAGTTGAACCCGCATTTTAAAATTTAGACCGATTCCGTTCTCAAGTTTTTTACACGCAAAATCAATATGAAACTAGAAATACTGTGAGCAAAGCTCACTACTTGATACCCCCGCCTTACATAAGATACATGAAAGGAAATGTCAATATTTTGGATAGGAAAACTCCAACAGCAGTGAGATGGGTTTCATCAAATTCCATTCAGTGGTTTAGGAGGAGTTGCGGATGGCATCATGGCACCCCTATCACAATGAATGTTTTGCTATGGGTAACCCCAAATATTCATCAGATCAAAATCTAAAATAGGAGGTGCACTATGGCATTATGTAATAAAGATCATCTGAAAGTTTCATCAAATTTCATACAGAGGTTTAGGAGGAGTTGCGGATGGCATCATGGTACCCCCTATCACATTGAAAGTCCAAGTCCATGTTTTTCTATGGGAAACTCCAAAAATTGGTCCGATCAAATTCTAAAACAAGAGGTGCACAATGCCACCATGGGATGAAGATTCTCTGAAAGTTTCATCAAATTCCATTCAGTAGTTTAGGCATTGCGGATACAAAGGTCGGCCGGACGGACACAACGAATACTATATACCCCGCCTTTTTCAAAAGAGGGGGTATAATAACTAAAAACTGTCTTTTATGAACACATAAACAAAATGTTTACTACAATTATGCCATACAAGTATTTTTTATTTAACAAGACAAGAAAGTAAACATCTATTTATTATTCTTGTTTATCTTGAAAGTCCTATCAAGCCTTTACCCATGAGCCAAACGCATTATTTTTCATTTACCAATCGCCGCTTCAATGATACCAAGAACCACGGTAAACTTTACATTGATTCAAAACTGCATAACCGACGAATTGGCAATAAAAGAAAAACGGATATTTGGATTCGAAGAAATTTGTCACCTATTGCACGTGGTATTTATATTTTAAATATGAAATTCTCATTTTTACTTCAACTGATTTGTATCAACATGGAGATATGCAATCACGATTGATTATAAGAATTAATTATTTCATGCATAATCTTTAAAACCACCGAATGAAAAAAAAATCATCTACATCATGAATTAATATCATTCCTTTGCTTTTTAATTAGAGCTTTAGAATGCAAATATTTAAAGTAGAGACTGGCTTGGATTTAATTTGAAATTTAAAGGCCGTTAAAGGAGGTAAACAACATTCAAAGCAAAGACTCTGGTGCCTTTTTATAGTTTTTTTGTTATTTCCACACTGGTCCACTGTCTAGCACAAAATTTGAATGGGGGCCACATACATACAAGTAACATTTCAATTGCAGCAGTATTTTCATAGGAGAAACGTCTACATTATTTTGTTGCTTCTTTATATCAGCGACGGCAATATTGGTTAATGATCCGGAACCCCATGCAAAACTTGGAAGAAGGACCACCTGACGACCAATTCTTAGAAATCTGGTCTCATCTGCCCAAGGAGTGTCAGGGTGGTAAATTAAAAAATATTGTTTGGAAATATTTTTATTTCTATTTCTAGTAATGGCAGTTATATTGGTCAGAGCACCGGTTCAAACAATTTTGAAAAGATTTATCATTGAAATATTATTTTGCTGATGTTTCTATTTTCTACCTAAGGACAATTTAAACAAATATTCAGAGAAGATTGCAGTATATCGTTTTGCTGATAATTTTACATGTATATCCGGAATATGTTTTGATAAATTACTTTTTCTATGAAAATGTATGCAATAATGCACATGAAGCAATGGTATATGTAAAAGGAAAAAAATACGTCATCCCACAGTTGGTTAATAATTAAATGAAACGTTACAAATCATTCCAAAAGCAAATCTATGCTTCACTTTTCAGAAAGAATACCATATTTTAAAATATAAAATTCACAATTATTATTTTTACGATTTGAATAGAACGTGTAAAAAGTATGGTAAGTTATAAAACTGAGTTATCTTTCTTTTTCTTTTTTATGGCAACACAAGTAATATTTTCAGATTTGGTCACGACATGTTAATACATACTGAAGTTAACGAACACCAGTTTTGATTAAGGTTCAAAGAGATGTGTTATACTATAATTATTGATTTTAATTTACTTTTTTTATATTTTAGGTATGATTTGAATCTGGCGTGTGACATTTTCCGCTTTCCGTAATTTTGGCCTTAAACACTGCAGATAAGGCATAATCTATTGAAATATGCACACTAGTTTGTCGATATTAATATTTATGATTTTGGTTTACTTGAACCATGATATTCAGCTCCTTACGAAAACAATTTTGACCATGATATCTAAATCATGTACCGTCCAACAAATTTTATTTTTCTTGCTGGCGCTCACCTTGTTGGTAATCATACTGTCCACAGGGTCAACATCAGGACAGATAAGGACCTATAAAACCGGTTTAACACCACCACAACTCAGTGTCTCTATATATACCAAGACTATATTCTGTTTCTATGTTTGTGTTTTGTCCTGTTATATTCTGTTTCTATGTTTGTGTTTTGTCCTGTTATTTTCTGTTTCTATGTTTGTGTTTAGTCCTGACTATATTCTGTTTCTATGTTTGTGTTTTGTCCTGTTGTTTTCTATTTCTATGTTTGTGTTTAGTCCTGACTATATTCTGTTTCTATGTTTGTGTTTTGTCCTGTTTATTCTGTTTATATGTTTGCGTTTTGTCCTGACTATATTCTGTTTCTATGTTTGTGTTTTGTCCTGTTGTTTTCTATTTCTATGTTTGTGTTTAGTCCTGACTATATTCTGTTTCTATGTTTGTGTTTTGTCCTGTTTATTCTGTTTCTATGTTTGCGTTTTGTCCTGACTATATTCTGTTTCTATGTTTGTGTTTTGTCCTGACTATATTCTGTTTCAATGTTTGTGTTTTGTCCTGTTATTTCTGTGTCTATGTTTGTGTTTTGTCCTGTTATATTCTGTTTCTATATTTGTGTTTTGTTCCGATTATATTCTGTTTCTATGTTTGTGTTTGGCCTGTTATATTCTGTTTCTATGTTTGTGTTTTGTCCTGACTATATTATCTTTCTATATTTCTGTTTTGTCCTGTTATATTCTGTTTCTATGTTTGTGTTTTGTCCTGTTATTTCTATTTCTACGTTTGTGTTTTGTCCTGTTATTTTCTGTTTCTATGTTTTTTTTGTCCTGTTATATTCTGTTCGTATGTCTGTGTTTTGTCCTGACTGTGTTGTGTTTCTATGTTTGTGTTTTGTCCTGTTATATTGTGTTTCTATGTTTGTGTTTTGTCCTGTTATTTTTTGTCTGAAGGTCTGTCGATTGGATGACGTTAAGTGATTGTGTGTCATTTCCTGTTTTGTTTTGCGTTTTGTTGTTCTACAGTGAAGGTGTTTTTTTCTGCTACCATTCCGAGTTAACTGTTAAACAAAGAATATTGTTTTGAGTTTTTGCTTTCAGTATAATTACAAATTTATGTACTGTTTTTTTACTGGTATTCGAACACAGAAAAATGTTATCAGTAGCAATCTGACAACAAGGAGTTCTTTAACGCATGAAAATTACTATTATAATAAGAAAGAACGGCAGAGATTCAAAATAGTTAACGGAAATTACCCACCAAAGAGGAACAACAATTCATGCACGGCCTGCAATCAGGAACCAAGCATGCACATATTAGGATTGTCAGTTGTAAAGTTTATGTAAGAGAAAAAAAAAATAATGCAAAATCATGCACTTTAAATGCTGATATGGCCATTTCCCCAATCGGACGTACAAATGACTATCAAATTTCCGGTGCATGTAATTCCACCACTACGTTGGGGATCTCTATGGAGAGTATTACCATCATAAGTTCTACGATCCTCTGGTTCTTGAATCCATATAGTTCTCGGTAATGTTGTTCTCACTGGAGGTGGTCTTGTTGTGGTAGTCGTCGTGGTAGTTCTATACTTAACTCTATGATCTGAAAGTAAATATGGTTATAAAGTAAAATTCACTCAATGACTGCATGAATTTGTTTATATTAATAAATATAATATGTTACCAATTTTGAGGAAAATGTGTACATTAACATATTTTCTGTATAACTTGGTGTACAAACTCCACAGGTATTTCATATTTATACCACGCTGCCATAAAATGTAACCTGCTCTTTTCATAGTTTATCATTGTATCATGTGAAATTCTCGAAAGACAGCCGTCCCAAATTATCAAAACCTATCATTTGCATCTTTTCATAGTTTATCATTGTATCATGTGAAATTCTCGAAAGACAGCCGTCCCAAATTATCAAAACCTATCATTTGCACGTTTCAGAGTATCATGGTATAAATTGGATAAACCACTATCGGTTTAACGCCTTCAGTGGCATATCCAATACAAAAATATGTGAACCTGATAATATCATCGTCTTTAACAGTTTTATGATGTGTTAGTTTTATATGAAATTTTCACTTGTCATGTCAAAGACTGAATCTACGTTGAGAGTTTTGAATATATACTTTCAATGTATACATATAAAAACATGTTGAAACAATTGTACCTTTCTAACATTATACAATTAGAATCTGTTCAAAGTAATATAGGAGCATATACATAGGTTCATGGTTTTGCCATTTGGAATGTGTTAAATGAAGTAAAGATATTTAATAGTAATTGGTCTTAGAAAAGTTGAATGGCATCACTTTGTAACATGCGCATATAATAGTAGAAATATGTCGAAGGTTTAAGTCAACAGAATTGATACACGTATTTCAGGATAAAATGAAATAACTTACCAGATGAATTATCTGAAAATCATTTACATTTTAGAATGGCTGCGCTTTAACTAATACTTAAAATCGTAAAATTCAGCCTCAAACACTGATAAAGTGGATTTCTGGGTATGATAGACAGAAAAATGCAATTAGCAGAATGATTTCTTTGGGTATACTTTGTTGAATATACTTTTTGTTTTTAATTTTTCGATCCCGCCTTGTTTTTTAAACTGAGATAAAAATTGTAATTCCAGTATGCCTATTGTGATTCTTTGTTGTAAAAATGCAATATTTTCCGTATAGATTTCTCACCAAAGCAAAAGCAAGTAAAAATTAAATTTTAAGAAATAAATCCATTATTTTGTATGTTTACAACACCACTAAAGCAGAGTTCTTCACATCGTACAACCGACTCACTCATTCTGATGCCGCTGTTGTCATACAGAAAAAAGAGATGGAATTTTTGCATGTTTGTTTTAAGTTCTTTACTTCTTGAATGAAATAGGTTGTTAATTGGCTCAAGTTAATAAATGTAATCGAAATAAATCAATATAGTTAATGATAAATTAATTTCTTTTTACTCTTTTACTCTTTATTTCAAATTTTTAACAAAATGTCTGTTTATTTCCATTTTTCAATCAATATTACAATCAACCCGTGTAGTTTTCAAGCCTTTTGCTTTGAGAATGAAATTTGAAGTAGGGCCAAATTTCCCTGTATTTATTTCATTTATAGGGCCATTTTCAAAAAGTCGCAAAAATCCGTTCAAAACCTCTGGGGGGCATAGTCTGGTATGTAGTTTCTAAAGATTTGCAAATAAGTTACTAAACTTTTTAATACATGCCCGAATATCGCTTTCGGAGACTGTTTTGACACAAATTTGCCAAATTAACGTCTTTCAGACAGTTTTTCAACGTGAAGGACACTCAGAATCCAAACGAATTTTTTGCTCCGTTTATGTATCTCCTTTCATATGACAGGAGAATGGTTTTGGTTCTGAATGTCATTCTTGGAAATATACCAAATAGTGATACAAACTGACTCAAATCGCCTATATAAAAAACCTTTGTGGAAAACCATTAGCTGCAAGCCGAACTGTCACCACAAATTCTTATATCTTTTTGACAAATCTGATGAAAAAAAATATTACTACGTTACTGTATGTTTTATATTTACACGAATCACCAGAGACAATCAGAAAGCAAAACATTTTTTCAACACCGTCTGTAAACTTAATATTTACTAGACAGGCATGTTGGTAATATTTGTTACTGTTATAAGCCATGCAGTGCTCTTACACCCCCCTGTCGGGAATACACATTAAATTCCTCACCATACAAGAGCATAGATTCCTCGTCACTTCCTAGTTTGTTCTGTGCAAAACACGTGTAATTTCCATAATCTGCATAAGTGATGTCCATAACACGAAGACTCAAGGTGACCCTGTGGTTTCCATCGATATAAAGATCTATCCTATGCTTTTTAGATGTCTTCAGATCCTTGTTATTGTATTTCCAAACAAGAAAGCTCATAGGAAAAGCTGTTATTTGACATTCCAGAATTGTTTCTCTCCCCGGAGACTGTCCCATTCTTCTGTTTGGTAGTTCTATTTCTGGAGGAACTATAAAGTAAAGGGATAAAATTCACAACCAGAACTCTTTTGGTCAGGGAATAGTTCTCGCCAAGCAGAAAATTTCTCTCATATAATGATATATTACAGAATAAAGGCGAGTTCAAAAACAGTTTTTAAGTGAGAAATTTGTTCACACCTCGGTCTACAAAAGACCATTTTACTATTAGTCTTTTTCATTCGAATTAGGCAAGTGGAGTCGGATGGAAGCAATTATTTAAGTCGCGAAAACTACTCGCAGACCAGAAAAGAATACAGCAATGTTTCTGAACAGTATCATTTTAAGATTTCATAAATCGCATCCTTTCATGAATTTTCGATTATACATGTATATTTATTTGATCTTTTGTAGTCAAATTTTGCATATACATATATTACTACTTAGTTAGTAATAGAAGAAAAATAAACATCTTCAGGGAGATTTACTTTCTGAAATATTTGAATATACTTAAACTGATAGAAAACCTTTATATAATGTAGATTTACCATGATAAAATGCTTTTATATGTTTGGTTCACACCTGGAAAAAGCACAAAATATCAAAATGGTTCGTAAATTCCCTAGACAATCAAATAACGATTTATTTCTCAGGTTTTATTGTACTGTAACAAATCGTTATTGTACGATGGCCGATAGCAGCCGGCAGAAAATAAAAGTAAAAAAAAAAATTTGCCCCTAAAAACTGCTGCAGCATATTTAGCTGCAGCATATTTAGAGGCAGAAAATAAAAATAGAAAATAAAATTTGCCCCTAAAAACTGCTGCAGCAAATTTAGAGGCAGAAAAGAAAAAAGAAAAAGAAAATTTGCCTCTAAAAACTGCTGCAGCAAATTTAGAGGCAGAAAATAAAAACAAAAAATAAAATTTTCCCCTAAAAACTGCTGCAGCAAATTTAGAGGCAGAAAATAAAAATTAAAAAAAAATTGCCCTAAAAACTGCTGCAGCAAATTTAGAGCAATTTATACGAGGTTCTAACATGTGACTAAAAAATTATGTTTTGATTGGTCTAGACGTACCCTGTTTTGATAGAATATGTATTCGTGTATGTAGATTCCAAAAATCGAAAAAAGTCTCCCGCAAAAAAATCCGACTTACGAGGTTTTTGCAGAACACCGACGATATGATAGTTAATAACCTCTCTCTTGTGTATCAAATTTGATGACATCTTAGAAATATATTAAGGTCTACTTGTTTAACTATGTTTGCTTTTGAATAAATCATGACACACATTGTCCATTTTCTATCTTTGATTGATAATCTCAGTATTTGCTGGAATAGTTCTGTCTGCCATCAAGCTCCACATTCCTAAATGGTATACAGCGAAATTCTAAGCACCCTTTAGTGTAAAATTCTGTCTCCTGTAGATATATAGGTCCATAATTCTGTTTCATTCAAGTACGACCGTTTAAGATGTAAAATTTGCTCCAAAAATTGTCTCGGCACAATTTTGATTCATTTGCATTTTGATATCAAAGTCCTTTACATATTCGTTTAGTTGCCTTCGTACGAATCAAAGATCTAAATTTGCTGCAGCAATTTTTAGGGGCAAATTTTATTTTTTATTTTTATTTTCTGCCTCTAAATTTGCTGCAGCAGTTTTTAGGGGCAAATCTTATTTTCTATTTTTATTTTCTGCCTCTAAATATGCTGCAGCAGTTTTTAGGGGCAAATTTTATTTTCTATTTTTATTTTCTGCCTCTAAATATGCTGCAGCAGTTTTTAGGGGCAAATTTTATTTTCTATTTTTATTTTCTGCCTCTAAATTTGCTGCAGCAGTTTTTAGGGGAAAATTTTATTTTTTATTTTTATTTTCTGCCTCTAAATTTGCTGCAGCAGTTTTTAGAGGCAAATTTTCTTTTTCTTTTTTCTTTTCTGCCTCTAAATTTGCTGCAGCAGTTTTTAGGGGCAAATTTTTTTTTTACTTTTATTTTCTGCCGGCTGCTATCGGCCATCGTATTATTGTGTCCTAAGCCTACATTCCAAAGGAGGTGTTATCAAATTGCTGTACCAAATAAGATTACTTCCCCTCAAGTATATAACAAGAAAATGTCTTTTCGTCTTTAGAGATGTAAATTTTATTCTTTCCAAAATTAATCACAAGTGTAATGTCTTATTTGGCAAAATATCTATCTCTCGCTCGGGATGATAAAACTCTAAAAGTGTTATTCCGATCTGACACCGAACTCATTTGGGCCTTAAGATGTGTCGAACTTGATTATCTCGTGTGTGAATTATCATATCAGAAAGGGAAAATCCAATATTGCTTATGCTGTTCAAATCAGCCGGAATAGTCCTAAATTTAATTATAAATAGATTAAAAAGAGAAATTACAAGCAACTGTATGTCTGGTAAATTGTTTCATTACAAGAAGGGCATCGAAATTACTTTTGGATAAAGAAAATACATCTGTTGATTGTCATGCGGAAAAAGCATTTAGTCTGTTCTCAAGGGAAATGAAAACGAAAAAATATTATTGTCATTACTATTTAAGATACAACGTACCATTGGTGTCGTGAAACCAAAAAGCACCTGAAAGTCAATCTATTGAAGATCCAAGTATGCTAAATGATCACTTCGAATAATAAAGCCCAAGTGACAGGAGAATTCAGCGATGAATAGAACTCGTAATGTTTATACATGTACATGTACAGAATTTCCTTAGGGTTATACTAAACGAAAAATATAGGTTTTAACGTTTTTCTAATTTGTATTACACTGTTCTAATTTTGTTTCGGTTAAAACCTTGATTTATTACTTCAATAATAGAAATCAATATAATCCTATGAACTCTATTCTTGTTTTCACATTTCTATGTATAGTTAAGAACAATTAGCCAAGTAATGAATAATATCATTAATGATCGTCAATCTACGGTTGAAACTTTTAAATAAGAGAATTATATAAATATTACTTGTTAGATATTATATACACTTACACTCCACTTCGACTTTGATGTCCTTATTAACTGCTGGTGGCACATCGTTGAACGCCACACATTCATATATTCCATCACAGTAACGGGAAATATTATGGATAATCAAAAATTCTCCGTTCATACCAACTCCTGGTCAAACAGAAAGAGAAAATGTGACGAAATTGAACGGACGTTCTTTAAATATTTTATTTTAGTAATGAATGTATTAGTTTTATTTCAGTAATGAATGAACGTATTAGTTGATCAATGCATACTAAAAGTTTTCAAGTTAATTGTACTTAATTTAGTTCCATGCACACATTTTCAGAGTTATATTTTGGACATGGCAGTGATAGAAGAATGCAAGAATATACTTCAAAACTAATCATTCAATTTACCACATATGCAAATAACATGATTCTGTATTTACTTTCTTAGATGATCCTCAATTTTACGCATCATAATTTTGAGCACAGGTGTATGATTATTGTTCTATTATAATGGCAGACAAAGTAGGTGGGACAGCTACACGTGATTATATATAGTAGTTACATTATATTCTTTGAAGTGGAAACAGAATGATGGTGAATGGTCTAAATTTCCAGTGACAGAAAAGGGAAAGCGTGTGATTGTAAAATGTGTTCAATGCATAAGAAATGTTACTCGCGTATTTCACAACAATTGTCAAACTACTCAATGCTAAACGCGGGAAATGTATTTAATACAAAACGAAAAAATGACATTTTTTTGATAAATGTCTTTTAAGTTCAGTATGGTCTTTCTGAATAAGAAATTTTCTTTATTATTTAAATTTCAGATTTCACTGAAACAAGACAATGGTATCTCTTAAGCATCGTAGACATTTTATTTGTTATCAGTAATTACAAACTTTAAATAGATGCAATATTCTAAATGTACTATACAAGTATTTTTCTCCTTGAAATTTGCAAGATGAACACATTTTAGATGTGGATGAAGCTTGTACGTTAAAAGTTGAGATATAAGCTATACCTATAAATAGTATCTAAGGGAGCACAAAGTGGTCAAAATTTTTGCTTCTATGATAGGCGCATATATATGGGAATATGGTTTTGAAGTGGCGCAGTAATACTATGAGGTCAAAGATCATTGGTTGGTTTGTTATACACTGCACACCAAGCAAAAGTGGGTGTCAAGAAATCACACGTTAGTACCCTGATTTACAAGTGACCTATAACCAATCACAGGTGAAGGCGGTATTTCAACAGTTGTCACTGTAAACAAATATAAGTGAATGATTCAAAATAAACCAGATCGACTTTCATACATGTACTTGTAATGAATTCATGATTTGTAACATAGATAAGATATCAATTGAAAAAACTGAAAATAAATAAATAATACGGTAAGTATAAGTGCTCCCCCAAAACATGATGTAACACAGACATCCTTTGGTAAAAAATGCGAAATAAGATAAGATAAAATAAAATAAATATATAGAAAATAAATCTAAATGAAGGTTTGAATTTGGAAATAGTTGTCTAAAAATGAAAAAAATCATCAAAATGGTCAGTGTGTGGGTGCACAAATAGTTACTTAAAGTGTCTAAAAATCAATGACAAAGAAAACAAATAATTTCTCAACTATTGCATTTTACACATTATATTCTGAAAAATGATCGTCTTTTCCAATTTATTACTATTAATGTAATTAATGTAATAATTAGCAAGTATAAATAATTTAAAGTTTTAAGACTATAAATTAACATTGGTTAACATTGGTTATTAATAAAATCAGGCAAAACCATGCACGTACACAATTCTGTATATGCATGACACAAAGCTATATATATATATATCTATAAATATATGAAAACATACATTAAAAGCATCGTTACAAATTATAATTGTGACAAATATACACGTGTGATAAGACAAATATATAAACTACATTGCAGACAAATTCAAACTTGAGCTTTTCATATTTTATACCAAAACTAAAAGCCCCTCTTTAGAAAACGTTAAGGCTTGAGCTGTCTCATTTTCGTAAAATCAGTTACGAATTTCTTTCTTTTACATTATAGAGTACACCATTGTTCAAATTCATTTCTAATTTTTGGCGAAGAGTTGACCTAATGATTCAAATTTAAGACTGACTAAATATGATTACTTACAATACTGTTAAGGTATTTACCATTATATATGAAGGTAATCTTTGCAACTAATTCATGTATTTAACATAAGAAACTGGCTGACTGATATCACTGTTTTGCGCCGGTCGCCTGCAGCACATAGCCAAACGATTAACAGGATTTTTTTCCGAACGAAAATCCGGTTAATAATGAATTTTACATTAAATTTTAACTGACTGTTAATTTAATTTACAAGATCATCCAATGAATTATATTTCCAAAATGTTTCCCCAATCTAAATATATAAATTGGGAAATGGTACAGTTTTACAAATTGAAGTGAAAAAGCACTTTCAAGAAACCAAACATATCTAGAAGCCATGATTTACTGCGAGAAAATGTTAGATTTGTGAAATTATTGAGTGTCTCCCTCGTGCACAGTTCTGTCTTTAGATAGTCTTGGCTTTACCATTTAGCTCATTTTGGAATTTAAATTTGCTCTTAAACGGTTAGGATTATTTTGTTTTTACACATTTTGGGCCTTGGGCACAACTGGTGAGTCGTAAGTCGACGAAATGTGCACATCAAAATCGGTATCAAAGCATTTATTACCACTGAGTCGATATCTCTGCTGGTGCACTCCCAAGTCCCCCAGTTGCTAGTATTTCGATTCTGATTGATACTTTAAATTTACTATTACAAAAATGTTAAATTTATAAAAGCTAAGAAGTATATCCCTAGTGCATAGTTCTGGACTCCACTTGGTGTCCACCAGCAAAGATATCAACTCAGTGGTAATAATGAATTCCGTGATACTAATTTTAGTGTAAGCATATTCTATACAGGAAAGGGCATTAAAATACAAATATCAGCAAAAAGAGGATCTTGAAAAACAAGCGCCGCAGCGCATATGTTAGATATTTTCCTTACCAATTTTGATGCACACGATTTGCACATTTCGTCGACTTAAGATTTACCAGTTGTGCTCAAGGTCCAAAATGTTAAAAACAAAACAATAATGTTATCTTAAGAGGAATTTAAAAAGGCCAAACAATTACCAGAAGGGTAAAGCCAAACCATCTAGGGACAGAACTATGCACGAGGGAGATACTTAATAGTTTTCAAATATTTAACATTTTTTGTCACAGTAAACTATGTCATAAACATGTTTCTTCAAAATTGATAACAAGAAAAATAAATGGAAAAGGTGAGCTGTCAAAGGGGGCGTAAAACGACTAAAATGTATGAAATAAACAAGTCGAACAAAACCAAATATAAAAAAAGCCAAGCTGATTTCTACCATAGTTTGTCATGGTTTATAATATCTGTCGATGATAATTTGCAAAAAAATCAATTTGTTAGTTCAAATTTCTCTGGCAAATAAAAATAAATGAAATTAAAAAAAATTAAACTGAATAGTTGAATAAACACAATTGTACAATCGTACCACGTTAGTCGTTCACTGCTCTACAGGATGCTCAAACATGCACCCATTTGCTATACTTTATTTTAAATCTATCCATTATTTTTTTGAAAGTGTACTGCGTTTAAACATTTTGCAATAAAAGTCTGAACGCGTAGCCTTTGTGTATTTTAAACAGTCTGAAGGCGTTTCCTTTGCATATTTAAAACATTCTGCAATAAAAGTCGTCTGAACGCGTATCTCACTAAGTTTTAATTAATCACTACACCGAAGCAAACTCTAGCTATTAATGTGACTATGCAAAACTAAAATACACAATGTGATTGATACCTGTTTTTTGAAAAGTGTATGTGCATGATGGCCTAGGGAAATATGTATACTTCATAGGTTCCAGCTCTAAAAGTTTAAATAAAAATAAGAGTAAATAGGACCTGAATAAAAGTATAAGCAACCTGAGAAAATGTAAAAATGTCAATAAAATATTCAATAAAAATAAATCAAATGTTGCTTTTATTTGAATTTAAGCTGTTGGAAGAAATTTTTTTAGTCAAAAATTATGTTTTTACAAGTTATAATTTAATATACATTTTAAAACACGATAGTATAGAAGTCATTTCAAAACCATTATTTTGCGAAAAGTGGGTGATTGTGTACATCACAGTAACAAAGAAATAATTAATAAACCAAAAAATAAATAAACAATAGTACTAAGTCGGCTAAAGGAGATTTTGCAATGCAAGAGTTGAGAGATGTACAAATTTCATAAATGAAAAATAGTAAATAACTTACTTTCTTTAACCTTGCCGACAGTCTGATCAAGCGGTCGTCTATACCAATGCACAGTTGGCGGAGGGATACCGGATACATTACATGTCAGTGTGACGGTTTCACCTTCTCTTGTGATTATGTTGTGTGACGACATATTCACATTTATCCTTGGTGGCACTTTATAGTGAATAAAAAAGAGATACATTAATAATTTATTACATTGAGTGTGGAGAAATACCGGCGGGGCTTCCGAAGGAAAGGAAAAAGGGTAGTCATGTTTCACAAAGTCCCGTAATCCGTCACCATAAACTCCCGACGTGTAATCACATACACAACACAATTCCTTGTATTTTCTCGTATATGTCAATGTAATAAACAGAATAACTAATTTTTTTAATTTGAATATAAAAAATCTACAACTCGTGACCGAACGACACGGATAATTCACTCATGCGCTAAGCGCATTCCTGAAGTAATGTGTTGTTCGAAAGTTATAAAATACTACGAATTATTGGTTTCAACATTTATGGCTTTATGAAATTGTGGTGACGACTAATTAATTATCGAGTTAATAAATCGTGGCAACGAGTTAGTAAATTGTGGCTACGAGTTCATCAATTGTGCCAACGACCTATTCGTGGCCAATTTTTTTTCACCATAAATTTCAACCCAAATAAGCTTTCGTAAAAAACAGTCTTGTCGATTGGGCGGCGTTATTTTATGTGGTGTAATTGGATGTCACTGTTGACCTTTCCCTGTTATCCGTTTTGTTATTTGTTATTTGTAATTTGTTACACACATATGGTATTTAGGCTATAAATTTGAGTGCGAAGCAATTTGTGGAGAACTATGTTGGAAATGGAAATCCCTAAAAGTAGGAAAAGCCTAACAGAGGCTATACACATTTTAAGTTATCAATTGAATTACTAATGTACTACAAGTTTCTAAGATGAGTAATATGACTAATATCCGCGTATTAAGTTAATAACTGTAACACACACGAGTTAACATCGAGAGTACAATGGAAATGGGCAAATGATGTCGACAATATTCATTGAAAGAAAATGGACGACCAAGATCTGTGTAAGGGTCAACTCGTGATGTTAATTCTGAATTTTTTCAAATGATTTGATCATTAACTATTACTTAGGGACTTTAATCACCTGACAACCCGTCAGTTAATGTTTTAGTCGAACAAAAGCTATGCACAAAAGGGAATAAAGACAATTGGTTGAAAGTTTAACATTTACACCTTTATAAACAAAGCAAGTGTAAATATAGTCAATAATTTAGTATGATTTATAACAAATCCAGTATTTCGACTCCTATGTAATGGGTTTATCATTACAATTTTTTTCTCATGCGAAAATGAAAAATCATGAGTAAGAGGTTTATTATCATCAATTTCAACGGGAAAAAAATCTTGTCTCCTTAATTTTATCGTTACATCAACAGTTGTTCCTGTAGGAATTGACTTGCTAAACTTTATAACACGTTATATTTGCTTCTCTGTGAAATAATGAAATTTAAAATGCTTTAGTTTCAGAGTTTATATTTACTGAACATTTAGTTAGAACAAAATATATTAAATAAATAATGGAACTGGAAACCGTACAGTTTCTATGTATGCTCCCAGTTAAAGATTCTGACAAATATAACAAGTCTCAAAAAGGTATCTGGTGAATATTTCAGGTTTATTTAACTTTGGGTTGAAATGCTGTTTTTTAATACTGGTATAAAAAAAACCCTATAAAAGCAGGTGGCACCAATAAAGTCTGCCAATTGTGAGGAGTCGAACACTCTCTATTATCTTGCTTTGCTGTAATTAAACAAATTGTAATATGGATTGCTCTGTACAAGATTTGCTTTTAAAAGGTTTTATGCCGAGTGTCATGTGTGACGTTTGTCTTAATTTATTTTGCTTTCTTGTAGATTATGTCACAAAGTATAATCTTATTTCCCATTTCTAGTTTATAATTTGACTTTAAACAAGAACTAAAAAGCACAACGTATGCAACTCACAATCTCGTTTTTTTTGTATTACAACACTTAAAGTTTATCTACTATTATATTGATTTTTCGTATTTGTATTTTATTTCATTGCACCATATAAGGTAAGTAAAGAATAGGAAAAATACAAAAAATCAGTCATCTCTTTTAACTACAAAAAAAATACTAACTGGGAGATAAATGTATAATCTTTAAATATAATACCGATTTTGATTTAATATTTAAACACATTACTTTTTCTCTCGAGGCTAAGATTCTAAAGTCTAAATTAATTATTATTGAACAAATCCAAATGACATATTTCTATACCGAGACTTGTGAATACAATACAATAAATAGCTACACGATCTTTGATATCAGTATATGAACATGCCAACAGTTTTTGTCCCATAAGTAGAACTCAATGCTGAAAATATGGAAACAATATACTAGATGCCAATGCTAAAATGACCCAAAATGGTAAAAGCAGAAACCCTCTGAGCACAGAGCTATACATTTGGGCAATGCTTCTTAGTTTCCATAAAAAAATTCGTACTTTTTTAACGCTAAATTATAATTACATGGCGGGCACCGAAATACATGTACTAGCAACTGCGCTATTGATATCCTCCCTGATTTCAGTCCACTCAGTAATAAATAAAACATTATTCGATACCACTTTTTATAAACTCAATGTGCACATTTCAACAATTTATGTCTTATCACGCATCAGTGCTAAAGGCCAACCTCTGTATTTTGTCCCGTGTATTTTCATTTTTGACTGTTTGGTGCTATTGGTTGAGTTCAAAGTGAAAAGGATGATATGACCTTAATAAGCATCTCTGTTCTTACAATGTTATTTTGGTCAACAAAATATCACATCACTGCATCCATTGTCAAATTAGTCTATGGGTTATTTGTATCAGTCAGTCTATTCTGGGCATAGTGAATTTTAGTGCGATACAAGTTCTTGTCTCGTATGTTGACCTATCAGACTAGTAAATTCAGTATTGAATAGCCCTGGCCTGAAAATGTGGGCCCTTACATGACTATCCTACAAACAACACGGTTTTTAAAGTTAGTTTGATATTCGCAAGACATACTTTACTCCGTTTGATAATTATTTGATATACTAAGTATTTCTATACTATGACGGTTTTTGTATGCTCCACTTGACATTAATATGACATACCTAACACGTATGCAGTAAGACTATTTACCTCGTTTGATATTCATATGACATACCTAATACGTGTAACATAACCGTTTTTGTTTTAACTGGCTTAGTATTTATTTGGCACACATATTTTCCGGCGTCACTATATCGGACATCATGGATGAGCAAATTCCAGTCATTTGTATATGGTCTTTCTATCCCGATTCGGTCATCATCTATAATTCGACCAATATCGTATGTTAATAATGTAGAAAATCGATCAGTCCACACAACCTGAAAATAAAATTACATAAAAATTTTTTTTTTTTTTTTACATAACCTCAAAATCAAAATGAAATCAAACGGTTTTTGCTCATACCGAAACAATTTTGTTGTTTGGTGTTCTTTTCTTATACAAACTCAAAAGACTTCATCGCGTTTGATCATTATACAAATGATAAATACTTGTCTCCTTTGACATTGTCAGGATGTGACGGATTTACGAACGCTAACTCGATAATTACGGAAGAACGATTTAACGAACTTGTGTTTTAAAAAGAAGTCAGTAATTTTACAACTGCTAATTAAGTATAATTTGTAATTATAACTTGCAAAAGATAATTATTAGCTTTGTTCTGTTAAGCCGTTGTTTACTGCCTCTATCAGCTGTAGAAATTCTCGCACAAGGCCTTAATAAAGCAACGTCAATACAAATGCAAAGACACTGGTTCTAAATATTTCATTTGATTGTAATTGTTTCCCCAGAACAGGTCAAGAAGTGTGTATTTATTCTTTCAGGCAAACCGTTTCCTTGATTGTCCAACAAATGTTATAATACAAGAACATCTTCATTACAATTCAATGCAGTAGTTCAAACACGACAACTTTAAAAAACACTTTACTACTTATACTCTTCCAAGAACACCATTTGTCCACAAGTATACGTTGTTAGAAACAGAATTGTCCATCGAATTCCTCTGTTACACAACTCGTTCAATGAATATATGCACCCAAGTTAAAACAATGACTTCAGGACGTGTTTAGATTAATCTAATGTGGAAATGTAGATAAAATAATTTAACAATTCATTTTAGTTTTCTTGCATAGGGCGCGACAAAATTGGATAAATCCAAATTAAAGAGCCGTGACAAAGGAATAATGTACCCTTAGGCTCCCTTTGTAGCCCGACCCTAAGGGGCGCTATTCAAATTCCGAATCCTTTTTCATAGTCCCCACACACAGTGCAATCAATGGGTCAAGTTTCAAGTGGTTACTGAGATTATCCTGGACATTATTAACGTACGTACGCCGAACAGCAAAACAATATCCTCGCGCTTCGTTGAAGCGCGAGGATAAACATGGATGCTACAAAAAATAAGCGATTATTCTTCGGCATATCGGAAAAATAATATTGAATAAATAAAATAAAAGAGGATTCTTAAAGGCAAAACAGACATAAGCGTATTTCCGAGGATAGCGACGCTAAGAACCTATACCTAAAACGTAAAAAGATTAAAAACACAACTAAAACCAAAGTGACAGAAAAGACGATACAAAAACTAAAGCACTAGCAAGTGGACCTCTCACAAAATCCGAAAGTAACATCTGGTGTTCCGAAAGGATACAGTAACGGTACCCGATACGTATACACCGATACAATTAGAGTGGGAAAATAATTTCCCTCACATTCAGGAGTGTATAAATCATAATATGTAACATCTTGTAAAATGTTCCTATGACATTTGTTTTTCTCTGCCCGACAAAAACATAGTTTTAACAATACAAAATTTATACTTTAAATTTACAGTTACAAAAATCTTGTGAAAAGTAAGGTGTATCTCACCAGTGCATAACTATGTTCTTAGATGGTTTTGGCTTTACCATTTTGGTCTGTCTAAATTTGCTCTTCTACTTTTTAGATTTTTTGTTTTGGTTTTTCATCATTTTAGGTCTTGAGTACAACTGATGAATCGTAAATCAACGAAATGTTCACATCTGGCTTTAAATATGGTATGAAAGAATTCAAAACAAAAAAGCTTATACTTGTTTCACCTCAAACATATCAAACATAGGTAAATAATAGTTCAAATATTTTTATGTACCCTGCAGTTTCCTCTATGTTAAAGTATCAAGATACTGGTCCAGGGCTCTTCTCTTCAGAGAAAAACTCCCAACATGTGAAGTTTTGTCCATATGTAAAAAAATCTCCTAGTCTTTTTATTTTCCGTTTTATCATAGTTTCATTTTCACATATACAAACTTAGACATCTAATATAATATTGCTTAACTTATGTAAAGTTTAAACAGGAAGCCTACTAAACAAAAATGAAGGGTGACGTGCGACGATCACAATTTGTTGTGTGTCAAGCCCTTTAAAAATGTTCTGTCCTTTCACGAACAATCTGCTGGCCTTTTACAGAAGCCCCATGAACAGTTACAACACAAAAGAAAACATCTAAATGATATTACCAAAACATATACCAGTCTATTTTTACCTTATGACCTTGAAGATTGTCTACTGAACACGGCAAGATGGCGGTCTTCCCAGCGATAATTGTGACATTAAAGACCGGGACATCAAAACTTGGGTCTACAGCAAATACATCTAAAATAATAAAATTGTTCAATGTTAGAAATTCAACACAATAACTCCAAAATAATGCATGGTGCTTCAAATGTTTATTACAGATGTTATACTTACCAATGGTAGACACCGAACACGTCACACGATAAATAACAAAAATGGTACGATTGTCTGATCCTACATATATCATATGAACAATATTGAAAAAATTAAAAAGTATTCATTAGTTTCGTATTCATACATGTATCGTTAAATAAAGGATTTCATATATATTGTAACTTATTTTTTAATAAATCGATATTACTGAAGATCAAGCTCACTAAATGAAAGAATAAAAAAAATGAGAGCAATAAAATTACATGTACTTACTTTCATACACGTAAAATCATTGGATGGCCTTAGCTAAAAAGTAATTTTGTTAGAAACTTCCCCAAATTGGGGGTGCACTCTAAATTGAATATGCATGATTGTAGCAATTTTGACATGATAACTATTATTACGTGAATAGATAGCAAAATGATTACATAGTCTGACATATAAATAATTGTTTAAATTCATTTCAGAATCCTATAGTGTCGTTTTATCAGTACAGAAAATGTCTCAATAAAAGACAGTCTTTAATTTAAGAACCATTACACCAATTAGACTTGTCTTTTCAATTAATTGATTGTTTTCTAATTGAGTGACTTTCTGAATACAGTCTTTCAAATTGACTCAAACATTCAATTACCGCTTAGGCGATTCTTTAATTCGTTTTCTACCATATCTGTAAGGATGAACAAAGTGCCAAACGTTGTCATATGTCTCTCACATATTAAATACTAATTACCTTAAACATAAGAACCCTCGGAGCACCTTGAATCGATAATTTACTGCGGACGATTGAAGCGTGATCAAGCTCCCGATTTCTGCCTTTAGAAGCTTATAAAACTAGAAAAAAAATTCTTCCCAGTCTTGTCAGATCGCATGCTTGCTTAATTGACAGGCAAATTCATTTGGGTGTAATAATCTATTTGAGCACCTCAGTCAAGTGTGCTGAAATTGATCCCATGAGAGACAAATGTGAAAAATACATATTTAAAACTATATTAATAATAAGACAAAATTCAGCACTGAATTGGGGAAAAATGCCACGCTAATCCTACCCTGTTATCGGTTTCCGAAAGGCATTTTGCTATCATAATATTCTTAAGTATGTAAGTTATTGTTTGCACGCAAAGGTGCTGGCATTTAAACAGAAACCAAATCCTCAGATAATAAGAACGGAGAATTAAACTGTCTTCTTCAAAATATAAATTATTTCCCTAAATAGATATGGCACGCACCGAAAGACTGAACTAATGAAATAACAATTTTAGCAAAAACAGAAATGAAGACTTAAAAATACAATACATCATTATTCGTTATGTAAATTAACATTATGTTGTACTTTAATATTGAAATCATCTGTTGCATATTAATTTGCGGAGACACATAAAATACCAAATTTTCTTAATGATAAAGGCTTGAATTGCTTAGTGGTTCAGATGTTCTTCCAACCTTCCAATAAAATTAACTCAACATGACTGACAATATGAGAATAATATAAAATGTGTAACACATGCATGAGTATCATTTTCATACATAGGTATGAGTTCAAAGGTTTAACTTCACATGGATTCAAATGTTTTTTTCCGTATGATGCTAATTTATCATCTTTTTTCGTATTATTCTAATAAGATATGAATTTAATGTCTGATAGGACTGATGACAAGACTATAAATACTGAGGCTGTGTTAATCTTTTAACGAAAGGTAAGATTTGGAAAACTTTGAATACCAGTTTTTCTGTTACAAAGTACTTGGAGGCATTTTTTATTCCATGTATAAATTAAAAAGGCTTTGTATGACAAGTTGGACTCTACACCAAGGAAACATTATCCAAGGATATGAAATTAGGAAATAACTGTAAGGAAAATTCATGAAAAAAGAAGTAAATTCTTGTGACAATTTCTAAAATAGAAAGAGTAATCTAGTTTCTGTATTCGAAACACTAACACTGAAGTTATGAGAAATCAATAATGTCATTATAGAATACTTAATACTATAACAGTTGACTAATTATACATGTATAATTGGTAATATATGATAGCCTTGCTTATGCAGAGGTGTACTTTTTGTTGGTTCTTTGTGTAATAAGAAAGTCAGAAAGCTCAAGTCAAGTCCCAGATGATCTAGGAATTAGATTTACCTAGTACAATCTTAAGACAATTCCTAACTGTTGAGAAAAAAGAAATTACACATTTCTTGTGTGGTTAGAAATGTATCTCCATAGACAATAGAACTAAAATTTGTATGATCTGTGATCTGTAATATATACCACTTTCAAATCTTCGATTCATATTTTGTCCTCAGTTTTAAATTGTATTCAGATTAAAGGATAAAACTCGTAATACCTAGGTAAATTTGTTCAAAATAGTTGCATGTGCAAGTCTGTTTTATTCCTCAAAATGTCCATTTCATATGACCTTAATAGTAGATGTAGTTCTATAATCGTACAAATTATTTGCATTTTTATATCTTTAGTCACACTAACCAGTGTTTTACTGATTGTTCTTTGTCTAGTAGGATATAGTTACAAATCCATGCATTTTATCGCACATTGAATAAATTTTTGTTAATTATCACGTGACTTACCATATTGGCACCTGAGCAAATTACTGCATTGATCTCGTAATTGACACCAGAGGAAGGTTGAATACAAAACTTTACGACAAACGGGATGACTTTGACTTTCCAATCGTCAACTTCCCTTTTTTGAGCGGAAATATCGTAGAAGCGCCGGCGTATGGAGTATATATTTCACAACTCATTCGTTATTCCAGAGCTTGTGACGTATACATTGACTTCCTGGACAGAGTCACGCTCCTGACAGAAAAGTTGCTCATACAGGGGTATGTTGCTCCTAAGTTGCAGTCATCATTATTAAAGCTTTATGGACGTCATCATCACTTGGTTGACATGTATGAAAATCCCGTTTCCCAAATGAAAATGGACCTGTTTCGATTTTTCCCTCCTTCGAATATCCCTTTGGTATTAAGTATCTTTACATTAAGGTAAGATATTGGAAAAATGGAAAACAAACTTTGTCTTAAAATACAATTTATACAAAGGCTACATAGACCGTGAATTCAATAAATTAATTGAACTGGGACGTTAATATAACTTAGTTCTTGTAAGCTGAAAGTGAAATTCATGTGCATTTATTGATTTTTTTTTATATTAAAAACTGACTTTTCGTATTTTCTTTAAATCCTTTTATGTTAACAAGTTTTGCTGCATTGACCAAACTCCATTTTCTCTAAAATATATTTCGTCTAGCAACTAAATAATAAACACTATTTTGTGTACTATAAATCAGAATACTGCACCAGTATAATTTGGTATTGTATTAGAAATCAGAATACTGCACCAGCATAATGTGGTATTGTATTGAAACATGCGTATTAAAGATAACAGAGAGTTTTCTGTCGACTAAACGCCACGTCAATGGCTCCACGTTCATCACTGCCAAGTTCTACAAAAGGAAACCTCTAACAGTTATAATAAAAATGATTCGTAATATTTCTGCCAACCAATTTCTAGGCACTAATATTAATACATTCCATTGACCCTTGTACAAAATCGTCCCGGGAGGATATTATTGACTAAAAACTGATCAGGTCATACTATAAATTAGACGTTTAAGATGTAAATTTCATGCATATTTGTATAAGGTTTAGTCATCACGAAATAAAGACCGGAGAGAGTGGTTTCAAATCTTTCTAGATAAGGATGAGATAGACCCACTAAATATGACAAAAACGATGAGAAAACTTTCAAAAAATCGGTTTAAATCCATTTAATACACTGACAATAGAAATTAATCTGAGTTGTTGTTTCTGTTCATATCCCTCTTGAGATGAATTGTTCAGTATAAAATGATTAGCTTGACAAAATATGTTAGAACCATGACCAACAGTTGTAGAACAATGTCTTAACATTTGATAATTTTACATTCGATAACATCTGATGATTTTAACAGAGGCATTGTGCAACTATATAATGTGTTGAAGATACTAATGACATTTATGGGTTGTTTCATGCCAAATTGACTTTAATTTATGTTCTTGGTCTTTAATGGGCAGAAAAAAACACCAAATCTCTAAAATATTTATTTGGATGTATTTAAAGCTGACTTTATAACCCTGTTTTCTGATAGATATCTATTAAATAATGTAACATCTTACAAACACTTGATACATGCAGAGTATTTTTGTATATTAGTCATATATACAAGTAAAATAAATGCATAACCAGTTTATTCCGTTGTAGACCTTATCAAGTAAAGAACATAAGAATGTGTTGTTTGTGTGTTTTTTCTTCTGAAGTTAAAAACTAATGCAGCTATATTCAAATTTTTCACAAGATCAAATTGCCTTTACATATATTGCTGGTTCAGGCCCAAATAGCAACTTCATCTCATAAGAAAACATTTACAAAAGTCATATATTCTATTTAAAATGATAAATACTGTAAAGTAATTGATTATTTTAAAAATGTTAAATACTGTAAAGTAATTGCTTATTTTAAAAATGCAGTAGAAGAAAGTTATAAAGATGAGATATGTGAAAGGGGCAGATGACAGTTTTTTTCAATAAAAGTTTAGATGTTGGTGTATCAAATATAGATAACTATTAATTCTAAAATAATTTAATGTCAAAGTTTAATAACATATTTTCATAAACAAGCTCATATTCACTAAAATTTAACACTTTTTTTGTTGAAAAAATATTATATTTTCTTAAAATACACACAGGCCTACATGATATATATAAAGGCTTTAAAAAAGACATTATTTGAGTCTGATGTTAGGAATCAACAACATTTTCAATTATCATTTTAAATAAAATTTAAACATAACAAATTAGTTTTTGGACACATCAGAAACTAAGCTAGAAACTGTCACTTGCCTCCAAAATGACGATTACATGCCATGACTTCAAAAAGGAATGTCGCATGCTCAATGTCCTGACGGGATGACTTTCATGATGAAAAAACTACAAAATTTAAAGTTGCAGCTGCGCAAAGTGCATGGTAATTAAAAATCTTCATTCGCATATCAGTTTAGAAAAGATATTTACCCTTGAGATTTTTTGTTTTATTTGGAATGTATTTTTTCAGACCCATACAATCATATTTGGAATTCATGAAATAGATATTGCTGTCATTCACAAACTTTCAAAGTTTTTTTATGCATTCTCATTAGCTCTTCTTGCGAATGAAAATTGTCTGATCGTATTTACACAAAGTCGACGGAAAGTCATAGTTTTAAATTTATTCCTTTTTAAGCAGAAACCTATACGACTGATTTCATATTAAAATTACTATATCCTTGATTTTTTGTGAAGACTATTTCCTTTTGAAATCAACTGTGTTAATGCGATCAGATATGCGCTAGGTGTGTTTTTGCCATATTTAAAAAAGAGTACCTCCTGGTTTGGGGACATATACAGGGGCGCCACTGTCTGCAAACAAGCATAAATAATTTTAAAAAGGTCATACATAAGAAAATATTTTATGCAAAAAGAATAATTCTAAAGACACATGAAACAATACGATATATGATTTAATTTTCTTTATTGGCTAAACTATAATGTGACCGCTGAAATACATATACTTTCTTTTTTTTTCTTGTAAGATATATTGGCTGTAAGTATCTAATTTCCTTCAATACTTTTTTACATATATAAAAATTAATAAATTTTTACTTGAACAATACAGTTACTGAAACCTGGAAGATTTATATCTACCGAGTACGAAGTCCGATTTTGATATCAAGTTAACAAGTACTTTGGTCTGGGTCGATAACATATACCTGTGAAATATGATATGCATTTCTTTAAGTTATCTTTTCCTTTTTATGTAAACCGTACTTCTCAAAACATAACTAACAGTAATATGTTCTTAGATCGTTTTTTGAAAATTAAAGATTTGACATCAGAGTACCCGGCTTTCGAGTAGGTCTACACGGAAGAGGTATTAGTAGTTGGAAGTGGCTGGGAATTTAAAACTAACAAGTACATCATCATGACTTCTCAAATAGATTCCTGAAGTGAATTTCCCGAAAACCAAAAAACAAAAAAACTTGACCACGAAGAAATGTGTGCATACCAGCATTTTCATATACGCATTTAGGTTAGGGAAATAAATATACTTGATCTTGATGCTGATTTGGTGCACCAAACACGCATGTCAATGAGTTATCAATGAACAATAATGCTCATGTAAGTGGAAATATTATCCAAGGATCTCACAGTGTAAACTAAATGTCAATAATCAATTGTTTATAGCCAATATAATCCAGAGAGAGAGAGAGAGAGAGAGAATAATCTCCTGATAGTTCTGGAGATTTCTACCTACCAACAGAGCCAAACCAATATCTCAAGCAAGCAGAAGGTTTGTATATTTGACACTGTGTTTTAGAAACTGAAATAGGATAAGGTAATATCAATGGGCATGTTATAAAGGTAATGAATGAAATGGAACTGTCTGATCGAATGTTTTCTTTCTTGTCAACGAAAAGGTATGCATCCTACATTATTAGCATGAAGAGAGTACAATAACTTG
Organism: Mytilisepta virgata; assembly: GCA_028015205.1. Taxonomy (NCBI): domain Eukaryota; kingdom Metazoa; phylum Mollusca; class Bivalvia; order Mytilida; family Mytilidae; genus Mytilisepta; species Mytilisepta virgata. The sequence goes on from CM051517.1 coordinate 36,351,658, forward strand.
CTATCAGAATCATATTGCAAATATTCCGAAAAGATAACCTAAATAATGCATGAACACTGTATTCAGAAATTAACATGCAGAAAGTAAATATTGCATATGAATAAGAATGTATTATAAAATAAATAACCTCGGCCATGATCACCAGATAAATATAGAAATGAAAGAATACCGGGTGTGCGTCGGTGAAAAACCACCTTGTTGGATAAATCATCTAAAAAGTTAAAAATACCCAACGTTTCGACCAATATCGTCTTGATCACGAGCATGTAAAAAATAAAAATAAAAAGGTGTTGACTCTTTGAAAGCCAGAGCAAGACTGAGTCGTACAAAGAGTCAACACTTTTTATTTTTATTTTTTACATGCTCGTGATCAAGACGATATTGGTCGAAACGTTGGATATCTTTAACTTTTAGTTTGATTGTTGTTGTTTTTTTTTACGATTTTATATTTGGTTTTGTTCGACTTGTGTATTTCATACATTTTAGTCGTTTTATGCCCCTTTTGACAGCTCACCATTTCCATTTATTTTTCTTGTAATCTATAATGGTCGTCTTATGACCTTTAATGGTGACTAAGAGATATTATTACATGACTATATTTTTTTCTTTTATCTGACTGGCTGAGAAATGTCTAAAGGGTCTTGAGTACTCGTGATAGTAACTGATAAGTATCTAAAATTAGTACAAGAATTCCGCATGCACGGTTTGGGACTAAAATAGATCCTAACCGGTCAAGCGGAACGTGATAGTGACCGATTTGTTCTTAAAATAGAAAGTAAAATTACAACTTTCCCATTCATGTAATAAAAAAATTACTAACTTTGTAATAGGTCGCTATCAGGATTAATCAACCCTTGTAAATGTATATTCACCTCGTCTAAAGGCTCGGTGAATATTACATTTTCTCGGGTTGCTAAAACCTGATAGCGACCGATTACAAATATAAAGTCACACGATAAGCACCAAATAGTCCCAGTTATATTGTTGTCAAAAGATTGAAGTCAGAAAAAATTAATTAACAAATTATTCAATATAGAAAACATTTATTACACATTTATATTAACAACAACCAACAGTGAAAATGCCAGTCTAAAGCATTTCTTCAACTATTTGTACTTAGAAAAGAGTATCATGGCGGAAGTTTTAGAATTGTATAAATTGGAATTATTAAATAATTTCATGCAGAATCAAAGTTCAGCACATACCTTGCACCAAAAGAACGAAGGCTAATTTACTTTGAGATACAAAATTGGTTTAATTTTGTTGTCAAAAACAAAAAGTGTTATATTAAGCAATTTAATTCAATTATCCACTGGAAACGTTATAAAAACTTTATTGTTGGTCTTGAAAACATCATTTTCTTCCATTTATTAATACAGATTTATATTAAGGAACTTAGATATTTTTTTTATCTTTTTTATATTAAGGCTTCTGTTGTAATAAAATTTGGAGAAAAAAAAAATCAAAAACATAGTTCAAGATCTGTAAAATAGACTGATGGTCCACGATTCTAGTACTTGTGTCTTTTCAGTTTTTCTTATTGTTTTGCAAAATATTTTAATAATAATAATAATAATAATATTTGTTATCAGAACCCAGAAACTAAGAATATAATTCATTATCCCACAAAGATTCAACAGGCATTTACTGGTGAAGATCTCTTGCTTATACTGGGGTACAAAATTATCTGTTGTTGTTTCAACAAATCGCACCTGTGGTCTCAGTATCACAGGCTGGTATCCGTAACAGTCACTATTTCTGCACTGGTACGTGCCTTGGATATTAGTCCAAATCTGTAGACCTTAAATGATTGTTCCAAAGGGACAAAGTGTGTTCCAAAGGGACAAAGTGGTAAATGAAAGAACCACTGAAGAATATTTGTTGAGGATTAATTATATATACATGTAATAAAATTAAATTCTTTCCATTGCGGTGTCTTTCGAATAAAATAATAAATAAGATACAATTTTAACAATATAATAAGAATAATGCGTATAAGATAATTAAAACACAACATTTATAAGATAAAACTAGATCTGAAAGTGTATAGGTAAAAATGTGCGTTAAATCTGAAAAGTGCTGTGGACGCGATTTTGTGCGAATTCAATGCAGTTGTGCGCAAGTGAAGATGCATTGCGTCTGTATTGCACGAGTTTCACAATGAAATGATTGGAAAAATTCTTGCAATGCAGATGTTGCTTATGCGAACACAAGGAATACCTTGAGGGTTAGGGTATACTGTTTCCTGCGCGCTGCTAACATCTGCAATAAAGCACAAACATAAACCAGTATATTATCTACAAAGTAAATTACATGACATAAAATATAAACTTGATTTAGGAATATTTTGTTGAAAAAAAAATTATTCACTTACATTTTGCGCCTAACGTGTATTTGTATGAGTTTAAAATCGAAAATACATACAATTATGATCTTTATATCAAATGTAGATCTCGTTAATGTTTTTCAGTTTGGGATTTTAAAACCTTTTAACATTTTATATATATGCTAAAGTTTCACATTTTACTTTACCTCAACCTACCTTTTGAGCTATTATTATTAATTAAACAAAATATAAAATACAGAAAAAAATATTATAAATTACTACATGTATTTTAAATAATGCACTTTTTGAGGACGAATGGTGAAAGAAAGCTACCGAGCTTCACCATCTAGCGGTTTAAGCAGAAATTCCAAATAAATTATTTGCTTTTGGGGTTTTATATGTTAGGCAAACTTTAGCATTTCCGTAGTTTTGTATAAATTTCGTAAAGCCTAACATCATGTGGCAAAAATAAATCATTAACTCGACCTTTAGAGACATAACCTGACAAAATAAAATAAAATTAAAGAGCAAGCGGAATTTTGATTGTGCCTAATCCCAGCAAATCAACATAACAATACATTCAAAAACAACAATAAAATATGGCAGACATAAGTACATATCGTGATATATACATTGTAATTATACGATGTTTATGTCTTATATCAATAAGATATGATTTCATGGTGTTTTTCAAATACATTTTAAGCTGTAAATAATTGGATGACATTTTCGTGCAAAAGACTAGTAAAGTCCAGGTGATATGCTTTGTAAAGTACCGGTATCAACAACAACGCAAAATTTATCTGAAAGTATAACATTTGTGGTGGTGCGTTTCTTTCGTGGTAGTACATTTAGAGATTACTTTTTTGGTATTCAGCGGCTTTACTTTAAATTGAAATTTTGTTCCATAATTTATATAAGCATTTTGTATATTATTTTGACACTAAATCGGTAGAACATATAAATTGGCTGACCAGTTATAAAGCTACAAAACACAGCTCATAAAGTTACCTGCTAGAAAGAATTTTTCAGCAAAATAATTAAAAGTAAAACCGACGCCTGCGCAAGATTTGTTTACCATAATAATTATGTTCTACGCAATGGTATGGTACCATTTAACAAACAGTTACATGAACATAACTGCAATAAACGGCTCTCGATTATACGACAAGAACTTTTAAACACAAATTGTCACATCAATAAAAGAAATGGCAAGAAAGAGTATTAATAAATAAAATGCAAACATTTATGAGAAAAATTACACAGAGTTCAAAAGTTATCCCGAATCAAAATTCATCTATCATGTTCGCTGATGTTATCACTTTCAAAAGTAAGATTTTTTACCCAGCCTTGTACGATGACAAATAAACGGTGAGATTGAGTGAACAATTAAGAAATGCCAAGATGTGATGCTCTATCATTTGATGTGATTTGTCATTTTTAGTCTCTCTCATAAACCAGAGTGGTATGAATCCTACTTGAAAGATTGATTGCATATTTCAGATACTGGATTCTAGTGGATATCATTTCTTATAAGTATGCATCTGATGCAAAAGTTTCTGCATAAAACCATATAAAACAGAAAAATAAAGTAATTTAACTGTCAAATACAATTTATTGTCACCGGTGAACATTTGCCTAGATACCATCTATTCTATTTTAATTAAAATTTCAGCATATAGGTATAAAAAAGTGCGTTTGAGTTGGAATACATCAGACATTAAATAATCGTAGTAAATCATTTAATTTGAAAAATAAATAAATAAATAAATACACACGGACCATTCGGTCCTCGGTGTCTACCTTACCAAACTATCACAATTTATGACATAAACCATTGCTTTCTTGTGTGTTGTAGAAAATATACATTTGATTGACTGTAATGGACAATTCCAATATTTGTATCAGTCTGGTATTAATAACAATATTGACATTCTGGTCATCGATGTTTGGTATTGTTTCTGTGTTATCATGATTCAACCTATGCTTAATCAACGACATGCAGCTATATCATATACAACAAAAGTGACATCAGTGTCAAGTAACTAATTAAACCCTGTCAATCAATAATCACTATCATATAATCAGTTCAACACAGAAATTTTGATAGTATGGAAGTAGGTAGACGTACTTTTGCTGAATCTACAAAGACTTCTTCAGTAACTTTTGCTATTTCTTTAATAAAAGAACTATGTTTAAACCAAAAAAGGGATGTTAAGTAAATGCCCACGAGAAAAAAACTTAATATTAAGTTGAAACAAAAAATCACAAAAAGAGGACACGAACAATTTATGGGTAGAACCCTATTTGTTTACTTCAATAGTTTAAAAAAATAAATTGACAAGATTTCTCATTGTCTCCCTGATCTTCTCTGAATAAAATCAGTACAGCTCGATAAATAAACCAATGAACATGCACTAGCCGTCGTGTATAAGCGAACGTCTATTTTATGTGGGTCAAATATTGCAAAAACTGAACCAAAAACCGGATTAAAAACCATCCAGCATGTAAAAAACAAAATTATAATGTCCTATATTTGCTTAGAGGTATAAAATTAAAGATTTGTGTTTGAATGTTACTACATTGTTGTCTATGTTTGACACTTATGTTAATAGTATTTTAAGTTATGGGTGTGAAATATCGCACACAAGGCACCGACAGTTGAGCAGATACAACTGAATTATTACTGTAAAAGTATACATAAGGTTAAACCTTCCACTAATAATGTAATGGTATACTATGAATTAGGTAAAATGCCTTTGATTTACGTAAGGAAATATGGAATCTTCTAGTATTGATTTAAATTATTGAACACATCTAATTGTATTCTTAGTAACTGTTACAAATATCTTCTGGAAGAACTTACTGTCACACAAATGATATTGAAGATGAAATGCATTTTTTCTTAAATGTCCAGTTTTTAAAGGATTAAGAAAATTTCGGTCTGATCATTTGTAGTATTTGTCACATAACCTTCTGCTATAATATGTTATTGCTATAATGCATTGATGTACCTACAGTTATATGACTTTGGTAATAAAGATATATATACTTTTGTATTAATTTCGTCTAACGGTAAACATTGATTTCTTGTTAATGACATGCTAAATGGGAATGTTGTCTCTTTGATGTATACTATTATATACCTTCTTTTACAAACTGATAGGGGCCTCGGTGGCCGCGTGGTCTAGTAAGATAGTCATGACTAGTAATGATCACTAGCCTGTCAACACTGAGGTTGTGAGTTCGAATCTCACCTGTGGCGGGGTGTGTTCGACTCCGATCTAAATTGACAAGTATTGCCAATTTTCCTACCGAAGGTCGATGGTTCTCTCCGGGTATTTCTGCATCCTCCTCCATTAAAAACTGGCCGCCGCGAAATAGGCAAATGTGCTGAAAACGGTGTAAAACCCCAACTAAACAAACCAACTGATACATCCGAATCTTTCAATTAACTTATTAGATTGTCAATCATTTCTAATTTCAAGAAACTTGCATAGAGACATTTTTATTTTTTTTTTAATTATAATTATGCGTATTTATTGTTGAAATTATTTAACATCGTGAAAATAGGTCATGTTTACTATATCAATATCGTTTTCATGATTTATTAAAGAAATTCCTTTTTTCAAAATGGTCAAGAAATATTTTGATTGTAAAAAAAATCAGGTCGCTGAACTGTGAACCTTGTAATTACAATCTCTCCTATGTTTAATTATTGTTCTGTATCTGGAATTAGTGATAAATTCCCATGATTAATTGCTTTATTAAAATAGTTTTTAGGCATTTGGCACATTCTCATTGATAACGTTATCGATGTCAAAATAAAATAAATATTCTTTCTGGTAGCAAAAACTGGAGAAGGAGACACAGATGACATAACGTCGATTACAGCTGTCAGTTGTTTCAATGAATTTTTACAATTGAAATCAAAATTTTATTTGTATCAAGAATTAACAGCTTATGTAAATCCCTAGACAGTCAATAATCTCTGTATTTTTTAAAGTTTGTTCAAGAAACAACTACAAAAAAATTTGAAAGACTTCTTAAACAGTGAACATTTAAGTTTAAAATTTGAAAGACTTCCATGACAGTGAACATTATGTTAAACTATGAAAGACTTCCTAGACAGTGAACGTTATGTTAAAAATTTGAAAGACTTCCTAGACAGTAAACAATATATTTTAACAATTTGAAAGACTTCCTATAGACATTGAACAGTATTTTAAAAATATGAAAGACTTCCTATAGACATTGAACAGTATTTTAAAAATTTGAAAGACTTCCTATAGACAGTGAACGTTATGTTAAAAATTTGAAAGACTTCTTATAGACAGTGAACGTTATGTTAAAAATGTATAGTTTACTGCTTCTTAAAAAAAATAACTATAATCTAACGATCTAAAAGACTAATACGATTATAGAATATATACAAACGGTGATCTGCTGAAGCATTGTATGTATATGTATACTTTAATAGTGGAGTGTTATGTAATCTTCAGAAGTCCATTCTGCATTACACTCTAATAAAGGCCATGAGACTTCAAATGATATTCTTTCAAGTTACATAACAATGTTTAATGCACTAGATGCACTTTAATGCACGTACCCCTTATATAGAATAATATTAGACGCCAAAGAGCAGCAACCTAAAAAAAACGTAGTGTATACCATCCAGCAAGAGTGTATATACAGATCTGGAAACAATTCTTCTTAATTATGTTATTCCGGAAGGAGATATCAACTTAGGACTATTGAATATACCATGATGATTTTATTCTTTTACATCATTTCCTTATAAGGATGTCTTAACTGTCTGTTTCATTACCAAAGTGACATTTTTATCACGTTTATTCCCGTATCTTGTATCTTATCTTCAGCTCGACTTAAGTGGTCGACGTTTGATGTCTCCCAAAAGAGTAATGTATGGCAAAAAGGACAGTAAATGTTATTAAGCTAAAACCCGACAGAGTATTTTACGTTTGTGTATAGAATATCAAATACCTTCAGTCTATATGGTACCTGAAGTCGATATTTGAAAATCTACTCATTTATATCTCTGTTTTAATACTAACTTAGGAAGCTCAGGATATTGATCTGCATCGTGTATTGAAATAGACCTGTAATATAACTCATCTTTTATAACACACAATACTTTAGGATAAAAGACGGATAAGAAGTTATTGTAACTATAATACTGTAACACAAGTGAACATCACATCTTATTGAAAGTTAGTAGTTGTTTGGTCTTCAAAAATGGGGCTCACACATTACAGCAAAATTATGACCGCTACAGTGGTCTGAACTTATAAACATTTTCATAAACCTAATATTACGTTATGATATAAAAAAAAACATTTTTAAAGTATAAAAAGCTGACAGATACTATAGTCTAGGAAGGAATGGTCTTTGTTCGTATTTTGTACTAGCTGTGAGCCAGCTGCCATTTAAAAGCCAGTATTCTGAGAACACTGTACATTTTTCGTAGATTACAGGCTCTTTTTGTAGATTTTACCGAGAATTTTTCATTAAGAACTAATTTTAATGGTTTGTCTGCCTCTGTTTTACTACTGGTCCATGATTTAGGGAAAAGATAATCTATCTAACATCGCACTATTTTATATGTATGGTACTGTCAAAGTCAGGACCCTTATTTCTGTATTGTTAATGTGGTAAAGTTTATGTGAATTCAGTTTTGCACTAATTATGCGCATGAATGTCGTAATGGTTCTATTATCAGCCAAGAAAAATGTCCTTAGACAGCGGGTATTCAGAGAACTGCAGTTTTTAGTGCTCTTGCCTTTCGCTTTTAGTATGGTATTTTTTCATACCAATGTTATATATGTGTTATATGTTTTTTGTGATACTACTAATGTATTACCAAAGGTATTGTCTAATTAGACGTCTTATCATAACTGACAACCATGTTCTTTTTGAAATTTGAAATTGAAATTTTATTTATCCTTTTTGCAATATTAAGATGAATTTTATTCCGATTATATATTTTTGTGATAAAAGAAAACCAAATGCTCAAGGCACATAATCAACGAGTTGTACTAACAATTGTCATTAGAATTACTAGAAAAATAATGATTTTAGTTTCTGCAAGAACAATCTTTATCCCAGGAGGGCCATCTATAATAACAATTAGTATTACGTATAAATTGTATTACATGAAAAGTACAAACGACAAAATAGTTCCTTATAGAAAAATATTATTCTTTGCTCGAAACTGCTATTGTTTCGTTCCGTTTTTGCTGAACACAGTACATTTTTCAAATAAGGTTTAAAATAATTACAAAAGTGACATCGATTCAAATGTAATTTTCTTTCATTAAGAGGACGTGAACCTGAAATTATAATGTCAATTCGAAATTTCTATTCAGCATACATAGTTTTGGTCTCACTGTTGTTTTATGCTTTAATGTTCAGTATGAATGCTAATGTTCTTTTAAGTTTTACCTTATTTAGACCAATCCTGTTTGCTTAAAATATTAAATCGTTTTTTTATTTCAGTTCAAGATAAATGTAAAAGGAGAAAAGTTAATTATTTTCCTTTTATGTAATGTTTCAAGTCATGTAGCAGTAAAGTTAAAAACCAAATAGCTATTATGTAGCATTCGTTTATATTCTGATACATTTAACCAAATAGCCAAATTAGGGTAGAAACAAATTTAATATGGCGGATGATTGACATGTATCAATTAAACGGCAGTCAGTAGTACTGAATTCGAAACGAAAGGCGGAATGACTAATCCGGATGCAATATCATGCTGAAGGGATCATTTATGACAGAAAAGATTTGTTTTCTCATGTTTGAATTAGATATTCGAGACAAGAACTATTGAATATTTCAAGAATTTTAGACTAAACATTGACAACTGTTACAAAAGAAGTTTTAAATATATTAATTCAGAGATAATACAACAGAAATACAAATCAAGTCTCAATAAGGCAAAGTATCAAACTTGACAGTCTTTAGAATGAACAAATACAACGAAAGAAAAAAAAAACATGTTAGGACCAACGAAAAAGTCTCCGGTATGTTCAAAACATCCAAAATTGAGGACTTTATATATTTAGTCCGATATTTTTCTGACACCAGCCTCTTGTCACATTGGCTTGGCCCCGAGACATCTGAGAAATCTCTATATAGAAAACTGATTCTGTCCAGACTAGGACATTATTTCTACCTAGAAAACTTATATGCTTCACTTTTATAACCATTGTCTCTTCAAAAAAAAAAAAAAAAAAAAAAAAAATTGAGAATTTTTCAAAAATATTTATTCAATTGGCTTTAGAAGGAAAACATACGTTTATCTCGACAGAAGATTAATCTAGATGATATATATATTTCAACAAATTTTCAAAATATATGTGATATATAAAGCGACTTTTTAGAGATTGATGTCACATAAACTTCTATGACAGTTTATGTTCAGTCTTTGTTAATTTCTCCAAAAGTTTTTCTGTCGAATTCGAATTGATACGAATTTACTATCTCACGTATGAGAATTGACACCTCACCGAACTTGACAGTTCCCTGGATTTTACTCATTGGCAATGTTATGGGTGCTGTTAACGGAGCAGGACATTTTTACTTTTCCAGACCTGATGTCACTTTATAGTTTCTCTGCTGTGTTGTTCTCTTTTCGTTTAGTTTATTAAATGTTTTTTTTTATTCTTTTAATTATACATGTATCCCTGTGGCAATTGTTTGTTATGTTCCATTCTCATGACTTCGTCTTATCCTTTGGATTTAGAAGTAACGAACTTTTCCCACTGTTTCGATATTCTTTTGTCGATATTAGAGTGTGCTTAGAGTTCCATTGCCAAAGTAAGATTAATCTCATACTAGTCTTTTGCTTATATTGTTAATTGATAGTTGTAAAACCTTTGAAAAGTACTTAGTATCACCCTTTATGCAGAGGTGTCGTCTAGGTTTTTTTTAAAAAAATGTTTACTGGTCTTGTTATTTAGGCATCTGAATTCCCGGTATTTGGATATTCATTTTAACTTTAAAAAGATAAGATATGACGATAATTTTGTGCACTCGGTATTGTCATAGGCGTGATTTATTTTCTTCAAACATTAACCAGGCTTATTGTTTTAGCGGTTTTGGAAATTTCTCTCAACCGATTTATTATTTGGTTTAAGAAACTTTTAACCGGGAGCGATAGCACATTCTAGCAAACTTAACAAAGTATAGAATTCGTTCCTTAGACGCCATTTCTCTTGTTTACCTTTCTGTTTTTTATTGTCTGGAACTTGTTTCAGGTCAAAGCTTAACCTGGTTATTGGTTTTTAAAACAAACAAACACATGTTTGAAGCCTTATATTTAATGTACCTTTTACATCATTATTACTTTTTTTTTTGGGGGGGGGGGTTGTTTTATGGTTGCCTTTTTGTGTTATTTTGTTTTATCTGCTGTTTTAGCAAAAAATAAATTATTTTATTTTTAATTTTCTGAAAGACCCAAATACCTGTTTTTAAATATATATTTTCTGATACCAATTTTGGTGCATATTTCGCCGATTTAGGACTGATCTGTTGGGCTCAATGCCAAAAGTGTTGGAAAGAACTTGAAAGGCAGACTGAAATGTCAAAATGACCAAAAGTGTAAAGCTAAACCATCTAATTTGCATTAGGTATTAGGAATTAAATCATTGTTTAGGGTCACTCGTAACCAATGTATGAAAGGTACCTATTACTTTTATTTCCTAACCTATATATATTGCCATCTTATCTCTAATTTAAATATACATTTTTGACGACGTGAAAATAATAAATCACACTTGAATGATGGAAATATCATTTATTAAAAACTATATATTATGCATTTGAAATGCATATTTTATGGAAATCTTGTCGTCATTTTTATATTACACAAAATCAGTAAAAATGACTAAGGTCAAACATTTGGTTATAAAGATTTCTATCATAAGACAAAATATTTCACATCGGGTATTTTTTCATTGCAATGTCGCGTCATGTTCTGTCAGCTGAAAAAATGTTAATTGAAGTCACGCATATAAGTATATTAATTGCATGCAATGAAGATCATACTGAAAACATATGTTATTCGTCAAAACAGATGTATTTTTGACCTAAATTATTTTTGAAAATCTCATTTTTCAGCTTTTGAGTAATTGATTTGAATTTGATTATTTCAAGGACACCAATGACCTTGAAAAATTATTCTAAACAAATGTATCTGTTTATCTTTAATATTTACATTTCAGTAATTAGAATTTCACACTCTGCGGACATTAACAAGAAAGAAAGTTCTCGTTTATTATTTCACACACTTTTAACCTGTCAGTTTCTTAATTTCATCTGCAGTTCAATGAATAATACAGAAATTCGTTGCTTGATTGCAGTTCTTGATTAATCTTGAAAGCCTTATGAAATTAAAATAGTAATAGAGGTGTTGGACTTTTTTCATTCTCCATATATAAATTTCCTGAATAAGAAAAAAAAAATAACAAACTTGCGTCATAAATGGCCTGGAAGCAATATTTCATATAGGTGTTGTCCCTCTACCTTTAACACATTTTTATGCCGTGTTCCGCCTTTCTGTCACCAATATATTTTTTTTCCATTTTTGGAATGACTAAATTGGTATCAGAATAATCATGTGCTCACAATTAAAATTCTGGAAATGTAGCATTTGTTTTGTTACACTGAAAACGATTACATGGACAGATTTTAGTTGTGTAGTTTTGTGTTTTGTTTTATATTCTCACTTTTGTGTAGTTATCATAATGGATTGCTCATTATAGCTCTTTTATTATTTTGACCATTGTTATTACATTTAAAACAATAATGCAGTGTAATTTTTTTTGCAGTTAAATGTTTTAGTTGTAAACTTGCCCAAAGACTTCCTGAAAAAATACTTAACGTATTTTAGTTTTTAGACTCCATGAGTAACAACGGATTCTTTCATGAATGCAGAAACATCGATGTCAGAAATCTTTTTTCAGACAAAACAGTCATCACTGTTTATTTTCATACCAATCTAAACATTTATGCTTTAAATGTTTATGCATTGTGAATGCATCTAACAGCTGGGGTATGGTTGACCTACGCAACCATTGGAGAACTCGCCAAAAACTTTTTCAACTGAATCGTGAAAAGCGACAGGAACCAGAATCTATTTACGATTGCATAGGAAATTTAGCATTCAAACAAGAAAGTCGTTCCATTATGTGTAATAGTTATATTTTTTAAAAAGTTTAATAAGCAAGAAGCAAAGTTACATCTCAGTTTTGAATAGGCAACGAAGGAATTTAATGAAAATAAAACAGATTCTCAAAGAGAACACTCTAGTTTGAAAGACTGAATTTTAGTGTACCATAAAGTGTACGTAGTATATAAAGTATGTATTTGAAAAGTAAAAATCCTTTATATTTAGTTTGATGCTCTACATGTGAATTCTTTAACAGATTAAAACAAATAAGCCGTGCTCAAGGTCGAAAAATCACAAAGAATATATTAAAACTTTGCAGAGATGACTTAATTGCAAAACATTACCAGAAAGTGTAAAATAAATAAAAGATCATCAAAGCATAAAGCTTTCTATGAAATATGATCAAAAGAATACCGGAACGACAAAACAGTGGGAAAAGTCCACAAATTCGAGTCATGAGAATGAAACTCAACAAACAAACGCCACAAGGGTAAATTTTGTACATGAATAACTATAAGAATTAAGAATAAAAAACGAATAATAAACTAAACAAAACTAGAACTAGACAGCACATAAAATAAAGTACTAGCAATCTGAACTCCCATTAAAAACCGGCAGTGACATCTGGTTCTCCGGAAGCGTAAGCTAACGGCACCTGTTATGAGGGCAATACATTTGTACAATGTACATCCAATTTTCCAAAAAAAAAAGTTCCTTTTTTTATAAAAATAACATTTTGAGTATCAATTTCATGAAAAGTACAGATACATATACACTTCTTCTGTATTCTTATTGAATTCTTACACACTTAAATCTTTGGCATGCTTCAAATCAATTTTTTTCCGAATTCTGTCATTATTTTAGATATCTGTATACTTATTTCAATAAATGTTTTACTCAAAGGGTCATTCCTTGGAACAAAATCATGAGTAGGAACATTATGTGGGCGATCAGAACTACAAAGTCGGCCATACTTATCATTTTTGGATGAACCCAAAACAGATGATTTGCAGACATACATGTGTTGTATTGTCTAATATCCGTCAAGCTCGGGACCAGGGATTTTGTGGAGGATCGAGGAGTATGCGTTTGAACAACTTATATTCTGTTCAGTGAAGAAAATTTATGATAATAAATCTTAAATCGTTCTTATGCCAACCTGTCAAAGTACATGTGCTAATACCGAAATGCTATTTTTAACAGTTGAATTCAACTAACAATTATTCCTCCCTTCATCATGTTTATTAAATGTTAGCTTCAGGCTTCTAGAATACTTCACTCTGGCATCTCAAATCAGAAATAATTTCTCATGTCTGGAATAGGAGACCGGAGAATTGATAACGTATATAGCCACGTTTTTTTTTACCATGGAAAACTATTATTCGTTCTGTTGAATAGCATATTCCGATATACAATATTGCTCCTACGCAAATTTATTTCAATATTTCAAAAACATTATATAAGCAATTTGTAGTAAGTTTTTTCACCATTGCATTAATAAATTTAGAATTCGTAAAATGTACGTAAATTTTGTCAGAAAATGTAATAACGTAACACCATAAATGCAAATAATTCCCCCTTGCAATATCTGATGACAGTGAATTTGAACTGAAATGTTGAAAGCAGTATTTAGACTGGAATTCCGAGTACAACAAATTTGTAATAGTTCAAAGACGACAAACTACATCCGGTATCGACCGTTATCCCAAAGGTAATTATAAAATTGCTCATACAAAGTCTAAATGGCAAAGCATATATAGCTATACAGCGATTTACTAATACAGTAATTTTATTATTATTTGAATAGTAAAATTGAAATAGATTACCACTATTGTTATTAAGCCTGTGAAACTTACAGCGGTTGTGTAACAATAGGTATACTGCGGGGGATGTTTGAACAGCGGAATTGTTTTTCTGATTTTTTAGATTTTACGTGAAATTAGAATGAACAGGAAAGCTTTTTGGCATACAAAAATAAACACGAAAACCAAACTATTATGTTTTGTTTTATGAAATCTTAGTATCATTTCAATTTATCTTTTATTTGAATTTTAATGTTTGGAATGAGTGACGTGAGGATCTTGTTCGGTCATAATCTGATCAGTCAGACGCATTTATATTGATTGAAATAAAACAAAATTATCAAGAAGTGATAAATGATTCCAAGATAAAGATTTTTTTCATAAATAGCTTTTAATCTGCAAGTTTGAACGATCATATATTTATTGTACTTTAAGTCAATGAACTACAAATGTACATCATATTTTAAGTATTCAAAAGGTTTGGAAAATTTGGAAACTGTATTCGTGGGAATTCGAAAGTAGAATTAAAATCCTAAGGACACCCGACATAATTTATACAAAAGTTAAACCATAGGAGTTAATAGGAATAAAGCAGGATATGTGCCGTCAACAAAAATACGCTCATACCCTATAGGTTAAAAGACCAATTAGTGCCCAACACCTACATAATCCATGTACAACCCCATTTTCACAGAGGTACTAATTAATTGCTAACTTGATGCCTTGATTATATCTGTTCTACAGTCCTACTGATCAACAAGAATATTATAGTGGTATTGGATGAACATTTACATTTTTCGAGGGACAAGCACTTTTTTATCAACTGAATGCAATATGGTGGAAAAGTGCAGGCTAACTGTTGGTTATGCTCTACATGTACATGTATACAACATAAATATCTTGCTTATATTTCCTAAACGCAGTATTTTGAACAAAAGGAACGGCATCAGACACTCCGGATGAAACTATGTTTTTTAGGTTTGTAATTTTCTCGCTTTCGCTCTCCTCACATATTTGTCTCGACCCTGGGAACTGATATCTTGGATTTCCCCGTCGTTACCTAATTGCTGCTAAAGTATATTGAAATATTTGTTTTTATGAACAGAACATATCTGAACGTTAAACTAAACGGGCTAAAGTTGTGAACGTAACCGTCATCAGTTTTGAGAGAAATGGTTACTATGAACATAGCCATTATTCTTTCTTTCTATGTTGTAATAAAAAAAATCAAATATTCGGTTTAGTTAACAACCCACATTGGCAAAAACTCATAAATAGATTTTTCTGATGTCGTGTAAACCATCTCTGTTTGAAGTAATAGAATAAATTATAAATTACGATTTGAAAATTAATAGACCTGAAAACAATGATAAAGCAAGTAAAAGACACTTTCTGTAGGGATCATCCGGCCATGTCATAGGATAGATAAAACCATTTATCTTACATTGCTTTACACCGGGGAAAGACTCTGGCGACGTTCAAAGACAAATATCTAATATGGTTTACAGTCAAACAACAAAACACCAAAAGATAATAATGATCTGAATTTTATTATCCTAAAATGTTATAACTTAATCATTATCATCAACAGTAAATGCACAGAACGTGTCGGAGGTGTGTAAATATTGATTTGGAACCTGTTTAGACTAATCAGTGAAAAGAACAGATAAGTTTAATTTCACAATTTTTCATCTTCTTCTTGGTCATTGATATTGGTTCTCGTTATGATGATTGGACAATATGGTCCTGATTGGTAATTAGGGATACCCGAGGGAACACTCCCCACGACTTTGTTTCACACCCCTGATAAAGGAGAAATATTTACTACATTATTTATACCATTATTATCTGCCATTGTCCAAGTATTCCCAGACAGTGATATATATTCCAGAATGCATTGCGTGTTTTGTTCCAAAATCCGAACGAGATTCCACTGGGGTTCACACACAACGCCTTAGTCTATTGTAATTCTTAGAAATAAAGGAAACAATTATTAATAATGGAACTTTACATTAATGAATCTATATAACAGCATTGAAATTAGTTTATAAAATAAACCCCATAGTGGCACAATAATAAATGATATCCCTAAATACTAGTCAACCCTCGTGTCAATTTCTTTCCTAAAATAGTCGATGAAATTGAAAGTGCAAAACAAAATGTTGAAAGAAACGTGATTCACTGTCTTGTGGTTTTGAATTGTTAATTATATAAACCACTTGTAAAAGGATAGTATGAGCTTCATTATGTTAAATAAATTATATGTGACAGTACAATGTCTTCGTAAAAGTCAACACCTTGGCTTAAATGTTATACATGTGTATGTGTAATGATAAAAACTGTAGTTTTCTATGATAGTAAGATTTATTGCATATTATTATGTGTTGATTAACCTTCAGTAACACAGGTGACGTACTCGACATTTATCGAAGTATTCCGCAAAACCCATGAAAACGGATGTCGCAGCAGTCTTGAATATGCTTTCTTCATGTTCTTAATGAAAACCTTTTTGTTTCCATATAACTTTAAAAGCGCCATTTCTCTCGTTAAAATATTTAAACTAAGATCCTTCAAATAAAAAAAAATCCTAAAATCATATTATGTTTCGAAGTATAACTACCATTAGCTTCAACTTTATCTATAATGAAAAACAACTTGTCATTTCTATTCAAATTATTTTGTAGAAGTTTTATCCAGACCGTATAGTTTTTTTTTCTCTCGTTGATCACATTCAGTAATGTGCCCCCAATAGTTGCCTCAAAATTTATTCAATATACTTTTAAAATCTAGGAGATTATTTCCCGTACCCCTTCTTTACGTTCATTTACAGATGTACCGAAAAATAATACACATCAGATTAATATTTGTAAACTTGTTTAACGATACTCTTGTGAAACGCATAGTAGAAAGACCTGAGAGAAACATCAAATATAATTTGTGTTGAATTATGATTTCAAGATACCAATTGGGAATATGAGAAGTTATTGATAAACTACTATATTTGACATAATCCTTATAGAAGAGGTCCTTCGTAACGTCTTGAAGCGGCTGTACATAATACCCAAACTGATCATTAGCTGAGAGAAGTCCTACATCAACCAAGCTTAATGTCAGAACTAATCAGAATTCACATGCCGTACCCAGCTTATATCATAGTCTGTTTTGGGAATTAGGTTATATTTCGAACTTTTATTCATGTTGGAAATTTACACTTTTGGTGTTAAATTTTTTCCGAAGGAGGTCCGGAATTTTAGATTATATTGTCCTCCTGGAAGTTTTAGATTTTATTTTTTTTAATTAAATAGGGAAATAAGGGAAAAAATTTGAACGGTAAGATTAAAGACAGTTGTAAGGTTAGTGTCCATGAGAACTGTATGCATAAACTAAAGATACTATTCATTTTAGTTTGAATAATACCTTTTTTCAAATATATTAAATACATTATTGCAGCTTATAAAATCAAAATATTTACAGAGAGATTCGGGAAAAAGGAGAATTTATATTAATCACTTGCGCAGATTTCACTAGTTGTTAATTTCGGTTTATAACAAATAGTTATTTGATCAATTAAAAGCCTTATATAGGATATGTAACATGTGACTGTCAGACTTGCATTATTGTTTGATAGACTCCATAAAGTTTCATTAGGCTGTCTCAGTAAAAAACAAGTTGCTTTCTTTAAAAAAAGAAAAGCAATACGTGAACCCACGACTGCTGACTGGTCACCAACATTTGTTGATTTTATTTGATTTTGATTTGAAATAATTAGCTGTGAATTAGATATTGATAAATATTGATGAGTTTTGTTTTCACATCATCATTGAAAATATGTAATAGTGTGTAGATTATTGCACAAGTGAATAGGAATGTAGATAATTTTTACTTTGTGTTTAATGTACAAATTCCTGATCCTATTGCAATTCCCAATTTCTGCAAACTCTAAAGTGACTAAGGCAAATTGCATTGACTTTGTCTCAGGTTGCTATATTTTTCGGCTCAATTCATTTTAACTTTCAAAATTCATATCGACATAATTTGTTTCCTGGATATTTTTAATTATCCTGCATAATTATTTGAGACTGTCTGTGACAATCCTACATACTTTATTTGTAACTAGACATTGAACCCGCGCGAGCGCGGGAAAATAAGCATTTTTTTTTTTGTGGTGGCCATATTGACTTTAAAAAGTTTTTGCGGCCATTGCATTCGTGGAACAGGAACTCAATGTGGATGTTGTGGCAGGCTTCCCATAAACTTTCCTGTCAAGTAGGTGGTATCAACTGATAGTTTCATGTCTATATATGCTGTAGTATTCCAGAAATGGATGTTAATGCAAACTTTTAACCAAAGTCAATGAAGCGTGAAATGTAGGTCAACGTGACCTTATTGTCATACGGTTGTTCGTTACTTCCGAAGATGTATCCACTGATGAAGTAGACTGTATGCCACGTAGAATTACCAAAATGGACCTTAAGGTTCCATCATAGTCAAAATCTATGACGAAAATACAACCACATAAATTGTCAATATGTTTATGCTACAATTAATTCTGAACTGCAACTTGATGAAAAGCTTTCATTAAATACACATTTCATAATGCATTACCTTTTTCATTCAGAATAAATATGAAAAAGAATATGAATATACATTTCCCTAGTGACGGATGAATTTTTCAAAAGATGCCGTGAGTTAAGTAGAGCATATTTTTGGAAAATAATTGTTCCAATTGTTCATTGTCATCATGGGCAGGGCAAGCGAGGCTTAATTTCACAAATAAATCCAATAGACGATAAAAGCATTTTTAGTGTGTGGCTGCGTGTGCTTTCCACGTTTATAAAGATGTCCGAGATAAATTTCGTCATTAATGATAAAGATGACCATTTGTTAAAAATATTTTTATCTAGGGCTTACAGGCAATTGTATGGTAGAGATATATTTAGACAGGTCGCATGACAAATGTAAAAGTAGATAATGGTTGGTTTTATCACTTTGTGCAAAGTAAACATCCGAGCAATCCAAAAACCAATTAAGTTAGGAATTCCTCTGAACTTTGCCTTACTTCTTCATAATCTTCAAAGTTCATAATGTTTATAGTTAGGAGAAATTGCATAATGGTAGAAAAAACAATCCTGAATACATGAAGCGGAAACATCCCACTCGAAGGAGAATGTTTTTAATTTGTTTTATTCTTCTTCCGTAATTTCAAACAAAAATACATTTAAAATATGTGCATAATTGTTTATTTAAATCAATGTGTTAAAATGATGCATTCGAGAACCTTCTAAGGGATATGTTGGGAGAATTCATACCGAAAAAGTCCATGCAAATTCCATTTGCACATAAACAAAACTGCAGTTTAAAATTTATAAATGCAGATTGTCAAATCCGATAATAACCTTTATAATCTGAACCATACATCATTTATTTTGAACCACCCGTTTTGCCGCCTATTCGGCTAATTCGTAAATTTAGTATTATAGATATTTTGAACCACCCGTTTTGCCGCCTATTCGGCTAATTCGTAAATTTAGTATTATAGATGTAAGCAATGAGGACATATACTTAAGTGTAAATGTTAAAGTTTTTGACCTCACATTTGAATATGGTTTTGGCTTTACCTATCAAAATACCTTTATATATGACTAATAATTGCTAGTATATAAGAGGTGTGCTGTGATATACCTTCAAGAATAAAGGAAACCAAATAAATATAAAAAAGAAGTCAAGTTGGTATGAATTTCGATGAGATTGTTTCACAAGAGACCTTATAACACCGAAATTAACAGCTATAGGTCACCAAACAGCCTTCAACAAAAAACGCAAAGCCCATACCACATAGTCAGCTATAAAAGGCCTTGAAATCACAAATGTAAACAATTCAAACTAGAAAAGGAACGACCTGATTAATGTACCCAAAAAGGAACGAAAAATCAAACATGCAACACAGCAACAAACAACAACCATTGAATTACAGGCAGATACATACAGAATGTGGCAGGGATATGTTTGATATATATTGGTAACTCTTTACAATTTAAATATGTCGCCAATGAAACAACTATCCACCAAACCAAATGAATAACCTCTTGCAAAAAATAAAGACCACTTTTTTTCAAATAAGATTTATAACACCGTAAATTCAGAAATTATTGCGATGCTTTTATTATTGCAAAAAATGCGACAGGCTTATAATCGCAATTATTTATACTCGCATTTTGAATTTTTTTATAAGAATTAATCAGGATTTCTCACAATATCGCAAAAATAATATTGCATTTTATTCTAAAATGATAAAATCGCAATAATAAATGCAGGCAATAATTTCTGAAATAACATCTTATGTTGGCAATGAGTTGCCTATCCACCAAAAAACATATGTATGTATGCTTGGGAGGAAACAAAAAATTATTTCATGTTACATAAGTGACCAAAGTATCTGGGATGTTCATGTCCGTAATTATCAACTAATTTAATTTTAAGACAATAAACAAAGGCGATGTCTTCAAAGGGTTATTTATTTATATACAATATTGACACATCATGCTTTCATGATCACACTTACGCAATTTACACTTAAACGGTTTCTTATGAAGTAAAACAATGCAAACTATTCTCATAATTGCAACATATGTTAAAGATGCAGATACTTGAAGATTAGACTTTAACTGTTATTTAAAAACAAACATAAAAAAATATTTGAAATTTAATGAACATAAATTCATATTTAAAAATCTTTTCCGAAATTTCCAAAAACTACCATCAATAAACCAAAACTAAAATTCCAGTTTTTGATATATTCGTATATTTCATCAGCACCGTCATGACCGTCTTGAAATCTTCCTTTCCTGTTTCATGGATATATTACAAAACAAAAAATTAAATAACAATTACTTATAAAACCTTACTAAAACGGTATGAATTAATTAACGCAGAAAAATAAATACTTTTAATAATAAAATAATAATATTATCTTTCTGTTTTCCGATTTAATATAGATATTTAAACCAGAATGTTCTCTCCCAAGTTTATGATGAAAAAAACACAATATCACGTGGTTAAATCTTCACACATAATTTAGTTTACATAATTGACCTAGATACAGACACACAGTGGACAGGGGTCGCATCAAAACAAATATAATAGCGTTGTTGTTTAGAAACTTTCACAGCGCTTTTAAACATTCACATTATTAAAAACACATATATTTTGTGAAAAGGCAAATAGGTTTAAATATTCAAACTAAGTCTTTATTGTTTAAGTTTGATTGTTGAAATATAGCCGTATCAAAGACGTAGATTGCTACCTGTAAAAATGATTGAAAACATTCGAGACATTCCGAGAATATTATTCCGACTTCCGGCCGAGAGATATCGAGTGGCCCATAGACACATCCAAAACTCGCCAATATATAAGCGTGAACCCCTCAGGGGGTTCACGCAAAAAAAAAATAGATATTACATCAACAAATGCCAGTTCATTTTGCAGAAAGCGAAATTATAATCACCAATGGAAGCCATGTTGTTTATCTGAAAGAGGCAGAAAATACTAATGCTATAGATTGTATCGAATCTCTATTACTTCAAGTTTTAGTTGTTATGGCCAGAAATGGAAGAAATGAACAAATAATGTATATAAAGAAATGTTGGCAGGTCATATAATATGAAAATCCATAGATGCTTCCTGTCAAGTTATAGTTCAATCCACAGCGAAGGGCTTAGTGGTGGCTAGAGGATTGAAATGTGTTATGTTTAACGACAAGCGATAATAAAAGAAGACTCTACTTGCCCTTACTGACTATGATAGATAACTGTCATCATACTAAAAAAATTGCCAAAATGTATCTAAGATATTTGATGTATTAGATCGTTTGTCATGTTTTGTCTTTGAAAAAGTACTAACATCCTAATCCTAAAAAATATATAGAACTGCTGTTCTACACGGTCGTCATTTTGTCATCGGATATCAATCATATTAAAAGGGCACTTGACGTTTGAAAGCGTTATCTCTTAAATGTGCAATTTGTACAATCTGATTAATTTTAACACTGTCAGTAAAGCGTTGGAGATAATAATTTATTTTTTTTGTAAACGACTCAAGTGCTAGGATTATAAGGTGACCTTGACATCAAAGGTCAAGATTAGAGAAAAGAGTACTTTATTCCATCTTAATATGTAAATTTCACTTACGCTTTGTTGTACTTCATCATTTTACATACATGTACTTTATTTTTATAAAGAGGACAAACAGATTTGTTTGTTTAGTTGGGTTTTAACGCCGTCTTCAGAACACTTGGCTATTTCGTGGCGGCCAGTTTTTATTGGTGGAGGAAGCCGGAGTATCCGGAGAGAACCACCAACCTTCGGTGGGAAAATTGGCAATCCTTGTCAATTAAGATCGGAGTCGAACACACCATGCCACAGGTGAGATTCGAACTCACAACCCCAGCGTTGAGAGGCTAGTGATGATTAGTAGTCATGACGAACTACCTAGACCACTCGGCCACCCAGGCCCCCCGACAAACAGACCTAAGGAGCAAAAAAAAAACGTAATACATTGGACAGACGAACCCAGGAAGACAAAAGAACAACCACAAGCACAACAAACGAAGACTGAAAACTAAGAAACAATGAAAATCACCAACACCTATAAAACCCCATAGTGAACACAGGTGGTCCGGAAGGGAAAGCAGTTCATGCTCCGTATACGGCACTTGTCATGAATTTCAACAAAGTCGATCCGGTGGAAGTCACAAATCGGTGGAGGTACATGAAAAGTTACAACAGTGGGAACAGGTCCAATTGGAACACTGTAACGGTCAATCAATACTTGATTTCCGACTTAGTCCGGAATTACCGAAATTATTATCCCGATCACGCGACTTTAGTGTTTTGTTAGGCAAGAGAATGCATGTATGGCGCTTTTCAGGTTACGAGAGTGAAGGGAAATTTGAAATATAATGCAAGTTTTAACTTTCTGTATTCATGGCATGATATACCCCTCTGGGACAGAAATTGTCGCAAATTTGGTACAGTTTTTGTCGCAAAATGTACCGGGGCTGCTGTATTGTTATTGTTTCTATGCCTAACAAAACGTCAGGTGATACGTCATTCTTTACCTCCGTCTCAAAGAGCGATCGATCTCGAAAAAGTCGTATTCGTGATGACGACCGCAAAATATCTTAAGTGATGACATCAACTTGATAAAACCCTGGTTAAGAAGCTTTTGTGACATCAGTAATCCTCTTTGTCCAAAGTCATGATAATTCACGCATGCCCTTGAATATCGGATAAGCTGAGAAACGTAGATGCCATATGCAGGCGATGCTGTTATATTGCTACTCAAGAAGGGAAAATTAACAATAGGAAAGTTGAAGTCTTCACGTTTGTCATAAAGGTTTGTCTTTAAATGTCCTTCATTATCTATTTCAAGAAACAAATCCAAATATGAAGCGGACTTCGATGTATCTGTAGTATCCTTAATTTCAAGCTCACTCGGGTAGATGAGATGTAGAAAGTCATGGAATTTGTCGTTATTTAACAACACGTCATATATATAACGAAAAGTGAAATTAAAGGATTGAGCTAGTTTCTTTTTGTTTTCAAGTAGTAGCCCTTGAATAAAGTCCACTGCATATGCGTACAGAAACAGATCGGCGAGGAGTTGGTTCCTTTTGGAATGCCGATTGTTGGTTGAAAAATTCGACCGCCAAATTCAACAAGTATATTGTCTCTGAGAAAATCTAACATGTTTGTAATTTCATCATCAGAATACTGTTCGTCAGAATCAGAGTGGTTCTGATCATGGGATTTTTTTTTACCCAAACCTTTGAAAATTGAATCTTATATTTATCAACTGATGAACAGAGTGTCTAAAATCTTATTAAGATCAACGACGCCAGAGTATCTTAAAATGGTGTTACCCCACAACTTATGACTTCGTTAATGATTTTTAAAGCGATGATAGTCTCCCAGAAGAAATATCGCTTCAGTGGTAGCGGAAAAACATTCGGCCTAAACTTTGCATTTACCGGGTACATTTTTCTCTTTCCGATAGAAAAAACTGGACTATTCTACCGAGTGTTTGAAAAAACTACTGGCCTTCTCGTAAACATCCGATTGTCGTATTAAAAGTAATTCCTCTAGATCCCAATGCGCCATTGGTTATATTCGTTAAAGGACGTTTCACTGAGATATAAAAAAAAAATGTCTTTTAGGCGTTACCAGTCGTACATAGTGTATTTTTGTATCCAGATTATAAGACTTTCAAAGAGTTTATACAATTTAAAAAAACACACTTATTATGCATCAAAACAGTTTTCCCAGTCTAGCTGTAGTCAAAAAATCTTATATTAATTTGATACAGTGCATTAATACTCTCAAAACATCCAAACGATAATGTTATGGATATTCTTATAATTGAGTAATACAAGATCTTAAAAGGAGTATTTGAGAATTCTAACACAACAATAAACTAAGTGAAATATGTGCCACTTGGTATGTACAGAATATTACGCAAAAGCATGTTCGTGTCTAATCTGACAGTTCCATACACGGTAATTTTAATACTTGACGGAGTCTGCAGGACGTCACAGGTGCAAGACGAGATTCGAGTGTTCCTTCAAAAAATAAATTGAAAGAAACGAGTGATCTAACTGGTCCAATTTTATTACACCAATAAGTTGGCTTGTTTCGCTCCATTTATTCATTTGATGGAACTCACTATAGTCCGCTGCTTCGAAAGAGGTAAAGTGAATGCAATGACAAAAATGAAAATCTGAGAGTAAAATCGCGACACAATTAAGAAAATCTGGTGTATTTTATATATATACCATACATTAGCCGTAATTTAGATTTAATGTGTATAGCAGGTTAATCCTCCAGACAGATTAACCGACCAAGACTGATAAAGTGTCCTATGCATCCATTTTGCAAAAAATAGGGTTATTTCCCCCTGCGTTTATTTCACTTCTAGGGTCATTTTCAAAAAGTCGCCCAAAGTCTTGCATAGCCTGGTATGTGATCTATAAAGATTTGCTAATAATACCTAACAAATAACTTACTAAATTTTTTTACTAAATACCTGAATATCGCTTTGGGGGACAGTTTTAACACTATTAAATTTGCAAAATTAATGTCTTTAAGACAGTTTTTCAACGTGAAGAGCACTCAGAATCAAAAATAACTTTTTGCTGTGAGTTTATCTATCTCTATGGCAAGCCGTTTTACTATAAACTATATGAGATATCTTATAAACTATATAAGATATCTTATAAAATATATGAGAAATCTTATAAAGTATATAAGATATCTTATATAAAAAATATTTATAATATATCTTATAAGCACTAGAATATATTAGATATCTTATAAACTTTATAAGATATCTTATAAATTACATGAGATATCTTATAAACTATATGAGATATCTTATAAACTATAGAAAATATCTTATAAAATATATGAGAAATATTATAAAGTATATAAGATGTTTTATATAAAAAATATTTATAAGATATCTTATAAAAACTAGATTATATTAGATATCTTATAAACTTTATAAGATATCTTATAAATTATATGAGATATCTTATAAACTATAGAAGATATCTTATAAACTATAGAAGATATCTTATAAAATATATGTACTTTATAAGATTTCTCATATATTTTATAAGATATCTTATATAGTTTATAAGATATTTCATATAGTTTATAAGATATCTCACATAATTTATAAGATATCTTATAAAGAATATTATATGACATATCTTATAAATTATATGAGATATCTTATAAACTATATAAGATATCTTATAAACTATATGATATATCTTATAAAGTTTATTAGATATCTTGAAGTTAGAATAAATAGTAAAACGGCTTGCCACATATCTCCTTTCGTATGGCAGTAGAATGGTTTTGAATGTCCTTCTTGGCAATATTCCAAAATGTGACACAAATTGATCAACATTGCCCATATACATTTAACCTATTAATAAGCATAAAATGTTCGTTTGTCAACATAAATATGCATTGCATACAATCATTAAGGGTAAAAACTACGTAACTAAAGACAGGAGAAAGTGGCCTTTTTGCTTTTTCCAAACTTATCAAGAGAATCTTTTTATTTCTTAAGCTTAGTTTCGAAAAGTATACTCTTTCCCAAAAAAAAATTGTTTTTGATCTTGTGATCTCGTGATCTCGTCTTGCTCCTGTGTCAGACGTCAGGGCACCCTCCAAATAAAGACGATAAATCGACGTTTTCGCAAATTATCCTTATCTTTGTTTTACAACTTTCAAATGTATCTTATATAATAAAACTTTATATGTTTGATTTCTCTTTAATTTAATTTTCATATATATGTCACTTACAACGACATTTAAGATTGAAGCACTAATGATATCGTTTGTTCTTCCTTTTTGTATTATGTTCTAGAATTGCATGATCTATGGTGTAAAATTACTATACCCTTCATGAAATTAAAGACGATCAAATACATTTTATCTGTTTAAAGAAATTGAATGGGGTTATTTGGTCATAAAGAAAGAAAGAGAGAGGAGGAGAGAGTTTCTTTATTCCTAAATTCATTTCAATGCATATAACATAATTTTCAAAACCAGCAATTATTAAGCACGTGTCCTGCAAATGAAACGTGTCACAAATTCCTCAGTATTGCCTTTAGGAGGTTCAACGCACACTCTAACGCTCGCTCGTTGTGTTACCTATTAATAGATTTTAATTGTAAAAGTAGCAGACGTTGTGTCGCGTGACTTAATCAATAACAAGTAAAAATGTGGGCTTCAGTGAATTTTCGTCGAATGAAAACAATGGCTTAAGCAAGTTATTATATGTACGGTTCATCCAGGTCATATTTCTGAAGATAAAATACTGGGGCTCTATTTCTATATTTAATAATGGTTTATTTGGTGGTGCGTTTTAAAACTTTAATTAATGGGATCATGCAGTATTTTATCGAAAAAAACACACTAAAATTCTTTATTTTATGATAACCAACTGCAGTATCAAAGACTATAAAAGCTGAATAATCTATTGATATTGAAAATGCATGAAAATTATAATATTTGCCTGAAATGTAATCAAAGTCTGTAAACATGATACTGGACACCTTTTGCTAAAGTAGAGTTGACGAAATAATTTAATGTGCAACCATTCAAAATGAACGCAAAGGGGATATTGAAAACCTTATTTTTAATGGACTGACAAATTCTTGTAATTACGGCCTTATTTTTCAAAAAGTGCAAGCATTTCGTAAATTACATCAACACTGAATTTTGTTAAAAAGAGAGGGAATAATATCAATTTATCTGTTTGTATGAAAGGTCTTTTTCAAAGTTTGTCATGTCATGCAACAACTGAATGGAAACTAATTGTATAAAATGAAATGTTCGTTACAATAATCCATACATGGCGTTCATGAAAAGATTTTATAAAATTTCTAAGTTTTATTCTTCTTTTGTGCCACATTTGTGTATAATTCTTTTAAAACAACATAATAAAAATATTCGTTGCTGATGTTGGATGTTGGATGCGAATCAGCCATGCAAGAGGTTCAAATATCGTGAAAAATTACAAATAAGTAATTAAAACTATACCAATAGCCCAGGTGAGAGATTAAAATATCTTTTAAAGCTGTTATTTTAGATATGTTTGGGGATGTAAAGCGGGAAGTTAGTTGCAACTGTACCCAGTCTCTGCCGTGTTGTAGAATATTTACTTTAGTTCCTTACTCTTTACTCTTTTATCTTGTCCGAATGTTGATTAATTGCTTGCTACCTTCTCCGAATTCTGTAAACACTAGGATGATAGTTAAGGCTAACCATTCAGTTGTTGGACACATCTCTTATATGTACTTATGTGAAGTATTCACCAAATATATCGTATTATATCAAAAAAAATTGCATTAATATTTTAAAATACATTTGTGGTAAAATTTCAATATATTCTAATAAACATATTGCGTATTTTGGGATAAACTATTTTCAAGTACCTACATTTGTTCTGATAGGATTCATATAAAATGCCTCTTTTGTTTTCATTTAAAAACTGACAGTCTGATAATAATCAAGCAATTTTGTACCAAAATACTTTCCTCTTTAAATCTCCTTTCCAATATCAGATTTTTTTCCCTTTCCAGTATCAGATTTTCAATCTTAACGCATTATGAACTAAAGCAATGCACATCATTAAAAAAAAAACAACTGCACGTCATTCAAACCGAATAAAACTTCCTAGCAAAATACGGGTGGTCATATCATATTCAGAGTGCCACTGTTATTTTTCAATTAAACAGAAATAAACAGGTTATGAAACCTGACCCGCCTGATATATTTATTGTTTTCCTATCTCTTTTATAAGGTACAATAAATGATAACATTGTATAGAAGCAAATGAAACAGATTGCATGCTACCGGTATCTTTAATTAATTGATAACATGCTTCGTGTACCGTGAAATGTCAATGAAACGACATGTAAAAGTTAATAATATCTTATACATTTTCAAAGCTAAAGACATCAACGGAGAAACGAATGATAAATTTGATATAATGAATTTAATTATGACAAAAGGTTGAATCTCTGAATTATATAATACGATCTTTTTTTCTTTTTCAGTAATATAACAACAAATAGGGGAAAACATCATATATTAGAAACTGTTGTAAAAATTTTAAATATGTAAAAAATATGGACTTCTAATGGCATAAAGCAAATATATTGAATACATATAACTGTTCAAAACTTACGAAGTTCTCAACATGATTAAATAAAATGATTGTGAAGTTATTTTTACAGGGCTTATTAATCTTTTTGAGAGATGAGCATTCCACATGGTATTAATTTAAAACATTACTTACCTGCAATGCAGCAAATCAAAGCAGCAATAAAAAAGCGACACATAAAAGCAGTTTTTCTTAATTCCATCCTTTTCTCAGCAGTATGTTTTCAAATAAACATATTATCCAGCTGTTTTAATCAGTTTTATAGTTTGAAAAAGGCAGAGAATGTGTGCAATATGATGTTGCCTAAAAACTAGTCATTAACGTATTAATTCCACATTTGAATACTTCATAAAATTTTTACAAAGTTTTTTTCAGTGTACAATGAAATTTGTGTATTCCGTATGTACTAAATTCCGTGTGACTAACTTTTTAAATCCACAATTATTTCACTAAAGGTCAGTGTATAATCTGGTTAACAATTTACTGTAGTGATTCTCGGTGTTCTTCGATGATTTACATGATAGACAATTTACATATACTTGATATCGAAGTTCCCGCCCTCAATGAGTTGTCTTCTGCTAGTATTTTTCCAATCCGGAAATAAAGATCCAATCAGAAATCTAGTTTTATTGACCGATTATTTAAAAGAAAACTAATCCAAGTGTATACTGACAATATGATATTAAAATGTATTTTAAGTAATAGTAATGTATTATAACAATACACTTCTTAAATCACTTGTCTATAATATGTTCACATTGATCTCTGCTTTGTATTTATCTTTTTTACTTTTGTAAAAGAAGATCCCAGTGAAATGAATGTTATCTTATTTTCTTAAGTTTATGAAGGTAATTCAGTTCATGTGCGTATTTCGACAGGATGCGGGATATTTTTTCTTCAAAAGAACGTTTAATGTCTCCCTTGTGCATGCTTTCAGTACTTTTTCAAACCGTGTGACATTTAACACTGACAGAATGTTTGTAAATTATATCGGCATTTTCTGCGGAATTTCATGATGTGTTAGAGTTCCACAGCCAATATACAAAATGGGGACAATTATGAAAATGATTTCTGATAACAATGAAATTTTCCGATATACATACTTTTAGGGGGCTATAATTAATATTCATCAATAACTAAGTATTACATGATCAGGATTTAATAAGATAATTGTCCTTGTTTGCTGGCACTAAAGTTATTAGTGACAAGAAAACGAATAGAAAGTCGTTGCCATTAATTTACTAAACTATAATTTTGTGCAGGTTTTAGCTGAGAGATGAGCGCTATCCTTTTTTGAGAAAAATATCTGTTTTCAAATCTTGTTCACTTATAAGCAAATTACTTGGCTAATTTGCCAAAAATGGGCGTACAAAAACGAGCTTATAGTATTCACAAAGAAATTTATGTGTGTTTAAATTGTGGAATTCTCTTTAAACTATTATTTTGTTAAATACATAATCGTCATACAGAATATCAAAGTCAGGATCAAAAGGTAATTTAAACAATAGGAAAAAATCTGATATTCCTGTTAATTGTGTCGAGGTCTATCATTTTAATTATTTTGTTAGTGAATTAGGTCTTGTTTATACACATGGCTTATTCAATGTCATATGCATCAGACTGTCAGACTAGACATTCAGCTAAACAAAGGTCTTTTGCTCTCACTAGTTTTTGAAACATAAATGCCTTAGACTGCCTGTTCAAAATTTGAAACTGAAAACAAAATATGAGGTTCCATATGCACATTTTGAATATCATTTCTTTTAACAGTTTAAAGGTACAGGACGTTAAAAAAATTATCGATAAGGAATCTCACTCCTGTCACCAGCTTATAAGAGCTTTATTACGGGGACTACTTAAAGATTAAACTGCGAAAAACTGGAAAGGTATTTTCCATCTGATTTAGTACCTGTTTTTCACACGTTCTTGGTTTTGGAACGTTTACTGGAAATGGTGATAGAATATTATCACGGGAAATGGTGATGGAATGTCATCACGGGAAATGGTGATGGAATGTTATCGCGAACGGCGAAGAATTTCAAAACGTTGCATGCAATATCACAATATCAAGTCTCCACCAGAATAGTTTTTTTTTTTATCAGAGCGATTCTTACCTACAGTATTTCCTCTTATCCGAACAATTTTATTGAATGTTGTTGTTTTCAGGAAATTTATAAAAATAGAACAGAGTTGCTCTACAGTTTACAAATGAACAATCTGGAACAAAAGCAACTTGCATCTTGAACAGTGTCTTACTACATGACAGTAAATTTTCAGACAGCTTTTTTGAGCGGCTAAAAAACTACAGCAAAAACCGTACAGTATACATGTATGTATTACATTACGTATGGAAAAGGGTAAATCGGTTACCTAAATTAGCAATATAAACATGGAAACAATCGAAAATTTCAAAAATAAAGATGAAAAAACAGTGTATCAATGATCTGATTAAAACTGAAATTTAAATACACATCACAAAACCCATTTAAATTTTTAGAACACGAATTTGAAACATGTTATCATTTTTAAAACGCTTCACTTTATTTGTCGCTTTTAATCGAATTTCAGCGTGAAATATCAAATGTTCCCAGTAGGTGTTCTTGATAGTTAAAATACAGGGAAAAGACAAAAAGCACAAGTTTTATTTTGATAGAATGATAGGCATTGATATGTCTAATGAATATTGGATTTCAACAGAAGCGGGTAAATTACGGAATAGTTTTACTTCTAATCATACAGTTTTGTCTTTGCCGATGGCTGAAGGAAATAAGATTATTTCTATTTAAACGACGTTGATGTTCGTTTCGCACGCAAAAAATAAACGCGTTTCAATTGACTATAAAAACAATTTCACAGCAAATACCAAATGATTTTTTCAGACCTATCAAGTTTCCGGGTCAACAAACCTATCATGTTTAAAAAAAATATGTATGTAGGGTAAAATTCGAATATTCGTTAGCATTAAATTAAGATATTATAATTGAAAATAATGTATACCCGTTTAAAAAATCCTTGTTAGCATATTAATTTTCACGAGTTTTGTATTGTCCCGACACAGTATGTAGGGCGTATTGTATCCATACATTCTTATTTACTATAAAGCTTTTCATATTGCCATTAGCGGCGGGGAACACTTTACTACTCTGCAGCATTCTTGTTATTAAGGTGGCCACGAGTTATATTTTTTTTCTTCACCGTGAATTTTAACCCAAATTAGTAGACATGATTAGGTAAACAATTGTCACGAAAGTTTGCATACACACAACAACGCAAATGTATTGTTATTTTCATTCCTTAATTGTTCAGTCCAAACATTTTAGGGTCGTCATCACGAATTGACTGGAAGACATGAAGTTTGTATCTCACAAATGAAACTAGATTTTAGAGCACCTGATGCATTGTGACCTGATGTCACCAACGGTTTTTGTAGGAGTTCACATTGCTAGTCCTTTAGTTTCTGTTTAGTTTATTTTATGTGTTTATTCTTTTGGTAAATCGTGTATCCTTGTGATACTTTTCTGTTATATTGCATTCTCAAGAGTCTGTCTTGTTTTTGTATTTCGATCTTATGGACTTAATTTTCCCACTGTCTTTTTGCTTTTGTCGATATGTATATAAGTGTTCGCATTTGTGGTCCCTACAGATTAACATTGCGAACACCTGATGGACTTTCGCACGGTAGACTATCACAAGATGTCGTTTGACTCAGATCAAATTACCTTAAAAACCATAATAACAATAATTTGGTAGAAATCTAATGCATAACATTTTTTTATGTATAAATTATTCAAGCTATATGTCCATTTTGTACATTGTCTGAGAGAGTAAACTATTTCTTAAAGCCTCTAATACATATATATTTATCCCTTTTATTTCTATTGAAATTATCCATTGAAATGTCTAAATGATATTTTAAAGATGGTGTTGCAATTAAAACCACTCATCTCTACTCAAAATTTCCTTTTGCAGTTTAATAGAATATCCCCATTACCATCCTAAAGAGGTATTTAAAACTCCTTTCATTGTTACGCGTTTGTTTGCTTAAATTGATACTTTGCCGTGATACGTCGATATGTTACCTTGCACAGCACGGTAAATTGTTGACTTAAGAACAACCAGGTGTAAAACTTCACATGCAATTTTTCAATGTAAGGATGTTACCTGTTTGAATTAGGAAATTAATAATTACTTTTATTGATTAGTAATCGATGTAATTCGTTATTTATTGGTCAGATGTAAACAAATGAGCATTGAAATTAATTCCGAATAATGAGATTACTAGAGTTTTGTGACAACATAATTGGACATTGAAGTATCATTACTACCGACACGCAAAACAACTTTTTGAGACATCTAGAGAGTTCAAAAGACTATAATTTTATTCACTTTAAATTTATTTGGATTTTTAAAGGGAAAAGGAATTACTAATAAAAAAGGCGATAAATCGAATAGCTATAGGAAAAAACTAAATAGCACTTAATATATTAATTCTTAATGCTTTTATTTTACTAAAAAGGTTGATCATTACCAAATCTAAAGCGAAGAACTCTGCTAGTTTTCTGTTACTCGATTAATACCGTCTAAAAGTTATTCTAATGTCCGAGTCGGTTTTAATGTCAAAGTTCATAGTCATTGTCGATAATAGAAATGTTCCAGGTATTTTCAGGTTTTATAAGCCTTGACCCAGTCGATTCTGTAATCAAACAATACAATATAGTTTCCAACAAGAAAACATTCTGAAGGATCAGATGACTTGTACATGTGAAAGTTACATGGCAATGTTCTAGCAAATTATTACATTTATTGTATTCTTACCACACGTGCATTCAACTAAATAACCTGTTTATGAGTCTATTAATTCATGACCTAAAAGGTCACAATAATGAGTCAAACTTAATCTCTGGTAAAGCAGTCCCATACTATGTAAAAGTTTGATAATATCTTACTTATCAATATTATTTGTCTTAATTATGGTTTAGGCTCCTCTGTTGTTGTAACAGGTTGTTCTTAGAACTATTCATATTTCACATTTAATTAATTCAGTCATTGGTCTTAATCTTTTACCCCAAGTAATACAAATGCTTTTACGTGACGGACTTCGGGTCGCTTTGGCGTCAATGACCCGGGTCCAATTCAATCCCACAGTATTATCGAGTAAATTTCTAATTAAGGGAATATCCCTTCAAGATTTAAGTTGTAATTTTAAAGTTCTATTCTAAAAAGTTCAACATTGGTGACCAAAATGAATATCTCAATAAAACTGATCGTCTTAAGAAGTAGGACCATTTCCATTTTATTTAGTTTATTTCTAGGACCAATGTAATGCTTAAGGGCTTTCAGATTCTCTAGGGGCATATCTTGTTACATGTTCTCTTCCGATTTGCTAATAATAACTGACACATCTTCTTCATACCTGGAGATGCCTGGGAGGCGTTTTTAACACAAATTTGCCAAATCAACGTCTTTAACAAGATGTTATTAAGTGTAGGACACTCGGAACAAAAACGAGTTTTTTTTTAGTTTATGTATCTCCTTTAATGTGACAGCAGTATGGTTTTGGTTTTGGGTTCTGAGTGTTCTTATTGGCAATATTCCAAAAAGTGATACATTCACTTCACAATTGACCAAAATCACGTCTATACACGACATTTGGGAGTATTAAACTTGAACTTATTAATGAGTAGATATAAAATGTTTGTTTTAAATATAAAAATGTTGTGCATACAATCTTTTAAGAATATTTAAGATTAAAAAATGAATGGTCATGAACGAAAAAAAATTAAGAGGAAATTAGCCCTACTCGTTTTGTTTTTATAACTGATTTTCAAAGCTTGGCACTCATATTGGTTAAAGTTTTAAAATTGTGTGAATTTAAGCTAGTGTTCTGAACTCCACTTTTATTTTTTGCTTAGTTCATTTGATTTCTATACATTATTGTCATGCACTGTATGTAGATGCGCAAGAAGGTTTAAGAATTTTGAGTACTGTGGGCAAAGCTTACAAATGTATATCCCCCATTATGGCTACAATAATATAAAGAAATGTATAAGGCCATGTTTGTCTATGAGAAACCCCAAAAATCATTTTGATAAAAAAAAAAATGGAAGGTGCACAACGGCAATGTACACTGAAGATTCGCTGAAAGTTCCACAGAAATCCGATGATCAAGGCCCTAAAATATACTAGTATATATGTAAACATATGATTGTGAAAACTTGAAACACCAGGGGGCAAAATTAGGGGAGTGTGGGAATAGTTTACGACTGCCCCCGTGTGTTTTTTTTAGTTTGATCAGTAATATTTTTTTCTCACGCAACTACAAGCATAACGCAAATTTTTCCAATCAAAATGCATAAATTAATACCGGTTTGGTTTGGTTACCCCCCCCCCCCCCCCCTTTACAGCGCATTGAGTTATATCATGCAAGTTTATTGGTGGAAGACTCCGGAGTACCTGAAAGGAACAAACTACCTACGACAGGAAAACGGGCGATCCTTGTCCTTTACAATCGGAAAATTAGTGCCGGTATTTAGACGACATATTAATTTTTCTAAAACTTTTTAATTTATCGAAATAACAAGCCATTCCCCTGTAATCACACAGACTTGAAACTCTTGACTTTTGTACTTTCCTATCAAAACTCGGTTAGCCACGTCACAAACATAAGATAGAAAATCATAACAACAACAATAGTTAATCTGATAGTTTGTATTGTAAAGACTTCTTTTTCCACCACTGAAGACAATGTTGTGATCTCTGGATGTTTCTTTAGTTATATACTGGTGATTTTGTGCTTTCTCTGTAACTTCACTCCATATACCTGGTTTTCCCCATGCCTTATAAAACTTTTGTGGTTTCAAAAAATAACATTAAGGATACTTCACCTAATAATTTTAATGATACTCTTGAGATATAAAATAAAGAGTTATGACATCTGACTTTGTTTATACACATAGCAGAGGTGTGGTTAAATAAGTTTCATAATTACCAATTACTTCACCTCTTTATCTAACCCATTTCGAAAATAAAAACGCATCTACAAATTAGAGAATAAATATTACTATATTTATATAAACCGATTGATATCAGTGATGTCAAATCCTCAGTGCAATACCCAATTCAAAGGAGCAACCTAAAATAAGTGAACATTCAATATACTAGTATAAGATATATTCAATTCTCTCATCAACATTAACAGTCCAGCTAATCCGACGTAGAGAGTTCATCCGCTGTGATAGTACTTGCGACAGTAAAGTTCTAATCAACAGTATTTTGTTTTAAGATTTAAGTTGTAGCTTTAAAATTCTACGGTTAAAAATTGATCACTGGTGACCAAAACTATCTCAATAAAACCGATCTTCTTATTTTTGTTTTAAACAGTCTGTGATCAAAGACATTCACTACTTTTCTTGGAAGAGACAGAATGCAATTTTTTACTTGTCTTCATCTTTATCGCTGCACTTTCGAAGAACATTCAGGGGTGTTGTTACCTCCCCCGTGTGTCCGTCCGTCCACTTTCTTTACAACATAAACTCCTCAAATAGTCTTTTATTTCATGCATTTTATTTTTATACAGTTTTGCAGATGCACAATAAGGTTTAAGAATTATGATTTTCAAAACTTTTAATTACACAGTATTGCTACAGTATGTAGAAGCGAAATAAGGATTTAGGATTTAGATTTTCAAAAAGAAGAGGCCCCTTAGTTATCGATAGCAAATCCATCCTAACCAAGGCCTTTTCAAACTGAAATGTGGATAAAAAACAGTTTGAAAGCTGATTTGAGGAAATTTATCTGCAAACACTGCTTTATTTGAAATATCAGTAATAAGTGTATGTATAGCTGTGGTTTCCGACTGCCTTCATATACAGCCAAACCTGTCTTATCTGACCTTCCAAGGGAGAGCAAAATTATAGTTACTAAAGACAGGTGGTCTTTATATACAGGTTAATTTTATAAAGAATGCACTACAAAGGGAATTTAAAATGATGGTCTTTTAGATAGGTTATTGCTTAAGACAGGTGGTGGCTAAAGCAGGTTTGACTAGTTTTTTAGTCAGTTTGCTAAGGAGTATTTTTCTAACGCAACTACTAGCATAACGCACATATGTTCGATCAAAATGGATGAATCAATATCTGTTTAAGTACTTTTACCCTTTTCAAATCAATTAGTTATATCATGCATGCAAGTTTATCATTGGAGCACTCCGGAATACCCAAAGCGAACAACCGATCTACGATAGGAAAACTGACAATCCTTGTCAAAGAAGATCGAAAAATTAATTTCGGAATTTTTAAATTATGAAAGCAATTTAGACGACATCAATATTTTCTAAAAGTTTTAGAAACTCTTGACTTTTGTACTTCAACATCAAAACCCGGTTAGCCACTTCAGAAACATAATGATAGAAAATTTTAACAACGACAATTATTAATATGATGACCTTGAGTTTGTATTGTAACATACAAAATCTGAAGAGTTCTTATGAGGATAATAATGTTTCAGAAAACATAATAAGGATATTTCATTTCTTAATGGTAAAGATTCTCTTAAGGAAAAAGAAAACACTTTATGTACGTGAAATCAAAGGCATTTTCAAATTTTTGAACTCTAAAATTGTATAATTTAGCAATTACCTTATAGATAAAATATAAATGGGTAGAGCCACATTTCTCTGTATTTCTTCATTATAACTGCTTATTTTATAATATTTACAAATGATGATATATATTTATAGGCACCAGATTAAGTTTTGAAAATGACCCAGAAGTAAAAATAAAACCCTGGGAAAATTGCCCTACTCCTTTAATGATTTCCTACAATGGATATTATTACCTCGAAAAGCTATCGAGACTTAAATAATTGATTGAAAATGAAGCTAACATGTTAAGAAGACCTTTAGTCATATAATTAAGTTTAGTTTCAAAATTGTCTCCTTATCTATATAGGTATAAGATTGGTACAGTTTTGTAATAATGATTTGCTATTATCATTATTAATTCGTAGGATTCTAAATGTTCCACTTTTAATAAGTTTTAATACTTGATTTATTCGGCCATATAAATTGTGCTTTACCGCCGCAGGTGTTTTTGGTGGTATCTGTTTAGTCTCCTTGGCAAATACACTGATATGTTTGTTCTAAGTAAAGTCAAGAAATACCAAAGGGATATTCGAAGGAGAGAAAAATCGTAACAACTGACAAACTCCGGAGATCAACGAAGACAAGACCAAAACAATACATGCACTACAATTAAAAACTAAAAACATATGAACAACATGGACCCCACCAAAAAACCGGGGGTAGACTCAGGTGCTCCGGAAGAGTAAGCAGTCTCTGCTTCCTGCAGGACACCTGCCATGCTGCCCATGTCAAATCCGATATGCGGAAGGGATAATATCAATGGAACAGGTCCATTTTCATTTGGGAAACGGTTTTTTCATACCTTTCAACCAAGTTATCATGACGCCCATAAAACTTTAATAAGGATGACTTCAGCTTAGGAGCAACGTACCCCTGTCTGAGCAACTTTTCTGTCAGAAGCCGGGCTCTGTCCAGGAAGTCAATGTATATGTCACAAGCTCTGGAATAACGTATGAGTTGTGAAATATATACTCCATACGCCGGCGCTTCTGGAATATTGCCGCTCAAAAATGGGAAGTTGACGATTGGAAAGTCAAAGTCATCCCGTTTGTCGTAAAGTTTTGTATTCAACCTTCCTCTGGTGTCAATTTCGAGGTGAAGGTCAAGATAAGATGCAGACTTGGCAGTGTCTGTTGTACCTTAATTTCCAGCTCATTGGGATAGATGAGACGTAAGAAATTCCCAAAACGTGAATTGTTGAGTGATAAGACATCTTCTATGTAGCGGAAGCTGAAATTAAAGGTACTGGCTAATTTCTTCTGTTTTTCCTTAAGAAGCCCGTCAAGGAAGTCTGCCTCATATGAGTAAAGGAACAAGTCGGCCAGTAGTGGCGCACAATTAGTACCCATAGGAATGCCAATTGTCTGTTGGAAAACACGTCCACCAAATTGAACAAATATGGTGTCGATCAAAAATTCAATCATCAGGACAATTTCGTCCTCTGTATATTTTTTGTTAGATGCTAAATGTACATGTATAATGTATAGAAGAAAAAGAACCACAGTTAACCCTTGATAAGATACTAGAAAAAGGAAAATTTCAAGAACCACCATCTTGGGAGATTATAACGACTTTAAGTATATTTTTTATGTCGTATATGGACATCAGTATTCGACAAATCAGCGTCTCTTTAACGTGAAATTAAAGCGAAAATTTACGGAACTTTCATTAATGTTCGAGCCATCGATGGTGTTCGAGAAATCAGAGTTCGAGCTACCGAAGATCTGCTGTATATTATCAAATTATGATGAGACATTGATGAATATTTGTTATTTAAATATTTGGGCCTTTCTGAAAAAGAGTTAAATGATTTTGCTTTCCAATAATAAGACGTTCTGTAAAATTAACTGTGAATAAATTTTCGTTACATAACTTTGTCTAAAAGTATATAAAATATATCTAAATTAAGATTGATCGTTACATGTAGTTGTTATGTTTACGACAGTAGACATAAGTTATAAATTAAACTCAATTGGAAATTCCCATGTAGAGTAGATCATCTATATTGTATGACTAAAATCGAAATTTAGTGTTATTCTTTACGACTTTATTCCTGCCAAAATCTACAAATTCTGAACTGATTGAACAGAAACTAAAAGCGAGAGTTTATTGATTAGTCAAACATTTAAATTACAGCAAAATTAAGCATTGTGTTAATGAACCTATTATTTTGGTCTCTTGGGAATATTGGTATAAAATGATAGTTTATTTCTCCGTACAAACAGTAAATTTTGGGTAATGACATTAGTATAATTATGTTTGTGTTGTTTGTGATGGATCAATACATTTTAATCTATTGGTTTAGTTGTCACATCACCAACACAGGAATAAATTGAGGACTTTTTAAATAGTTCCTCTACAGCAATGTGACAAACCAATCAGATTCCTTTACAATTTATACAGTTGTCATTTTAAAGAAAGGGATCTTGATTCATCATCTAAATGTAGTGAAGTATTTTTAGAAACTCTGATGAAATAGCTCAATATATTAATTTTAAAATATCCCTTTGGATATCATTAACACCTTTCACATGATAATGTTTCACTCACTAGCATTTATTATCTTAGCTGCTTTATTTTCAACAGAAGACTAAAATAAAACGAAATTATAAAAAAATGTGACAAAAACAAATAAATACTAGCAATCCTTTGGTACACAGTAAAGTATAAAGAAAAAGGACAAATACTACCTGTTGTCACGTACAGATAAAATAATTTTTTTTGGCCAAAAATTACCTATTAGGTCAATAAAATTACCAATAGGACAAGATATACCATGAGTTGGTTTCTCAAAATACATTAACCCCGCTCTAGATAAGGTTTCCACTTTTATTTCTCTGAATACGCATGTAAACCTTCAACAAGAGACAGAGAGTATACTATGCATTCAATAACCATTTGCATGATATCTCTGGTCCCACCCGCTGATGTAGATTCTGTATTTCAGTGACTTTATATTGTATTAATTTGTTTCCGAGCATCTTCCTTGAATACCGTTTTCTTGGGCCGTTTAGTAATCGTATTGTGGTGCAAATTTAAGTTTACTATTGTGTGCCACACGAAGGGTCCTTAATGTTTTTGGTCTACACGAAACTGAATGAAAAATATTAATAGGTTCTTACACGAGTTCAAAGTGAAGACTGGAAAATCTTCAAAGAGTTTTTAAAAGTCACGCCTTTTCCGAGTGGAGCGCAGCGGTACGAGGGAAAAGAATCCGAATTTTAAAAACGAGTTGAAGATTTTCAAGTTCTTCACTTTCGAACGAGTATAAGTAGAATAGAGAATGGAAACGGGGAATGTGTCAAAGAAACAACAACCCGACCAACGAGCAGAAAACAGCTCAAGGCTACCAATGGGTCTTCAACGCAGTGAGAAAATCCCGAAGCCGGAGGCGGGCTTCAGCTGGCTCCTAAACAATAATGCATACTAGTTCAGCGAGATGGACGGCACACTAAGTAGCTATTTCTTCCGTTAAGTTTCCTGTACATAGGTAAATTCATTTAGCACAGTCGACGAAATTATATAACGTTACGCCTGATTGCACAAGACGTATGTGCATTTGTGAACGGCGCATAGGTCAATTCTGACTTTCTGACAAGCTGTTGTATTTGTATAGTTATAGCAGAACATAGGAGTGCAACTTGAAGAAGAAAGGAACTAGCAAAAAAAAGAAATAGGCTTTAAAACGGCCACATACTATATAGAATATCCAAAGAAAATAAAAATCATTTAATTGTAAAATAAAGCACAAGGTTTGGACACCCAACTTAATAAAATAAAACCGTTCTTTGTACTATGATTAAGAATAAAAAGGCGTAGGCTTGAAGAATGTAATGTCATTATATAATAGAATTTTTTTTGCAGAGATCATATTGTTGCAGTTTTGTTTTTCTATTTTACACACACAAGCATACATTTGTATAAATGGGAATCGAGAATATCCGAAGAGTTTGATAAAACACATGTTATTTCAGATCGCGTTGTCCTTTCAATAAACAGTTGTAATATTAGACATAAACATTTAGCCTTATATTCCGTTCCGTCAAAAAGACCATAAACTAATCAGCAGATATGAGCTCTTACAACATAAAACATTTCATTTATATTACTTTCATTACAAAAGAAGCAATCTTTATAGAAATGTAGCTCAATTCAATTTCTGTGAAAAGGATGCCGCGTCAGCCATTCATCAGCGCCATTGTCCATAAACATTTGTATCGGCCTTATTGATTGGCTATGAGTAACTGTCAACTTTTCAATGTATAAAACTGTATATTATAACGAAGAATCTTGCGAATATCAATAGAAAATATTCTAGAAAGTAAAATTATGATTGGAGCCATCGGTGATACTTAATCCTTATATTTTGTTGCACGAATGGTAATATTCCACCAATATCAGATGAATTATCAATTATATATTTTTTAATATGTATAGAAGATTGTTGGACATAACTAAGAAATAACAGGAGAAAGTATGAGACGGTTAGCATTTCAATATTAAAACCTTCAGCTTTCATTTTCATCTTTAAAATAGTTTTCATATAAAAATAATGAAAGAGGCAATTTATTAATAAACCATTAAAGCAAAAAATCCAGAGGCTTCCAGGAGCCTGTATCGCTCACCTGATATTTCCATTTGTTCATTGCTAAAGGACCTTGAGATTAATATCCATGCCATGCTTGGTTTTAATCCATTCAGTAAATTTCCAAGAAGAAGTAATTTATATGTAATTCCCATAGAGTCCTATTTTAAGTAAGTCTTCCGCTGACGGCCATCATGAATGACAAATTTGCACAAAGTAACAACACTTGGTCAGAACATCATAAGGAACATTCATGCTATGTTTGGTTTCAATCCATTCAAGAAGAATCTCCTTAGCTGAAATTTGGCTTCCTATTTCGGTATTTTTGGTTGAGTACTTCTTGTTTAATATAAGTTTGGTTTTTTTGGTCTTCCAAATGTTTCGGTTTAATGCTGCTGATGAGAGGTAACTCCTTGAAATGCGTCGTATACAGCATAGTATAAATTTACTGTATCTAATATTAGTATCTTTGGATTGTTATTTTGAAACTCCTGGGATGATGCCTCTGCTGGTGAACCCTAGGTCCCCGAGGGTATTCGCCAACCCAGTCGTCAGACTTGTCTGACATGATTATTCTTTGATTTGTTGCAGAAATTACCAGTATTTAGCAAAATTCAAAAATAATAGAAATACTAAGGGTTCATTCCTTGTATTGCACATGGTAGATCTCCTTAGCTGAAATTTGGCTTCCTATTTCGGTATTTTTGGTTGAGTACTTCTTGTTTAATATAAGTTTGGTTTTTTTGGTCTTCCAAATGTTTCGGTTTAATGCTGCTGATGAGAGGTAACTCCTTGAAATGCGTCGTATACAGCATAGTATAAATTTACTGTATCTAATATTAGTATCTTTGGATTGTTATTTTGAAACTCCTGGGATGATGCCTCTGCTGGTGGACCCTAGGTCCCCGAGGGTATTCGCCAACCCAGTCGTCAGACTTGTCTGACATGATTATTCTTTGATTTGTTGCAGAAATTACCAGTATTTAGCAAAATTCAAAAATAATAGAAATACTAAGGGTTCATTCCTTGTATTGCACATGGTAGATCTCCTTAGCTGAAATTTGGCTTCCTATTTCGGTATTTTTGGTTGAGTACTTCTTGTTTAATATAAGTTTGGTTTTTTTGGTCTTCCAAATGTTTCGGTTTAATGCTGCTGATGAGAGGTAACTCCTTGAAATGCGTCGTATACAGCATAGTATAAATTTACTGTATCTAATATTAGTATCTTTGGATTGTTATTTTGAAACTCCTGGGATGATGCCTCTGCTGGTGGACCCTAGGTCCCCGAGGGTATTCGCCAACCCAGTCGTCAGACTTGTCTGACATGATTATTCTTTGATTTGTTGCAGAAATTACCAGTATTTAGCAAAATTCAAAAATAATAGAAATACTAAGGGTTCATTCCTTGTATTGCACATGGTAGATCTCCTTAGCTGAAATTTGGCTTCCTATTTCGGTATTTTTGGTTGAGTACTTCTTGTTTAATATAAGTTTGGTTTTTTTGGTCTTCCAAATGTTTCGGTTTAATGCTGCTGATGAGAGGTAACTCTTTGAAATGCGTCGTATACAGCATAGTATAAATTTACTGTATCTAATATTAGTATCTTTGGATTGTTATTTTGTATGTATTTCCCATATGGTCCTATGTTAAACTAAGTACCCCGCTGGCAGCCATCTTAGATGAAAGATCAGCATCAAAGTAAAAACACTTGGTCAGCAGCTCATAAGGAACATTCATGCCATGTTTGGTTTTAATCCATTCCGTGGTTGCTCTAGAAGAAGATTTTTGTATGTATTTCCCATATGGTCCTATGTTAAACTAAGTTTCCCGCTGGAGGCCGTCTTGTATGACGGATCGGCAACAAAGTTGCAACA
Source organism: Mytilisepta virgata (assembly GCA_028015205.1). Lineage (NCBI taxonomy): Eukaryota > Metazoa > Mollusca > Bivalvia > Mytilida > Mytilidae > Mytilisepta > Mytilisepta virgata. Next base: position 36,395,816 of record CM051517.1, read on the forward strand.
CTTGGTCAGCACCTCATAGGAACATTCGTGCCATGTTAAATTTGGTTTCAATCCATTGAGCGGTTCTCTAGAAGTTCAAAATGTGAAATGTTGACGTACGAAAAGTGATGGCAAATAGCTCGCATGACGTTTTGGGTCAGGTGAGGTAAAAAATGACATGCGACCATCTGAATTTAATGTGGAAGTAAGTAAAACCGTTTTATAATAAAACCGTACAAAGAACACAAGCACAAAACACAAAACTGGACAATAACATCAATATTCACATATTAAGAACCTTTAGTAAATTACAATACGGATGTGGATATATGGGCGTGAAAATAATGTCTGCAAACAGTCACATGAGTGACGTACTAAATATATTTGGCGCGCACTTAAGATTACCACAAAAGGCTTGCTGAATATAGCACGTGCTGTTTACTATTTAACTATCCATGCTCCCACCAAGATTTGGTTACTCACCGGTAAAAATAAATTGTTCAGCTGAACGAAAAATAGTAAACAGCACCTACTACAATGTATATAATACAAACCTTTTATGGTAAACTTCACCAATAAAATTTAACTTCGGCACACCGGTTGACTTTTTGCAGCTATTTTTTGCTCGGTAATAATGGTCAGAATCACGAGATACCAATCCATACAATACTATACAAAGCAAATGAACAACATTCCTTTTGCTGCTCATTTTTACAGTTGTAAGGTCTTTAACTTTGAATAAATAACAGAACTTATAACAATGGCAGACCTTCAGACGAAAACAATATTTAAACAAAAGCAAAAGACGAAAACATAGAATAAAACAGGGAGTCAGTATACCAAACAGTATATGTTTTGAAAGATGAATTTATTTACAACTCTTTCAACATGTTCATATGTTTCAGACATGTATAAAAGAGGACCTTTGAAGTTAATCTAAAAAATCAAAGTCTACCAGTGGTGTCAGTTAGATGTGCATTCTTTAAAGGTCGATAGATTATGCAGTACAAAAATGTATATGAATAAAGATTTCTGAGAGACTTGCTTATGAATATTTTATCATTTATACTGTAATACATTTTCTCAATTAAAATATGGATTGAAACAACTTTTTCGAAAATACCAAGTACTTTTTCTAGAAAAACGAAACATTCAGTTACTGTGGATTCATTTATTTTCGTGGATAGAGATTAGAGATAAAAATTAGAGAGGTATAAATTTCTGGTTTTAGGCATCGGGTTTTATTAGGTATACTTCGCAATTTTTCTATTGTCACCACTCATTTATTAACCGTTATATAAAATTAAAACCTTGTCTTATCATACTGACTGTGATTTATCAGGTAATTTTAACCCTTCCGAAATACCTAAGTTACTCTAGGCTTTGTTAGGATGTTATGTCTAAACATCGAAATGGATAACAGTAATCAATCAACGCCACCAAGCGGACAGAACCCGGACAAAACTAATATACAAGAGTACAAAAAAGAAACATAAACACAACAAAGAGTCAGGATAATCTGACTTGGTGAACACCCTTAAGTGTTGTTTAGTACTTTTATATTTGTTAAATTATAATCGTGGATTTTTCTAAAATAAATGACTGCGTTTCCCTAAATGTCTAAGTCTGTATAATCTCGACGACCATTTTGAGAATTCCGGAAGTTATGATATAAATATAGCCCGATCATAAAAATATAATTACATTAGCGATATCTGAAGCTTAATGGCAAGCAGATAAAAGAAATTAGAATAAAAATATATTCAAGTATTGTTTAATCATCTTAAATTAACTGCACATGTATTACACCCCCGCCCCAAAAAAGACACAATCTAAAATAAATAAAAACAACTTAGGAATATAGAAATAATATCAGTGTTTTTAAGAAATAACTAAATAATGTTTAACTTTGACATAGCATAGGTATTGTTTTGACAACTCCGTGTTTGTTTTTGTATTCTTAAGTTCCAAAGTCATATATAGCTGTTTAACAAAACCACCAGAGAAACCAATAATCCCGGCTTAAAAGACTTAGGAAATTAGATTAGCTAATAATTTCTATTAAACTCTGTCCAAAGTCTACAAGGCGTGTATTAAGGGACAATAAATGTTAGATATGTTGATAATAAAACTGAAAGCTAAAGTGATATTCCAACTAAAAACGATGGGGAAAATAGAATCAATAGAATTATGAAGAAATGGAGCCAAGTTACTGCTAAATGGTCTAAGGCATGCGACGTTTGTTGGCTGTTACAGGAACGTTGCCTCATTTTGTATGTAAATATTTTGTTATTTAATTGATTTATGTCGTAAATACTGCCACTGGTTTATGGCATTCAAATATTGCGAGTTATATTTCATGATGTTGGTCACGCTAACCTGTCAATGAGTAGCATATTTAACTTGGCAGAAAATCTAAGATTTATGCAATTTGAAATTAAACATATCGGGTTTTGAAATTGATTAAGAGTTTAACTCATAAATCTGTATTTAGAGAACAAACAAGACGTAAAGTAGAGAAAAGGAAACGCGTAATTTGTTTTTTTATACTACCACTTTATTTAATATTACTTCAACAAAATAGAACAACTTTATTGTTGCTTTAATTATTAATTATTTAACTCGGAAGTAAAACAACAACAGCAAAAAAGTGGCATCATGTTAAATGAATAGAACCAAAGTTAATTTAAGAAAAAATATATAAATACAGACAATAATATTTTATCAGATTTCCGTCAGCTCTAATCCTTGCTTGGTATTCACAAAAAAAGTTATAATAATATTGTCTGACCTGAGCACTTTTGACGAGTCTTCAATGGAGGAAATATGCATACAGATAGAAAAATATGGAAGTAGAAGTTGGTAAATGATAAACTAAAATAAAACTAGCTACAACATTATCATGTCAACAGGGCAAACACCTTAAATATTTTTACAAGTTGCTCATATTATGGAGAGAATGATGTGACCATTAATAAAAAATAAACCGGTTATATGTCCGTGGTGTACATACATACTTCTGTGAGTTAGAAAATATTTAAATAATAATTATTATAAAAATAATAATAATACGTAAAGAAAAACTTAGACTTTAACACTCGGGGCCCAGTTGTTCAAAAGTTAATAACTTTTTTTCACTTTCAGGTATTTCGATTATAAAGTAATATTCCTTTACAGAATTTTACATGAACACAAATTCTTAAGATTAACCCATCAGAAAATTTTACGGTCGTCATCACGAATTGATTGACCATTACAGTGTTCCAATATCTAAGATGATGTTGGACCTGTTCCCACTGTCGTAACCTTTCATGTGCCTCCACCGATTTATGACTTCCCCCGGACTGACTTTGTTGAACTTCACGACGAGTGCCATATACGGAGCAGGAACTGCTTACCCTTCTGGAGCACCTGGGTTCACTCCTGGTTTTTATAGGAGTTCGTGTTGTTCATTGTTTTTTAGTTTTCTGTGTTTAGTTGTTGTGCTTGTGGTTGTTCCTTTGTCTTCCCAGGTTTGTCTGTCCAATGGATTACGTTTCTTTGATTGATCCTTAGGTATAATTGTCCTTTTTATACATTTAGATGAATATCTCGAAGAACTATTGTCAACACTCTCTGTTGTTTTATTATTTCAATGATTATAGATATATAATTCTAATGAAATGTTGGTTAAAACTTTGATATTCATTGGATAATGTCGGAAATTCCAAGCTATCAATTCTGCAATTGATGCACGTGCAAATTGAACTTGCATTAGAATGGACTCAACAGTTAAAAAAAATGCCGTCATCAATTTTGTATTTGATGGTTGCAAATATTAGTCTACTTTCTCCGCTAACGCCAGTAAACTCGATTTGCAACCATAAAAACCCACCATTGATACCAGCAAATATTAACATGCAAAACAGTTACGTTTCTTCTAAATATAAGTAAACATCGTCCCATTATACAAATCTAATACACATTACCACAAATAATGTCTCTTCAGCTATGTTCGAGATAAGATAACCATACGAAAGGGCAAATAGACAACGAACAAATAAAATGAAATAATAAAAGCAAAGAAAGACAATGGACAAAAAATTGTTTATAGTTTTGACATCGAAATAAAAAATAATTGGATTCGCTCTATTACTTTTTAATTACTTTCCAGTTTCTGTACTGAGTTGTACGTACCGTACCTCAGGTTTAATCTTTTTGTGCTGCATTTTGTTCTTTTGTAGACGGTTGTTGTTTGTATGTCGTTGAAAATGTGACAGGTAAATAAAAATAGATGGAATAATCACAAAGTACACTTGAACATGCAAGGATATGGGGATTCTGTCGTTGAGACACCACCCCCACTGGCTACTACAAGGAAAATAAGTGATCACTTCAGGAAAAAACGGCCCACACCTCAAGACAAGCAGTAATTTGTATATTTTTACTTTTTGATCAAAATTGAGTTCGCTGTATGACGTTTGTATATACTCAATTATACATTGCTTTAAAAAATCTGTTAGTGGAAACGTATCCATTTTTATACGTTAATTGATGCCTGTTATTTAAAGAATTTATTCGATTTAGCGGTATACGACTTTTCCTTTTGGAAATTCTGAACTGCTAGATAAGAAAACAGTTAACAGCTTAATGATTTCTATTTAATGTCTTAAACTCTGATTAAAGGCCTTCATAATTATATACTGCCAATCTTCGAACATTTCAGATAACAGTTAAATTTTACCCTTTCCTTTGTGATATTAATGAAACAAAAAACATTCGCACGAAATCGATTTCAAACTCATCAAAAATACGCAGATGAGAGTCTTATCTGAGTTTTCAATAAATCAGTATAGCCCAAAAGTTTTTAATGACCAAACAGCCATTTTATTTCGTTTTACTTTTTACATTAACGTCGGTGTTTTGGTCTTTGTTGATATTTCTGAACATTGTGATAAACGGCTAGTGGACAGTCAGAGATCATATCAAACAATGTTAGGATGAAACATAGATCATTCTCTACTAAGTTAGCGATTAGGATGCTATACTGCCTATGCCGATGTGAGAAATTATTGATTCTGACTGTGGAATGGTTGTCTTCTCACGTCTTTTATAGCACTACATGGTTTTGCTTTAAAGCTTTTATGTAAAGTATCTACATTATATCTTATTCTGGACTTTCATTTGAAACTGAATCATATACATAATGGTCTTTTTCTCTTTTTTAAACCAAATAAAAAATATGCAATCAAAAATCATTTTCATATTTGAAGTGATTTTATTTTCGTTCACATTCAAATATTTTCTTATCAGGAAATCTTACACTTTTCATAACTATTAACCAAACATATATAATGATAGAAGGAAATTGGGCCAGCTTTCAAACTGTTTTGTTTAAATATGTTTATATTTACAAAATATGGTAAGTCTTTCTGTGAATTCACTACATTGTGGTATCGCTTAACGGAATTTAATTTGCCATTCAAATCAACGAAAATGAATTTACATCATCAAAAGCAGTGCCTCATCAACTAAAGTTGAAAGGGAAGCACTAAGAACAATTTTACCTTATTTTGTTTAGTTTAAACATATTTTATTTGAAAAAAGAAATGCAAAATGGATCAGACACAAGTTAAACAAACATATGAAGTCTTCTCCGTTAGCACAATATTTACAATAATGTAATAGTTGCATGCAAGTTCTATATAAAAGAATATATATGTTTAATAGTAGGAATAATTTATCTAATACACATAAGAAGAAAGTTGAAATGATGTGTAAAGACGTGTGTAGATCCCTGAGTTAAATGTTATTTATACAACAAGGAATCTCTTTGACGTTTTGATATAATCAAACACACTTTTAAATATGGTTTCATTCTGTTGATTTGAAAGTAATATGCTACCACAAGTTAAAATATTTAAATCAAGAGTGCAATCGTCAGGCAACCAGTCTAGATTATTAAATATGCTTATTGATATAAAGAGGACAATTAAAAAAGTAATGGCTTGCGTCTTCGCGAGCATAACCACACGCACATGACGGGTCTGATATAATATTGAGTCTGAATAGATCGTTACTTAAGAATGAGGCCAAACATCTAATTTGGATAAGAATAACATTTAATTTTCTTGGTCTGAAGGTGTAATGTTTAGGAACATGATTATTACTATAGGACTGTTTTCGCAGTTCGTTCTTAAATTTGGATATATAATCTGTTTTTCGTAAAGTTAAATCAAGACCATTCCACTGTCTAATAGTAGAAGGAATATAAGAACCGCTCGTTATAGAAAGTCTACAAAAAGGAACAATTAAATCTTCACCATTTCTAAACGGATAAACAGTTGTTGTTTGTAAAGTCAGTGGAATTTATTGTTTCAGGTAATTAGGTGCATTACCAGATTTTGTTCTCAATAGCCTCAGTATTTTCAGAGCACAAGACTTCTAAATATTTGAATTTTTTTTTATAATAATTAAGAGAAGTGTTATTTGGGCCATGCTCCACAGACCCGGTCATAATTCATAAGTTTGGTCTATGATTGAATTGATTGATTGATAGTTTAAGAGAAGAGGATAATTAAATGTTTTATGCCAATCTTACTATTTTGTAGACCCATGTTGAAAGACCACCGAAGGACCATTCCACCAAAGGTTTGAGTCAATTGCTCCAGAAGTTTCAGATATATGTGAATTTAAAATATTTTTTATATGTCCCCACTCGTGCTGTTTGAAAGGATACAGATTTAAATCGCAACAGGCCAAATGGTTTCAGAGGAAAAGATTTAAAAAGAAAGACCAAAACGACGCAAAAAGATGGCTTTAGAAAAACAAATTACAGACCATGGATTTTAATATTTAATATATTTAATATTGACGAAACAATGCATTTTTACTGAACCACGAAAGCTGATATCCACAAGTATAAATGAATCCACAATATGCATAGATTATATACTTCAACAATTTTGTGAAAATTCAGAATATTCCCAAAGATGAATGAAAAGAGTGTTATTCGGTGAACAAATAAATTATAACGAATGATTGTTGTTGAATGTGATGGCTGTTTTAATAATTTAAATGGAGTTTAATTGGGTCTGTGATGGGTATTGGTATAAAAGTTTCAGAATTTATGAAAACACTAATGAGAGGGAAATTGTATGTATTTAAAAATTTGAATGATTTTTTAAAAGACAGGATATTTTGTGCTAGCAACAGAGTGTTTACAATTCAAATCGTTCGATTGAAAATGACACATTCTAAATAACAAGAAAGTGTTCCCAACCTTACATATCACCAGCAAATTTGTCTGTGTCTGATCGTGCTCTCTTGATAATACACCCCAATGAAAAATTTGGCAATAAGAGCACAAATTTTGTAAATGTCCACTTCCTGCTATTTTTTTTTGTCTAGTATTCCTGCAATTATTTGTATCTATACAGTTCTGTCATTGACTGTATGTTTATTAGTCATCTTATTTTATAATTTCCGATCTGGATTAAAATAGACAACATCGTTATTCCTAATGTCAGGGGCGTTCCATCCAAAATAATTGCAATGACCTCGGTAATTATCGGCGAAATTCGTAAACAACAACCGACTTATTTTGATAGACGCTGCATGCAAACTGTAGAAGAGTGTTTTACAGTCACGATCTAACATGGTCTGGATAGCTTAAGTCACCGTGGATCGTTCGTGGTCTTATCTTATTATTGGTGTCCACCTTACTTTCAAAAATCGACCTTATATTTGTCTAGTAGTTTAAATTTTATTTTGTATGTCTTTTAAAAAAATAAATGAATCTGGTTTTACCATTTCGACTATTCTATACTGATAGTAGTATTGTATTCAATTAAACGGCTATATTTCAGAGCAGATTGGGATAGTGCTAAATAACATTGATAATTAAAGGGCTACCAAACAATGTTAATCCAATTTGTCCTCTTCAAAATGTAATTTGAGGGAAAATTGCACGTTTTCTGAATGGGGTTGTATCATTTTGGAAAACCCAGGTTATTTTTCCTTTACAAATGTACCAATCTCTTGGAAATAGATGGGGATTTGACTAATACGAATCTCAGACTAAGTACTCGTGTAAAATTAAAATATGATCTACATGCTTGTAATTGCAAAAAGTAATTTTTATGTGCAGTTCCTGCAAATTGACCTTGACTAGCGAGATTCGTTACGAGGAGTTTTAATTTATATACAATGAATATCAATTAACATTTGTCCTTGATTTGCCACTGTGCAATAAGCTGTTTGAATCTTGGATTTGAAGTTTGCATGATTATTGTAATTGAGACATTTATTTCTTGTTTTATTTCAAGTATACGATTTTGTATTTTGAGTTCCTGGCTTGACAGTCGAAATCTTAAAAATGTAGTCATGATATTCTCGGACTGCTTCTACTGTTTGTATAATTACCATACCTAATTGAATATTGGCCTCTCAGAATGTTTCTAAGCCGTGTCAGAAGCTGCCATCATATTACCATTATATAGGTTTAAAGTTAAAATAAATTATTTTTATACCCCCGCTCCGAAGGAGTGGGGAGTATACTGCTTTACCTCTGTCCGGCCTAAACTCAAAATATATTTTACTCACAACATTCCTAGCAACTACTACATAATTGGGCATAACCCTTATGAGTTCAAAGATGAGTACCGATTTTATACCTGTGGTACAACTACACCCTGTTCAACGATGCCGGTATAAAATTTTCCCTATATGGGCTATAGACATTTTTGTAAGCAAAAACCCAGCAATTATAGGAAACAACTAATTCATAGTTGGTATGAAGAATGCTCGGTAAGTACCGATTTTATATTTGTTGCATAGCTACTTCCTGTTCAACGATTTGGCCTTGCATTTTTCACCATTTGGACTATAGAAATTATTGGTCGTAAAACTCTCAGCAATTAATTCATAGTTGTTGTGAAGCATGACCAAAATAATTTGTAAGATTGATACCGATTTTATACCAAATCATGGCTACTTTCTGTTAAACGGTGTGGCCTTAAATTTTTCACCATGAAGACTGTAGAATTATTAGTTGGTGTAAAACATGACTAGATGCGTTGTAAATTAGATACCGATTTTATACCTGCGACGCAGCTAATTTCTTTTTAACCATGCATGCCGTCTTAAATATTGGACCGTCTGAAAATGTCTTTGAGCTGGAGTATTGTAAGCTCTTTCCTTTATATTATTTTTAGTCCGATCGTTTGGCTTTGAACATCAGCGATGAAAGAAAATAACGTTAAACTCACAATGTTTAGGAATTAGAATCTTATAATTTTCATTACGCTGCACGGAAAGAGTGTAGTGGTCCAAGATAATGCAGAGAACTACCAACTAATTAGGAATGGAAGATTATAGGTTGACAAGTTGTGGTTATACATTCTTACGAACAGGTCGAACGAAAATCTTAATCCTCGAGGTGCTTGTTTTAAGTCTACTGTAAAGCGTTTCCGGAACATATATATTATTCAATACGCACTGTTTCCTGTTATAAAAATCTAATTAATTTTCTGTGTGTTTGTCGGGAATCGAGAAAAGATTTAAGCATGGTTCAATAGTATAAAATTAAATGACGTGTAATCGCTAGTTAATGTCGCATCCATCGGGCATTCTTTTGCTTAAAAGCCAATTTTGTAATGCAATGAAGCATGAAAATCTAGCTTTTTGCCAATGACAAATGGTCACAAAAGGAAAATCAATATGGCTGCCGTCAAAAATTTAAATGAAATATCTCTAATCAAAAAGACAAATCATTATTTCTCAATAAAATTGTCATCTTCATTGATCGAACCAGCAGTTTCTTATCTTCTGTTCCTATATTATAATTTTGTAATCATATTTACGTTAAAACGTTAAATTAAATCGGCAGGTAGCAGATCGCACAATTTAACAATTCCTTTTATCTGACTGTGCAATTAGAGATGCTTTAAATCTTTGCACAAAATACAATTGATTTAATTAATCAAATTACTATTTTGCTACATACTACTCCTGCTGTTTTACTAAATTGTTGGCCATTTGTTGTAATTACAATATACTAATGCTTTATGATTGTCTTATTAGTTCAGAAAAATCAGAACGACTACTCTGTGTATTTATGAAATCGTGATAAACGAGATAAATGGTATACTGTGTTTAGGGAGAATTTATTCGAAAAAGAGTTTTCCTTGCGATGCCACAAAACTATTACAGTGCCGGTAAAACGTTTAAATCTCTAAATACCTACTCGCATTTACGATAAATACTAACAATTAATCAGGAAAAAAACCATATTTAAAACCACGATTGAAGATCAATCTTTGTACGTGTTTCTTTTAAATTTTATGAGAACACTCAACATTTTGCAAAAAAAAATAACAAACTTACAACAAAAGGAATACAAAACACAAGGAGTCGCGCACAATTAGTACACATAGGAATACAAAATTGTATGTTGGACAACTTATCTCAAAGTCATCAAACGAACATAAGCCAACATGAAAAGCAAATGAGAAAATTTACATATTTATATATCACAAATTTTATGGCAGTATGACAATATTTAATGAAAAAACGAACACTTTTCAATTCGAACTTTTCTGACTAGACGTCTCCTTAATTGTTTGAACTGCCTCTTATAGTGTGCTTTATACACAGATGAGGTGGGGGGACCTATAAAACTTTACTCCGACCAAATATTGTGACATATTGAGTAAATAATGAATTGTATAACATGCATTTAGTTCAGAATTATGTGCAAAATGGTATCTAACTTTTCTTCACTAAAATCCATATGACTGAATTCCGCCATTTCATGTGACATTGTGTGTTTGTTCATCTGTTGATTTTGTGCTACATACAACAGACATACGATACAAGTAGTATGTATATGAAATGTAAAAATACCATTTAAAGCGTTAAATTTATGCAGCGATAATTAGTATCCATATATAAATATTTCATGAAATCTCTATTAGCACCATGCCGAATTTACTTTCCCTTGTATCAACTTGCTGTTGGAGGAGTACATACAAAAATAAATAAATAAATAAATAAATGTGGTTAATTAAATGCAGAAACCAAGTTGTTCTACTCTTTGCTTTGCCATACATGTCATAAGCTTAAGTTTAAGGTTACGACAAATTATGTCTATGTTTCATTAGTACACGCAAGTTTCCAAGTCTTTAAAACTTTGCAAATAGAACGTACAAACAATATATATGCCTAGTATAGCTAGATAAGTGATTATTTCAACAACCAAACTATACGATTTTATAAGTATTTCTATTCTCTATCTATAACATTAAAACATTTCTAAAAGGTTATACACCTGTACAATTTTGGGAACAGTTTCTTTTTTGTTCTAAATATCAAAACATCTGTGCTCTTTGTAGAAATTTTCATAATTACTTAAGATAAATGAAAACACTTTTAAGTGAATTTTTTTTTTTTACGAACAATAAAATACTAAACAGTGAGACTTTGAATATCCATGTTATATTTATCCATTCATTTTCAACATGCACCAACATTCATCATTTAAAATAATGAACCTATGGTAGTGATAAATATCAGTAATCTTTTGTGGTACCTTATCCTCTTCGGGTTTAAATATCCACCTCAGCAGTGAAATTCCCTATACACTGTACTACCTGTATAACTTAGAAACAAGTAAGAAATTTATCATTTGTTTCGCCTATAAAATATTCAGCTTAAATTTGTCGTACCCCTATTCAAATGCTTACTGCTTGATAGAAAGTATTACTTGTAGGTAAGTTTTAAACAAATGTGTTTTGATTCCTTATTTATATGTTGTGGGTACATTAGAACATTATAAAAGAATTCAGTATTGACTTTAAATTCTGTACTGACTTTGTCTTACCAGATTCAGTATTGACTTTAAATTCTGTACTGACTTTGTCTTATTAATTCAGTGTTGACTTTAAATTCTGTACTCACTTTATCTTATCAGATTCAACATTGGCATTAAATTCTGTACTCACTTTATCTTACCAGATTCAGCATTGACATTAAATTCTGTACTGACTTTGTCTTACCAGATTCAGTATTGATTTTAAATTCTGTACTGACTTTGTCTGACCAGATTCAGAGTTGACTTTAAATTCTGTACTGACTTTGTCTTACCAGATTCAGTATTGATTTTAAATTCTGTATTGACTTCGTCTTACCAGATTCAGTATTGACTTTAAATTCTGTACTGACTTTGTCTGACCAGATTCAGAGTTGACTTTAAATTCTGTACTGACTTTGTCTTACCAGATTCAGAGTCAACTTTAAATCCTGTACTGACCTTGTCTTACTAGATTCCTCCTCTTCCATTAATGATAGACTGGCATTAATTTGATCATGCTGATACAGAGGATAAGTTGACTGGTACATGTTTTTTTTTTTATCATTTCAAGTTATGTTATCTCTTTTTATCATTTTACCATATGAAAACAAAAAGAAACCATATCCTTCGATTTCAGTTTCGTTATATAGATGACGTTTTGTCGTTAAATAACAACAAATTCCAAGATTTTTACACGTAGAAATGTACATCTCGTCAACTTGAAATTAAGAATGCTACCGATAATCTTCAACCCCCTCATATTTTTAAAATGCGAAGAAAAAAATGTACGACAAACCGTATACCCAAATGGAAAATTTTTTGTCATTACTACAAATATTTTACAGTCGCCATCAATATAATGTACCAATATAGAATAAAACGTTAGACTTGTTTCCGCGTGATATCATGTTCTTTTCAATATTTACGACAACTATCGAATTGACTTATTAGTATTTGTTAAATTGAGAAAAAGTCTGGTTATTGGTACGGTGGGCGGCTCCAAACAGTCATGAAGGAATACCCTCTTATTGAGACTGCTTCTTAATATGATGATTTCCGGTGTAACTAGATTTAACCTTTCTTTTTGATGGATTAATAAATTCTGTCAAAGGGTCATCCATAGTTGTCAACATTTTTCATGAGTTTACAAAACGCACGACAGCATAAATGTCACCTCCGTAGATATTCCGGAAAACAGAAAATACATGCCGGTGATATTTATAGAATTCACGATGCTGACAAAGTTTAGAACTATAAATAAGGTGAAACGGCACCTCTTGACTTGGTACATTCATTTTCAAGGGGTGTAATGGTGTCGGTAGAACGTTTCCGAGTAAAGAGTGGTAACTGTTCGTTGCAATAATGTTCAAAAAGTTGATGTACACTTTTTGAAGGGGGATGGGGGTTTCCAAAAAGCGTGCTCTTTGTGAACTTGTGAAAAATGTTCATAATTATGGATGACGTCTAGTATTTCCTCACGACTCCGATTAAAGAGAGATAACTCGAAACTGCATGATTCGGCCAAATAGAAAATCAACGCTTTAACAAACGAATATAAAAATGAACAATTTTTATTATTTTATTCAGAAAAATCTCATACTTTTGACGAGACATAAACATATATATTAAACGCCTTTGCAGGTTCAAAGATCCACTATGGCTTACTATGTAATAAGGTTTATAAGTGTATTAGATTTTTCCCAAGAATTGCTCTTGTAACAATGGATCTCAGTTTAACCTTACATCGTCGGTGCTAAAAACATCCTTTTGAGTAATTGCTTACTAGAATTTTTTTTTGGAACCAGGAAAACTCTGATACATAGCATAACAGTGGTGTATAGCTAACACAATTTTGATTTGGTAACACTGGTCATGATTTCTCTATGGTAAAATTCTGATTTGGCTACAGGGGGCTTTACTAGTCATTTCTCAGATTTAAAACAGAACATTTTATAGAATGTGCCATTTTGTTTTTACTTAATCTAAATTCCAAAATTAAGGTATTGGCCCATATAATTGTCCATGGGATGCTTACAAATGTCCCGGATGTTACATACAAAATAATGAAAATGACTTCTGTAATTATCGTCAAACAATATACAGTTACACGACTTATTTTCATGGACGCCCCGTACAAACTTCGGAAGTGTGTTTCAATTTGACAAAGATATATACAAACATAATTCATGCTTTTAACGTTTGGTTTAAGGTGGGTTTTTTTTTGTTAAAAATACCATTTACACTCATGGTGTATTATGGTCTGGATACCTTGATTTATGCACGTGCTTTGTGTTGCAATAGAATATTTCTGACAGAAAAATTGGATAAAATAGGATTGAAAATGATTGACGTATTGAATTGTCAATTATCTTAGACCGCTGCTTTTGATCTGGGAACTGCACTGCCAATCTGACCTCGCTGTTACATAACTATATAAGTTCGACCGTGGCAGTCATCTTGGTTGACAATCCGGGTGATCGGACACAATTTTGAAAGTTTCAGACGAGAGATCTTTTAGTGATTTTCCCACTGGGTCCTATGTTAAACTATGTTACGCGATGGCGGCCATCTTGGATGGAATTTCGAAAAAAATGAACACAAGTTCCAAGGACCATTCCACCAAAGTTTGGTTCAAAATGACCTTGTGGTTACAGACGAAAAGATCTTTTAGTGATTTCCCCATAGGTCCCATGTTAAGCTATGTTCTGCGATGGCGCCATCTTGATGGAATTTCAGAAAACTTAACACAAGTTTTGAATGGCACAACCCAAGGACCATTCCACTAAAGTTTGGTTCAAATTGCACTGCTGGTTACAGACGAGAAAATCTTTTAGTGCTTTTCCAATGGGGTCTTTTGTTAAACTATGTTCCGCAATGGAGGCCATCTTGGATGCAATTTTGGAACAGCTGTATAGGGAATGATTAAATTTCCAAAATTAGATGGAATATTTGGATTTCCAAAAAAATAACTCCAATTTTCGTAAATTTCCTGAGAGACTGTAAGATCTTCAGTTTTTGGAAATGTATCTAGCAACCATGCATATTAATGTCACAAGACTTAGGCTAACCATTCAATTTCCAAAACTGATATTCCTAACTTTGGTAAATATACACTGTATATGTAAGAGAATGATAATCCCTTTCTTCATGATTAAGTACGAGCGTTAGCGAGTACTTATCATGAAGAAAGGGATTATCATTCTCTTACAACCTTAGAATATTGTAAAGTGCTCAAGGCTGAAATGACCGCTTGATTGGTTTTAATTAAGTATAATTGTTTTCAAGGTTAGTGCAAGGTTTATATACTGAACCGCAAAAGAAACGTCGCTTTTTCAAAATGTTAGCAAAATTCAAAATAAATATTAATTAATGATTTTTATATAATCAGTATTACGATTACATCACCAGGTAAGATTAAATTACCTGTGAATTAAATTTTCGGTTGAATAATTTTCAGTTGATATCGTAGAGCGACCGTACCTAAAACCGCTCGTGGGACACACTTGGCGGTAATTTTTCTTAAATCTTAAATGTTCGTGAAATGCATGCTCCTTTATGGGTATAAAAGGCCGGAGAAAATTAAAGAGTGTTAGTATCAATGTTGACACAGAAGCTATGCCACGTCTGACTCCACAACAGAGAGAACAGGCCATTGGTCGATTGGATGCTGGGCAATCTGCCAGAGTTATTGCCAACGACTTCAACATGTAACATTTAAGTAAGGAATTATCTTTTTGTTTATTTACAGTTTAAATCAATAAATTTCAAAATATGAGTTACAACTATATTTTATTCCACAGGGAATACCCACTGTATATATAATTTAAATATTACTTCATATATAAAATAATTAGCTAAAATTTAAATGTTCAAATCAAATAAAAAGAATTAATCAGCCTTTTATATATTAAATTCTCATATTAATTTTACCTCCTGTTTTAATTATATCGGAACACTTGGAATGTCGATTCTTACCAGCTGCGGGTCAAGTAATCTGAGTTTAGAGTATTGATGCCTTTAGATAAAGATGTAGGTAAATTTAATTAATGAAATGTTTTTTTTTTTTGTATTGGTCTTATCGTGTTTAACATTCAACATTACCGATCTTAAAAACTACAACAGTTTCATTATTCTGTAATAGTTATCCCACAAGGACGCGGTGTGTCTGTATAAGATCATCCCGAGGGCCGGAGGCCCGAGGGATGATCTTATACAGACACACAAAGTCCGAGTGGGATAACAATTTTACATCCCAGCTCATCCGTGATAAATAATAATAAACTTAAAGTAAACATTTCAGTACTATTTTACGTTATAATATACTTTTATATATATTATATATTGTATTCCCCACTGGAACCCCGAACTTAATATTCTTAAAGGTAAAATTAACGTTAATCGGTGTGAGCTTCACTGGCCTATTGGTTAACGTGGATGGCTAATAAACGAACGGTCCCAGGTTCGATTCTCGGTACATTCTTTCTAAATTTTAATGTTAATTTTTAATTTGTAATTTATGTTTCTGCATAAATTTTCTAAGTTTTAATCGTGAGTAAATTGTTCCCGTCAACTTTAAACTAACAAAGCACTCTTGCTGGGGTGATCTGGCAGGGGTGATCCGTATCAGACCACCCCTGTAAAAACAAAGGAGCTGGGATGTAATTTTTTTTATAAATTCAAATTCAATTTTTAATAAGCTCCACTCACAAATTCTGTAAGGTGATAAATGTGCGTCGGGGGAGTTGTAACTCATTTATAGGAATTCATTGTTTTGAATGGTAAGAAAACAATAGGATAATCCCTTACTAAGAACATATTTTACATTCATTCTTCACAATTAAGAAACATCAAATCCTATAATTTCATTGGTCGAGAGCACTTTGCTATTTCTAATAATTAGTAGAACATGTCATCATAAATACAGTTCACTACATACATTATCAATGTATGATATATCCCGAGCAGTCACACTTCAATTAACATTATAACTACTATCTCACCTGTCCAATTCATTACTAAAGTTATTGTCATATCTGAGTATAATTTCCTTTAGAGCATATAATTTTGTGATTAATACAACAGTGGCGCGGGGATATGCAGCATGGCTGCCGTGTTTCATTTAACATAAGGTCCTATGAGAAAATTTATTGAAAAATCTTCTTGTCTGAAACCAATTGACATATTGGAACCAGATATTGGCAGCAATTGTCCGTAGGAGGTCCTCTTTCAGAAATGTGTCCAATTTCGTGGACTGTGAACCAAGATGGCCGCCACAGCTGAACTTTAGTTTAATCATAGGACCCTATGGGAAAATCACTCAAAAATCTTCTCTTCTGAAACTACTGAGCCAATTGGAACTTAACTTGGCAGCATTGGTCCTTAGATGGTTCTCTTTCAGAATTGTGTCCGATCGCCCGGATTTTCAACCAAAATGACTGCCACGGCCGAACTTTGTTATATATTGGACCCTATGGGAAAAATTCATTTAAAAATCTTCTTGTCTGAAACCACTTAGCCAGTGGGGGAAAAAACTTAGCAGTAATGTTCCTTAGATGGTTCTTTTTTAGAAATGTTTCCATTGACTGGACTGTCAACCAAGATGACTGCCATAGCTGAACTTAATTTAACATAGAACCCTATAGAAAAATCAGCCAAATTGACTGCAACATATGAACTTTCCAAGGTCAAAACGTATCTTGCCAAGGCGAGATAGTAATTCGCCGTGGCGAGATATTTTTTTATGCATGTCCCTAATACGCTTCCGTATTAAACACAAAGAAAATTAAATTCTTTGATATCAATTTTGATTCACAAGTTGTGCACATTTCCTCGATTTATGACTCATCAATTTTGCTCATGCTCATGATCTAAAATGTTATAAAACAAATCAATAATCCAAAAAGTTTGAAAGCATATACAAAAATGCCAAAATGACCGAGAGGTTAAAGCCGAAACCATCTAAGGATAGGTATGCAAGAATTTTGTAACATTGTTAAAGTATCAATTTCGGGCGAGTACCGAAATACTAGCAACTGACGGGTGATACCCTCGGGGACTTGGACCCCACTAGCAGTGATATCGACTGAGTGGAAAATATAAATTCTTTGATACCAACAAAATGGAGGCATCTTAAACTTTGCCCGAGAAAGTAAAAACCATACTGCTGACAGAATTTCAAAATTTATAAACTGAAAATGTAAAAATGTGTAAAAATCTAATCTTCATGTCATTGCGTCTTAGGTAAACAATGACTACTTTGAGGATTGCCCTCCGATTTCATACGATTTTCATTATTTTTACAACTTTGACTGATGTTACTTTTATTAATCTCGGATCTTATCTGGTCGAGTTGATGTGAAAGCATGCATGCGCTTCCGTGCCTATGCGTTACGCCACATTAACAGTAACAGTAATACCAGGTAATATGGTTTGTGACAAAAATAAACAAAAAATAGTATAACATAATGACAAGGAAGAAAAAAAAACATGTATAATCATATTAATCAAAATAATAAGTATAGTTCAAAATTCAATTATGAGCACCTACCAGTAGTACTAACGACTGTTTTATAAAGGAAACTATGCTTTCTATCTGTTTTTGTGTTGATGGGTAGAGAATATATATTTTTTCATTATCATTTAAATTATAAATTGTCTATACTATACTGAACCGCAAAAGAAACGTCGCACAAAATGACATGTTCACATACATTTATTTCAAAGTGACATTTATATATTTTAAATTAATTTTTACAAAATTTAATGAATGATTTACAGTCTTTTGGTTACAATGTTCACAAAAACGTCACAATTGTCGCAACGTCACATGTTTTCAATGCTGTGCTCCCACGTCCGTTAATAACGTGTATGTCCTCCACCGACACCAATTACTGCGGCACATCTTCGGTACATGGAGTTGATGAGCCGATTAATAAACGCCATCGGAATACGTGCCCATACTCTCTGAAACGCTTGTGAAAGTTCAGCTGCAGTTGTCGGACTTGGCTGCTCATTATTCAACCGTCTTTGAACTTCGTCCAATAAATGTTCAATAGGGTTTAAATCTGGACTCAAAGCCGGCCAATCCATAACATTAATGTTATTCTGTTGTAGGAAGTCTCTTGTGGCTCTTGCGGTATGCGCACGTGCATTGTCCTGTTGGAAAGTCTTGTTTTGATGACGTGCGAAATGGGGCTGAACATGGGGTGTCAAGACTTGGTCGATGTAACGGGCAGCTGTTACGCCATTTCCTCTGCCTGTGCCAAGGTTCTGAAAGATGACTGGACCAAATTTAACGTTAAGGCCGATTCCACCCCATACCATGATGCTAGGTCCTCCCCACGTGTCTGTTTCCAGAATGCAGCTGTCTTCGTAACGTTCCCCGCGTCTTCTCCACACTCTGGTTCTGCCATCGGCTGTTGAAATGCAGTAACGGCTTTCGTCAGAGAAGATGATGTTACGCCATTGTCGATTTCGCCAATTCTGTCGCTGAGTGGCCCACTGAAGACGAGCTTGACGGTGTCGAGGAGTAAGAATAGGTCCTCTTGCTGGACGGCGACATCTCATGTTTCTAGCAGCTAATCGCCGACGAACCGTATCATCACTTATGGGTCGTCCATGTGTTCCAACAGTGTTTCTGGCAGTTTTGGCAGCTGGGGTGAACCGATTCATCAAATGGTGACGAACAATGCCTCTATTCTGTCTAGGGGTAGTGACTTGGGGTCTACCACTCCGTGGACGGTCATTTGTGCTGTTTGTTGCATTGTACCGTGTCCGTAGACGTTCAATTGTTCAAACAGCACAGTTGAAGTCGTTGGCAATAACTCTGGCAGATTGCCCAGCATCCAATCGACCAATGGCCTGTTCTCTCTGTTGTGGAGTCAGACGTGGCATAGCTTCTGTGTCAACACTGATACTAACACTCTTTAATTTTCTCCGGCCTTTTATACCCATAAAGGAGCATGCATTTCACGAACATTTAAGATTTAAGAAAAATTACCGCCAAGTGTGTCCCACGAGCGGTTTTAGGTACGGTCGCTCTACGATATCAACTGATAATTATTCAACCGAAAATTTAATTCACAGGTAATTTAATCTTACCTGGTGATGTAATCGTAATACTGATTATATAAAAATCATTAATTAATATTTATTTTGAATTTTGCTAACATTTTGAAAAAGCGACGTTTCTTTTGCGGTTCAGTATATAAGCCTTTGCTAATTTTTCAATAAAGGCTGGACTAATGGTAGAGCTTTTCCTGCAATACAAAATAAAATGTTTCTCATCCTCAATTGTATTGCAGGACTAAGACAACCGGTTTTCCTTGGGAGTTTTTAGGCGTCTCCCTTTTTCAATTAATAAATTATGATCACTTTATCTTAATTTAGTGATATTAAGTCTATTTACAAATATATTAGAATTTAAATATGTTTCTATTTTATTACTTTGTTTTAGTGTTTAATATAAAAGAAGTTTACTACTATTATCTATTTTCTCGAATTTCTGTTTACTAGTATATAATTTTTCATAATGACTAGGGAGTTTTACCTTTATTTCAGTTTTACAATGTAAGTGTTTTTATTTGGGTTATATTTTTACATTCCTCAATATGCTTAAAATCTAATAACCTTTGAACTCATCTAAGATATCCGGGCCATACACGACTACTTGATTCTTCCAAATGTCCCGGATGCGCCATATAACTTACTGGAAATGACATAGGTAATTATCGGAAAACATTAGAAACTTATTTTGATGGACGAAGCATACAAACAACGAAGTATATGTTAACTTGGGAAATATATATATCTACATAATTCTTGCTTTAAACGTTTTGTTAAAAAATCAAATAATTTACGGTCGTGAACTATTATGGTCAAGATATCCTAAAAAATTATCCATTTTTTATTCAAAATTTATATAAATATAATGACAGAAGGCAACATTAGACTGCATACATGTATGAAAGCATGTAATTTACTATTCATGGAGATAAACTGCCCTTGAAATAAATCGGTTAGAGAAAAGATAACCTTTATGATTTTGACGATATGACACAAGCATCTTTAAAATGTTATCATTAAATCAAAGGTTTATAAAAATATACTTAGTAAAACCGTTTTACAAAAATCCTTTAAAATGTATTCAAGCGTAAACATTTCTTCAAAATACATTTACGTACGGCTTATTTGTCGGGTAATTGGAGGTCAGATTTTGCATGAAAAAATTACCAGTTATCTTCTTTTATGAATTATAAACAAACATCCACATTTGCATAATGAGCGCAGAGGCAGAAACACACAATAAGACCAAGAAGCACGCAGCACTTTAAACGGTACAACTTCTCAAGAAGGCAACTATAGGACAAAGTATATCTCATGAAAAATGCACATTACCATACTTTGCACTTCTTTTAGAAATAAAAGGTATTGTTAAAGATATTCTCTCCCGAGGAAAAACATCCGCCATAGGAACAACCGAATAGTAGATATAATCATCGTAAGTAAAAACATTTTACCTATTCAACATTTCAAAACAAGCAAACAGATATACATTTATAAAAGACGGATTTAAGTAATGCACCTGAAAAAGAAACGTTAAAGTCCATTACTTTTTAATGTATTTATATCACTCAAAAAATGTAGCTTTTTAGTGTTTGAATGATACGAAAACTGTATTTAGATGGTTTTGGTTTTACCCCTTTTAGTCATTTTGACATATTTGAATTGCTCTTCAACCTTTTGGTTTATATTTTTTGTTTTCCACCTTTTAGGCCATCGACGAAATTTGCACATCATGTGCATCAACATCGGTATAATTGATAATTTGGGCTTGGGATATGAAAGTATGTATCAAATACGTAAAGATGATTTTAAGCCGTGGTCTTAAGGAAGCAGGAAATCTTACACAAAGGAAGTTTATTCCTGCTAAGATTTATGTCGATAAGGTAAGGATATATCACTTAATCTTTCGTTTCCATATCTTTCACATTTTTTAATAAATGGGCCACAATAACAATAGAGGTTTACATAAAATCTGTTTGAAGGAAGTTATTTTTCCTTTTAAATTCAAATATTCATTATACAAAAATAGCGTCGTAAAGTCATTATTGTCGTAAATCATGTATTAAGATCCTTCTCACTTAAGTACAAAATATATAATTTACAATCCTTTTGAAATTAGAACTTTGTGAATAAATATTACAGTTACTTATTCATGCATAAATCAATCGTTTGATAGATACATAACTCCACTTGTCTTTTCTTCACTTCAGAAACAAAATTTCAATCCTTTCCTGGAAATCACCAAGTTTTCCATATTCTATAATGTGTATTTAATAACGTTTAGAATTATTACAACACATTATATAACTTTTGTAAAACTGCCAAGTATAAGTTGCCACTACAAAATTAATACACATCATTAAAAGTCGGCGAATGACTGCAGGCGTACTTAAACCCTATTTATACCAACAGAACCTGACCTAGAATTACAACAAATGGTAAACGCAGTTTTCAGTTTACCCATTTCCATTATTTTTAATATTATTTAGAAGTTGCATTTGAATATGCTACATTTCGCGTAGATTGTTTGCTGTACATGTAGATATGTACATAATTTAAGAAGGACTGAGCGGGTTCATTCCCATTTATCCAACTCATGTTGCTGTAATTTAATCTCAAAATAGATTAAAATATCCGGATAGCTTTTCCAGAGATATATTTTTCTTCAAATTTAACAAAGTTTTGCATTGTCCAATATATCATATCTATTCATGTGTAACACAGTCATTGTCTGTAACTTTTTAATCAGATTTTATTGTAAATTAGCAGTATATATATATATTAATTTAACTGTGTTAGGTGTCTTAATTTTTATTTTTCAACTATGTTTCAGATACAGAGCGAAATAAAAAATATTTTATGCCGAAAAATCGAAACATCTGTCAAATAAATGTTTTCCATAACAACTCTTATCAAAGACTTTCAACATGATACCACTTATAGTTCGTTTCGACTTCCTGCCTCTAGCACTAGACGACACGTAACCTCAAAAATCCAAGAGAAGGGATCTTGGGTGACGAGTGGGGTCATAGGATATAATTCTGAAAGAGGACCAACTTTGGACCATTGCTGCAAAGTTCTGTTCCACTTGGCCATGTGGTTTCAGACAAGAAGATCTTTAAGTAAATTTCCCATAGGGTCCTATGTTAAACTAAGTTAGGGTCTGGCGGCCATCTTGGACGACGGACGGGGTCATCGGATACAATTCTGAAAGAGGACCACCTAAACTTGATCTTTAAGTTTTGTTCCAAATGGCCCAGTGGTTTCTGACAAACAAATGTTTAAGTAAATTTTCCATTGGGACCTATGCTAAATTATGTCCAATTCTGGCGGCCATATTGGATGACAAGTTGGGTCATCGGATAGACATCTGAAAGAGGACCATTGCTGCCAAATTTTGTTAAATGTGGCCTAGTGGTTTCAGACAAGCAGATCTTAAAGTAAACTTTCCATAGGGTCCTATGTTAAACTATGTCCGGCTCTGACGGCGATCTTGGATGACAAGCCGGGTCATCGGATACAATTCTAAAAGAGAACCACTTAAGGACCATTGCTGCGAAGTTTTGTTCCAATTGGCCAAGCGGTTTCAGACAAGAAGAATTTGAATTAAATTTCCCATAGGATCCCATTTTAAACTATGTTCGGCTCTGGCGGCCATCTTGGATGACGGGCCTTGTCATCGGATACAGTTCTGAAAGACCATTGCTGCCAAGTTTTGTTCCAATTGGCCGAGTGGTTTCAGAGGAGAACGACGGACGACGGACGACGACGGACGCCAAGTGATGGCAATAGATCACATGGCCTTTTAGGCCAGATGATCTCATAAAAATGTGTTCAATGTGTTTATTTGTACATAACCTTATTTAGTTTGTGATAGAATTCATATCTCACGGTTTACAGAATCAGCACGACATTTTTGGGCAAAGGTGGTTTCTTTCTTTTTGATGTTGATGTATAAACACAATAATAATGCGGGAATAATTGGGATTTTTATGAGAAGCAAATTGGTTCTAGTATCCTGTTACAAGTATAGCTATCTTTCACATCGATGAAAAGGTGGTTTACCGTTACTTGCCTTTTTTTAATATGTCATACATACTGTGTACAAACCAACCTTTGTCAGTCGATATTGTCTTATTGAAACTTTAACGGGTTTGCAAATGTATATTAATTAAAACTGTATAATGTGTTAATGATTATGTTTTGTTTTATATCTATGTTAGCTAGCCTGATAATAAGATAATCTTAAAGGTACTTAATTTAGCCCCCCTTTTCTCATACATGTATATGACTGTAGGATGTGCAGGTTAAATATGTAAATGCAGACCTACAAAAAGATTTCAGTACAGTTAATTACATATTAAAGGCAATTAAGTGGCTATAAATAAACAGGGAAGTAACAACAGCTACATACAAGTACTTGTAGTAGTTTGTAACCATATCGTGCTAAATAGAGCTTCTTTTCTTTCCCTGTAGCAAGTTTTGTTTGAAATGTCTTCAAAATATTGTCATACTATAAGTTGATTTGAAATATAAAGTGGAAAATAAATAATAGTATTATAGTTACAACTTTTAACCCAACAAACCATCAGCCGTCTGATGAGAATCAGGTCAAAGGTTTTTTTTTTAAATATAAAATTATAAGACTTAACGGTTTGAAGGGGATGACTGACATTCCTTGTTTCACGTAAAACTTTTCATTGCTACCACTGAAACGACAATACTTTCACAGGAAATATAATGATATTATATTGACACTATTTATAAAGGAAATATCTCTATAGATGAACAATGAAATCCACATAATCAACAATAACGCACCCTTCTCTAAACTACATGCGCATCACAAAAAGAAGAAGATTGAGAATAGACAGACACTCAAAATTAGTGGTATAGTTATTTATTTATTCATTGCTTTTTTTTTCATTTCTTGTCTTTTTTGTTGTGTTTTTGTTTTAACCCAAAATTCCATCAGAACTTTTCCAAGTTGAGCAGAGTTACTACTCTAAATCTACTTGAGTAGCTCTAACAAAACATTTTCAGATAAAAAACAACTCATCCACAGAACAGATCACAGCTCTAGAACTGTTATTATAACTATTAACAATATTAACAATGTCATATCTACTATTCATAGCCTTTAAAGTTAAAAAAATAAGTGGTTGCTAAGGACTTATATGTCGTTGCTAGGGACAAAAATTTCATTTCCAGTATTAAAAATGTCATATTTATATTATTCATAGCCTTCTAAGTTCAAAAATATATGGCTGTTAAGGTTTTTTACGTCGTTGCTAGGGACTTTGACATTTGACCATGACCTAACTTTGTAGATCGTATTATGCTGAACATTTTTGCGATTCAAAGTTTCTTTCTATCTCTAACCTCGTTTGAGATATAAGCAAAAAATCTTCATTTCAGACCCCGAAAAACCGTTTTGGTGCCCTAGGTCCATAATGGTTGGTCCAATAATTTTGGACCCAATATAACAAATGTAGATCTTTATAAGACACACATTTTCTCCATTACATTTTATCAGCCATCTTTTACAGTTATTGAGTAATCTCGATAACAAGCTAAGGTCAAAATCTAGGTCATGACCTTGATCTTTGACCTTGAGGCATTTTTAAGGTCACATGAATTAATGATCATTGGTGAAGATCCTAGGTGGCTACGACTTACGGTCTCTGAGTTTTAGGGGCCAACTGACATCGGTTAATTTTCAAAGGGGCATAACCCTACCAATGAGTCGTTGAATCTTTTCAATCCAAATGTAACGAAGAACCAGGGTCTGGTTCTGAACAAATTCCACCCTTCGGTTTTTTTCTACCTATTATGGTTACGGTGTTTGAATGATAACAAGGTTTTCGGTGTTAGGGGAGATAACCGCTTTTAAGGAAATGTTACGGCGTGGTGCCCTAACCTAAAAATAGCTTTTGGTCAACCGATGCTTGATACCTAATATCATTTCAACATGTCACATACTTTTTTTTTTGGAAATGTCGTTAAAGTTTGGCGGAAAAAGAATAATAATCATAAGAAATACAGTAAGGTCTTTCCTTATAGTGAAAGGAAAGGCCTTAATTATTCATAAATCTATGTTGATCAGATTACCTGGCAAAAAGAGTTACTTTAGAGAAAATAGCTACGTTTTCTGATAGCTATAGTAAGCAATCATATAGTGAAGTTCATTAGACTGAAAATTAAAGGTTAAGGAACATGTATTATAAAACTGTACACAAGAGTTAAAAACTGAAAATACAAAGTTCCTGCTTTTGAACAGCACAAAAAGAATGTAGTTGGGTTACAGCAGTCGTTCATATATTAACGATATCATCTATACAAATTTTTATGTGCGTAGTACCACGATCTTTAAGACGAAGAACAGCAATTAGAACGTTGTTCATATGGCTTTTGTATCATGTTTTAGTAAAACATTGTTTATCACTTATTTCATAACGTAGCAAGAAAGTCATCTAAATTTTTAAAATTATCACAAACGTTGAAAGTTCCTTATTTTAATCAAATTTGATTTTTATCAGCATAGATATTGGTAACCACCCAACATTACATTTTCATTGTTCCACCCCATACTAAATTCAGGCAAGTTTAGATAAATAAGAAATGTTTTATCACTAAAACTTCCTTGTTTAAAAGAGAATATATATCATCTTTGTCAATATTTAATGATATAATCTTTGCACAAAATTCACGTTATCTTTATTGTAATATTTATATTTGTCATAATTTATTTAACATATACAACCTTATACACTTCACGTAATTTCTAAACTTTATTCGCCCAATAATGTTTGTAAAAAAAAACGACAATCTTTAGTGGCTATAATACGACTTTAGGTTATTCAATCGGGTAGTTTTAAAAACTGAACACTGGGCCCAGACATGTAGTTTCAATTTGTTGAATGTCTCACATTCATGGCACTGAGCGGATACTTCTGCAAGTGACTCAAGTCCCTCAGGATTCGTTTGTTATATTTTTCTGGCTTGAAATTGGTGCATTAAATGCCTTGAAAAAGTTGTAATTTTTGTAACTAAGGACTAAATTTACTTTCTTCATGATATTGTTCTGTAATAGGATAATTTTTTGACTTAACCTTTCTGTCAGACAATAAAATTTCTTTAATCAATACTTCTTGGGGTCATTAACAAATTTTCGTCCATATTAAAAAAAATCTTCTAGCAAACCCTGACGAAGACCACTTACGTATGGTTTAAGATTCTGTCATTTATATTCTCAAAGTTTTTATTTTTTGTATTTTATTACTCAATTTAACCTTTACTTGTGGTTATATCAGTACATGTACCATATTTCCTTTGTTTTATCAGTCTCATGTATATTATCTTTCCCAAAGTGATGTAACGAAAAAATATTAGATGCGAAATATTTTTCGAATT
Organism: Mytilisepta virgata; assembly: GCA_028015205.1. Lineage (NCBI taxonomy): Eukaryota > Metazoa > Mollusca > Bivalvia > Mytilida > Mytilidae > Mytilisepta > Mytilisepta virgata. The sequence continues at coordinate 36,423,102 of CM051517.1, forward strand.
CAGTATATTCCACATTATTTACAAATTTTAAAGGTGATTTTGTTATCGTATTCTGCATATTTGTTAATTTGCTTCCTGTATATATAAAAGTCAAATATAATAGAAATTAACAAAACATGACTCTTTAAATTTCAAGGTAGACTGTATCGTACATCACGTGACTTATCTTAACTTCCTTATTTTTTCCATTGGTTTAAAAAAAAACGGGCAAACTTGTCAGAGCATTATTTTTGTGACTACATGTTATTTCGGCCGTTTGAATACCATGAAGGCACTTGGAATTCTTCTGATTCCATTGATATTGCACTTAGCAGGTAAGTTCAAAGTCTTATATACTTTAACAAAGTTGTAGTGCTTTGTTTATTTCATTTCCAAATTCTGATTTTACAGTAAATAAATACTGAAAATTTATAAGCCTTGTGTAACAGCTAAGGAATACTTTCAGATTAATATGATACGAAGGAAGACAGTAATAGTTTGTTTTGGTTTTAAACTATGTGATTGTTCTTTGTTACTACGGTACAGAGCGCACTCCAACCATTTGTTTTCACAACATATTGGTTAAAACACAGGAACACACATAAATGGTTAAACAATATTATATACATTGTATCAGTGTGGGTTTTTATCATTTTTTTTGTGTCAAGCATTTATCTTTCTATCTTAATAAGCATTTAATGGATCAGTAAGCATGGATGATTTGGTATATAATTCACCTGAATTTAAATTCAGTATAGCCATGGTCTTGTAGTTTCTTTAGGGAGACATAGACAATTATTTCAGTAGGTGTGTTTGGTATACGTGTAAGTGTACCAATTTGACATATATTTAACATCATAATTAATGAAATACTATGTGTTGACTAATCATATACTGTAATTTTTATCTGTGAATTCAATTTACTTTAAAAATACAAATATATAAAGAGCTAACTTAATGTTATGATTACAATTTCTTTCCGCGTGTCGATTTCGGAATGTTTATAAATAGAATGATTCGATCATTTTGTATACCCGACAAATTAAAAATTATTGTCAACATTTAAAGTTCTAAACATTTGTATAAACAACGAAAATTCTTATTCTGAATAAATTGGTAATTTTGCAAAATCCCCCCTTTACCCGAGATTCCATCGCAGAAATATTTTGATTATCATGTCTACATAATAACATGTTTACAGCATTGGGCTGTATATATTATATAAAGAAGTCATATTTATTACTAAATATATGATAAACATGCATACTATATTTATATGAATTGTAGAAAAGGAAGTAAAATAATGATGGTAATAGTTATTATTCAAATAATAAAAAGCTATAGTTGCATTCATCACACGTTCCTATTCCTGGTCTTTCAAGTACTGCAGTGTTTTCACAATCATATGTTTGAATATAAATTTTACTAAATTCGACTTTAAGTCCAGTAAATCACAATACTGTAGAATAGAAATAAAACGTATGAAGTGAAAAATGACTGGAGTTAGGTCACTAGCTGAAATTCACAATTTCAAAATTCGACCCATGTCGGTCCTAGTTTTATGATAATCAAGATTCTAAAACCTTATTAGTGATGACAATAGATTGTAGAAATGAAATGCATAATTTAAAAATGAATGGACTTTTAGAATAAATTCATAATTTTCGAAATTCGTCGCCAGTTGGCCCCATATTTTGAAAATCAAACTTAGTGTCTAATAACACTGTATAGAAAAAATGAATTAAGTCAAAACTGAAAGAGGAGTTTGTGTCACAAGAAAGTGAGACGGACTGACGTACGGACAGGAGGGTCGATAACATATACCCGAACTTTCTTCGAAAGTGCGAGTGTAATTTAAGATTGATAATAATCATTATTTTCAATATAAAGATTCCCGCGTTTGGGATTTTCTCGCTGTGTTGAAGACCCATTGGTAGCCTTGAGCTGTTTTCCGCTCTTTGGTCGGGTTGTTGTCTCTTTGACACATTCTCTATTCTATTGGCGCGTTCTTACGTAGATATATGTTTTAGTGGGTGTATTTCAGTGAGAGCTGAAACAAACCAGAAAAGCAATTCAGAAGACTCTAAAATTGAAATTAAAATTCAATGGGAATAAATGTATTCTCTGAGTATCACACTTTGGTTCAAAACATAGAACCCAGGCATTTTATTACTTCTTCCTCTGAGGTAAATGCAGAATCATATTTTACCCTTACTAGGTACATTTGTACTATTAATGATTGTCCTCAAACATAGATGTCGTTGGCATAACTTTACACACGACATGTTTAAGGATAGATCATATCTTTAAATGCGTTCAAACAAATGATTTAAGAGTAAGATATATAGAAAGACGGTCTTGAAACATATGTAAGTCCCAATACACCTTCAATACACTTGTGACATATGTAAGTCCCAATACACCTTCGACACACAAGTAACATATGTAAGTCCCAATACACCTTCAATACACAAGTAACATATGTAAGTCCCAATACACCTTCAATACACAAGTAACATATGTAAGTCCTAATACACCTTCAATACACGAGTAACATATGTAAGTCCCAATACACCTATAACACACGAGTGACATATGTAAGTCCCAATAAACCTTCAACACACGAGTGATATATGTAAGTCCCAATACACCTTCAATACACAAGTAACATATGTAAGTCCCAATACACCTTCAATACACAAGTAACATATGTAAGTCCCAATACACCTTCAATACACGAGTAACATATGTAAGTCCCAATACAGCTTCAACACACGAGTGACATATGTAAGTCCCAATAAAGCTTCAACACACGAGTGATAAATGTAAGTCTCAATACACCTTCAATACACAAGTGACATATGTAAGTCACAATACACCTTCGATACACAATTGACATATTTAAGTCCCAAAACACCTTCAATACACAAATAACTTATGTAAGTCCCAATACACCTTCAACACAAAAGTAACATATGTAAGTCCCAATACACCTTCAACATACAAGTAATATATGTAAGTCATTATACATCTTCAATACACAAGTAAAATATGTAAGTCCCAATACATCTTGAACACACAAGTAACATATGCAAGTCCCAATTCACCTTCAATACACATATAACATATGTAAGTCCCACTACACCTTCAATACACAAGTAACATATGTAAGTCTCAATACACCTTCAATACACAAGTAAAATATGTAAGTCCTTATACACCTTCAACACACAAGTAACATATGCAAATCCCAATACACCTTCAATACACATATAACATATGTAAGTCCCAATACACCTTCAATACACAAGTAACATATGTAAGTCCCAATACGCATTCAACACACAAGTAACATATGTAAGTCCCAATACACCTTCAACACACAAGTAACATATGTAAATCCCAATACACCTTCAAAACATAAGTAAGATATGTAAGTCCCAATACACCTTCAATACACAAGTAACATATGTAAGTCTCAATACACCTTCAATACACAAGTAAAATATGTAAGTCCTTATACACCTTCAACACACAAGTAACATATGCAAATCCCAATACACCTTCAATACACATATAACATATGTAAGTCCCAATACACCTTCAATACACAAGTAACATATGTAAGTCCCAATACGCATTCAACACACAAGTAACATATGTAAGTCCCAATACACCTTCAACACACAAGTAACATATGTAAGTCCCAATACACCTTCAAACATAAGTAAGATATGTAAGTCCCAATACACCTTCAATACACAAATAACACACTTTTGATCTTGAACGCCACTTCGTTTAATTTTTACGGCTTTAATTTTTAAATATCTAAAATTTCAGACAAAATCAAGATAAAAAAATCAAAAACAAGATAAATTGCCTGGAATTCAATCTTAAGAATGAATTATGGAATGTTTTAACTTGCAACCATTTAATTTAAACTTTTTGATCTTCTTATCTTGATTTCGCTTATAGTTTGGTATTGAAGAAATTAAAGAAAAGAAAAGAATCAGCACCGCCAAAATAGGTGTTTATGTGTGTTACTAATAAAACTTGGTCCCTATGGTTCTTATTTGCGAATCATGAATCAGAAAAACCTGTTAGTCAATTGTTTTATGAAATAATTATTAGCGTTCTTGAACCAGATTTTTTTAACAGGGAACGTTTTATACGCTCATTCCTTACATGTATATATGTATACTTAAACATAATGCTTCCTGGATGTTAAAACTATTCCTGATAGCAGGAAGTAGAAGTTATCCACTATAGTATATAAGTATATAAGTGCGAATCGGGAAATCATGGACCATGCTACTGCCGTCACTTGGCATCCGTTGTAATCTGTTGTCAGTCGTCCGGCGTCATTCGTAATTTTTACATTTTAATCTTCTTCTATGAAACCTAAGTGCCAATTATGACCAAACTTTGGTGGAAAGGTCCTTAGGTGGTACCCTTTTAAAAGTTTGTACTTGCAACCGACATGGCTGCTGTCACTGAAAATTGAAAAAAGTGAGCAGTTGAATTTTGAAATTCTTCTGTGAAACAACAAGGCCATATCGAAGACAATTTAGCAGAAATAGTCATTAGGTTGTACTCTCTCAGAAATATGTCCGGCGACCAGGACTGTCTTTATCTGATAACATGAAATTATAACCAATATGGCCACCAGCGCAGATTTTAGTTGAACGTAGGACCATATGGGACCATAGGACTGGATGGGAATATTCACTTTATAAAGTCTTGCCCTGTCATGATTGATCCAGTTTAAACAAATTATGGCATCAAAGGTATTGGCATGTAGATGATCCAATATAAAAAGAAAATGTCCATTGATCCTAATCGCAAACCAGGTAGCTTTTCACTTACTGCATTTATGGCCATTGATTGTCAAATTGAATCCAGATCGATGTAGACATTTCACTCTAAACTTTAAATCCTCCCTGAAAGTACTGAGCAAAAGGGAACCGAAATTGGTAGCATGCTAGTTATTCTATGACCCAGATTGTCAACTAAGATCCCTAACATACGACCGGCTGGGAAAATTCATTTCATAAAGACTTCTGTGAAACTTGATCCAGTTTAAACAAATTTTTGCAGCAGTAAGTACATGTAGATGATCCAATATAAAAAAAATCGTCCATTGATCCCAATCATCAATCGACTAGCCTTTCATTTACTTGCTTTTATGGCCGTTGATTGGCAAATTGAATCCTGGGAACCTCTAGCCCAAAAGGGGGGGTGGGGGTACTCTGAAAATATTCGTGTACGTAGGCGCGTACTATTTTTTTAGGTTCAATTTTTTTAATTTTGCCATTTTTGGGGGTTCTGAGAATTTCAAAATATTTTTTGGGGGTTAAATATTTCTTAGCTATTTTTTGGTGTCGAGAAATTATGTGATATTTTTTTTGGTGCAAACATTTTAGGAAGAATTATGCCTAATTGAAGGTTGGAAGTATAATTCTTTTACCGATGTATAGCTTGTTGTTGTTCATTTGTCTTCCAGGATTTGTGTGTCTGATGTTTTTTTTTATTTGCTCCTTAGGTATATTTGTCCTCTTCAGAAGAAAACCATTGCTATATTTATTGCTGTTAATGGGATGCATATGAGCTGTATGAAGTAATGTATTGGGTAAAATGATAATGCTGGTACAGCATCCACATTTCGAGTTCATAAATTGTCTTAGTATAAATTTCTGGTTTTCAAAATTTCATTAAGACTTTGTTGTTGGGTTAAATGTTTTTCCAGGGACGAGCCTGTGTACAGATGATTAATGGGAGTATCCCCCCCCCCGGGTCTGTAGTGTTTCATGCGCATCTTTTATGTTAAATTTAACCAAACAAATAAACTGGTTTTTTTTTCACGTTGTACGAAATAATTTAAACTATTTAAACTGTAAATGGTGTATTGTATCGACACATATTTGATCATGAATTGTTATCACGGTAAACGTGTATTGAAGTACCGTTTCAGTGATTACACACGAGAGATTATATTTCCCTTTTACGCGATAGTGTATGTAATAATTTGGTCCTAGTAAAATAAGTCTGGGTGGACTTATTTCCCTAGGGAAATAGATCCATGGTGTTAAATTTTCCTAGTAAAAACATTCCAACTAATAGTAATCTTAGTCCGAGGATAAATTTTACTAGGTAAAATTGTTGGAAAAAAATAACTAGGAAAATAAATCCGTGTTGCATGTAAGTATGATGTATTATGAAAGAAATAAACAAATACTTCTAAAATATGATCTCTTGTAGAAAATGAATATTAAGGAAAAATGGAATTGACTACAGATAAAGATAATATTCACTTTTAATTGAATAGATTGAAATTAACCAAAATTTACTAGGAAAATAGGTCCATCTGGAGATAACATTATTAGATATTATTATTAAATTGATTATTGACTTATATATTTTTCCTATTTTTATTGTCTTGAGTTCTAGCTATATGTTGATAAATATCTTTTACACTTCATTATGAAAAGTACTCATTACAAAAATCTTAGTACTTTGTTGTGAACACATTTCACTCCTGCCTTTAAAACTAAGTTAAAATCAACTAATGTCAAAAGACGGACATACTTTATTAGGAAACAAAGTCCGGGGGACATATTTTACTACGGGACTAAATTTACTGTTAGATACTCACTAGTTTAAATTTGGATAATTGTGAACTGATTTAATACAAAAGACCTACAAATAAAAGAACTGTTGTGACGTTCCAATTAAGTCGTAGAAACAATTTTCCTAGGTAAACTGATGCCTGACAAATATTACTAATTATTTTCCCAGAAAAATTAATCCTGGGACTAAAGTTTATAGTAAAATTCAAAACACGGACTTAAACAAAGTCCGGGGGACATATTTTACTACGGGACTAAATTTACTGTTACAATAGGTCCACTTGCTTAACATTGTTGTCATTGTTTTTTTTCTGGAATTAAGTGAATATATAAACTGGGTACGGTGGGTAGTAAGTTTTCCAGAAGTTATCGAATTTACATGTAGGTACATGTAGATGTATCGCAAACACCTAATACCGAATATCAACAAGAGAAAACACTAAAAAATGTCTCGTCGGTCTCCTGTTTAGTTGAAGTGAGGTCAAGGTCAGGTGATATATGTAAGACAGACATGTACCTAACAATTACTCCAAAAAAAATAATATTTTGGACCTACCATGTGTGAGAAAATGAGCTATAATCACAAAAACTTGACCTAAGTCTGTGAAGCATGAACTTAGGGTTAAAGACAGGTGACATATAGCAGACAGATATGTACAGCCAACAATGGGACTATACACAGTATTCACTATATTATAGTTAATGAGAAACTGAGCAAATCACGAAAACCTTACTTAAGTCAGTGAAGCTTGAAAATCAGGTGAAGGTTTGGCAACTATGTCAGACACCCATGTTTACCTTACAAGGAATATATAGACCCAATGCATTACAGTTACAGTTACTAAGAAACCAACCTAATCACAAAAACTGGATGTGAATCATTGGAGTATGAAGTTGGGATCAAGGGCATGCGACACCTGTCGAACAGACCTATACTCCTCTACAGGAATTTAATTGTCAAATATAGTTGAACTAGCTTGTATAACTACTGAGAAACACACCCTATTCAAAAACCCTAACCTGAACACTGGAGCATGATATTGAGGTCACCAAAACATGAGACACCTATTGGACGGACGTACAACCTTTTAAAATAATTTACATATAGCATATAATTGAATTACCATGTATAGTTACTGAGAAACAGACCTGAACGCAAAAGCTGGATGTGAATCATTGGAGTATGAAAATGAGGTCAATGACATACAACACCAATCGGACAAACATACACTCCTCTACGGGAATTTAATCATCAAATATAGTTGACCTAGTATGTATAGTTGCTGGAAAACACACCTTACTCAAAAACTCTAACCTGAAAACTGTAGCCTGAAAATGAGGTCACTAATATATGCAACACCTATCGGACAGAAGTACAATCTTTTAAAATAATTTACATATAAAATATAATTGAATTACCTTTTATAGTTACTGAGAAACAGACCTTGTCAAGAAACTTTCATCTGATAACATGAGCGGTCAGGTGACATATGTAAAACACTTGTACACCATACAAGGAATATACATATACATGTACCACATGTAATTTACCTACCATGTATATGTTCTGACACACACACACACTTTATCCAAAATCTCAGTTACCCTGACCACTGGAGCGTGAAAATGAGCTCCAGGACGTGCGACACCTATCTGACGAACATAAACTCCTCGCAACAAATCTATGTAATACATATAGTTGGCCTACCATGTATGGTTACTGAGAAAGAGACCTTATCCAAAATATTTAACCTGACAACTGGAGGTGAAAATAATGCCAAGGATATTCGACACCTGTCCGATGGACAGACGCTCTTCTTAGTGAATTTACACTCCAAATACAGTTGACTTACTTAGAAACACATCTAGTCCCAAACCTTTAACCTGACCACTGGAGCGTGAAAATAAGGTCAAGGACATGAAAAAGCTGTAAGACGGACATACACTACTCACAATGAATCTACATACCAAACATAGTTGACCTACCATATATATTTACTAAGAAATAGACTTAATCCAAAAATTTAAACCTGACCACTGGAGTGTGTAGATTAGGCCAAGGACGTATGATACATATCGGTATGATAAACACTCCTTGCAACTAATCGACATACCAAATATGGGAAACAGACTATTCCAAAAAATTTAATCTGACAACTGGAGTGTGAAAATGAGGTCAAGCCATTTGACAGTGACAGGCTGACAAGCTGAGCTCAAAAGCAAGACCTACAACGAATTTGGTTAATCTAGGGGAAGTAATCGCTACTATATCCCTTGTGAACGCGTCGTCGCCACCACCGGACAATGTCTTTGTCAGGTCTTCGGCGACTTTCGACACAGGCGGGTAAAAAAGGTCAAGGGAAAATGAAAGTATTTTTCACTGTATAATATATTAAGTAACAATAGAAAAACTAATAACATACAGCTATAACAAAATGAAGTGATATCAGATATTTCGGATGGAAAATCAGACGTTGCTTGTATGTGAGTGATATCAGATATTTCGGATGAAAAAGCAGAGGCTGCTTGTATGTGCCCACTCGCTCGTATTCTATAGTTTTGTAATAAATAAAGTACTTAATGACAACCACCTTCATTATTATAAACGGTAGAAGTCTCACGTCTTTATGGATCTCGAGTTCTTATATGAAAATGAATCTTTTTAATTTTACAGTATCGAGTTATTATCGGAGGAAATTACAGAAACTCCAAAAATCTTTTTGGGGTTTGAATTTGGAAATAAGGTTTCAAACGACCCTTTTTAGTATTCAAATTCGAATTTAAAATAATTAACTGCCGAGAAAACCATATATTTTGACCTACAAAATACAAATTTAAGGGTATTTTTCTATTCTTCAGAGGAATTTAAAATAGGTGGAGCTTTTCTTTTCACAGATCTTACAGGTTATAGATTATCAACCGTTTACTTTTCATGTCATTGCTCTGTTACATAATATGAAAGAAAGGTTATCTATAATACTAAATTTACGAATTAGCCGAATAGGCGGCAAAACGCGTTGTTCAAAATAAACGATGTATGGTTTAGATTATAAAGGTTATTATCGGATTTGACAATCTGCATTTATAAATTTTAAACTGCAGTTTTGTTTATGTGCAAATGGAATTTGCATGGACTTTTTGGTATGAATTCTCCCAACATATCCGTTAGAAGGTACTCGAATGCACCATTTTAACACATTGATTTAAATAAACAATTATGCACATATTTTAAATGTATTTTTGTTTGAAATTACGGAAGAAGAATAAAACAAATTAAAAACATTCTCCTTCGAGTGGGATGTTTCCGCTTCATGTATTCAGGATTGTTTTTCTACCATTATGCAATTTCTCCTAACTATAAACATAATGAACTTTGAAGATTATGAAGAAGTAAGGCAAAGTTCAGAGGAATTCCTAACTTAGTTGTTTTTTGGATTGCTCGGATGTTTAATTTGCACAAAGTGCTAAAACCAACCATTATCCATTTTTACATTATTTGTCGTGTGACCTGTCTAAATATATCTCTACCATACAATTCCCTGTAAGCCCTAGATAAAAATATTTTTAACAAATGGTCATCTTTATCATTAATGACGAAATTTATCTCGGACATCTTTATAAACGTGGACAACACACGCAGCCACACACTAAAAATGCTTTTATCGTCTATTGGATTTATTTGTGAAATTAAGCCTCGCTTGCCCTTCCCATGATGACAATGAACAATTGGAACAATTATTTTCCAAAAATATGCTCTACTTAACTTACGGCATCTTTTGAAAAATTCATCCGTCACTAAGGAAATGTTTATTCATATTCTTTTTCATATTTATTCTGAATGAAAAAGGTAATGCATTATTAAATGTGTATTTAATGAAAGCTTTTTATCCAGTTCCAGTTCAGAATTAATTGTAACATAAATATATTGACAATTTATGTGGTTGTATTTTCGTCATAGATTTTGACTATGATGGAACCTTAAGGTCCATTTTGGTAATTCTACGTGGCATACAGTCTGCTTCATCAGTGGATACATCTTCGGTAGTAACGAACAACCGTATGACAATTAGGCCACGCTGACCTACATTTCACGCTTCATTGACTTTGGATAAAGTTTGCATTAACATCCATATCTGGAATACTACAGCATATATAGACATGAAACTATCAGTTGATACCACCTACTTGACAGGAAAGTTTATGGGAAGCCTGCCACAACATCCACATTGAGTTCCTGTTCCACGAAGTCATGGCCGCAAAAACTTTTTAAATTTAATATGGCCACCACAAAAAAAAAATGCTTATTTTCCCGCGCTCGCGCGGGTTCAATGTCTAGTGTTTATTAATTCTTGACACATAATTCTTACGTGTACTTGACAAAAAAGAGCCCTTTTATTGCGGTTCTTTTTCTCAAAGTCACGCAGAAAAATCTCGAAACCACACTGATTTCCGATGGGTCAACTGGCTTTTGTTCATTCATGCCATAAAATCAAATTGAATCGCCTAAGGCTAACTTATTTTCTTGTGTATAGTTATTACAGTGCTGTTTAATTAATTTTGAGTAAGGTATTTGGCTTATATTATTATTATTATTATTTTGATTATACAGCTTATTGCATATATCTGTTTTTGTTAGGAATATATCCATCATATCATTTCCTGTCTTTTGATTTACATTTTATATTGTCAGAAACCAGTTTTCAACACAAATCAATTCCATTGTAAACTGAACTTTGCAATAAAACATTTTCTAATACAGTTTAAGAAGCAGATACATCATAAACATATATATTTATGTACAAATAAGTAGAATAATGTAACCAATTGAATGTATAAACTGTATAAATAAACAACAGAACGAATGGTAAGTAAATACCCATTCGCTTTGTCTATATATATACATTTTATTTCCATTATACTTCGATATCCTTTTGTCGATATCTCTTTGTCATGTAACCAAATCGTCTATTTCTCAACATGGTATTAAAAATATTTAGAGAAGATTTTATTTATCTGATTTACATGCACACGCAACAAATTATGCGACATGCATTGAATACGTCTACAGACGCATCCTCAAACTTAAGTCAGAGTTGCTGTGATCTAGTACGGCCTTAGGAACCCTTACCAACATAGTTGAAATATTAACGGCCTGCGAATGATAACCTCTGCTCCGATGAAATAACATGTTGGAACACGGTCCTCTTACAGAAATGTCGCAATGCCATAAAATTTAAATGTTCTCGTAATGTAAACATCTTTAATTTGAAAATTATTGTTTGGAAAAATATGTGTCCCCTATTTTTCCTCAAAAGTAAATCCTGCCTTTTCCGTCGTTTCCATGAGGCCATATTTTTCTGTTTTCTGTGCAAACATTTAAGGTGACCTGTTAGGGTACAATTTGCAGTACAAACCAATGAATAAATAATAAATAAAATAAAATAAATGATAAAATAAAATTCAAAGATGTTTCTTTTTTTTATAAAAATCAGCCAAAAAAAATGCCTTAATATTTTTAGAAAAAAATTGATACCCGGTTATTTCTTACTGCTAAAACCAATATACCATTATTACTAAAACTAACTCAAATACATATTACACTTATCACTTGTGTCAAATGTGCCGCCCTGTGTTAACTTTCACCAGATACGTTCATGAAAAGCCAAAAATAATCATCACGGAGTAGCCAAAAATTTAAATACAAGTAAAAAAAACTGCCTTTCTATTAGCATGTTGTATATAGGTTTATCAAAATTGTTTTTCCGCCTAATGATTTTCTTCCGCGAACTATACCAGAAGGAAGTTTTTTTTTATAAAAAAGTAAGAAAGAGTTTTCAACGATTTCTTTTCGGTTGGTTTACTGTACCATTTTTGTATCTTGAGGAAGTTAAAACGTCAATAGAATGAATTTAAAACACCATAATGCTTACCAATTGATAGAAAATATAAAAACAGAAGAGGAATAAGTTAAACTAAGACTTAGTTAAACACACAGAAAACTAAAAATTTGTGAAACGAACTTAAGTTAACTGAATGCAAAGATAATGGATTGTTATTATCAATGATGGTGTTATTTTCATAGGGATCTTGCCGTTACTTGTGATTCATGTATCAATATAGCAAAAATTAGCTTTCTGAGGGATTACCTATCTTATACTATAAACCGAAATCTGCAGATATAGTCAAATAGAAAGGGATATTTATTCAACCCTTATAGCTTCTGGTCAGGATTTTTATACCAAAATTGATATTCCCAAAATCTAAAGTTTCCAATATCACACATTCCTGCTAGTATGGCTGAAATACAGTGATGAGTCATTAACCGATAATAATACAACATATGTATATTCCAAAACCTTTATCCGATAGAAATAAATCTTATGTACAGTGTATATGCTGGCACTCTGGACTTTTTGAAAGTACGATATCCTTTACTTTTCCACCATTTTCATGAAAAATATAATGAATATTCGCGATAGTCAACAGTTAATTCTGAAAATAATATTTGAAAATTATATGAAAGCCCTGTAATTATCTTTTTCTTTTTCCGACGTTTTTCTTATCTTAAACATATGTTTATACTACAAGTAATTGTATAATTAACTACAGACTGATATCATACTGTAACACACCAATCTTGTTTTACCTTTGTTTTTATTGTTTGATGAATCATAATACCCTGTTTATTTAAGGAACACAAGATCATCCACCAGAACTTGAACTCCCACCATATGATGGATGGTTTAACAATTTAGTACACCCTGACTGGGGCGGAATAGGTAAGTATTAAGTGTTCTATATACATATTTATCTGAAAGTTGGAAATGTGAGTCACAAATACTTTAAGATAACTTTAAGATAACATGGATTTGGAGATATATATAAAAGTATTATCTTTGTTTAAACAAAAGTTATTTAGGAATTTGTAGACGAAATAGTTTGAGATTATATTATTTAGATATTAAATCCTTATTAAAACACTGCTACAATATCTTTAGACAGATACTCAATAGAATAGAGAATGGAAACGGGGAATGTGTCAAATAATCAACAATCCGATCAAAGAGCAGAAAACAGCTCAAGACTACCAATGGGTCTTCAAAGCAGCGAGAAAACTCCGTACCTGGAGACGGGCTTCAGCTGGCCCCTAAACAATAATGCATACTAGTTCAGCAAAATGGACGGCACACTAAACTCCGAAACCTTAAAAATGAACCAAAATTAAAAAAACACAAGACTACCAAAAGGTACACATTCATGTACACATGTTTCTAATTTACATTTTCGATGAACACAAATGTTCTCAATCCGACATGTTTCTATGTTTCCTCATTCTCTCCACTTCCGGTCAGACACCAGACTCAAACTTTTTGGGTCATGAAATTTCCATAAATTTATTACTTCCTGGATTATTTTGCATGTTAAAATAAAGTTTTATGACTTTTATCCCCGATGCTGATAATATACATTTACGTAATTATGTCGATTAAACAACACACTGCGTTACATCAGTTAAAAATTAAAACCTGAAACGGCTCTAACGTATGCGTAAATACTTCCGGACAACTCGGACCTTGAGGATTTGTGTCGATTTTTTGTTTGTTTCTTGAGCTTTTACATGTATTCCTCGGATTGCTCTGCTAAGAACAACTCGGGCTGTTTTCATTCACACCTATTTCAAGGCATAAACGATATACCACGCCATAAGCACATGTGTGATGCATCGCCTCTTTTTCCTCTGCCTATACCCTTTTCTCTGCAGCACCCAAAACCTTCATTGTCAAATTTTTTTAAATTATTTTTCATTAATAAACGCAATATCACAATATTATAGCATACATTTGGAACTGAAACAATAAAAAATTTAAGGTTACTTGTGGTTGTACGTGTTGTAGAGAAAAAAAGGGTGTGTGTGGATGCAACACTCTACATCCATTCCCCATATACTGTGATAATCGACGAAATTTGGACATTTGATTTATGCTATAAATGATGAGGAAAAATGACAATGAAAGTCTTTTGGGGTGTTACAGAGAAAAAAGGGGGTGCAATACACTAAATCTATTCTTTGGGTACCTGTAAGATATACTTTAAAACGTGTATAATAAAACACTTATTGACTGCATATTCGGGGAATAGTAAGTTTATTGTCCCCTCGATACCAACTATTGCCCCTTGGCTACGCCTCGGGGCAATAGTTGGTATTTCGCGGACAATAAACTTACTATTCTCCTCATACCCAATCAATAAGTATACATGTATATTATTATACCTCAGTATGTTTTTTCTATATAAAAAATAAGACAATAATTTTACTATTTTGTCTGTTACTAAACTTGAAACTATTGACCGGTCAATAGTACTGTAAACTATTGACTGGTAAAGTGATCTCGGTATAATAAAACACTTACTGACTGCATATTCGGGATATAGTAAGTTTATTGTCCTCTCGATACCAACTATTGCTCTTAGCTACGCCTCGGGGCAATAGTTGGTACCTCGGGGACAATAAAATTACTATTCCCCTCATACCCAGTCAATAAGTGTGTATTATAAAATAGTCTTTATAGATCGGAGGAGAGGAGAGTTATGACTATCTAATATCATAGATTAGTTGAATAACGGGCTACGAATAGGTAAAAACTTATTGCTGAAGGATAATTCCACTGAAAATTTAACCAATTACATATAAATTCTCTTACAAATTCTCTTTGGTTTTCATCTATGACTAGAATTATCTGGATGGAACTATTATCGTTGGTTCGATCGCTGTAAAAGGGTATTTTCAGTTATTTTAAACTATTGATTTTTGTTCTTAAGCTTTCACATGAAAAAAGATAGAACCACGAACATTGCAAGGAAAGAGCTATATACATAAGGCAGATACTCAGAAGTGTAAAAAATCTTAATGTCAGTACAGTTTTTTGTGACAGTGGAATAATAACCAATAGCGGTTTCAGTCATGGCACCCTTTTATTCATATCATCTTACCTTGTCTTTGGAGTGAGAGAGCGCGTCATTGTTGTGTTGTTGGCGAAAATTATACATTAATTTCCCTTGCATTAGTGCAATATGAAGATTTGATCATTCGAGTAAAGTCATGTTTCCCGAGGGCTTGCCCGAGCCACTTTTCGAGGGTGAACAAATCTTCATATTTCACTAATGAAGATTGTTCACACGAGTAAAGTCATGTTTCCCCGAGTCGTGTTTTCACTAATGCAAGGAAAATTAATGATTTATTCCACTATCCCTAGTGTAGTTTCTGAAAGGAAAACATTATATTTCAACAAGAACAAATTTTATGAAAAATAAACAATAATGAAATAACACGAATAACACATGGAAATGTTTCACATTTTCTTTTATTTCAGCTGTAGATTTGTAACGTTAGTGTTAAAAAAAATCGAGAGGGTGACACGGTATTCCCGAGAGGGTGACACGATGATTTGTTACATGTCTCGTGGGCTGCTCTAGACCAATCTAATTATCTCATTACTAGATTTAAATCATATAGTGGAACAATACAATGTGTAAAATGTCGAAACTACGAAAACGTAAAAGTAGATATAGGAATCTAAACATTTGACTTATATCAGTTTGGTTTATCGATTTATGACTCTTTACATATTAATGTGTACTTTACTTATTATACATATCAATATCAACTTCCTGGTGCATACTGATTGTTGAAAAACCCATTTTTCGAACTAAATAAGAAAATATTAATAGTATACTTTCGACTTGAATTGAATGTAATAGATCTTTAAGTTAAACAAACCTTTGAATAAATTTAAGTTCAAATGAGTTTTAAGTTTTAAAAATATTTCTATCGCTTATATAAAGGTATACATATAACGTTTTATTTAATAAATCTTGAAATTTATTGTTTCGAAACGATAACAAAAAACATAGATACAATGGAGGATAGAATAAATTTCGTTTTAAATATAAAGGTCCTAATGTATTATAACAATACATGAACATGGGTAATTTACATTATATAAGGTATTGCTGATTTTGTTATTACTTGTAATCACTGTACAAGAAATTGTCTATAATCATTCCGGGTTTATGTACATCTCCAATGTTCGCATCTACAATACACTAATATACATAATTAATATAATATACACAATTAGTGTCAGTTCGTGAAGATATATAATTGATACTGTAATGAAACTAATTTCTACATCAAACTTTTAGATGGTCAGCTGTTACGAAGATCTGTGCCAAAGTATGCCGATGGAGTCTATCATCCATCTGGATCTAACAGACCAAATCCTCTTGAAATCAGTTTAAAAGCCCACCATGGAACGCCTGGCCTTGCCAGCAGGAGAGAAAGGAACGCTATGCTTGTGTTTTTTGGTAAAACTATGTCCCATTACACGGCTATTACAGAAAAAAACAAGAAATAATGCATTTATATTACTACAAGATATTATTCACTTGAAAGAATAACAAAACAATCACTATCTAAATAAATGCGGTTATTCTTGACGCAAAAACCGTACAGAATTTAGGCAAAGAAATTTTTATTGTTGTTCTTCATTTAAACTCACAAGGAGATCTTCAACATGGAAAAAATGTCCCATCCCTTTGAAAGTTCAAGAAGGCTCTTATTGAACGAAATTATTTTCCAAAGTACATTGCACCGAAATGAGTCTGTCACATTTTCTATATTTTGTGCAATACACGTTTGTAAAATTAGGTAGAACGTGCTCACCAAAACTACTATTATTATTATTATTATTATTATTATTATTATTACTACCGGTAACTTTTACCTGTTTCTGTTTCATCCTATACCCGCCAAATTTTGTGGTATACATTATAAAATTCAACTTTCTAACCGTTTACAGTTGGAACGACCCATTATTCAAAAGCGTACACAGGTAAATACAGGTACAAGTAACTATGGAAGGTGAAGTTGACAAATTTCCAATGCAATAGTTATCATTTTGTTTTTATCAAATATTTTTTCCTTATCAAGTGTATAATACTATATTTTGTACGAAGCATCAAGGTGTCCATTTTGATAAAGGAAACAGACGCAAGGTTGATGAACACCTTAAAAATGATGGAAAAGGCAAATAAATCTAATAAACACTTTCATAATTTGCTTGAGAATTTCAAAATGCAAGACACGTCAAGCTACGTACAGATAATTTGTCCGCAAGATATTTGTAACGTTAAATAATGTGAATTGTCTGTACACAATTTTAGAAAAGCACCCCCCCCCCCCCCCCCAAAAAAAAAAATGAAATAAAGATGATGTTGAACGTTTTGTTCAGTTGACCAACCACTGATGTGCTACGGTGTAGTCATGATAGTATAATCCCCTCTGCAGTCGCTGCATTCAAGTTCGAATAATGTTTTAGATGCACGTGTTCAAAGTTTGAAGTCAATCATTTTTGAATTCTTTGAAAAGTAAGGTTTCAACGCTTTCAGACGAAATCGACCTTACCTTTTCCTCTACCCGTTGAAAACAGATTTTATATCTTACTTTGGGGTTTTGTTTGACTGATTGTACCCTATTAACAATATAATCATACTGATTTTCTTTAGGACAACAAGTAGTAGAGGAAATACTGGATGCCCAGCGCCCTGGCTGTCCTATTGAATATTTCAACATTCCCGTACCACCCGGTCATCAATATCTGAATGGAAAAGAGAATTTGGAATTACCATTTCCAAGAACTAGGTATGACTCAAGGACGGGATACTCACCGAACAATCCCAGGCAACAGGTAAATACTACAATCCTAAACATTATTCTCATTATTATTACAATTAAATTTCCTTATTTATGTATGACTGTACAAGGTCTACATGTTTATTACATGTTATATGTGATGATGTGGCTCTGAAATAAAGGCTAAAGAGAATCATATTCATACACTGCATACTGATTTAATATTTTAAGGCATTTATTAATCATAATGAACGCATTGAAGGAGCATATAACAAAAATAGGGTTGAACAGTAGTTAAAACAACCAAGTTTATATTATTTGTGTTCCTGAGTACATGTATCCTTTATCAAAATCTAAATGTTTTCATTGTTTTGTTGCAAGTGTATTTTTAGATAGCATGTTAATTCCAGATACTTTATGGTTTTGACCATTTTAACAGCTCCAAGGTTAAGACTAGACTTTCTTTCCTCTTGTATTTTTCTGAATCCGTCTTAAAAGCTGAAGGGTATCTTTCTCGAAGGTTTAATACTCTTTGACCTTTACAGTATTGGAATCTGCTGTCAACATTCCTTGTTATTTAGATTCTCCATACTTACCGAGGAGACGTACATTATAAGTTGTCGAAATGAACAACTAGTATTCTGATACAAAGATTGATGAAGAAGATACACATACTTTATAAATTTTCGATTTTCCTTTCTGTCGACGTTATCTTACATCTATATGATAACTTTAATTTTTTTATACATTACTTTAATTTGAGGTATTCTATTTGATTTATATATTTTTTAAATAGATGTTTATTTTAAATTATTATCCGATGTCATTACAGTTAAATGAAATAACACCATACATTGATGGCACTTTGATGTATGGTCCAGGAAAAGCATGGACTGATGCGATACGAGAGTTTAAAGGTGGACGTTTGAAACAACTAGATCCCACAAAGGGTATCACGGATAGCTTCCCAGCAGCAAATGATATTCGTCTTCCGTTTGCCAATCCACCATCACCCAGAGACCATTTAATTAGACCAGTTAATAGATATTGGAGTATGTAAAATTTATAATAACAGAGAAGACAATAGAACTAATTTTACAAGTATTAGTAATAAAAGAATTTAAATAAATTTGTCAAAGTGAACTAAATTGACATTTCATTCTATAGTACCAAAATCATGGTAGGTGATAATTTAATTTGAGTTTCATGTAAATAAAAATATTTACTCCAAATCTTCTATAAATTCAATCTGAGCAGTTCTATAGTTCGTAATATAAAACAAAAATGCCTCAATTCAGGAACCACAGGGTTATCTAAGACCGTACAAAAGATTATATAATCATATACTTGTAATATAATTAATCTGCAATGAAAAATGTACCACAAACTTTTCAGGACTCGGAAATCCACGTGGTTTTGAGAACCCTTTTCTTCTCACATTTGGAGTTTTATTTTTTCGATGGCATAATTATTTGGCCAAAGAATACGAAACCGCACACCCAAATTGGAACGATGAAGAAATATTTAACGAAGTACGGAGGCATGTTATAGCTCACCACCAGGTAAAATTTGATCTAGTTCTAAGATTGCATCATATACTTTTGTCTTAAATATAAGTACAACATTTTATCGGGTTTTGATAAATGCATATTACAGACAAGGTGTTAGATTAAGAACCCTCCTAATCTTCACTTTAGTTGTCTAGTGACAAAAATCAGGAAAACTACAAAAGTGAACTACGTTAAAGGTGTTATGAACATGACAAAAAAAGATTAAAATGAAACTTGAGGTAGCCCTTGTTTGAAAAAACTCCATTTTCAAATATTTGTACAAAATAAAGCATTGTAAATGTATAAACATAAAGAAGTGAGGGACATAGAACATCACAATAGAAAACAATAACATGCATACATATGGATCTTGATATCTATATCTTTAACGGAAAGCTTAATTAATACTAAAATTTACGATAAGAGAGGTGATTTTTCATTTCCTATTGTTAATTATCCGTATTTAGATGGTGACGTTCCTTATGTTTCGACAAGAGAACACTTTAAATCAAGATTTAGTCACGTCCCTTCTTGAAATTATTCTGTAAAATGTCCATATATGTCTATGTATTTCTTCGATAAACTGGTGAAATGCACTTCTTATTTCGAAATGGCGGTACTCATCCCAATCATCTTCTACCTTGTCATAACGAAATAAATATCGTTCATACGTGCAAAGAGAATTAATTATATAATATATCAAATATTTACCATATAAAAATGGTAAAAAAGATAGATTATTAATTTAAAATAAATTAAAATGTTACTTATCTGACACATTTGAAATCTCTGCATTGAAATTTGGGACCACCTTATACACACCTCTTTATTCAAATGCTGCATTAATTATTTTAAAATGTAGCGTTATAAAAATTTGAAACCCCGCAGATTTTGTCAGCAAAACGTTTACCTGTATACATACACATTTATCTGTGTACCGTAAAGGTTGGGACAATAAACATCCGGACAGTCAAGGTACAATATACATGTCAAAACGTTAATTAGTTATAATTACCTGAAACACAAACATGTTACGGAGAACAAATTTCTTTACCTGTAAATTTTCTTCAGATAAAAATCACACAAATTTTAACAAAAACAATAATTCGTTTTTCTTGTGGGTTAAAAAAATGAAAAAAAAACTTGCACCATAGCTCTTTATTACATGTATGTACTTTTGCAGTTTTGTATAAATTGGTCATAAATTTAATATTATTAATTATTGTCATAATTTCATATATTGAAATTATAATCGATATGAAATGTTACTATATATTTAAAAAAAAAATGTTAAAAATTTCGAAAAAGCGAAGACGAGGAGTGTGTGCCATAATCAATACAGAGTTATCGGACACCAAAATGGACGGTTCTACCCCAGAACCATTTTGACAGTTCTGAATGGTTCTACCCTAGAACCATTTATGACAGTTCTACCCTAGAACCATTTATGACGGTTCTACCTTAGAAACATTTATGACAAGGTTTGTTCTACCCTAGAACCGGTCTAGAATGGTTCTAGAACCGTCCTCTCTGACAGAATAGTTGAGAGGTTAGAACTGATCTCAACTGTAGTATACATTATTGTTTAGAGGCCAGCTGAAGCCCGCATCCGGCTGTGGGATTTTCTCACTGCGTTGAAGACCCATTGGTAGCCTTGAGCTGTTTTCTGCTCTTTGTTCGGGTTGTTGTCTCTTTGACACATTCCCCGTTTCCATTCTCTATTCTATATAAACTCCTTAAAAAAGGGAGTGGCATTTAGTTATTCGAAAATGGTAAACAGTAACATCAATATTCATCCTGCAGATGTGCAAATTTATATCAAGTCCAATGTGGTGTAAGTCAAATATAATACATGTTAAACTATTGAAATGACGTTAAAAATATATTTACAATTTTTATGTTTATAGAAATTAGTAATGGAAGACTGGCTTCCAAGATGGCTGAAGATAGGGGATCCTGCTGATGCATCAACATTTTTTAAAATACCACCGTACTATCGAAATGACTCCGAAAGTAAGATAATCTATAAATTAGAATATACTGTAAGATAAATAAATAAATAAATAAATAATGATTAACAAAGTTATTTTCAACTGTAAGATAAATAAATGATTAACAAAATTATTTTCAACTGTAAGATAAATAAATAAATAATGATTAAGAAAATTATTTTCAACTGTAAGATAAATAACTAAATAATGATTAACAAAATTATTTTCAACAGAAATAAAACCGAATGACTTACAGGCAAAGCTTCAAATATTTAAGTATATTCTGGAATTTGATATTTCCGACAAAAACTTGATTAACAGACCAAAATATTTATATTTAGTATTGATATTTCTAGTTTAAAGTGAAATGATAAAATGTAGCACACCAACTGTTTCATACTTAGACGTATGTACATAGTTACTGGTCAACAACATCAGAAGTAAAAACTTTACGACAAATATAATTTTCACTTTCTAATTTTCATATTTTTCTTTAACAATAGTACTATTACAAATTTGAGGTATTCGATTCAAAGTTAATTCGTTTCACTTAGTCCTGCAATGTGTGAAGCTTGTGATGTCACTAGAACTTCTTTGTCAGAATTATCACAAGCACCAGATTTGTCATTTGAGGTTGAATTAGTGCCCTTTACAGAGGAAGGCGTCCATATTCTAGTTGTTTTTGTAGTTCACATGATGAATGTTTTAGTTTTAGTCTAAGTTTATTTTCGTTTATGTTTCATATATTTATATGAAGTTAAACTTTGTAGCTTTTGTTACCGATATTACTATTTTTAGCTTTTGTATCTTTATTGTGAACAATTTTTCATTTTAAAACCAAAGTGTAAACATGGTAAACAAATTGCGCTTTGCCGGTTTTTCTCAAATTGACTAAGTAAGAGCAGATGGTTTTGAATACGTAGTAGATAATAAATCTAATAATACATGTATCTATTGAAATAACAATTTTAATACGATTTTGAATGTTTGTCTTCCCTAACATGACAATAATAAATAAATAAATTGTGAATATGGAACTATTCCATATTTTCACCATGTTTGTAGTGTTCCTTATAAGTTTTCTGTGAGTGAAATTAAAAAGAACGCCCTCCAAGATTTAATTGTATTAAGAACATTAGTTGTCTTTCCGTAAAAACCTGAATTTCATAGCCAGTAACATTGCTTCTTAGGCTGTTCGGGACCATATTGTAGTTTCAATGGCTATAGCTCTGAAATACATCCGGGTATTACACAGGAATTTCAAACAGCAGCAATGAGATGGGGGCATACAGTAGTTACTCCGGGTCTATGGACTAGGTAAATATATCATTATCTATATGGAATTGTTAATTTAAATCAATATACCAATAAACTGTACTTCCATCTTGTTTAAACTCGGGCTATATATAATGTACATAATACCAATAAAAAATATTTATGCCTAGTCTTTGATGTAGGGAAATATATCCATAAAATTAACTTATGCCAGAACCCTGGAATAGGTATATCAATACGAATTAACAGTAATTATACATGGATATCTTGACTAGTTGAATACACTTGAATCAATTCAATGCCAAAAAAGTACATTCCTGTATAACAAAAGGCAACAGGTTCTGACGAACTCCATGTTAACTTTGTCAATATTCAAATGTAAATTTCAACGAACGGTTGATAGTTAACTCTGAAGTATTTGGGTCACTGCAGACCATAGTTTGGTCGAATGGTTCTTCTGTTGCCTTTCAATAATGTGTCTATAGGTCAAGAAATTTGTCCAGTTTGGTCACTTCTACTCAAAAAAAAAAAAAAAAAAAATCAGCAAAACAACAAATACCAAATATCTTCTTCAATGAACTACTTTGTCAATGTGTCCCTCTTTGGTCAAATCATCGATTAGTAATCCATTGTCAAAATTGTAAGTGGCTGTTCAGATCTCGGATCAATATGTTCACCTTCATTTGGATTAGAAAATTCCCGGAAATATAAGTCAGATATGGCTTAAATCAAACAAATGTTTTTGAAAATTGTTTTATATTTTTTTTTTGGGCGGCGGCGGTTGTGCTTGTCAAAATTTGCAATTTCCAATTTCGATCAAGACATTGATTCTGACAATTTATATAAACGGATCTTAATATATAGGTGATTAGAATGTTAGATGACGTGTTATAGATACAGTTGTAATAAAACTTTACGCTCAACTATCATAATTTTTAGAGGTGCAGGAACAGGATCACCTTGTCCGTGGGGAAGACATGATATAAATGTACCTGGAGACTCTTTAAAGGAAGTTCATGCTATAAGACTGTGCAATTCATACTTTGTCCCACAGGTATGTTAAAAAAATTAAAGACATATGATGCTAACATGTCTATATGTATTGTTTTGGGCCCGGTTGTCCAACTCGTTTAACTGGGGGTTAAATTTAACCACTGGTTAAACAAAATGAATTTCATTATAACTTAGCCCTCGGTTGAACAACTGGGCCCTGGTATTGTTCAGGATATTAGTAGATAGCTTTTCGTGTAAATTAACCCAATATGACTTTTTATTTGTGTCTTGTCTTTATGTAGAATGGTAAAATCCATCTCGTTTTTCGGTTGCATATATATTCTCTGGGTTTTTTTTCTTGGATTTATGGAGTTTTGGTAGTATCGGTTATTTCGACACTAGAGGTGTCTTGATCTTGTAAGGGGTTAGGTTTTGGCTGGTCAATGAAGCAGTAGAACGTCTTTCCAGAAGAGAAACACAAGTACAAACATTGCTGATTATATTTTGGATAATTTCATGTTTACATCTGTCACTTTAATGATAAAGAAAATATCAAATCCCTTAAATATTTTTGTTTATTTGATTTCAAAAACAATTATGAACAACGAAATTCAATGTATTTTACTATCATTTAGGATAGAGCATAATCATTTAGGATATAGCATAATTTAATTTATTATCTCCTATCTACTTACAAAAATATGTTTGCTGTCATAAGAACAAAATTACTGTCCTATAGACTGCAGAGATTTAAAGATCTGAGTTTCGATATCATAAGTGAAACTAAATATTTTCAAGTAAGATTACTTATCTTACAGTATTTGACAACGAACCGGATTTTACTCCACTGCATTTACCAAGTAGCAATGCGAGTGGTGCTCTTAAAGTAGTAGGAGCATCTGATGTTGTCTTGCATAACTATCGAACTCACGAAAGTTTTGTTAGTGACTCGATTGAATGCATGTGGTAATGTAATTCAATATTGAATTGAGAGACTTTACTTTCATTGAATAAACGTATATATTTTTGGATAAAATGTTAAATTTGCTTTTTTTAGGAGGGAAATCTTAAATATACTTGACCGAACTATATAATAGACACATTTTATGAGTATTATGTTCATACTTAAGCTTTGGAACCTTGTAATGTTTAAAATCACAGATAACAAGATAAAAGTTTCTGTGATTTCACCCATGATTTCGATCAACGCCTTATGAGAATATCATACGGGAGCATGAGAAGAAAATGATGTCGCCAATAGCCATATATTGTGGTGCCATAGTATCAACCAACGAAAACCCATATCACATCATAAAAACTGAGATTTTTCTTAATTATCTCCAGCGTCAAAAAGTTATGCAATGTTTTCTGAAAGGCATGTCAGAAACTTCTAGCCTTTGTTAGTCTTGTGTGTGTTTTTTAAATTTTGGTTCATTTCTATGTTTCGGAGTTTGGTAGCCTTGAGCTGTTTTCTGCTCTTTGGTAGGGTTGTTGTCTCTTTGACGCATTCTCCGTTTCCATTCTCTATTCTACGAAATAAATCTAAAGGGTTTTTGGTTCAAGAATACCAAAAATCAATGTCAAATATCTTACAAACTAAGCATTGAAGGTGAACATTTTTTGCTGATACGAAAAGTATACACAAAAATGGCCCTTACATCTAATTGTTGCATGCTTTTAATAGTTACACAATAAAGATGTCAATATATAGAAAGGTTATACAGGAATGATGTATACATGTAATTTGAATTATAGGAAACAGTTGGCACTGATGATCCTGGAATTGACGCTATCGTAAGAGGATTGACGTCGACATTAGCAGAGCAGGAGGATCATATTTTAGTTCCAGACTTAAGAGGTATATATATTTTTTCTAGGTCAGACAACTAACGTTGCAGTATGTTGATTGGTTAAACTCCCAAATATTCATTCCATTTTCTATTCTATACATGTTTTTTATCTAATTTTACCTAAATGAATTGCTGACAACCAACAAAGTCTTCTATGTAACGAAATATTTTAATTTGCTAACGTAAAAATAAGCCAAACAAAGTTAGATAATCGATGATGCATTTCCTGATTAACCACGCTGAAATGAAATAGTAACGTTAGGAAGACCACATAGAGGACTATATACAAATAGGGCAAAATCGGCAATTTTTTAAATAAAATCTATACACTGTGTAGCTTAATGTATCTCAGACTCGTGTAAATGTCCAAGCGTTTTCATTTCGTGTCAAGTTTTTCATTCTCTTAATACTTTTAGTTACCAAGTGAAATAAATGTTTTTTTGGTTTTTTTTTTAACAGATATATATTTTATTCGACAATATTGCTTGTTACAATTATACTAAGGTGCCCAAGCCACACCTAAGTATCCCTGTGAATACTCTTTCGATTGTCCAGGAAAACAATCAAAAGTATAAGTATCTTCATGGCTGTAGTTAAAAAGTAACATCTTCTATACATTTTTCTATTTTCAGTAATAATATATTATTTTTCACACTTGTTTCTCTCAATCTCTTTTTATATTCTCTAATAAATAATTGATAAATATCAATATTTTTCCGTTTTTGTTCCGATACATAATATGCTTTGTATAAGCTAAATGCTAGAATAGTTAAAAAATAATTGAAGTGAAAATAATTTCTATCGAACATTTTGTATCCAATAACGAGGTTTTTTAATATAATTTTTCTCTCAAAGTTTACCTTCTGCAGGATATTTTCTAATTTGACCCCAAAATCAGACAAGTAATTACAAGATATAAAAAAATGGTTGTAATCTTCTTCAACATTGCAATAATTACACAAATTGTTATCGGTAATTTTCCACTTGAATAATAAAGATTTTGTAGGTACAATATATTGGAGTAACTTCCATCGAAATATTTTCAATCTATTTTCCTCCAAAAAGTTGAATATAAAGTTATATATTTCAAAAAAGTCTGTATTTTCTTCAATGCAAAAATATTTAATCCAATAGTTATTACCTATTGGTCTTAGAAATATATTATCCCTGAAAGCATTGTAAAGTTGCTTGTTTGTCAAGGTATTGGTATTGATCTGCTTTAAAGACCAATAAAACTGAGTTCTTTGTACATAAACCAAAGTTTTCTGAGATTGTTCTGATGCTAAGCATCTGTACCATTCTGTAGGTATTGCCCCTTTTAACTTTAGAAATTCTATAAAAAAATTACTCTTAAATATAAGTTTTTCGAAAATAAACTTCTGTGAAAACTGTCCATTCTCATCAATAATGTCATTGACATATACAATGCCACTGTCGATCCAATTATTAAAAATCAAACTCTTATTTTCAAATTTGATAAACTTGTTTCCCCATAAAACTTGTTTTCGAATCTCCCTAAAATTTACGGGTTTTTTTAGTTTGCCCGCCCCCACTCTCTATCCAACTTTCTATAATTTCCCTATATAAAAGCCCGGAATGTCTTTAAAATAAAGTAAAGATTTACAATTATCAATATTCATTCGAAAAATCAACCAATTCTTACCAAACTTATTTAAATACTTTTTTGGAATTACTTTCCAATTAGGAAGCCCTTTTTCAACCAGTCTGCTTACCCAAGAAGCCTTCAATGACTTGAAGTAACTGCTTACATCTATCATCTTAAGCCCCCCCTTTTCATATTCAC
Organism: Mytilisepta virgata; assembly: GCA_028015205.1. NCBI lineage: Eukaryota > Metazoa > Mollusca > Bivalvia > Mytilida > Mytilidae > Mytilisepta > Mytilisepta virgata. The sequence goes on from CM051517.1 coordinate 36,450,862, forward strand.
CTATCAGAGTTTTTCTTTTAACTTTGTCTGGTTTTCTTTTCCAAATAAAACTATAACACTGCGATTCTATCGCTTTTAAATAGTTATGTGGAACACTTGTTGAACTTGCAAGTGAAATAAATGTATGTATTCATCGCTTCCGCTACTTTTGGAAATAAGATTGAAAGGTTAGCAATGTGATAATATCACTACTTTAAATGAAATGAAATTTCATTTTTTAGAGCATGTCTTTGGCAGTTTGGATTTTTCACGCAGAGATCTTGCAGCATTAAATATACAAAGGGCACGCGATCATGGGTTGCCAGGATACAACGATGTAAGAGAGGCATATGGTTTACCACGTGTAAATTGGAGTGGCATAAATAACAACACAAATAATATAAATCCGACTTTGCTCAAGGTAATTATATACATCAGCAAAACTTACAGTTCACAGCTTTTCATTTATCCTACCAATTTTAAATTATCAAAATAAAAGACAAAAGACAAAAGATACGTCATGCATTTTTTCTTATTTTTTCAATTTCTCCCTTTTAATTTTGTAAAATATACCTGATTATGAAAACAATATTTTTCGTCATAACAGGCAATCGAAGATGTACGGAGTTTGTATGGGAACTCATCAGAACCAGACGAACTTGACCTGTTTCCCGGTGGAATGTTAGAGACAACCTTTGATGGACCTGGGCCGTTATTCCAAAGAATACTGCTGGAACAGTTTATGCGAATACGACACGGCGATAGGTTTTGGTATGAAAACAGGGATGAAAGGTACATTTTGATTCTGAAGTTCTAATACATGTATTCAGTTTCAAGATTCTGAGCTTATATTGTAATAGTTAGGCATTTCAGAAATGTCTCCTGGTAATCCTGGGTAAACAGGGATTCGTCATACCAATGCTAATGTTATGCATTCACCTCACGATTTGCAAAATCAACAGATACATGAACTGATATTCTCTGAAATCTGATTAGTACATGGAAAATCTCGTGTCAAATCACATATTTAAGTCCATTCGACCTCTTAATTATTCGATGTCGTAGCGAACTTCAGTTAGTCTTTTACGGTTAATTAGATGATGGTATTCATCTGAAAAAGCAAGTGATTACATGTAGCACGATATATGGCCTCGCAATACTAAGAAAAGGATCTGTATACATATATATGCATATTTAGGGCTACCCTGTATCTCCGATAATTCTTCGGAAATCTACTTGACATATACATGTTGTGGTTGTCACAATATTAAGACGGTTATTTACTGTGAATGTTGCTATTTAATAAATGCCAGATAGGTATAAAATTCCATTACAACACGCATATACACATGTACCATGTTCATCCCAAGATACATGTCGGTCACTGAAGCTATATTTTTATATAGCGAATTTGGCAGAGTGGTCTGGGGCGCTGGACATTGTGCTAGGCGAATAGGTGCCATTGTGTCTCAACGGTTTGAGTTCGAAATCCGCCAAAGGAAAGCAAAAATTAAACAGTATTAAAATTAGTATTAGGAGTATATATATATACCACAAAGAGCCTGTATCGCTCACCTGCATTGAACTTTTCATCTTGAGCAGGACTAAAGATTTGGCTGGTTTTTCTATAGGGTTCTATGTTAAACTAAGTTCGGCTTTGGCAGCCAATATGGTTGACAGTCTAGGTCAATAGACAAATTTCTAAAAGAGAACCATCTAAGGACCATTGCTACCAAGCTATTCTAATTGGCTTACTGGTTTCAGACCAGAAGATTTTTGAGTGAATGTTAAACTAAGTTCGGCTGTGTCGGCCATCTTGGTTCAAATTCCATGAAATCAGACAATTCTGAAAGACGACCTCCTAAGGACCATTGCTGCAAAGACTGGTTCCAATTGGTCAAGTGGTTTCATAACAAGAAGATTTTTCAATGAATTTTCCCATAGGGCCTTATGTTAAACTAAGTTCGGTTGTGGCAGCCGTCTCGGTTGACAGTCCAGGTCATGGGATACAATTCTGAAAGAGGACCATATAAAGACCATTGCTGCAAAGTCTGGTTCCAATTGGTAAAGTGGTTTCAGACAAGAAGATTTTTCAATGAATTTACTGCCATGTGGCTGCCATCTTGTTTAACAGTCAGGGTCATCACACATCATTCTGAAAGAGAACCTTCTAAGAACCATTACTGCCAAGTTTGGTTGAAGCTGGCCTTGTAAATTCATAGAATATATTTGAAATTCGCCCCCTCCCTTTTTCTATTTTTAGTAACAGCAGCCATGTCAGTTGGAAGTCAGGGATGCTAGACATAAGTTTGGAAAGGGGCCACACAAGGACCATTCCACCAAAGTTTGGTTCAAATTGGCTCAGTGGTTTCAGGGGAGTTGACGAAAAAGTAAAATCCCCATAGGCTCAATGTTAAACTAAGTCCAGCCATGGCGGCCATGTTGGATGGCGTTCGGGGAAACTGAACATTTATTTTAAAAGGGGCCACACAAGGACCATTCCACCAAAGTTTGGTTCAAATTGGCCTAATGGTCTCAGAGAAGATAACGAAAATGTTAAAATTCCCATAGGGTCCAAGGTTAAACTATGTCCGACCATGGCAGCCATATTGGATGCCGCCAGCGAAAACTGAACACAACTTGTAAAGGGGACCATCCAAGGACCATTCCACTTAAGTTTGGTTTAAATTGGTTCAGTGGTTTCAGAGGAGTTGACGAAAAAGTAAAATTCCCATAGGCTCAATGTTAAACTAAGTCCAGCCATGGCGGCCATGTTGGATGGCGTTCGGGGAAACTGAACATATATTTTAAAAGGGGCCACACAAGGACCATTCCACCAAAGTTTGGTTCAAATTGGCCTAAGGGTCTCAGAGAAGATAACGAAAATGTTAAAATTCCCATAGGGTCCAAGGTTAAACTATGTCCGACCATGGCAGCAATATTGGATGGCACCCGGGTAAACCTAACACACTTTTTAAAGGGGACCATCCAAGGACCATTCCACTTAAGTTTGGTTTAAATTGGTTCAGTGGTTTCAGAAGAGTTGATAAAAATGTGAAAAGTTTACGACGACGACATACGACGACGACGACGACGACGGACGCAAAATGATGAGAATAGCTCACCTGGCCTTTTAGGCCAGGTGAGCTAAAAATTGAGGAGCAATTCAGATTGTAAGATTCTAAATTCATAAAAGAATCAAAAGCATTTTATTGATTCATTTTATTTGACAGACATCAACCATAAATGGTACTTGAGTTGATTATTATTATTATAATTATTATTATCATTTATATATCATAGGTATATTACACATATTTCGTTTTTTTTTAGGTTTCGACAGTTTAACGATTCTGAAATTGAAGACATCAAGAAAATAACTCTCAGAGAAATTATACTTAAAGTTACCAATGTAGTGGGTTCAGAAATCCCTCCTGATGTATTTCTAAACGTCGGTAAGTATATTTTGTTTTATATTCCCATTAGGCTATTTTAGTATTGACAACTTACATGTATGAAAAGAATTGGTAATGCAAATGTTTTTGTACCTTATTTCATTTCTTACAGGAAATCCATGTGACCAACCAATACAGCTTGTGGCCGATTCGAATATCACCTACAAAAGTGTTCAAGTATTGGAAGGGTGTACTGGCTTACAACATTATGACTATTTTTCTGGGAGCGAAGTTTCCTTTCCACTGACTTTCGTATGTCTTGGCCTCTGTGTACCAGGTAAGAATGGGGTTAATGTACACTTTGTATACCCTATTTATGAGAACTTTACTTTAATATAGAAGTGTCTTGTTTGTTTGTTTATTTAGTTAGGGTTTTTCGCCGTTTTCAGCACACCTGGATATTTCGCGGCGGCCAGTTTTTATTGGTGGAGGAAGCCGGAGTACCCGTAGAAAATCACCGACCTTCGGTAGGAAAATTGACAATCCTAGTCAATTAAGATTGGAGTCAAACACATCCCGCCACCGGTGAGATTCGAACTCACAACTTCAGCGTTGAAAGGCTTGTGATTTTTAGTAGTCATGACGAACTACCTAGATCACTCGGCCACCGAGGCCCCTATAGAAGTGTCAAAACTTTTGCTGCACAACAATAGTCTTTTTTTGGCCAATTTGTTTGTCCGACTATGTCATGGCTGTATATTGTAGTCATTATTTTGCGAATAACAATTAAAAGAAATGTACAATCAGAAGACAAAAATATAACAAATCGAAACAATATGCTACTGTTCAAAACGTTATCAGGGACTTCAGCATGTAGGTTTTATTGCGACTGTAAAATAGAAGTACTGCTCCTTTCCGTGAAAGATTGTCACGTGAATGTAGTGATATTTTCTAACTGGAACTATCACGTTTGCCCATGATTGTCATTTTACAGAAACCTCCTCTCCGTGACAGAGCTTGCTTAGATAGTATATTGATTAAGGTAGGAGGTGCCTAATTGGGCTATATTTCAGATTTGTATAAAATTTTGCATGCAACTAGAACATGTTGAATTGCATCTGAATATATATAAAAAATAATGTATATCACTTTAATACTTTCCGAAATATGCTGTATCAAGTATTGGCAAATAAAATGTGTAAATATATGGAATGCAAGTCGATATTGTAGCAAAAAGTCAATAATTTATAATTACTTTAAATCTTGTACTTGGGATTTTTTTTTTAAATTACATATTATTGCCACTGAAATTCTCTTTCGATTGATTTAAATTTTATTGGGGGTCACCAAATTTGTTTTTTTAGTACATTAAATTGATTTCTATATGTAGAGTGAAAAAAAGCGCCAAAAAAGCCAAAATAAGAGTAACGTCGTCACGACGTCGCTATGAAATGCGTAGATTTGTAGTGTTTTTACAGACAGGACATATAGTTGAATGATTTACACAGCAAAAACGAAGGTGGTGATCCTCTTTATTTAGTATCAACGAAACATAGAAGTTGAGGGCAATATCAAATTATTTTTATAGAAAATCCTAAGAATTTGTTTTCTGAGAAATGACGATTTAAAGTGAAATTATTAATTTTTTCAGTAGTTTTTGTATGAAAGTTGCAGTAAAAGACCTTCATTTTAAGGATTTCAAATCAACCTTATTAAAGAAATATAAAAGCAAAATACAATTTTTTTTTCGATATTTAGATGCATCTGAGCTTATTCCATCACTTGGCGCCCGTCGTCGTCCGTCCTAAACTATTTCAAAATCTTCTCCTCTGAAACTACTGGGCAAAATACTTTCAAACTTTACCTGGATGTTCTTTGGGTATCTAGTTTAAAATTGTATATAGGGATTTGATCCACCAACAAACATGACTGCCGTTGCTAAAAATAGAACATATGGGTGAAATGCAATTTTTATTGCATGTATATCTAAAAACTATAGCATTTAGAGCAAAACTGACTGGGTCAAGATCTACCTGCATTAAAATTTTCAGAAACCTGTCAACCCCTTGTTAGGTTATTGTTCCTGAATAATTAATTTTAAGAAAATTTAGCAGTTTTAGGTAAATATCTTAAATATTATTATTTATAAAGACAAACTGTAAACAGCAACAATATTCAACGTAGTAAGCTCTACAAAATAATTCATCGTGACCAAAATCATTTATTGACCCCTTATAGGTGTTTTTGCCCTTTTTCACATTTTGTTCGCCATTATTGTAAACTTTCAAAAATCTTTTCCCTCTGAAACTACTTTCAAACTTTACCTGGATGTTCCTTATGGTACATTGTATATAGTATAAAGTTTATGTTTATTTTTTTGTCCATCAAGAAACATGGCTGTCATAGCTAAAAGTAGAACATAGGTGAAAATGCACTTTCTGGCTCATATCTCAAGAACTAAAGCAGTTAGAGCAAAAGTGACAAGAGTTAAAAATGTTTATGAGGTCAAGATCTACCTGCCATGAAAATTTCAGACGAATCGGTCGACCCAATTTCGGGTTATTGCCCCTGAATTGTTAATTCTAAGGACATTTTGCAGTTTTAGGTTAACATGAATATCATCAAAGATAAATAAAATGTCCATAGTAACCCATGAAAATCCCTCGCAACCATATATATTTGGATTAAAGACCCTATAATTTACCTGTAGAAGTCAAAAAGAAAGGTCAAGAGTCAAGGTTATTGAAAAAGTCCCTAGCAACCATATATATATGTGTTCAGGACCCTACAATTTACCTGTTCAATATAGCTGTATAATACAATATGGAGGCTCAAGGGTCAACCGATGGAAAAGTCCATAGCAACCAGATATATTTGGGTTCAAGACTCTAAAATTTACCTGTTCATGTCACAATGATAGGTAAAAAATCAAGGTCATTGAAAACGTCCATAGCAACCGATGAACAAGTTCCTAGTAACCATGTGTATTTTGGTTCAGGATTCTATAATATAGCTGTACAAGTCAACATCAAGGCAAAATATGCATCGGTATATGTTAAATAGCAAAGAATAATCATTTATGTAAGATCTACTCAAAAAATTACATTGAGTGATTCAGCTCTCTGGAGCATCTTGCTGAATATTCTAGATGGATGTTAAATTTCATAAAAACCGTAATTTAGCGGATTTTCGCTGCGTACATGCATACAAAGGGAATTATTAACTTTTTTTCTGAACAGCTTGCTGAGTAATGCAGTTAAACGAAAGTCAAATACATTCCCATTTTTCGAAATTAGAACCCTGTGGGCCCAAATTTTTGAAAATCAAACTTCTAAAATCTTATTTGACAATACTGTATAGAAATTAAATGCATAAAATGAAAAATGACAGAGGAGTTTAATTTACCAATCGACAGCTTTAGGCTGATTTGTGAATTTACCGGTATTTGATGCTCTGTGCTTAATCATTTTAGATATTTTTCTTTTATTTCGCTTCAGCAACCATTTTAGTTATGATACTGTTAAATAAACTAAAACAGAAACAGATTGAGGAAAGTAAAAAGAGACTGGCACCGAAGCGACAAAAGACTGCAGATCCAAATTCCTTTACCGGTTAGTATTGTTTTAATTTCGTACTTTCGTAGCTTGTGTAAAAATGAAGGTATTAAACCACAGAATCGACATCGAAAGGAACGGTCACTTTAGTGAGTCGTCTGTCCGTCCGTATATCATTCACAATTATGTGTGCTCTGTTTCTTGATTCTTTGCTGCATGTTTGTTGACATGCATGGTTTTCCCAAATATGGTCATCGCCTCAGTTGAACTTTGCAGTCAATATCTCATTGTCCTTTTAAACAATGAAAATTTGTATTATTGTTTCCATTTCTAGAAAAAATCTCTACCTTGAAAATCAAATTCATAGATGTAGCTTGACAGAAAATATGCCCAAGTTCAAAAATCGTTTCATGTCGCTATGTTCAATAGTTAGGGACCGTGCAATATTTATCAGGCAGGTGTGACCGGTGCAAATTATGTTTATGGCTTTAAAAAGTAAATGTCCTATACTGATTTGGGCTGTAAAAACTCAATGTCCTATGACTTGAATACAGAAAAAAGTATGTGTCCTATTAGCTTAATTTGAAAAAATTGGCACACAAAGTGAAAGGATATTACAAAACTGTTACTTTAAGTTTTTAAATTTGACTTTATGTGTTGTCGCATATACCAATAAGAAATAATTTAATCTACTAAGATTTTTTTATATAAATTTCATGGAAATGTAATGAAACTTGGCAGGTAGTAAGAGAAATATGGACTGAGGATATATACTAAGTATTATTGATATCTAAGATACTACAAAAGAGTTACTTTAGTTTTTAAATTTGACTGTGTGTGTTGTCGCATATACCAGTAAGAAATAATTTAATCTACATAAGTGAAGTGCCCAGATTTTTTTTCATAAATTTCATGGAAATGTAATGAAACTTGGCAGGTAGTAAGAGAAATATGTACTGAGGATAGATACTAAGTATTATTAATATCTAAGATATTACAAAATATTACTTTAGTTTTTAAAGTTGACTGTGTGTGTGTTGTTTGATGTGCCAAAAATATGTAATTTAATGTACAAAGTGAAGTACCTGTACTTTTTATAATATAGATTGAAATACAATGAAACGTCGCAAGTGGTAAAAGTAATATGTACTAAGGATAAATATTAATTATCATTTATATCTGATACAAGGCAAAATAAAATGCTTTAGTTTTTAAAGTTTACCACGCGAGTTGTCTGATATACCATTTAGGTATGTTTCATCTATAAAATAAAGTGTTCAGATTTTGTAAATTTCATTGAAATGCAATGAAAATTGATTGGTAGTAAGAGTAATATGTACTTAGTAGTATACATACTCATTTATACCAATATATGAGATAAAACAAAAGAAATACCTTGGTTTTTAAAGTTGACTGTGCAAGGCTTAAAATTAAAAAAAAAACTTTCCCAGTATGGTACTAATAGTCCAGCAATAATGCTGACAGTGTGACAAAGGGTATAGGGAATAGTTATGCATGGCTGTATGGTACCTGTCTATTTCAGAATATTAGGGTTTTATTTGCCGAGCGAAGCGAAGCGGATATATTTTTTATTTAAATTAGTATATCGTACATGTTTTTTGTTTTGTTTTCTAAAGTAATTATAAAAAAAAGTTGCTGTGCCTTCACTTTTAGGGGCGAAAAAAACTTGGAGTACTATCAGTATAAGAGCAAAAAAAGTATGTGTCCTACTGCATTTTGCACTGGTCCCACCTGCCTGATAAATATTGCACGGTCCCTTATATGATGCGTCATACAATTGTCATACATGGAAAGCTGCAACTTAATGTATAAATGTTTATCTTGCATAACTTTGGAGAAGGCATTTTTAGATTGAAAAACTTTTGCCTAATCCATTTTTATGACACGGTAAGGAATAAGTTTCTTTGATACCAATTTTGATGCAAAAGATGTGCACATTTCCTCAATTTACGACTCATCAGTTGTGCTAAAGTCCTAAAATGTTGAAAAAAAAAAAATCCAAAAAGTTAAAGATCAAATTCAAAAATCCCAAAATGACCAAAAGGGGTAAAGCCAAAACTATCTAAGGACAAAGGTATGCATGAGGGAGATACTCCTTAGTTTTTCACAAATTTTACAATTTTGAAACAGTAAATTTTAAGCAACAATTGGAGTCCACCAGCAGCGGCATCGACTCAGTGGTAAAAATAAATGAAGCGTCGTCGATGGCACGTCAAACGTTTCAATATTTAAAAAAAATATTGATTAAAAAACTTACAAATATATATGCAATATTTTTCTATTTACATTCAAAAAATAAAAATTTATGGTCAAAACTTATAAATATTTTTCTATATATATATATATATATATTCAAAAATAAAAAAATCATGAGCAATATTTTATATATAGATGTGGTAAAAAAAATCTATATTCAGTAATATTGCATTCTGGGTAATATTGGTGAATGTTGGACAAGTCGCCCCCAAGAAAACTTGCACCCTTAAGTAGTAGGACAGCATATGGCGGGTGTCCTGCAGGAAGCAGAGACTGCTTACTCTTTCGGGGCACCTGCGTCTACCCCCGATGTTCTGGTGGGGTCCATGCTGTTCATATGTTTTTTAGTTTTTACGTGTAGAGTTTGTATTGTTTTTGTCTTGTCTTCGTTGTTCTCCTGATTTTTTTCAGTTGTTTCCGATTTTCCCCTCCTTCGAATAACCCTTTAGTATTTCTTGACTTTACTTATCTAAACCATATTTAAAATTTTATCCCGAAAAAAGTGTCAAAATTAGATATTGTAATTAATTTAAAAAATGACTGGTCAACAGCCATCTAATTAGATAATGGTTCAAATACCAATATAGCTATTCATCCATAAACAGCTTTACAAAAATGAATAATTGTACAATTTGGTTTATTTCCTCATTAAACTTACAAAATTTTCAATATTTTGCCATATAACTTTTTATTACACATTTATTTTGTTTAGAACTTTATTTTGATTTGTTTTAAAGCAGAAATTTAATATAGAATTATTTCATTAACTTTAAAACATGTTTATCTTTCAAAACCAGTTTACCAAGGGAAGTAACCATACAAATCATTTAAATATGGTAATGACATGCCAAGTAAAAACTGATATTTTAGATAAAATCCAAAACTATATATTTATGTTCAATTAACACAATAATATTTATATTCATCTCATTTAACATGTGTCTGATACAAAAAGTAATGATAAACGATAACTTCCAAAGGTTTTTATATATGAACAGAAAAATCAACTAGCAATCAAATTCTGTTTTTAAAAGATTCAAGAACGATAGTTCAAAAGCATCTCCGTTGCAAATAAAGCTTGATTGTAGTGAACATGCACTCATACAAGTTTTAGCTTTCTAAAAAGCTGTGGACTGCTTCGCTGTATCTTAATTTATGATGTGCGCATGTGGTTGTTGATTTAGTATTGGAATTGTGGTATTCTTAGATATTGATTGATATGAAATGTGTCTTAGACTTGCAATATCAATTTTTGTATATCTGCGCAAACATAGTATATCTTAAAGCGTTCTGTTGACCAGTAAAATTTCCCGCGCGAAAACAACAAATAGACACGACTCTGGAGGTGTGCCTAGATTGGCAGAAGTTATAAAGTAGAGATCATGCATTTTTTGTTTTAAACATAGGATTATAGTGTATACGATTAAGCAAAACAAACAGTGTGCATTGCAGATTAACAAAGCAAATATACACGTATTAATAATTGATTTCAATAATGAATTTCAGAATGTATGAATATTACAAAAACATGTAATGACAGTTGATCGGAACTGATATACACATAGTTAATTTTCCGGCTTTTGATGACTTATCCTGAACGAGTAAAGACTGTAATTCTTTATCTCATTTAAACCAATGGCTGTTGCTGTATCTCAGCCGCATCATAAAGTAACCAATCAGCGATCAGTAATTATTTCAAGATGACGTGTATGTCTACTAAAACTAATAGCTCCGCACCGTGATGCGAAGCAACAAGCGCAAACCGAAGTGGAGACTTGTGCTGATAAGATAGGGGATGACCTGTCTTATAGAGGGTGCGACTTATCCTACTACTTAAGGGAGTTGTCTTGGGGGCCAATTGCCCAGCATGCACAAATATTACCCAGAATGCAATATTATTGAATATATATAAAAAAAACCATATTAGATATATATTTTTAAGTTTTGAAAATAAATTTTTATATTTTTTGAATAGATATAGAAAAATATTGCATATACATGTATATATGTAAGTTTTGAACATAAATTTTTATTTTTTGATATATATAGAAAAATACTGCACTAGTTTTGAAAATAATTTATTATTTTTTGAATATATATAGAAAAATATTGCATATATACTTGTAAGTTTTGAACATTAATTATTTTTTTGAATCAATATTTTTATTTAATATTGAAACGTTTGACGTGCCATAGTCATCCAACAATGAAATATGTTTAAACTAAACTAGTACAAGATGTGATGTAAAACGTATGTGATAATGAAATATACATTTGTAATACATGTAACAGTAAAGCGAATAAAATCTCTTTCAGTTGTTGAATGGGTTGGACCAAAAACCGGAGAACGAACTGTAAAAGTAGTATTTGATAAAGACAGGAAAAAAATTCATGTAACAGACCTGAGGAGAAAACCTCAGCGTATGCTTGATTTTCGACGTATGGAAGGCTCTGCTTCTAAAGTCCATTTCCGACTTTCTTCTGACCATGAAAACAACATAATATCTGTAAGAGTACCCGGAGAAATAGACTTGGTATGTTATACTTATCTTCTCTTTTTCTTTATTTTTGTATAATTAAATGCAATATAAGTCTTCAATTTCAATAGACTCTATTACGAAATTATATTGTCTTTTATTAAATTAAATATTTGTTAAATGACTACAATATACATGAATGATATAAACGAGAAATATTACCGAATGTTTACACCATGCATTATCACAGATACTGTTTATATATATAAATAACCCCCAAAGGGGGGAAAATCGCCTATCATTACAGAAGTAATATAAATTTCATTGGGATTTTTACATTCTCATGGCCAAAGTAGATAAATTGACCGTAAGTTATATTTCAGTGAGGTGAAAAATAAATGGATCCTAAAGCAAAAACCGTATGGATATATCTTTTCGAAGTTTAAATATACTGCGTTCTTGGTCTGCGGCGTCATTGAAAAAATTGATATCATTTGCCGACAATTATACCGCGGTCAGCGCTTTTACTTTGTTTGGAACATCCGAGAAACACTCGGAATAGCTTGGTTAATTGTGGACCATATTCACTAATTTTTGTAATAAGAGATAATCGTACACGTTATATTCATTTACCTTTTGATTCCAATATAATCAACGTGATTTTTTCTTTTACCAACAGATCTTAAAATTTCCTGATATGGAAGAAAGAGCAGGATTTATTAAGTTTTTAGAAGATTTCCTGAGAGATCTGAAAATAAACCGAGAAAGACATCAGTTTACGGAGAAATCTATAATGGAAATGGCAGAAACTAAGGAGAAAAGACAAGAAATACTAGACACATTCTTCCGTGTTGTGTGTTTGCAGGTGCTGTTTGCATTTTGAATGAAAAACGTCTTGATTATTCCAAATAAACTCATACAATATCTTTAAAACTTTTGCACTTCAGTATTATTCCAAAAAGCAATAGGTATTGCAAAATACTAATTGAATGCTTTTGTTTTTTTCATTCTTGTGTCTTAGACGAAAAAAACCCAGATTCTTGTAAAACAATTTAAATGTTACAGTTCTACACGTACATTGGATATGCAGGCGTTATAACTATGCAAATAGTTTAGAATTTAAATGTTTTAAATATCAATATCTTTAAAGGAAAAAAACATATTCTATTGGTAAATTGAAAATACGTGACTAAAACAGTTTATTTTGATAAATTTTAACTGGTTTTCTCTTTAGGCTTTTCAAGATTCTAAAAATAAGATCGACTTTGGCCATGAGATCCAACTAGATGAACTGAACAAAATAAGAAATATTCAGCTCACTCGAACAGAATTTTCAGAAGCCCTTGGTTTGAAACCAACGTCTGTATTTGTAAGGAATATGTTCCTGATGGTGGATAAAGATAAGAGCGGATTTGTTGGATTTGAAGAGTTTCTTGATTTGTTTCAAATTTTAGCGGCAGGTATAATTTCATATGATTTACTTTTCTGTTATATTTAAAGAAATGTATAATAATCAATGAATGTAATTTATTCTACGGGGAAAGTCAAATGAAAACTGAATTTAAACAATTGTCACAATTAATGGCAGGAGTCTATATATATATATATATTTAAGGTGACGCTGAGGAGAAGGCTCAGATGATATTCAACATGTACGATATTAAAAAACAAGGGTTTCTTACCAGAGCTGACTTTAGTAAAATGATAAAGTAAGTACTCAAATATGTTAATTGTACACATTTTTTTTTAAAAATAAATCAAAGTTACAGCTCTCTATTAATTGTAATTTTCTGTGATGGCGGTGTAACTAGATATTTGAGTTTTAGCTGTTTCTGCGGCAATAAATCAAATTTAATCTCAAACTTAGCTGTTTAGTGAGGAAAAAGTCTATAATGTTTCATCACCTACAACAATACGTCAATAACCGTTATCCCTTTGCTTAAAGTATTTGCTTCATTAGTAAGCCAAACCAAATTTTTCTTAAATCAAATTTTTTATAGAATGACAACATCTTACCATTTAATGTGATTGTTTAGGTCATTACTGGACTTGTCCGACACATCCATCGACCAAAAAGACCTCGACAGTTTGATTAACACAATGTACCAATCAGCTGGTTTATCAACCGATGAAAAAATTGGATTTGAAAAATTTAAAAAGATCTTCGCATCTGAAGAGTATGGCAAAACTCTTGAAGGTGCAACTTTAAGCATTAAATGTAAGTATCTGTATTTTGTCCGGAGTTTTATCTTTTGAGTGGCGTTGATTGATTGCTATGTCAGTTTTGACCTTTACTGTTATCCACTTTGTTGTTTGTTTATAAGATAAATTTTGAGAAATGAAAAATTAAAATGTTTAAATGCATTGTAAATACCGTGATATTTCGACATCAATGGACCATGTTAGATATTAATTTGTACTATAATTCATTTTTGCGTTTGTTTCAGTATAGAATCGAAAAACAGATTACATTTGATCTTAAAGTAATTACAAATACGTGTATATAACATATTAAATCATGCATTATTTTGTTTTGAAGCTGAAGCTGTTGGAAATATAAAACAAAAACCAAATACTAGATTTGACCAGAGAAGAAAAACATTTATAAAGAGTTATAAGTAAGATCATATTTGTTATAAACATGCTTCTGGTATTTAGTTAAACCAGAAAGTAATATTACGACGCACCTAAATCTAGAAATTATCAAGCAACGTTAAAGGTTTATTAAACACGCCAGATTCAATGATAATATTTTAAATATTTAAAGTAACAAAGAACCCATTTTTCCCTTCTTTTTATTTGTACATTAAATATGTTAAATTGCCGGATATATATATATATACGTCTAAAGTAATAACCAACGTACGAACTTACTAAATGTTGGACCGATAATAAATTAACGATACAATGCAAACTAAAAAATAAGTAAACCTCTAAAAAGTTGCAAAACAATATCAAAATAATACAAATAAAATTTTGAATTATAAAAATAATTCAAACTTAGCAAAATTTTCGGATCACTGAGATCCTTCATCAGTGCTGTTGCGTTGCGAAATCATAAATTAAATCGAAGGGAGACAAAATTAATTCAAAAGTCAGTATGCCGTACAACACTTTATGTTAAAAAAAAGTAAAGAATATAATGCATAATGACACTTATAAAATATGTATAACTAATGACATAAGGAAAATTAATATGGGGATCAGAAAAGGAAAGCATGCCCTGTTCTACATGCAACACTAGTCTCATTTCATTGCATATTTTCAAAATATTTCTTTTTCTTCAAATAGGGTTGTGCATATATTACAGAGCTAACAATTCTGTTTTAGATTCTAAATATTGAATGTATATTGTGTTTACATGTATATACCAGTTTAAATATTTTGGAGACGAAGTTCTTTTAAACTTCAAGTTAAAAAGAATTAAACTGGGCAGATAAGTCTTGTGTGACTCAATGTAAGGTAGAACTTTTATTATGGTGTGGTAACTTCTAATATATTTAGAATATTGGTTTACATATTATGATTGTATACATAATGGTTGTGGTATATCTTTGACAGTATATATTTTATTGGAGAAGTACGAAAGTCGGTAGCATCGCCGAATTGATATCTATAAGGTTGTATTAAAGAAAATTGTGATTTTCAAAATTTCATATAAGACAAAAATTAATATGCAGATCTAGCTGAAAATATTTAATTTATATGAGAACTTTAATTTTGTTTACAAACATTTTGTTTAAAAGAGTAAAAGATAAGAGGTAAGTTTGAAAGATTCGGCCAATAGAGTGCTATACATGGAATTCAGTGGGGCAACATATATGTCTTATCAATATATGAAATGGGACAGACAAACTTGTTAATATGTTATCTTAAAATGAATGAAAAACGGCTTTTTGTAGACTGGGATACCTAAAAATAGTTTCATTTTATCAACCAGGGCGGTCTAAATTTTTTCTGAGGTATAGCTTTGTCGATTAGCTTTGATATCACAGCTAACAGCATGAACAGTCCAGATTGTCATATATATTATCACGAGTCAGAAAATTTATACCGATTCTTTCATGGTGTAATGGATTGATGTTTAAAATTTTGATTACAGTAACAGACGATTTTTTCAGTTATTATTGCATTTCAGCCAGACTGATTTTATTAAAGAATTACTTTACAGTCAGTGCTTATTGTATTTTAAGCACAGGGGCCCGACAACTGGATATTTAATTTTTTTTAAATTTTTATTTTGTTGTCTTATTTCATGAGTACTTTTAATAAATATTTACTATAAAATCGAATATCAATGTGCTATATACTATCCACGTTCTTATACTAAAAAATCCTAAGATTCTCAGACAGACGCAAGGCGTATTAAAACAAACAATTCGGGATAAATATTTTTGGATGATCATGCAGTGTAAACATGCAGGTCTGAGAGTGGGAAAACCATGAGTATGATTTGTTACATGTCATTCTGAAAAAAAAACATTGAACATATGTGTGGTAAAGCAATAAGGAAACCCTAACTGGCTCGTGAAAATTTTTGAATTCTGCCATGCAGACCGATGTACAAAACAATAATATATCAAAAGCATTCCCCTGGAATAAATTTCTATGACCGCCCTGGAGAGTTATTCGTATTCAAAATTGTACCAGAATCTGACACAAATGTGCACGCTTTGCAGTATTGGGCTTGATATTGGATGTTTGATTTTGCTTAGAAAGGACAAAAAAGCTGATTTTTTTTCTGCATGTTTTCTTACACTTTTTTTAAGTGTAAGATGAATTTACAATTATTAATGATAAAACGTAATCATGTTCATTGTAATATTTATCCCCACACATCGAATGAAGTTCGGGGATATTTGTAATCTGTCCGTCCGTTAGATATTCTTTTCTCCAGAACTCCTCGTTCATTTTTAACTTCATGCATTTAATTTCTATACAGTATTGTCACAAACTGTATGTAGATGCGCAGTAAGGTTTTAGAATTTTGATTTTCAAAAATTGAGACCCACAGGGATCGAATTTCGAAAATTGGAAATTTAAAATAAACACCTCATTCATTTCTCATTTTATGCTTTTAATTTCTATACAGTATTATCACATACTGTATGTAGATGAGCAGTAAGGTTTTAGAATTTTGATTTTCAAAAATTGGGGCCCACAGGGGTCGAATTTCGAAAACTGGAAATTTAAACTAAACTTCCATTCTCTATTCTATCCTTATTAATTTCTCATTTTAGGCTTTTAATGTCTATACAGTATTGTCACACACTGTATGTAGATGCGCAATAAGGTTTTAGAATTTTTATTTTTTCACTTGAGCCCACAGGGGTTGTATTTCGGAAATAGTGAATGCCTTAAACTCCTCTTTCATTTTTCATTTGGATTTAGCAAATTTATTTGTATATAATATTGTTCTTTATTTTCTGTAGATGTGTGAAAACGTTTTTAATTTTGAAAATCTACTAATTGTTTTTTGACTTGTGCAGTGTGGGGATGGGCATCGTTTCTGGTGGCACTAATTTCTAGTTTATTACTGTTGATAAAACTCTTCCATTTAACCTAACTTGTTGGTTTTGAACATGAGACACTTTGCTTTTCGACAGTCCTTTAGTTGTTGTTTTTAAGATATTAAAATGTAACAATTAACGGCTATTTTATTTTTTATGCAGAACATAAATGCTGTGTTTTCTCTCCTTTTACGAATACATCTGTAAAAACAACACAGACACTTACGTATTATTCCTTTTTAAATATCAACCTGTATACGTACTAAATCAAAGAGAAAAAATTGCCTTTATTTAATAAGACTTCAGTTTATTCAGCATTGGCCTCTCTATATTGGAAACCTTAGTGTAGTGAATATTGCATGCAGTTTTTTGTATGTGTTTTGTTTAAGAAAAATAGATTTCCATGCTTAATATTTCAAATACTATTTCAGTATTTTAAGTTTATGTGTTTTTTTTCTAATATGTAACTTTCCCATAAAATCCATGGGATTCAAATGTGAACTCTATCACAAGCAAAAATATATTTTTGACAGAATAAAAAAATTGATAAATGTGGCATCTGTAAAATTAAATTCTTAGAATATTTATATACGAGTTAAACCATAATAATGTTTATAAAAAGTAACAAAATCTAACAAAATATTTGTTATCAGAAATTTTAGTTTGATGCCAATGGATATACATTTTATATGTTTAAGTAATTTAAATTACAGAATCGATCATTTTTCCGTTTTAATTTGTTAAACTCATGAAGGAAAAAAAAGAGAACCAAACTAATATTCAGAACAGTCATTTTTCTAATGTAGAACGTTAGATCGCAATGATGGTAACAAGAAATCTAAAATTCGTGTAACGACAAAGGATAAAGAATACCCACAGACACTTCTTAGACAGAAATGGTTTGAGTTTATTAGCTATGTTGAGAACTACAGATTGCAGATATTTTGGGTTACTCTTTACTCCTTGGTTACAGTGGGAATCTTCGTTGAAAGAGCATACTGTAAGTGTGATAAGTTTGTTAAGCTTTACAAATTGAACATTGTTCAAAATATTCCATAAGAGCTGAGCTATGTTCTGGAAAACAATATATGCTTGCCATCTTATACGATATTGCAGCCATATCAACGCGAGAACAAGTGAGAAAATGTATAGGGTTTAATTAAAATAATAAATATATTATTAAAGTCAGAGTCGAACAAAGATGATTCTCCGTGAGTTGGAGACGAAAATGGTTATCCTTAAAGACGCATCCGCCAAGTGGAGGGATTAGCATAAGTTCGTATAACTTGTTTCCCAATCCACATAAATAAATAAGTTTAAACTACATTAAAATCAGAGTGAATATTTAAAGATAAAATACAAAAGGGAATAAATGATAAAAATGGTATCACATGAAAAACTTTGAACAGATAATCCGTCTTAGTATTTTGAAATTTTATTTTTGTGTTACTAAAAATGGTATCACATGAAAAACTTTGAACAGATAATCTGTCTTAGTATTTTGAAATTTTATTTTTGTGTTACATAATATGGAATATTAGTATGACCTTTTCTTATTTTTACCGTCTTAGTATTTTCACAACCCTGTCTACCAAATTTTCTATTTTTCAGAAGTATGCACTTAAATAATGAATTATCAAAAGTTATTATGAATGATTACCATCTACTTTCCTTCCAGATTATTCTGTAGACAGAGAACATGGTGGGCTAAGACGTATCGCTGGTTATGGTGTAACAATTACACGTGGTGCAGCCAGTGTTATGATGTGGGCATATTCATGTTTACTAGTTACAATGAGCAGGAACACTATAACCTTTCTAAGGGAGACATTCCTGCACAGATTTATTCCATTTGACTCGGCTCATGCTATGCACAAGTTCATTGCTTTTATAGCTCTGTTTTTCACAGGTAATTAATCATTTATTATTCTTTCATAAAGTATTCCGTAACTATAGTTGAAAGATTAAAAGGGACTCACATGAGTTCAAAATGAAGACTGGAAAATCTTCAACGAGTTTTTAAAATTCACGTCTTTCCCGAGTGGAGCGCAGCGGAACGAGGACAAAGACGCTGAATTTTAAAAACGAGTTGAAGATTTTCCAGTTCTTCATATTTGAACGAGTGTAAGTACCTATTTCTTCCATAAAAACAGGGGTTTTAAGCCTCGCACACCAATGTATTTTTAGTATGAACAACCGAAAAGATATAGTGACGTTATGTTTAATTGGTCAAGAGTCACAATAATCGAATGTATTAAGGATTCTCATTGGATGTCATACCGAGTGAAGACGAGCGCACGTGAACTCGTCTTCACTCGGTCGTCTCAACTCGAAAACGGCCATTTACGGAAGAAACTAAATTCATAGACAACATATAACTTTTTACAATTGATAAAAGCATCTTCACTTTTTAAATGTATATCTTATTGTTTCTTATAAAATCTCATGAAATAATACGTGTTTGAAAGGATTTTATATACATGTTATATTTAAATATTTGAAGGCAGGTTATAAGTATGTTAATGACTTATGACTTTGTTCAATTTTTCCAGTGACCCATTGTGTCGGACATGGTATCAATTTGTACCACATCAGTACTCAACCATCCTCCGATGCTAACTGTTATTTTAGAGAATATTTCAGAGCGTAAGTCATTACATATGGCTGGAAACGGAATTTGAAGTAACACAATTAGTAAAGCCTTTCATACATTTTGTAAAGAATCACAATTAACCTTGTTTGAATATACATGTATTTGTATTGACAATATCAAGAGAATGTAAATAATAAGGACAGATAAAACCGAGAATGAAAATATAAAACTACAAAAAAGACCGAAAACATAAAATACTATGCTCAAAAGATGCAAGCAGTTTACAGCTCCGGGTACAACCTCCGTGAGAAAGTGATTCTTTAATTTTTGAAGAATCTTATAAGAGAAATATGTTTCCATTAGATTTGGATATAAATTAAATTAAGAAAGTGAAACAAATATTTTTCTATTTCATAACAGTTGTCTTTGTCTTTGTTTTACAGGACGCATGTTCTGGCATCTTTCCAATTCTGGGCGTTCAATACAATAACTGGTAATGTATATATTAGATCATTTATACGTCTACCTTAGGAAAGGATGATCTTCTATTGATTATAAATGAAAAAATATATATCCTATATTGTACAGTGTAGATGAAATATTTAAATGTGCTTAGATATCATTTTTTCAAATCTCATCTGTGTGTATTTTACCAGACAAAAACGTGAATATATATCCAATTTTTCCAATGCATTTCTTACAATTTCTCTTTAGGAATGACTGGAATAATTTTGACACTTATCGTGATTGTGATGTACGTATTTGCAATGCCATATTCACGAAGAAACCTGTTTAGAGCATTTTGGATTACGCATAGCATGTACATCCTCTTGTATATTTTCCTCATCATGCACGGTCTTGGACGATTGGTACAGAACCCGTTGACACATTACTATTTGCTGGGACCACTTGTTCTTTATGTGTTAGATAAAATGTTCAGTTTGAGTAGGAACCAGGTTTTGATAGAAGTTAGACAAGCTGAATTACTACCATCAGGTATGGGTCTATCAGTTGACAATCTTAATTTAATATTAATCTACTTATTATAATAATTAAACATTTAAAAATTTGTTTGTAACATTGCAGAAAAGAAAATTAACATTAATTAAACCATTGAAACAAGATAAGTTAAATGTTTCGTTGAAAAAATTATTTCTCCGATTTCTGTTTTAAATGATTGTTGCAAATACGACTATTTGCACCTGTTTATTTATCAAATATTTTAGATGTAACAGCTTTGAAATTCAGACGACCGCTAAACTTCGAATACAAATCAGGACAGTGGGTACGCATTGCATGTCTATCTCTGGGAGAATCTGAATACCATCCATTTACACTGACATCCGCTCCTCATGAGGACTTTTTGAGTCTACATATTAGAGCAGTGGGACCCTGGACAACGAATCTCAGACGTGTTTATGATGCAAATAATATAGCTGAGGGTGGAAAATATCCAGCTGTAAGTAGTGTGTTGACGTATTTATCACTTTGTTGTACTTCTTTTCCCGGTGGATCTAAATATTGAATACAAAAGAAAAATACTAAAATTTTTATTGTTATTTTGCTAAGTGACGCCGTGAAATTGATGACATCATTGAACATCGGAAGTAAAGGTATTATTCATATGAAACAAGAAGAATGATACTAAAATTTATTTTTAAGTAACATCAATGGAAAATTTACAGTATAGTGATACAAATTTATATCAAATGTAAAATTTGTGCAAGTATTAAAAGTAAAAATTTTGAAAAAAAAATCATGAATGCTGGGTAAATTATTCAAAATAAGGGATGTGATGAAACATACAAATTAACATCAAATCATTTAAAAACGCACGCGCTCAGAAAACTAGCCATGAAGAAAAAAACCAAAATATTGAAGCAACATGAAGTTAGTAGTTTGATTTGTTTGTATAAAGTGGTGGTATTGCATTAATATTTTGGAAGATCATTTGTGACTTTTCAGTTGTACGTGGACGGACCTTTTGGTGAAGGACACCAAGATTGGTATAAATATCCGGTGGCAGTTTTAGTTGGTGGAGGAATTGGCGTGACTCCATTTGCTTCCATACTGAAAGACATTGTTTACAGATCTAAGTTTCCAGTCAAGTTTCCTTGTCAAAAGGTACGACATTTTAAAGAATACATCATGTGTTTTACTATCTGAATGTCCAGTTTTCTAAAACATTTTCATAAAATATGAGTAACTAGATAGAGGCTGTCGTTGGAAACAGTTATCCCCGCATGAGCAGAATTTCCGTTTTTCTTTCGTATATGCGTGTAATTCATTGATTTATTAATACGTCAACACAAACGAATGTGACGTTGTTAAAACAGGATTCTGAAAACACAACCCGCGGCCTCAAACGTTAGAGGGGTGTTAAAATCATATTTAATGTTGTTTATCAGATGTGACATTTGGAAAGGAATTTATGAAATTGATATGTAATATTATATTTCCATATAGGTGTACTTTCTATGGGTAACACGAACCCAGAAGCAGTTTGAATGGCTGACAGACATTATCCGGGAAGTTGAGAACAACGACATCAACAATTTAGTATCGGTTCACATATTTATTACTCAATTTCAGCAGAAATATGATCTAAGAACTACTATGCTGGTGAGTTTTGTTTTTTATAATAGTTTATCAGAACTAGACAACTGCCATCAATTCTCAAATATAATTCAGGAGCAAACATATATAAATCTTGGATTATACATATTCTGAAACCAGAAGGGGGCGATAAATATGGAAATGATCGAAAGTAGATTCTGATTCAACTGTTCAACATAGCAAATGCACAGACAATAATTTTATAACTGTGGGTATTGTTGAGAAAGATATCAAATGGCTTAAGATAAACTTGGTGGGATTAATATCCTGTTTGCATATATTAAACGAATTATTTTTTCTTACAGTATATATGCGAGCGCCACTTCCAGAAAATTGCTGGAAAAAGTTTATTTACCGGTTTGGCAGCTAAAACTCATTTCGGACGTCCAAACTTCGAAGATTTTCTCAAATCTCTGAAATATGAACATCCCAATGTAAGTATAGTTTCGCATATGGCTTATCGTTGCAAACCAGACATCGATAGCACGTACCACTTTTGACACACCTACATGTATGAGCGCCTCCCAACAATTTTTGTTTCATCCAATTCTCAATGCCAAAAATGTGGAAATTAGGAACGCTATAAAGCCAAAAATAATCTACAAATTTGAAACCATCTGCGGACAGTGATATCTTTAAGATACTGCTTACTATGTCTCAAAAGTAAAGATAAAACATATTTTTAAAGAATACTATCGCATTACACTAGATAATGATGTAAACAATTCTTTTTTTTACTTCATTTTAAAGTCGATTGTAATTTGCATGTGGTCAATGTGTGGATACAATTTTAAATATAACTATTTTTATGTTGTCTTAGCTTTTAATTTGGTCTTTATGATATTAAGTGTTAAACTAGCTCTTTAGTCAACGAAAAAAAATTTCTTTTGAGTTCCACGATTCCAACAATTTACATTTGATGTATATATATTAATTCATCACCCTTTCGTTGATAATCGTCTTTAGGTAATCCTGTGCATCATTTAACACCTTTTATATATCCAATAATGTAGTTGCAGCCCGGAAGTTGCAGTACTTACAATTTAATTATCTTGCGTATATTTTCTTAGTATATGTGAAAATGATATGTAGCTTCACGTGTCAACAGTGTAATTAACGCGCAATGCTATTTCCATAGGGAGCGACCCCCTCTTTCCCCATTTTATTTATATTTTCCGATACGAATTTTACCTTTACGGAAATAATGATTCTTTAGATTAGGATAAGCACGTAAATTTGCAATATACTAAATAATACATTCCCATTGATATTGTTGGTGAAAAATGAGGGTGAAAAAATACGTGTTTTATTTCGTCCAAATTCCGAAATTTTTTCATGGTGATTTATTGACTGCTATAAAAATACTCGTAGCAGGAAATCGATTTTATAACATATCACCTATATCTTGATTACATTAACAATTTTATCCATATCATTAATATCCAATCAAAAGACGTTCTACTGTTTTTTCCGAGCACTACTTTGGGTGGCTAAAATAGGTGGCATATTTATCGAAACCGAATACACTGGTGATACCTATAGGGAGCCCCATACTCAGAAAAAATCATTTTGGGTGTCATTACATTCCGTGACCTGTATTGCGTTATTCTGTCAAATTTGTCAAATTTCTTTACAATTAATGAAGCGATGCCGATTTTATACATATATTTTGGAGGGTACCCCCCACTCCTCAGTTTTGCGATGTCGCATACTTTACTTATGATTTATACCTTCATCTTCTAATGGACACTTATATTTGATATTGCTATCTCAAGTCATGATTTCATATTTATTTTATATTCAATTATTTATCCTTAAGTCTCGCCCACAAGAAAGTTTGCTGAAAAAATTACACAAAAAACGTAGCATGAAATGTTGGGGTGGACGTCTCTCAAACAGACTATAAGTTGTCATGCGTGGCAATGACCACTTTAACTGAGCTAAATTGAGGGTACACCTTACACAAAAGAAAATAGAATTCTTTTCAGAACGTTTTTGATTATATTAAAGCACTGAAATAATTTTAGTAACAAACATTCACAAGTGAGAATCAGTGGTTTTTTCAACTACATGTATTTTGTCAAATTATTTCGTCTCTTGGCGATATATCTGGCTAATATTTGAAGACGGCTTTATCTTATCTTTGATTAAAAACTATACATTCTCAAATCTTCCCTAGACGACTGTCGTCTGTAAAATATTGTACAGTTTTTACAGTCTCCGGTATAGTCTTCCTTTCTTTCATTGCTCATTGCTGTATCAATCAGTACATTATTTTCCTTTCTTTCATTTTAGGTTAAACAGATTGGAGTTTTCAGTTGTGGTCCACCACCAATGACTCTACAAGTAGAGAAAGCAAAAACAACTGTGAATAAATACGAGGACTTCCCAACATATACACATCACTTTGAAAACTTTTAGTTGTAGTGTCAGTCCCATGAATTATGTGTTAATCAAGACTTTTAGACTTTCCATAGACAAATCTTTTAAGTGTATGTCTTTTGCTCTGGTGTTTTTGCAGAAATCGGTGTACGTTCCAAGATGGGTGCTAGTAACATATATTATTTTATATTATTATACATGTTATTAGATATTATTTTTACACTATCGTCTAATATATGATTTATATGGATGTTTATAAGACAAGAATTTCTTTGCTTTACACAGTGTATATTAGTGTATATTCGTGAAATACATTCTATTTTTCAGATTATCTTTGTTTAAAAAGTGCTTGAACATGCCTTTTCTCTCAATGATTTTTTTTTGTTTTTGTGTGGCTTAATTGTTTTCAATCAAACCTTTTGTGAAAATATTAATTTTTGAAATATTTGTTTTTCATTTGGAAATTTTGATTTTGGATGTTTTGCTTGCAATTTGTTTTTTATATTTTGAGATGTTTTTTTTTACAATCACATTAAGAAACTTGTGTTGTTACATCCTTTATGATTATTTTATTTCATATACATTAAAAGAAATTTTATATGTGTTGACATTCCAAGTATACTATGTAGACAAATTTATAGAATAGACCGGAGAAAGGAATAAACATGTATAGATTAACAAATATGATAAAAAAATCCATTCTTATAGTAACTATTCACTTGCAAGTATTAATTATTTTAAATTATTCTGTGTACATTATAACTGCATTCATTTTGATGCATCAGTGGAGCAAAACTAAATATATACTTTTAATGTTTTAAAAAATCTAAAGGCAGGAAAGAAGACTGTTATATTATCTCCCTTGGATTACTTAGTAAAGAGAAGAAAGGGGACCACATTTCCTCATTTTCAGAAGATGATTATTGATAAAGATTATAGCATAAAAGGGTGAAACAAACGAAGAAATTACTGTGATTTACAAATTTGAAAAGTATGATTTTATAAAGAATTTGATTTAAGTTGAACACAAAAGAATTGCATAAAGTTTTTTGTTATACATTATGAGTTGAATGTTTCTCAAATACCAAACTGTAAAGATTGATATTAAACATTTGCTGTAAATAATATTTATCATAACGTTATTTGTATTTAATAATCCGTTGCCTTTTTTATTCATGATTACGAAAATATCAGTGCTGTAATACATTTCGTTTTAAAATGTAAGTTATTTCTGATTATTTGTAACCCAGTTGTATCTATTTATCATATCATATTATAACACAATGAAGAAATATAATGGATGTATACTACATGTAGTAAATTGGAATTTCTTTATGATTTTAGGCATCACTTGACGTAGGTTATTCGCCAGAATCTTTCCTTTAAATTCATCTCCTCTGGGTCAAATGGGGCCAAACTTTGGTGGAATGGCCATTGGGAGATAATCTTAGACCAGTTTAGTCACAATTACTAAAAATAGAAAAATCAGCAAAAAATATTTAATAAATATCTGCTCTGAAACTGCAAGGACAACTGAGAACGGAATTTGATGGAATTGTCATTGGGTGGTCCTCTTTCAAAATGGTGTCTGTTTCATTCTAAGCTCTTCAACATGGCAACCATTATTATTACTAAAACTATACAAATGTACACTTAAAATCTTGATTCGTCCTTGAAACTACTGTAGCAATTTAATCCAAATCTTGTTGAATGGTCCTTAGGTGGCCTCATTTCTAAATATTGTCTGAGGTCAGTATCATAGAACAATACGGCCACTGCTATTTAAAATTAAACAGCGAAAAGCATGCATATTATACTATGTTTCACGATTTTTGAATGACAGATTTAATCCAGGTGAGCCATTTAAACTCCTGGGAGCCTCTTTAGCAAAAGCAATTGAAATATTCTGATTGTTAATTATAAGTATGCCTTATGAAGATTTGAACAGAAATATATGCATCAATGGAATTTCTTCCTTGAACTGACAGTGAAGCATATACTGAACTCGGTGCATTTTACCTCTTTTCATCTTGTTTAAATAGGTTAAGACAATACGAAGATAAAACTTGAACAAAATTTTACTTGCAAGATATATCATTTCGATTTTCTACAATTATATTAGTCGTTTTACTGTCTTACAGTGCATGAAATTTAATCATTTACTTTCTGTATCTATACAATCCGGACAAGGTGCATTAAGTATCAATCAAAGTTTTGCATATTAATCAGCATTGTGTTAATGAATGAAGGAAAGGGTTAAATATGATGCATTATATTTGTTTGAATAAATACTTTCGAATAAATAATTGCAGTATATTCACTATTCACCGACAATTATTTATTTTTTTTAAATAAAATTACTGGTAATTTAATTGTTCTTGCATATATTATTAGTATATAATCATGATAATATACTAAATTTTCAATATAGCCTGTTTGAAATATATTAGATATTTTACAGAATAACAGTAACATTTTATTATTGTTTGATTATAATTTTATAGATCAGATTGCAGCGTTTTTCACAATCTGAAGTATATATGGACAGACCTGGAGTAGTTGAAAGAAGTGATGGCAGTAAATTACAGTTAATTACATTTTGTGATATCATTAAGTGCAATGTGTGATTATTCCAATTCCCAATTTCATGTAATTTGTTTTAATTAATTACTGGTCTAAAATTTTGTTTTTTTTAAATTAATTCTCAGTTACGTTTTAATTACAATATTGGTCATAAGTTTTAAATTAGCGTGTTAGCTTTGTTATTTAACAACTAAGACTGAAATTAAAGAAGTATGAAAATGCCATAACGTCATTATATATGGATCAATGAGGTCAAATGAATTACACACATAATTATGAAATATCAGTAAGTAGAATTAGGATGATATAAATTCTCATCAAGGCAGTGTAACATGTAAAAAACACTGAAATTAGTTTCAATCTTTGTTGGACATACATGTAATGTCTACTTATTTGTAGCAAGCATGTTTTATCAGTCCATGTCAAAATATGACATGATTTATATATGTTGTAAATGTGTTTGAATATTTAAATGATGCTGAAATGTAATTAGGAAATTGATTAATTACTTATGTAAGGTAATGGTAATTTAAATAATTACTCCAATCATAATGTGTAATGGTAATTTACTTCAAGGTTTCGGGAATGTACATGTATTTGTAATTTAGATATTATTAACTACTTTTCATAGTAATTGACCTCAGGTCTGCATATAGATTTTAAAACGAAAAACTTGTATCATAGATGTTCTTTCATTTTGATATTAGCTTTATTTTTAGCATTATGGTTCATACAATGAATAAATTTATGCTTTCTGTGATCACCACTTTTAGCTTGAACAGACGTGAGGGGAACGAGTCAGGAAATAACGTTTTCATATAGAATGAGTAAATTCTCTCAACTCGATTGAATTGTTGATTGACCTTTGTCTCCATCTGCACCAGACTGATACCCAAAATTTACTGCAGTTAATCAATGGGGAGGGGGCATTAGGAATTTATGTCTCAAGATTAACTCTGGGCTCAGATGTTTTTGTCCATGTAGGTTGTGTTGGGTATGAATCTGCTCTACAGCATTGTTTCGTGATTTTTTAGGCTTTGCATATTTTGGGTCTCAAAACTAAAGAGACATATACATATGGCACGCCGTTGCTATATTTATTCAATTTCGAGATATCTTATTTAGTTAAATAAGATATCTTATAAACTAATTGAGATATCTTAATAATACAATGAGATATCTTATATATTAAATAAGATATCTGATTTATTAAATAAGATATCTTATATATTAAATAAGATATCTTATTAAAATGTTTATAAAGATATCTTATTAAATATATAAGATATCTTATTTAAAATATAAGATATCTCTATTAATTTATAAGAAATCTTATTAACTATATAAGATATCTTTTATATAGTTAAAAATAGAGATATCTTATTAACTTATAGAGATATCTTATTTAACTGGTTATAAAGATATCTTATTAAATATATAAGATATCTCTATAAGTTAATATGATATCTCTATTAGTTTATAAGATATCTTATAAACTTTATAAGATATCTCTATAAGTTAATAACATATATCTATTAGTTTATAAGATATCTTATAAACTTTATAAGATATCTAATAAAGTATATATAAGATATCTTTTATATAGTTAAAAATAGAGATATCTTATTTACTTAATAAGATATCTTATAAACTAAATGAGATATCTTATAAACTTATAGAGATATCTTTTTAACTTATAGAGATATCTTATTTAACTGGTTATAAAGATATCTTATTAATTATATAAGATATCTCTATAAGTTAATAAGATATCTCTATTAGTTTATAAGATAACTAATGGACTCTAGAAAACAATACGTAAAACTATCAGAACAAATTCCCTAAAGATACAGGATACTGGTCTAATGTTTCCTGTTTTCATCTAGGTCAAATGTTATTTTGATGATAACAGTAGGAATTCCACATAAACTAGAGTTTCAGCTATGGTACAATTTACATCAAATAGTAATTCACATGATACGTAACAGGTAGTACCAGAAGATATCTGCAAAGTTTAACCAAACTTCCAAAACAAATTCCTATACAGACAGTAAAAGATTCTTGTCAAAGTAAAGTGTAGAAATATAAAGGGTTGTAAAAAAAAGACAACATCTTCAGGACATGTCTTCTATAAATTCTTTGTGAGTGTTTATATGACTTTTAACAATGAAACCTTTCTAGAAAATGTATATACTCTCAAATATTGATGTGTTATACATGTATTATCATTATCAACATTAAACCTTGACCAGGTAGCAGGCATGAAGAATTTAGACTCGAGGAACACTATATAAGGCAAACCGTGGTTTTTTTTATTAAATAGGTTTAATTAAATGTTATTACTTTATACAAATTAAAGTGTTTCATCAGATATGTACGCTATATCAATCAAACACCAAAATCGACATTGGTTTTTCTTTCTTATTTCGCTGAAAAACTTCACTAGCTATCAACTTTATCTTAATTTTTAAACAAATTTTATCCGAATAGTCTAGGCAGATCTGTTGAGCTCTCAGTCACATTATTTTCATTGGTAATCATTTGAGCTTCTTTTTTCCCAAGAAGCCAATAGGTCTGCTGTAATCCTTTACCCTAAAAAAGTTGAATTATTATAAATTATATATTAATTATTATTCATTTAAATTAATATAAATTATATATTAATAATTAGTCATTTAAATTAATATCAATTAATTATTATTAACAAAAAATAAATCCAAATTCTTCTGTAAGCGAAAGTTACTTGTACTTTTGTGGGAATTTCAACAACCATGTAGTGTTAATCATGTTTAAAATTAGTTTTTTATTTATTTCCGGAAATTTTGACGCATTAGATGATTTTTCACCCCTTTTTGGTCATTTTCGCATTTTTGAATTTTCTCTCAACTTTTTGGATTGATGTTTTGGTTTTCAACATTTTAGACATTGAGCACAACTGATGAGTTGTAAATCGACGAAATGTGCACATCTTGTGCATCAAAACTGGTATCAAAGAATTTTATTCTCAAGATAAATCTCTTCAATGGCTCCATAACATGACAATTGAAGACGGCTATTCGTGCGATAAATTATCTATTTATTGAACTGGGTACATGCTATTCTCAAAAGCTTGAAAATGACGAACATTAAGACAACGCATACAATGGAGATTGACCAATAATTATGTAGCTGACCCTCAAGAAATTATTTTGAAATTTTAGATGTACAGAGCATCCGATCTAAAATTTTGTATTGACCTTCACATTATTAATATTGATAAACCCAAAGATATTTCTACATCAATCATATTATGTAAAGAAATTTGCCTATGCATTTGGATGTGGTAATAATTAAATAGGCTATTAAAATGTTTAAATCATTTTACCTTTATTTCTATTTCTCCTCGAGGCATCATTTCGTACTTTTTTGATGTGGCTAATAATCCATAGGTTTGTTGACTGATGTGAATTTTTAAACCTATAATTACACAATAAATAGTTTTTCGTGGAATTTTCAAAATATGTACATTAGACCAAACAACGTGAATTTCGCTTGCCCATTGTCTGCTTGCGTGTAAAATGTAGCATACCAAAAGTTAATTTTGCCCATTCTGTATAAAGTATGCAAATTTTGTTTCACCCAACCTCTACAGGTGCATACATATATTATAAAGTTTTCTTCAGCCAGCTGTCATCGGGATTTGGAACGAAATATGAAAATTACAATAAACGGTTTGGCATTTACGATAGTGTTAACATAGAAAACTATTTTTTTGTTTAAAGATTTGGCACCGTCAGTTCAAGATTTATAGGATATCCCTTTGATATTTCTTGACTTTACTAATATCGCAAAATATTCAACGAGTGACCGGAAAACACCTTAATTCACGAATGCGCGCGTCGCATGAGGGAATTATTAGTGTTTTCCGGTCACGAGTTGAATATTTTCGATATTCAAATTCTTGCATTAGTTGTACTGTTTATTACATTGATAAAATAGGCAACAAAAGTGTCATAGTTTCTTTAGAACCCTTCCTGAATCTTTCGATGTCACAAACGTCATTTGTTATAGCAACGCCCTTGGCGACGTTAAATAAAAACCGATCTTTCACTTAGTGAAAATATCGAATTATTTTTCACTGGAAACTACGATAAATCATCATGAACAATGTAATAACTAATAATAAAAAATGCAGCTTTACAGGTTGAGAGTTTTTTTTTCCCATCACCATCAAAGGCTTGTTTGTGCACGAGATTTCTGTGTGTTGTAGAGAACACTAACAATTACCGTAAAAGACTCGTTGTATAGCTTGCGCTTTTTACTATCCACATTTTCGTCAAGATTTGGTTACTCACCTGTAAAGCATTTTACTACGTGAAGAAAATAGTAAACAGCACGTGCTACAAGTTGCGACAAACAAAACCTTTTAGTTTAAACATTGAAAATACGACGTAAAGCGTGCTCAGTTTAAACACTTTTTTTGTGCAAATTATATTTAGAAATGTTTGAAATTTACACATATGATGAAAAAATGATAGACAGACTTGAAATACATACACATTGTAATGGTGTAAAGATGGGGCAAAGAAGGAATTTAAAAAAAGGCAGGACCAAAAATCCTCAGGAAAAAGGCAGGACGAAAAATGAACTGGGAAAAAAGGCAGGATACCCAGAAAAAAAGGCAGTCTCAAAATTTTGCTGAAAAAAGCAGGACTTCCATGCCCCCCCCCCCATAATATTTCTCTTGGTTACCTTCTGTGCCCCTATCTATTCATTGATGACATAATTTTTTTTTATATTTTCCGACAATGACTATGTATTATATATAAATTTTTATGCATTACTATATTCGTTTTATTGACAGACTTTACGAAACAAAGATTCATATTAAAGTGCATTGAATTACGGGACCTTCCGCGTCTTGTCTGCCCCAGTGGGCTTGAAATTCAGGATACTACAGATACACCAAAGTCCGCTTCATATTTGGATTTGTTTGTTGAAATAGACTATGAGGGGCGTTTGACGACAAACCTTTATGACAAACGTGACGATTTCAAATTTCCTATTGTTAATTTTCCCTTCTTGGGTGGCGGTATGCCGGCGTCGCCTGCGTGTGGCGTCTGCGTTTCTCAGCTTGTCCGGTTTTCGGGGCCATGCGTGGGTTGCCCTCACTTTCGGCAGGGGGATTGCTGCTGTCGCAAGGGCTTCTTAACCAGGGTTTTGTCAGGGATAAGTTGATGTCATCACTTAGGAAATTTTAGGTCGTCATCACGAATTGATTGTCCATTACAGTGTTCCAATATCTAAGATGATGTTGGACCTGTTCCCACTGTCTTAACCTTTCATGTGCCTCCACCAATTTGTGACTTCCCCTGTATTGACTTTGTTGAACTTCACAACGGGTGCCGTATGCGGAGCAGGAACTGCTTACCCTTCCGGAGCACCTGTGTTCACTCCTGGTTTTTATAGGAGTTCGTGTTGTTCATTTTTTTTAAGTTTTCTATGTTTATTTGTTGTGCTTGTGGTTGTTCATTTGTCTTCCCGGTATTGTCTGTCCAATGGATTGTGTTTTTTGATTTCTCCTTAGGTATATTTGTCCTTTCTCTTTTTACAAAAAAATTGGCCTTGGCTATTGAGAAATTGTGAAATTCTACCTTTACGATAAATACAAGTGGTAAAAATAACTATAAAAGGTATCCGAAAATGATTTGCCCTTGTTTTTAAACTCTTTTTGATCATGTCGAAAAGAAAAGCCTAGAGTGTCCTTCGATTTCTTCATATTTTTTATCAAATGTGGAATCTTCACTTTTAATATATGTATTAAAGGACAGTAAATTGATGGAGTTTTTATTTCAAATTCATTATTAAATGTATACTACATTTCCATTTTACTTCAACAGGTGTTGAATATCTGTCTGTTTACCTCGGCCGACTTACATCACGAATTCTATTGTTACGCCACTTTCACAGTATACGGAAAATCACGTGCAAATATAAGCCTTTTATGGTGATCGCTATTACCCATATTTGGATACGTCACTAAGGCGGGGATTTGCAGCATTTATTGCCACGACTATAATAAAACGTTTCAGTGCATTTCGAGGAAAACCACTAAGTCACATGTAGACCGTTAGAAATTGACATTACTCCTCAAATTTACATCACAATTGTATTGTTTCAAAAATTAAGCAAATCATCAAGAAAAAATTTTGTATAGAATAGAAATCGGGTTCAAGAGAAAAGTAGAATCAAATAACGTTTTACTTTATAGAGTTGGAACCATACTTTTAACCATGTACTCTCTATGGTCAACCAGGAATAGATTTGTTCTCTGAAGTAGTTCAAGATTACGAAAAGATTTGTTTAATTAATAACTTATATATAAGTTAGAGGGGATAAAGTTTTACAATTTTTTTCTTATTAATTGAAACCCTTTGCTTGAATAATGATGACCAGAACAGTCATGGTCGGACTTTGGTCTCCATGGTAAATAATGTCATACATGAATAATGCGACAACGATAGTATAAGAAGCATCATTAAGCATTTTGTTATTTTGTTTTCTTGCGCAATGAAAATAATGATTACATTTATACCTACATATTTAAACATTTATTAACCCGAGGTAAGTTTTAATTATAAGTCTGGTGTACTAACCCTCTCCATACGACTCCATTCTTGAGGCAGTGTTGACAGTATCACCGAACAAACAATACCTTGGCATTGTTCTTCCTACTACACCTTTATATAAAGAACAATAGAAGAAAAACACGTAAAATATTTTACAATACCAGATTAACCTTCAAATATTTAAACACGTTTGCCAGACTCTAACAATAAAACTCGGATTATGTGTGTACTGCTTATGCCCACTGCATGAAAAAGCAATTTCGTTAGACTCACGACTGAAACTTTGAAAAGCTATACATTTTAAAAACTGTAAGAACTAATTGCTAGATTCCTGATAAGGCCAACTTTTCTCGTAGACGGAATTCCAGGTGTAATTACATCTTCGAGGTCTTGCAGTCAAACAGCAATGATACTTCATTTGATAGTAAGTAATAAACATGTATAATTATTCGAATTGATTTCAATAAAAAAATAAAGAACTTCCTAATCCGTTTGATTAACTTTGTTTATGTAAAAGTCATTGCTAAACAGTTACTGGATCTAACTTCATATCATGAACTGAAACTGAGAATTTGTTATAATCAACCAGACATGTGGCTTTTAAATATTTAGGTATTTTGGGAAAGAGAAATCTTTTCAAAAACATTATGCACACTAAACTCAAAATCGACTAAAAGAAATACATCCGAAGACTTTTAATGTTTAATGTAAAAAAGTCTACCTGCAGCACATGATCCTGAATGAAGTCCAATTCTTAATTGTAGTTTATATTCTGACCGAAAACGTACTTCGAAGTTCTGTACAAATCTACGCAAACCTATAGACATATCTGCTATCTCTTCAGCATGTTTTAAACCATTTCTTACAGGAAGGCCACTTACTACCATGTAAGCATCTCCAATTGTTTCCACCTAAGAATATATTTTAAGAACAATAATAGGAATGTGCTGAATTGAAAAGTATCTCTTCTCCTTTGACGGCATATCACCCCCTTTTGGATATAGTCATCCATCTAATAAAACTGAGGAGTAAAATGTGAGAATGACATTCTAAGCAGAGTAGAGAAAAAATCCAGACCAAAATCAGGTTCCAGAAGAACCTTCTGTGGACTGCTTTAGGTTATTTAAGAACCGATAGACGGAACCCATGAACAAAAAATAGATGATCCAGGGCCTTAATATTAACATAAGTTGTTACAAAATAATTATTCGTCATCTATACTATCGTTTTAAATGATAGGTATGACAACGAATAAAGAGTTTCCACAATATGGCGAGAAAATGATCTTTAATCCAACCAAACAAATATAAAAGTTAGAAAAACAGATCATATGCACTGAAATCAGCAAAAGCCAGGCTGAACTGGGGTGATCTAGAAAGAAAAATAATTCCTATCGTGCTGTGGCAGTGAAACCATCATTTCTGGAAAACGTCGAAATCTATTTAAATTTATTTTTGCTAATATCCACATCGCTCGCTAACCATTTAGCTATAGAAAACATATGAACGTCAATATCAACATATCGAAATGGATAACACATTATACAAACCTTCCTCTTTGTATGTATGTATGTATCATATTGTTATTTTTCTAGTATTCCTCAATACAAGTATATGATTTACTTACTTTGTATACATCGTAATAGGCTATTATAGAATCAAATCCAGTGTATAGATCATTTAATAAATCTACAACTTGAATTGGAGATGATGATGACGAAAGTGTAGTAAAACCAACAATGTCTGAGAAATATATGGTGACAGAATGAAAAATTTCTGGTTCCACATTCATTCCTGCTTTCAACTGTTCTGCGACTACCCTAAAATAGGAAGCAATATTAAAGAAGTTTTCATATGATTAAGGTCGGTACACTTTGCGCTGATGATTTTATCAAACCATGATAAATATTGTTCAAGTACCTAGTCATTAAATTGCAAATACTCTTAGCAACATCTACACAAAGAAACGCATACCGTTCTTATATCCGGTCTTTGCTTTATGGATGGACGGTTTATTGTTTTATGTACAATGACAATTATTACGTGCATATCAGGACGAGAACATGTTGATGTAATATAAATATGAACCCTGCTTTGTACTATACCTGAACTTTTAACGTGCCACATGTAGCTTGCGAGATAATAGCTCATAGGACATGTTACTCAACGCGGACACATATTCTTACACGACCAGTCATTGCGTGCTTGGCTGAGAAACAGCAAATACCAAGTTTAAAGTCGTTTGTTTGACTGTGGGGGCGGACCGAACATGGCCCGAGACCACAGTTAATTCGCATCAACTCGTTGTCCACGAATATAGTTCCCCATATTTTATAGTGCATTTCTTCCATTTTAATTTTCCTCACTTCCTGTTTCCCTTTTTAAAGTATCCTAGTTAACATATAAAGCACAGGGGTCAAATTACTTTTTTAACAGTTTTTTAACAAAAGTATGTAAAAGTTGTAATTTGGTGACTGTCAAAATGACCTAATTTCAGGATAATAGGGGCTATGTGAATGATAACTATACCCCTTAAAGACATTTTAGGTGTTTTCTTGAATTTGCAATGGTAGAATTTTCTAAAATTTTGATATATTTTCCAGTTATAAGTGTACATTGAGTAAAAGAAATATTATAAAGTTTGAGCTGGTGTAATTTTTTTAATTTGACTTCATACTAATATGAAAATGCACTATGAAATAATTTTGTTTCGGGCAACATACGACCTTCCGTTACTTGCACACATAGAAATAATGTAAACGGCCGATTAAATCAATATATATATACCATTTTATTTGAAAATAATGAAGAAAGAATGGGTTTTGTTCTGTCATTATGATATAAAAATTATATGACATCGATTCGATGCAAATAAAAGCCAATTTCTAAACTGTTGCCTAAATGACCATTTTAGGATAGCAATGCTCGAACAGCAAAATATATGAAATATTAGCTGGTAGAATATTGCCATCTTTGAGACAAAAATCAGAATTATAGGTTTTCTAAGTCAATTTCATTCTTTTTATATTAAACCTGAATGTAGCTACTATGTCAACAAAAATGTAATAAAGGAACGATAAATAAGCAAAAGATAAAATACAGATATCTGTACTGTGAGTGCATTAAAGTCAAAATAATCGGGTTAACATCGTAAGGCTATTAACTGAATTTTTTTTAATTTAGATATCCGTTTTATAATCTTTGTTTACAATGAACGAATGTTGATAAAGAGCAACCAAATACATATGTATGTTGAAAGAGAGAAGAAGAAAAAACAAAAACCTTTAGAATGATATGGGAGAGATAGAACTATGTAGAGATATAAATATCAAAAAAATTCCAATTTAAGAATATGAAACGGGAAATTCATAAGCAAAATTTAGATATAAGACATACAGGAAAGTGGGGAGCGAATATCAAAAACTTATATCAAAATAATACATAAATATATCAAAGTAAAGAGAACTGGAACAAGCAAAAAAAACTGATTCTCAAGATATACAGATTTCGTCGATCTACCACTCTTCAGTTGTACCAAGGGCCTAAAATGTTGAAAGGTTATGTATATGTATGCCTTTTGCCTAGAGAGATGTCGTTGTTACATTTTGTTTAGGGGGAGGGGATTGAATGTACTTTGGAGTGTAGTTTTAGGGTTGTTCTCTTTGTTACATTTTCGCCACATCGGTTTTTAGTTGCACTGAAGGTAAACATTTTTAATATCTCATATGTTATTGATTTTCACTTACTTTGGGAGCATTTGGTACAATAATATATCGGTTTTCTTCTTCTCATCTAGTAATGCGGCCGTTCTACTTTCTACAATCTCTTCAAGGTTGTTAGCGTATTTCTCCAACATCTGCACCATGTGATCAAATATGTTTGTCTTTCTTCAATAAAATGTTATACTGTGTATATTATTATTTTTTTTATCAGTTTCTTATTAAATATAACAATGTGTATGCTTATATCAACATTCGAGGTCTAGACATCTACCTGATCCCTGGAAATATAAGGCAGAATGCTTTTTTGTCAGATGTGTTTCCCTCATGTCTCAAAATATGGATGTTTTGTCATGACGAGATATTTTCAATAAACATTCTATAATACAATTTCGATGCACTTCTATATTTATACTTTAACAAATTAAATTTGTTCAGAAGAGCTCGAGGCAATAAATATGGAAAGCAAAAATATAAAACTAGTAAAATATTGTTATTTAATTTTTCCTCTATACATAATGATTTTGCTTTTATTCAAGGTAAAATTATATACCAAATACAATAATGAACATATGTGAATTTCTATGATATATAAAACGGTATTTGTTGGCCATTAGACGTCAGAGAATAATTTATTTAAAACTGAAAATATTATGATACTCCCCTAAATCATCAAGTATCACTGTTTTAAGGCTTTCAAATTTGTTTTCATAAAGATCACGTACAGAATATATATGGTTTACTTCTTTAACATGTTTTTGTCTTTAATTAAAAAGCTTTATTTCATGAACCGGCACAAGAAGGATTACTATCTCAAGCACTGCTGATGAGTTGTCAGTCAACGAATTGGCCCTACAGTGCATCAAATTTATTTCGGTATTTTGTGATACGTTTTATTACTACCACTGGGTCTATGTCACTGCTGGTGGACTGTTAGTCCCCGAGGGCATTATCAGCCCAGTAGCCAGAACATTTGTCCTGGCATGATTCATTACTCAAATGCCTTTAAATTTTCCGTTCAAAATTTGACAAAAATTACCAGAAATTGCTAAGGCTCTTGCTTTTGATGCAGAGGTAAGCCTTAGCAGAGTTTGGATACCTGTTTGTTTTAATTCTTTTGATTTTTGATGGTTGTGCTTATTAATTCATCATTATATCTTTAACCGGTTTTCCAATATTTTGATCTCGAGCACTGCCCATGAGTTGTCAATCAACGAAATGGTCATACAGTGCATCAAGTTTATTTCGGTATATTGTGATACTTTTTATTAGATTGATAACATATAAAACGGTAAACATGTAGAATAAAATCAGATACCTAAATTCTTTACGTATTTTGCGTATTTCTGGATTAACCTGCATCAAGTACGCTAGTTGCAAAACCTTTGCAAAGCCAAAAAAAAAAAAAAAAAGCATAAACATCAAAACATTGTGAGCAATACAACCAAACGGACCTAAGTTGTCCAGGAAGGTCAATTTTGCCTGAGGGAGTTGAAATCCTACTTCATTATGTCATTGCCGAAGCAATGGCTACTACGGGGGACGATACACTCTGGCGATAACAGCAGATATGATTTTATTTATCTTGTCAAATTAGGTTTGGGAAAATGGTATAAATTCAGATACTAGAAAACCAAATATACACATCATTCTAATAACTGCGTATCTGCTTTTTGTTTATAGAAAAAAAACATTAAAAAAGGTGAACTTGTAAGGTCCGTGTATAAAGCGGCCAAACATTTTTTCGATTTTTATCTGAAAATTGAAAAATGAAATTTGCCACATGCTTTTTCATTTTTCCTTTTTCAATTTTAATTTTTCAATTTTAATTTGAAAATTGAAAAATGAAATTTGCCACATGCTTTTTCATATTTAATTTTTCAATTTTAATTTGAAAATTGAAAAATGAAATTTGCAACTTGCTTTTTCATTTTTCATTATTCAATTCTGATTCAAACAAGAATATCTTTCAGTGAACTTTCCTATTAGGTCCTATGTTTAACGAAGTTCCACTCTGGCAGCCAGCTTCAATCGGACATAATTCTGAAAGAGGACCAATTATTTGACCAAGTTGTCTTACTAAAATGGGAATAAAATACCACAATCCACTTAAAGAAAAGGGTCAAAATCTTAATCTACCTCGAAATCAAAGAACATGTCCTATTTCGAAGACGTAGAAGACGAAAAATGTTTTTTTTATATTGTCAAAATAACAAAATTGTACATAATAATATATTTAATGATATAGAAAATCCAAATCTCACCGATACTGAAAAGCTAATGTTCCTGCTAATCCCCTAGAGTAAAAAGAATAGGTCCCTTTATTAAACAGTCTTTGAAACCGAGGAAAAGGGACTCTTAGTTGTCTCATTATATCTTATATCTTATTTTGTATAACTCTTATTTGTCTATTTTGTTTTTGTCACAAGCTTTTCTTTCTTATAAGAAAAAACGTGTTATTTTTATTTTGTTTAAATGTTTCTTCTAATGCTCACACAAATCTGTGAACGCATCATTAATGTTCAAGAACTAATTCGGTTTAAAAAAATTACCTTCCACGACAGTGTTTTGTTATTTTCTCTTTGACAACACCCAAGGACGGTCTGTAAAGTGGGTTTTCATTCCAACATTGTTCCATTAGTAGCTTTACTGTTTTTGTTTGTTCATCACAACTATTTTTTTCTTCTTTATAGTTATTCAAATATGGACGAAATGGCGGATCTGTAGATGACATTATCTGAATGATTATATCTGGAATAAAAAGAGAATGCCAGAACCCTGGAAACCTAAGTTAAATGCAAGATTTTTAAGGGATTTTTGCATTAAATACAAAAATGGATATATAGTAGGAAAAATCAATAG
This sequence comes from Mytilisepta virgata, assembly GCA_028015205.1. NCBI lineage: Eukaryota > Metazoa > Mollusca > Bivalvia > Mytilida > Mytilidae > Mytilisepta > Mytilisepta virgata. The sequence continues at coordinate 36,491,416 of CM051517.1, forward strand.
TTTTATACCAATATAAAACCAAAACATACAAGTAATGATTGTGCTCGCAAGCGAAGCACATAAGTCCTCCCGTTATGGCATAATGTTCGAAGACAGAAATCACCCTGCAATATCATAAACTACGTGGAAACCAAATTTCGTCTAAATCGAAGCATGTTGAATTTTTCCGCATTTGGGCGGCCATTATGAAAATGGCGGCCGATGGAAAATCTTCGATGACGGAAATCACTTCGTAATATCATAATCTACTTAGAAACTTTTCAAAATGGCCGCCGATGGAAAATTTTCCAGGACGGAAATCATTTTCCAATGTCATAATGTACTTGGTAACCAAAATTTCGTCCAAATCAGAGCATGTTGAAATTTCACGCATTTATGGCTAGCGGCCATTTTGAAAGTTCAAAAACTTGTATGCGCCTCGCCAAAGGTCGACCTACTTTTGTGTCTAGTTTCGTTAAGGTAGTTTGATTCGTGTTCGAGAAAAAGTGTGGACAAAGTTAAGAAGAAGAACTATAACTAGAATTGCAATTTCAAGCAATAGCAAATGTCGCCCATGGCAGCCATTTTGAAAACCACGTATTTCGATGATGGAACCTTGGTCGCCATCCCAGACTTAGCCTAGATATTAATTTTCGTTGAAATCTGAAAATGTTCAGTTTTTCGTCATTAGATATTTTTTAAAAATGGCTGTCAAACGTCCCCAACCCATTTTTTTTCACGAACATGTTCTACTAATCATGCTTTACAAAAGTATAAAGTTTCATGACATTCTATGGTGCAGTTTTTGAGATATGAAAGTTTCCAAAATTTTTCATACTTTTTTCCGTTTCCAGGGCAACGGCGGCCATTTTGAAAAATTTTAATGTTACAAGGACAACTAGACTTGGTGATCATCATTACTGTGAAGTTTCATAAAGATTGTTCCAGCCATCTCTGAGAACTTGTCCAGACATAAAATAGATGGAAGAATTAAAGAAAAAAAAAAAAAAAAAAAAAAAAAACCAAAGGACGGAACAATAACAATATATCGTCCTGACTACGTCTGGGTGCGACATAATAATAATAATAAGAAACGGGGCAAAACAATTCGCGGTCGGGAACATAAATATTAACAGAGATAGTAATGAAAGGGGATACAGGTTAAATGTCGACGAACCACAACCCTGAACCTAGAAGAGACAGCCATGAAATTTCCACTTAGTACAAACACTTATCAATGGTGGGATAAACTTAGGTATATTTCCTTAGGTATATTTGTCCTTTTTATAACTGGAAAAACCACTAGTTACCTAAATTACAATGTTTAATTGTTGTTGTGTGTTGACCTTAGTACGAGTAGTCGTTAAGGATAAAAGTCAATACGTTTATATCTTTTTTTTCCAATAAATACAGTAATTCCAGTTAATTTTAAAGAAAATACTAGTATTTTCCTTATAATAGTACCTACGTAACAAATAAAAAAAAAATATGCTTCTTTATATTTGTATACTAATTTAACTCTTGGTAGTAAAGATAGTCATCCTCGAACACATAAAAGAAAGTCTTTAGAAGTTAATTTGTTGAAATCGCCCACATGAAAACCTGTTCCCTTTACAAATAAATTATTTGGTACTTGTATCTTAACATACAATAAGAAAAAAAATCTATATCAAAACGTTCAATATACAAAAATATCATACACACCTGAAATTTTACACAAATCCGTATGTTTGAGATTTACAGATTCAAATGTCTAGAATGTTTAAAGGGTCAATGCTTATTATTTATATCAGCTATGTTGTTAAAGTGCTGATAATGCCTCTATGTCGGCTGATTCTAGTTGTGTTTTACAAACCTTTTGGTGAGTCTTGATTTGTGTCGTAAGGCTCTGTTCTAAACAAGATTTCATATAGTATAATACCAAGACTGTAAATGTCTCCCTTTTGTGAACCTCTCCGAAATATATCTTCTTTGGATAAATGTTCAGGAGCTGTCCAAAACTGGCCTGTTTCAATAAAATATTTTAGGAATAAAATCATGATATCCCATATACTATATTAAAGAATGTCTCCCTTTAACATTCAGAGATTAACTTTCACAGTACAATTGGCCGTTTTCAGCATATAACAATACAAACTATATACATGTTCACATTAGGTCCGTTTAACTATTTAATGGAAACGCAGACTTTCATTCTGTGCCCAGTCTTATTACTGAGTCTTGCACTGGTTCTTATCATTAGCGATGCATAATCGAAATATTTCAGCATTGGCGTATGGATGGTTTAGTCTTAGATTCCACTGACATTAAACGGTCTTTTATAGAATAGTTTAGGTAAAATTCCTAAACAGTACGGGGCGCCGAATGCGACTTGAACTTTTTGTAATCAAAATCAATTTTGTGTAGACAAAATTTAATTCTGTCATAACAAAATCATTTTTGTCTTACAAAACTATGTGATACAGACTTGTTTTATGAGAACTTCAATTTCGTAATGACAAAATTCATTTTTGTCAAGACAAAATTCAATTTTGTCAAATAGGTATGCAAATATAAACTCATTTGCATACAAAATTGACTTTTGTTACCTGATATGGAAACTAAAACACAAAAGTCAATTGTAATGACAAAATTCATTTTTGTCAAGACAAAATTCAATTTTGTCAAATAGGTATGCAAATATAAACTCATTTGCATACAAAATTGACTTTTGTTATCTGATATGGAAACTAAAACACAAAAGTCAATTGTGTGAGACAAAATTGAATTTTGTGTAGACAAAATTGAATTTTGTTAGACAGAAGTGAAAATTTAACACAAAATTGACTTTTGTGAAAGAAGTCAATTTTGTGTCACAAAAGTCAATTTTGTATGCAAATTTGGATCTGCAACTGAATTCTCTCATCACAATTTTGTAAGGCCTCTCATTGGATATAGTAAACGCAGGTCTCGCAGATTCAAGGACACATCATATGGGTGATGCGCTATTCTGCAAAAGTAAGTAATACCTACTAAAGTATATATGTCAAATATATGACATTTGGTGCAAAATTGATTATTCTAATATGACGTCCTTCTTTTGCTTTAGTGTCAACAAACCCATGTTACTTATGGGATACACGTGATTGACGTCACAATTGAACTTCCGACGTCAGTGGTTTTTCAAAAGACGATCGAAAAAAAAATGATGGTGCTTTTTGAAAAAGAAAATTAAAAAAAATAAATAAACATGACCCCTCCTACATAAAGAAGCCTCTGGACCCCCTTCTCCAATTTTAGATTTTTCGGACTCCCAACTTATCCTCCTCCCTTTTCCAGAGATAAATAATCGTACATACATGTTGTATTTCAATGTTTTTAGAAGAAGATATACTGTCTAAATAAACAAAAACAAAAAACTCATGTTTTTAGGTTTATATTTTCCTGACTGAAATAGAGATTACTTTGTTTTATTATATTTTAATATGCTTTTGTGTAATTTCCATTTGTAGGTCAAACTATATTTTAATTTTCAAAATTACGATTGCCTCAACAAGTAGCATGCCTGACGAAGACATTAATATAGACAGGCTACACTAGCGCATCACCCATATGATGTGTCCTTGAACCTGCGAGACCCGCGGTTACTATATCCAATGAGAGGCCTTCTTACAAAATCGTGATGAGAGAATTCATTTGCATACAAAATTGACTTTTGTGACCAAAATGACTGTTGTGACACAAAACTGACTTTTGTGACATAAAATTGACTTTTGTGTTAAATTTTCAAATCTTTGTAACAAAACTCAATTTTGTTTACACAAAAATAAACAGAAAATTGAATTTAGTGACAAAATCTCAGTTTTGTATGCAAATTAGTTCACAGAATCCAAACTAAGCTAATTTGCATACAAAATTGACTTTTGTCGCCCAATTTTCAAATTAGGTAACAAAAGTAAAGTCTGTGATACAAAAATGAATTTTGTATGACAAAATTTAAATTTGTAGTATGCTACAAATTTTGTTAAACTGAACTCATTTTTGTTAAACAAAACTCACTTTTGTCCGTACAAAATTGAATTTCGAGTACAAAACCACAAGAGTCCCGTTCGGCGCCCCGTAAACAGAACCATTTAATAACCATTATCCACAATTTTCTTTTCAACTAATTGTTTGCAGGAGGTATAGGCAAGAGTTCCATTTGGCACCCCCGTAAGTACATCTATAGGCTTATTCCATCTAAGTACATCTATAGGCTTATTCCATATATAGATATGCCTCCGGCTCGTGGATTATTTTCTACGAATCCACACTTATCCATTGTATCTCCTATACTGATCGCGTTGACCTGTGGTCCAAGTGAACCCATTGTATAAATGAACAAGCAAATCTCCTAACCAAAAGTAAGTCATAGAAGTATAAAAATATATTAATTCATGTAAAAAAATATGAATTCTATCTTTTAAATCATTATAAATGACATCTGATTATAAATAAATTGAAACGCCAACAGTGATATACATGTATTAGTCAATCAACACCAGCATTCGAGAATACAAGACGTGTAGATCCACTGGTTTTCTTAAAGTTGTTGTGTTCGTGTTAAAGAGAGAACATTTCTTATCATAGTATATTGCAACCTTTCATTTTGGTTATATAACTGACTGTGTCAATTATTAATTATATGAATCCATTACAATGCATTTTTCTCCCAAAATCGTTTTGTTACACATTTCTGAAAATCTCCTTCCATGTACAATCTAGTACATTTTCAGTCTAGTAAACTGACAATAGTTTTCTGGTAATAGCGAGCGCAGGGAGCGGTATAGGAGCATATGCATTTTCTACATATGGGTCATTTAAAAAAATCTTTGTTTAATGAGAGCAGCCATATTGTGCTACATACTAAGGCTAGAAAAAATTCGTTCACTGGAATCAAGTAAAGTAAGGGAAATAATTTGCTTCGAATTATAATTTTAGAGTCAGAATCGTGATACCGGAAATGAGGGCTAATATTGCTGTGCTCGCATCATTGGCCACGCCAACAGCATATTTAGACTGACTTTATGCTTTACTAAATTTATACACTTCTCCATATAACATATAACAATATATGTACAGGTCATCGATAAATGACAAGTAACACTGCTTAAATCAACGACAAAGACAGTTTAATATTGATATAAGTATGAGTTTCGGCAGAGCAGCAACGTTGAAGATGCACGACACATATTGTCTGAAAACACCAGTTCGTGTAAAGTATTTTGCCTAAATGCTACTTATTAGAATAATAAGAATTTTTGTTGATCGATCTATCTTTTTTAAATCCCAAACACGATTCTGAAAGGGAATTTCCAATAGAAAAATAATTTTAATTAGGAAATTGAAATATTGAATATGTGTAATGACTAGTTTAAACCTATTCTAAACTGTTTAAAACACTTTTTTAGAAATAGTTTTGATTCAATAATATTCTGCTTATTTGCTTCAACCCAGGGAATTACCTACCCTTACGGAGCACCTGAGTTCACTCCGTGTTTTACAGGAGTTTTTTAGTTTTCAGTGTTTATTTGTTGTGCTTCTAGTTGTTCATTTGTCTTCCAGGGTTTTGTCTGTCTAATGGATTTGGGTTTTTTGGATTGCTCCTTAGGTATATTTGTTTTCTTTCTGAAAATCCCAAAGAGTTACATGTATCTCCATTTTACACAATTGTTGTTTCTGTTAACCAGATCTTAACAATATACATGTATGATAAGATCAATTGCCCCTGACAAAAATTGATAAAGGTGCTTAATATTGATTATAAGAAATCCATTACATAAACCGAGTATATCCTTACCCGCTTTTCATTATAGGGTTGTGTTTAGACAGTTTACATGATTTTTTAGTTTTGTTATTTTGGAATTTTGAATAAACAACAAAATGGATAAGGCTCAATATTCTGATATATTGAATTCGCTAACAAAGTACCTGATATGAATGTTATCATTTTTACAAATGTAATAAATAAGATAGAGACGGATACAACGTTAATGTGCACAAGGAATTAAGCATTAATCCATTAAATCGTTGTTTGATGTAGTAGGAAGACATCTACGGGATTCTATTTCATTTCATTTGACTGATCTCTTAAGCTTTGTGTTTTTTAACCAAAAAAAAAAAAAAAAAACATATTTTGATTCTATCATTTGTATAGTCAATGTATTTTATACATTTAGATTAATCACATTTACATCGATAACACATCCGACTTTTTTCCTTTTACGAATATTTACCTTAGATACTACAACATCAAACACAACATCTAACATACTGCTATAAAGCTTATATTCCGATGGCGAGTGGTATCTATTTGAAAAGTTTATCCTAGCAAGCCCAAAATCTGTCAGTTTTAAGATCCATCTATTATCTACTACACAATTGCTACTCTTTAGGTTTCCATGGTATTTCAAAGCAGTGTTGTGGATGTAACAAAGTCCCTACAAAATGGTCAAATATATCGTTGGAGTTCACATTGCAAATATTTTTGCGTTGCTAATTCTGATTCTTTTTAGTTTACCGAATGTTTTGAACTCTTTTGGTTGCGTCTTTGTGTTATTTGTCTGCTATGTTAGTGTTCTTTTCTTTGAATTGTTGTCTTTTAGAATTTGCCATTATATGTTGCTTTGGTTTTGTTTTGCCTACATTTACAGTGTTTTGTAAATTGTATTAATGAGAACCGAGTCTAATCTTATTATATCAAGACAATATTTTGTATAATATGAATTATCGCTGAAAGTGTAAATTCTAATGAAACGTAAAATGTAATATGTAAAATTAAACGTGAAATACACGCATAACTGAAGATGTCTAACCTCATCTGTGAGATTTTGTATTCCGTACCAGTTGATAAAATACTGAACCTAAGCCGTAAAATATTTGGAAAGAAAATATTAACAAAACCTATCAAAGAAGTTTATGTATTTTCGCCCTTTGCGAATGTCCATGTTCACGACAATTACAAAAATTTGAAATATAGACACTATGGACTGGAGTTGTTTGTGTGCTTCCGCTCATTGATTTATTCATAATTGGTCTATACTTGCATGTAAATAGAATGCAAACAATCGTTAATGTGAAGAATTAATAATCACATCATCTATGTAGCGTAAATAAAAACTTTTCTTATCTATTAGACCCTTTGAAAACTTGGCCTCATATAAAACAAATTGGCCAAATACCACTCATATTTTTCCCAGTAGGAATTCTAATTGCTTGTTGAAATTGTTTTAGAAAGTCCACACATATACTGTTGACTTGAAATTCAAGCATGTTAACGACATCACTCTAGATTACTCTATAAATTGTATATCTACCTCCCTACTTAACAATCTTTCAAGAGGTCGGATTTTGCCCGTTTTCAAGCTCATACAAATAAAGTCATGATTTCATACAATGTAAGTATATTGTCTGTGTAAATTCATATGCAATTGTCAGTTTCTTAGATTTTTAGCCACTGAAATGTTTACAGCATACTGAACTGAATTTTGGTGTCCTGTGGAGGCACTAAATCGATACCTACGTTTACTAAGTCAGTTAAAAGTGATGTTCTAAACATTGAATCTAATTTGATGTCATCATTTTCAATAATATCCTGAAAATAAATAAGTAGAAATGTACTTCGCGACCTTAGTGTATTTAATCATTCGTTAAATGTATTTATTTTAATCCCATGAAAACTATCAATTAATTACAGGTGTATATAAATTTACGTTTTCATCTTTTAACAAATACAATTTACGTTCGAAATAAGTCATACTGCAGTTTATTTCTACAGTAATCTCTACGATTCAGACCTTTTATGGCGTTTGACTAAATAACCTGTATGTTTGTTTTAAATGCTAAACAAACCCATGTAAATACTAGAATATTACAAAGAAAAAAAAAAACAAAAAACAAAACAACAGTGATTTTTGTTTTTGTTTACCATCTTAATACAAGAATGTAAAAGTACTTTTATCCGTTTTATTAGTAATTGACCGATGTATCACTCATCAGCAATACGTGTAGTACAAGAAAGAAGCAATTAATTGAGAACTAGAGGCTCCCCTGAGCTCGTATCGCGGACCTGACTGACATTAGTTCATTTGAAAACACCATCTCTGTTGTATCCACACGGATGTTAAAGAAACGCAAAATGTAAAATTGACCTTGACATTTGAGCTTAAAAATTATTAGGCTTCTTGCACTCTCTATGGTTAATATTTACACAAAGTTTAATGTTTTCCACTCATTCACCTTACCTTAGACAATTGACCTCAAGAAGAGCACTTCAAAATAAAACAGAATTCATTTGTAAATCGTCTATGCAATGGAACACGGGACAGTATTGTGAAATGCAAATGACTTCTACCATCCAGATAAGAACACACTAATTTAATGTACGCATGCCATAATAATATTTCAAACTCTTAGCTGCTACATTTGGTTAATAAAAGGCTTAATACATTGTGTATAGTGTATACTGCTAAATTCGTGATGGCAACCTTGCCATCAGGGCCCAGTTGTTCAAAAGTTAACCACAACTTTCAGTTTCAAATTTTTACTTCCTTGATTATGCCACGGAACTGAATTTTTTTTCTGATGGGTTAATCCATTGACTTTGTGTGTCCATGCAAAATTCTGTACAGAAATATTACTTAACAATCAAAATAATGGAAAGTGAAAAAAAGTGATTAACTTTTGAACAACTGGGCCCAGAAGATTATGAAAATAACAGGAAAATATTTCCAATTAGGACAAACCACCAAGAGGATAAAAATGCGTAAAGTTTTCTGACGACTGAGGCATAGGGTTGAAATAAGGTCATGTGGCCCTTCAAGCAAGGTGAGCTTAAATGATAACCCAAAGGCTTTAAGGCAAATTGCAGCGGCCTTAGTCGACAGATGTTTGAATGGATCTGTACCAAGGACGGATATGCTGTAGAGACAATTTTTGTCAACAATTCTGCGAAGTGTCAAACCATTTTATCGTCTGGTTTAGGAGTGAAAACTTTTAAATTTAAACAATCAAAAACAAAAGTTGATCTCATTCTGCCATGTTATTCTTCCAACAGGAAACAAAGGTTGATAACCTATAGAGGTCCTTCCCTATTTCATTCCTGCCAAGTCTGCGTAGATTTCAATGGCAACTTTGATCAGTAGCAGCCACTGGGTGAGCAGCAAGATCTAAATCAAAACAGGATCATTTGTAGAAGAAATTACCATCATCAATTCTGCAACGTTTCAGAACATTTTATAAAACTGGCCAATAAAAATCAAAGACAGCCACTGGTAGCCATTTTGTTCACCCACCCAGTATTAAATGTGGATAATTGCACATTTTCTTCAATATATCATTTCTCCAACTTTGATTAAAATCTGCCCATTTCAGTTCCTGAGCAAATGACTAAAGTCAATTCCCATGTGGTTTTCATTGAAACTTTTAGCAGTCACAGAGGTCGGGTGAGCGGCTAAACCTAAACCAAAAGTAGAAAGTTTCTAGAGTGTACAGCAGTTATTAATTATGCAAAGTTTCAAAACATTTCATATTGTAGTTTCAGAGTAGAATATTTTTGAAAATTAGCCAATCGCCTGTGGCGACCATGTTGTTCGTCCAAGCAAAACCGAAGATAAACAACTTGCACATGTCCTTCCACACATCATTCCTGCAAAACGTGGTTACAATCTGCCCATTAGTTTTTTCCATAGTCATTTTCCATATGGTTTCATTGGAAATTTTGAGCAGTCGCAGTCTTCGGGTGAGCGGCTGAATCTCAACCAAACGTGGATCGTTTGTAGAGGGTATTGATTTCATCAATCCTGGTGAACTAAAAACTAAAATACCATAATTCAAAACAATGCATACACAAATAATAACAGAGAGACCAGATATAACAAAAAATTGATACATGTAGAAATAAAAAAAAAGAGGAAAAGCATGAATGAAAATACAATTACTCGTCAAACAGGCTCCGGAAAAACGATAATGACATCAAACCACCGTGACGCAAGGATGTCTAGATCCAGTTTACTCATTTATGGTATTGTAAATCGGAACACGTTCCGTTTGACGTTTAATTGTAATTGTTTGGCCTTCGATATCACTACGGTAGATAAGATGCAGTTAGAATTATTGAGAGATGTTATGTAAATATGTCATGTATATGTATTTGGAAAGCTAGAGAAATGAGATCAAGGTAAAAGTTCATAAGACCAAACATTTTTAATTAGAACAGCAAAAAGGAGAACAAAGTTAAAGAGGTAAATTAAAGGGCAAAATACACAAAGCAAATCAATCATTGTCGAACAAAAACAGAACAAAAAATACATTATCAGTGTAAAAAAGTATTTCGCACATTCCTTCGAGTAGGTTTTATCACAATAGCCAGATACTCTAAGACATTCAATAAAAAGACTAATGATCACTTCGTTAAAATAAACTGATCTACAGATCCCTGGAAATCCTGGAAGTCATTAAACTAGTTTCGACTATATTTTTTCATATTACATCTACAATGTATGTTCTAATTCATAAAATAATTAAAGTTCTATCAATGCCAATTTGGATATCACGTAAATTATTCTATTTTATTTATTTTTGAGCTGTAATAAATAAGGAAGCCCAGAAGGAAACACGATTACTATAACTGGAAAAAGTAATCTGGAATTGATTTTTCAACAACAATATGACAATACATGATGGGTCTGTTATTTCATCAATAGTTTTATCAAAACAAATTAATATGGTTTTAATGATGTACTATTTTCATCACGTTAACATTGCAGATGATAGAATCCTACTTTGTTTTATTTCTCTACATGTTATAGGTTAAATTATAAGTAGGTAACATATGCACACGATTTACTTGATTAATGAAAAATTACCTTCAAACTTGTTTATTTTTACTCAAATGTCTATAAAAATTATGACTCATTAAAAAACAGGGGTCGTCTTTCTTTTGGAACAAAATCATTCAATATCAATATTAGATACACATGGTTTGTAAATTACAAATGTATATAAACAATCATTCCGTATAAACATTTAAAAGTTGACATCAATAAGATTCTGTAACATAAGAAGTTTTTTTGTTTTATTAAGCTATTGACATCCCTTGTCATAGTAAACTGTCAGTATAAATGCACTGAATTTACCTCGGACTGCATTTTGCACCTAATTATACCTTAATTGTCAGTGCACAATGAGTATACATGGTTTTCATATACATTGTACATGTACCTGTAGTTCCACGATTGCACCATAAAATAGTAGTATTCATGGTTTTTATTTATCTGTAGACTCTCACTTCCAAGTAAACTGTCAAAATAAAGATCTGTATTACCCAAAACTCCTTTCTTTTCACCGTAAACTGTCAGTAAACTTGAGGTTTTTACACCATTTACACTAATGAGAGTAAACTGTCATTATACAAGGTTTTTATTTTTACCTGTCGTCTCAATTATGCACAGTAATCTGTCTGTATACCTCTCTTTAACTACCGTAAGCTCAGTCTTGTACCATAAAATGTTTTATTGAAGACCCCTTCCACACAGTTAAGTTTTAGCTGACATGGATTTATTTACCTGGAGACTCCCCTTTGCACAGTAAACTGTTAGTATGCATGGCCCTCGACTATCTACGCACATCCCGATAAATCTGTTTACATTTTCATGGATCATGTCCCTCATCTAAGCAACGAAAAACAAGTGTTACAAACCGCTCTCTTACCTTACTCAAATTATTGCTTTCATTAGAATAAACTCATGTTTTTGCTACACCGGTAGATAATACATACTGATTAAATAAATAAATACATGTTAAGAGGTATGTTTTGTCGCTTGGGCAAAGGCTTGGTACAAATATATATATTAAATAGTTTAAAATTATCAATGAATATCTCTGTTTGTGCTTGTGACCAGGGTTGGCCAGCTGAATGTTTGATTTTTATTGTTTCTTTTTTATTTAATTGATCATATTTACCTTATCTATTTTAGAAATTAGAATAGCTTTGATATCATAATTTGACCAATGTACAAAATTTGGATAAGGGCATTGTAAGTTTTGCAGACAAATATCGCTGAATATGAGTTAATTAAGAAGTGTGACAATATATGGTTTTGTGCTCGTGGTCTTCACACTCACAATTTTGAGCTCCAGTTGATTTTCCCTGTCAACATGGATTGAACCTTTGGACAGCATCTTTATGGCTACAGTTTCTCTATTATAGTAACCTATAGCCGAGAAGATTTGTTGTTCTTTTACTCCATTGCTGCTCATTGACGATGTTGTGTCAGTGTGAAGACTCAACTAAAAGAAATAATTTTTATTATATGACAGTTATTCAATAGACTCATATTTATAGGCCTATGGTCATCTTGATAGATAGGAAAGGTTGTGATGGATGAATTCTTCTCACAAAATCCACACATATATGCAACATTGGTTAAAGTTAACAGCGCTTAAACTTAAAGGTCAAGGCAAAATTTTAAACAGGTGACAAATGTCAGGCCTCACTTGTGTTTTATGGCTTTGTAATGTTATTTAATGAGCAATTACAATTAATAATAACAGTATTGAAAAAACATAATACAAAATAAAAATATGTTTTCTACAAATTGGGAAAAATATTGATTTTACCGTGCTTATACTTCCACTGCTAGCCAACTGCCTTTTTGTTCGTACAATATCTTCATAATTAATTTTCCATAATTGTAGATCTAACTCTTTTTCAAATCTCAAACGCCTATAAAAACGTTATTATAAATATTATAATTATCAAGCAAGGCAATTACTGTAAATTTGGAAATTTTTTTTGCAGCAATTTGTTACAATAATTACGAATCTTTGTCAACAAAAAATATTGCAAGAAAAATGCTATTAATGTACTCTTTGTACTACAATACCTGTCAAAAATCAAAATATGAGTTTTCAATTACTGCTATCTCTATTTTATTGCGTTTTTCGCAATAATAAGAAAATCGTAACTTTTTCTGAATTTGCGATATGTATTTCTGTTTAATGCTCCTAGATTTATAAATGTTTATTTTTTTTCATCGTTTAAGAATGATTATCAGTTACCATGTTTTAGGAGATTCAAAATCAAACACATACCGATAAAAGAAGAGTGCCACAAACAAAATGACAACCAGAATCAATATCAGACAAACAGTAACAAAAACAACGGTCATATCTGTAAATAAAAACAAGAATAAATGAAACAGTGGATTATTTTTCCTATTGTTATAAGTAAGGGTTTAATTCGCTTATTTATCTTCTATAGAAGTACCAAAATAATTTGATAGGTAAAAGTCATCACTGCTTGGCTATTGGAAAGTCACGTAATGGTTTGGGGAAAAGTTTTTCCAAACGCCAGATTATATGTTAACTCTATTAGGAGAAAATTTGTATTGTGTTGATAGATATATACATAAAAATCACCTTCCCACAGTCACTATTGTGACATCATTATATGAAACCGGAGATATTAAATAAAAGGGGTAGCAACAAACCTAAAGGCGTTGACATGTTTTCCATCAAATGTGCTCATAAATACACATCAAACCACTGTTGGCAACATTAAATCATGCCATTAATGAAGATGATTAAATCCAAGAATGCCCAAGAATTCAACAAAACACTCAGAAAATGTGTGATATTAGGCATCAAGAATGTACAAGTCTACGGAAAATTTGTGAAGTAGAAAATTGTTTTATTTCATTTCAATCATTTCATGTTCATTTGTGTGTACATATAACAGCTTTTACGTTTTACACGGATTTGCTATAAATTCTTTAACCAACGAAACCATGCGATTACTAAAAAATTTCCTAGTACAAGGCTATAGATTTCATAAGCTGTTTAATGCTTTCAAATTTTGAACATCTTTTAGCTAAATATCCCGCTTAAAGAAAAACACTTATGAACAGGTTTTCCCATTATAGTTTCTATTGAAATATTGTGAATAAAACGCCTTGACCATAACCCGCAGGGATTCGAGAGTTACTTGAGACCATTTCACAGTTACGGCTACAGATATTCAATTTGATTCAATTTGCATGTTTCGGAGTTTAGTATGGTGTCCATTTTGCTGAACTAGTATGCATTATTGTTTAGGGGCCAGCTGAATCCGGGAGTGGGATTTTCTCGCTGCGTTGAAGACCCTTTGGTGGCCTTGGGCTGTTTTCTGCTCTTTGGTCGGGTTGTTTTCTCTTTACATTCCCCGTTTCCGTTCTCTATTCTACCTCTCAGGAAATCTTCCGATTCTTTATTGAATATAAAATACCTTTAAATCCTTTATGTGAATGTTCTTTTTTTCATTTCGTTTAATGGAGTGACAGTATACTACCAGCAAGCTATGAGAGCCATAGGTAGTTTTACAGAACATTTTGACACGGCTTTCTAAATTATTACCATCCAACCAATTTTAATTTTATTGTTATAAGTCACTTTGTTGGTAATCATACTGTATCCGGAGGGTCGGGATAGATAGGGGGTGTTCGGGAAAAACCAATTTAACTCCACTTCTACTCAGTGCCTATACCTAATCACCCCCTCCTGACTCGCTGTTATTTCTGTTTGTGTTTCGTGGTTTTTCATGTTATTTTTCTTCACAGGGTCTGCTGACTGGGTGGTTGAATTGATTGATTTCTTATTGTTGACTTTCCTGTCGACTGGTATCCGTTAATTGATTGATATGTTCTTGTTGACATTTCCTGTCGACTGGTATCCGTTAATTGATTGATATGTTCTTGTTTACATTTCCTGTCGACTGGTATCCGTTAATTGATTGATATGTTCTTGTTTACATTTCCTGTCGACTGGTATCCGTTAATTGATTGATATGTTCTTGTTGACATTTCCTGTCGACTGGTATCCGTTAATTGATTGATATGTTCTTGTTTACATTTCCTGTCGACTGGTATCCGTTAATTGATTGATAGGTTCTTGTTGACACTTCCTTTTATCAGCTTTGCTCTTTATTTCTGTTCAAGATGAATTAAAGATTTACATCACAGAAGATATACGTGAAAATCATTGATGCTGATATCAAAAGGGGGGTTTAACATACGTACCAGTCAACCAGTATCCAATAAACAATCACCATAACATATTACCACGTACAGTCAAACCTTTATGAGCACATGATCTTATATATGGATTATCATTTGTAAAGTTTGTATAGGGCAATTCTATATTATCGACAAAAGGACATCGAAGCGACAAAACAGTGAAAAAAGTCCACAAATTCGAAGTCCAAGGAAAAGACAAAGTCAGGAGAATGGATCACAACAAACAAACGCAACAAGGATACATGTATAACTGAAAGAATAAAAAACGTATAATAAACTAAACAAAACTAGAAAAAGACAGTATAGAAACTAGAGCACTAGCAATGTGAACTCCCATAAAATACCTGGTATGACATCAGATGCTCCAGAATGGTAAGCATGTCCTGCTTCGTTAACGGTACCC
Source organism: Mytilisepta virgata (assembly GCA_028015205.1). Lineage (NCBI taxonomy): Eukaryota > Metazoa > Mollusca > Bivalvia > Mytilida > Mytilidae > Mytilisepta > Mytilisepta virgata. The sequence continues at coordinate 36,506,866 of CM051517.1, forward strand.
GTCACATTGTCCGTAAGTGTCGGTGTCAATTCCAGAAGGACGTGAAATCTAACTGAGGATATCTAGTCTCATACGAATGACATGACGACAATAAAACCTTTGGATTGATGAAATGTTTCGATTTTAATGCTGCTGATGAGAGGTAACTTCTTGAAATGCGTCGTATACATCATAGTATAAATTGACTATATCAAATATTAGTATCTTTGGATTGTTATTTTTTTTAACATAGACTCTTAGAAGTTTATGTGACAGCAATCTCGCCCTGCCGAGAAAGCCGCCGTATAAATACGTGGCAGTATATATATAGAGGTGCCCTATTAGCAGGTTTGATTGTAATATAAAAAGAAGTCATATTGAGCGCCTTGTGACTTTCGCATGAAGCTGGTGGTTACTCAATTGTATATTTTCACTATTATTTTTATTTTTTGCCTTTCTGTTTGATTTTTATGATTATTATTATTTCTTTCTTTTCATTTTTAGACCAAAATTTTGAAATTCAAAATAAACCGTTGAACATTTACTTTTGCAGAGTTCCGCTACAATATCGTCAAATTTGAATCGTTTTATATGATGACGTCATAACATTAATAATTTCTTGAAAGGAAAGAATGAAACTTAAATATATATCTGTCAATACAATAAACACTCTTTACTAATAACAACCATTTGAAATTAAAATAAATACCAGTTTTGGATTTTGGACATTTTTCCAGACTAAAACCACAAAGAGGTTCATCTGGAGGGTGTTTTCCATCTATAGTATTCCATTCAATTGTCTTCATCTGGAATATTTTCTGAAAATATATATTTTTTTCCTTTATATACAATGTATCAAACATTAACCATCTTTTAATAGTGACTTTTATTACAGCCACTAGCAGAAAGAATGGCGAAATGCTGTACAAAAAGGGGGATTTTGAATGCACAACTATGTACAAGCCAGAATTCAAATAATTGACTAAGACGCACTTACCGCATGTTCTCAACGATACAACAGAAAACATCAATAAAACATTCAATTTCTTATGTATTGTGAATAAAGATGGTGACAATCCTTTTTTTAACAGTTGTAGCCAATGAATGATTTCCACTATATGAATACAGACACATTTCGGCGAGTTGTACGAGTTGTACAATTAGTACACACTACAAATCAACTGTTTGTTGGAAGGGATGGCTGCCAAATTCAATAAATATATAGTCTACAAGAAAATCGTATATAATGAAAATCCCGTCTCCAGAAAAATTTTGTCGGAAACATAGTAATTTTTTTGATGTACCCAATGATTGTCGCTCTACAAAGCATGTAAAAAGAACTGCTGAATATACATGTATTGTTACATAGTGATTATTTCAGCTTTGTTTATGCTTCAACAAGTTACCAAAGACCTCGAATTATATAATGTATGATTGTTTAAAGTTGTTTCTAATCCACAACGTATTGCCATTATAAAACCAGCCGGTTACAATATTCATAACATATTTGTTCAGTCTAAAATGAATACCTCACACGGTTCCCAGGATGATAAAAAATAAAATGACATTACTCAGATAATGAAAATTGTACTATTAACTTTCATTTTCTTGATTTTTCTCTGGCTTTATCAAATGATTAAATTAAACTACTGACTGTGCTTTTTCGCTTTTAATTATTGACAGCAAAATGGTGTAAAAAACATAATAATCTCATACTACAATTCAAGATCAGTTTTACCTCTCCAATATTTGCTCCTCGTTTTGTAAATACATGATTTAATTAATTTAATATGGATGTCAGGAAATGACAAATGTTTAGTAAAGGTCATTTATTTTCCTGATGTATATATGTTCAGATGTCTTGCTTCGAGATATTCATAATCCATAGTTGCAAGTGGGACATGAATAATTTAAGAATTTCCTTTTTTCTATTAGACTGTTGTATCCACGGCATTGTCTGCCTGTTATTAGAGTTCCTTATAAGTAAAGTCGAGAAATACCAAAGGGATATTTGAAGGAGAGAAAAATCGTAACAACTGACAAACTCGGGAAAACAACAAAGACAAGACCAAAACAATACATGCACTACAATTAAAAACTAAAAACATATGAATAACATGGACCCCACCAAAAAATCGGGGGTAGACTCAGATTGTAAGAGTAAGCAGTCTCTGCTTCCTGCAGGACACCCGCCATGCTGCCCATGTCAAATGCGGTATGAGGAAGGAATAATATCAATGGAACAGGTCCATTTGCATTTGGAAAACGTTTTTTTATAACTATCTTACTTTATTACATGTAGAACCAACCATGCTACATACTGTACCTAACGATGGCCTGTCAAAATCCTTGAATTGTAAAATCAGTTTCTGATCAGTTAAAAGAAAAAAATATTTCACTAAGATCTGTTTATACTACAAAAATAATTACAAACTTTTCTACAGATCCCTTATTGTTGAACGTTATGAATTCAATAATTTATATCAGCACATTTTACCTCATAAAAATTTATCCCGAGTGTTGCAAAACATAAAAATGTAAGAAAATAAGGACATTAAACATGTTAAATTCGGAAAATCTTAACAAAAAACTCACAACAGACATATTATAATTATGTATTCATCTCACTAAAGATGCATTTATTACAGTAATAGCTTTTGATTTGAAAACTACTACCTATAGAGAAAAAACATCATAAACTAAAAATTTCTCACAATATGACGGAAAGGGACACAGTATCAGCAAAAAAACATGTTAACATTTCGTTTCAATATCTATTACCATTTGAAAAACAGATGGTAATTCCATGTGATTAATTAGTTGATGCGTCGAATTCTTTCAAAGCAGGAAATTGACTTTTCTTTTAATTTATCTTCATGAACAGATTAAATCTAAATCTTCTATTTAAAAGACTTCAAATGTCCCTTGATAGTTTTATAACATTATAATTACGCTGATGGCTTGATATTTATTAGAAATCAAAGATGAAGGAATGTACTTGAAATCTTTGTAAAGAAAAGAGGATTTTATAACTTGTATATTCTACTAACCAAATATCCATATTTTTATACATTATTTTTTGTAATTAGCTCAAAAGTCAATAAACATCTTATATAAATGACGACGTAAATTTTGAATCAGAAACTACTATTGGCTATCTGAAATAAGATCGTCATTTAACATTAATCTAAAAAAATTCTAAATAACATGCTACATGCTAGTTCAAAAAGAAAACTAAGATCGAATCAAAAGCGAGAAATCAAAACACAAAGCGTACTTCTCTTTGAAGGGATTTTACGTAATCAGCAGAAAATCACTAAGCCATTTGAACAGCATAGATTGAGAAATGATTTTTTTGTGGTATCTTAATCAAATATAATTAACTTAGAAATTCAAACTTATTTTTGATGCTTATGAAATATCATTTACTTCTTTATGGTGATTGTTTGATTAAAAATAAATTCGAACGATAGCTTTTCTACAGTTTCTTAAAGGACCATCATCACTATATTCTTGTAAAGAATTACCCAAAATATCATTTATTATAACATATTCCAGAAGTTTATATTCACTAAAAATGAGCGCTTGTAAAGGTCTTCATATTTCAGTCTTTATGACCTGGTAACAGGAACACTGGCATATGATGGAATAAACCCAAATAGATGCTGAAGAATTACCAAAAGAAAGCAATATTACTATTGATACTAGGAGATTTAAACGATGACGATAGATTAACGTAATTTTGAATGTTTACATATTGTTACAAATTATAGTATAAATTCGGACATTAAGCTGAATATAGATATAAATATTGCGAACTTTATATATTATATACATATATTATAAGGTCCCGTCAAGTATTAATTGAACGTTTACTTGAAGATACAGAAAAAAAACTCCGTAAAATCAGAATCTGAAGACATAGCAAATTCGTGAGAATAGAAATACAGCAAACGAATAATACAATGATATAACCTAATAAGAATAAACTAGAGGTACTGTGATCAAAGCTCACAAAATGATACACCGCCGCTCTCAGTTACGGATACAAAACATGTAGTCGGACGGAAGAAATCCATGTTTTAGTAAGTCGTTGTTTTGGAAAAATGATACCCCAAAAATGATTTAGACCAATAAACAAAATAGGAGGTGCACAAAAATGGCATTATATGGTTAAGAATCTGAGAAAATGGATTACCCCCCCCCCCCCCCCCCCGTTTCCAAAAGTAAAACTGTTCCCAGAAATGATTCTGATGATCTTGGCGACAATGACATTATATGATAAAGAAACTGAGAAAGTTTCATTAAAATATATTAAATGGTTTAGGCAGAGTTGCAGATACAAAATAGGTACCCTGAGTCTCATATCCCCCATATAAAGCAATGGCAAAGTTCATATTTTGGAAAAAGAAACCCCAAAAATCAATTCGACTAATAAACAGAAACAGGGGGTACACAATGGCTTTGTATATTAAAGAATCTGAGAAAGTTTCATTAAATTATAGTATGTAGTTTAGGAGGAGTTGCGGATACAAAATGGATACCCCAATATAAGGGAATAGCAAACTCCATGTTTTGGGAAAAGAAACCCCAAAAATGGCATTATGTGATATATAATCTGATAAAGTTTCACTAATTTATAATAAGTAGTTCAGGAGGAGTTGCGGATACAAAAGTGGAACATATTATTATCAGGCGGACAGACGAACGGACGGACTTCCCCATCACTATATATCACCGCTTTACAAAGCGTGGGTATAAAAATACACAATATGCAGTAAACCAATGAGAACTAGATATAATTATTACGTACATTGTAACGGGTGTTCCCATTGCACAGAGGTTCCTAATATCAATTTCTATGGCTCCCTGAATTTTTTGGATTTTTTTTTTTAAAATAATGATTTTTTTTCGTATTTTTACCGTTTCCATGGCAACGGCGGCCATTTTGAAAATTTCAGAGTCAAAACGCACATCTAGGCATACTTGTCTACCATCATATAATATTTGGAGTGGCTAGGTGATATAGAACAGTACTGTTCTACAATGTTCCATGAAACCCTTTTGATCCCCCTAAAACATACTTTTTCACCACCAATCTTAAAGTGGGTGCCATTTTAAGAAACAACAAACATGGGGCTATATCTGTATAAAATATTGAAACCATCGCGTAAACAGTTTCTGAGAACTAGAGATCTAAAGTTCGTGGAAATTTTTTACATTTTGGCTGTTTCCATGGACAGCTCCAGATGACCCTTAATTTTTGTGCCAATTGTGGTCGCGAATCCTTCAGCCGTTTTGATTTGTTTTCTAATTTTTACGATTTTTTTCTACTTTGACAGCGGCCATTTTGAAAATGGTCGTCGACCGTAAATTCTTAATATGACGAGGCACAACTCTAGATGACTCTTGATTTTTGTGCCAATTTTGGTCGCGAACCCTTCAGCCGTTTTCGAGAACACTCGCGGACAAAACTCGGTCGGACGACAGGAGAAACGGAGTAAAAACAATATGTTCCCTACTTCGTTGGGGTTTTGGTGGACATAATTAGAACAAAACAACACAAAAGCTAAAACTAGTAAATAACTTAATTTGTTATAAATGCTGTACAATTTGTTTTGTATTAAAATGTAACTTTTGGTTGATCATATGAACACGAATGCCAAAAAATTACCCCTTCTTTTTTCTTCAGAAATTCCAGGATTTAATCATTAATAAAAAGGTACCCCCCAGAAACGAATATGAAAATGAAAAGTCAACAATGAAATACCAACTAATAAACAATTATGATTTGTACCAACAAGTTTTAAAAGCTAATGTAGTATGCTATCCAAAATAGGGTTACCACTAGCTAGAAACATACATAATGGAAGACCAATATGAAAGTTTCAAATTGTGTTCGTTTTTTCTGTAATCGTTGTTCAGGGGTTCATATACCAGATTGTGGGGTCTTTTTATTTTTTTAATACAATTTATTTCATGCATATTCATTCTAAAGAGCTGTGATACCTGCTGAATTGTACTGGTCATCCTTGCTTCTAGAACAACTTCAAATTTGCTACTACCGGATCGAAGATCCCAGATCCAGTAATCTGGTTCCCTGTCTCCATTTTCATCTACCTTTACATTTCCTGTTATTCCTGTGAGTATATAATACACTCATCAGTCATGTCCACATTTATACGGTAATCATTATTATATAATACACTCATCAGTCATGTCCACATTTATACGGTAATCTTCATTATAAATTTTAATAACTTCTCTACTAAATTCACATCTCTATTTTTAATACCTCTGAATTCAAAAGATTTGTTGACGGTAGTAAACAATTGGTAAAGCTAAATTTCGTTGACAAGTCAACCCTAATACTCTCTCTCTCTCTCTCTTTTTTTGCACCCGTGCTAAGGAAATGACAAAAAGAGTCCTTCAGTTAAAAATAGTAAGTACCACTAAGTAAATTATTCTGACACTGTAACTGTAGAGAAACACCAGTAAAACAAGACCCAAATGAGCTGAATAATGAATGTTTTATGTTAATTGACAACTAACTAAAATTGTTATCTTTATGCACTTCGCTGATTCTGACATAGAATATTAATATTTGTCCACTATTGTGTCTCTTTGATTATGTCATACCTAAGCTTTATTAAAGTGCACGAGCGGTGTGAAAAAGACAGTGCCCTGAAATGAAGATTTGAAGAATGCAGTCGTCAAACGTTACTTATTTAGAAACTGAAATACATTTATTAATGATAATATTGTCGTAAATAGGTTTAATGAATTTTAAAGAATTTCGTATAAAATCAGTATTTTTGGTCAAACAAGGTTGTATTTATTAAAATCTGCTATATCTTTTTCTAATATTAATTCAAAACGAAAATAATAAGATTGACAGGAGCCTATTTATCTACTTCCGTATCTGATAATTGCTTTTTATTCTATGACATTCGGCATAGTACTTACCTCTGAATGATTTTCCTTTGGCTTTAGTAAACATAAGTGTCCCATTTCTATAGTCAAGACCATCCTCTAAAGTATCATTCAATGTCAGCAAATACAAATATACGACGTCATGAAGAAATGGTGAATATTCTGATCCCTAAAAGAAAAAAAATTAATAGGAAATGTTTAAACAATTGTGTTTTACGTATCAATAAAAGTTGCACCTATTTGAATGAAACGAAGACAATAAAAAATAAAATAAAATCGAACGTAGAAATAAAAATATCAGATTGATCCAATGATGATAAAATGTAATTACACTAGTAGCCAACATTTTGTCTTAAACTACCTTTCTAATTTTGTTTTTTCTTTACTGTTGGATCACAAAATTCTAAAACAAAACCTGAATATAACAAGATATAATTAAGACAAACATTTGAGTTACAAGGTAATATATCCTTATTTAATCTTGTTATCTGAAAAATTAGAGATTTCAATATTAAGACTGACAAGATTAAACAACACAGAAATGAACGTTTAAAGGCAAAATTGGTTCACTGGTGTAATAATGTTAATTTAAGATTGTGGTGTTCGAGTTCGCGAACAGTAGCTTGTTTAACGAGTTTGATGTTCTCTATGAAGACACAAATTAAAATTGTTTTAAATTTCTACTTTGATTCAGCAAGTCGTATCTCGCATGCTTATTTTTTAAGCTTTGATACCATCAAGTAGTTTCAACGTTTAATGCACCATGCACTTTTAACTTGTCGTGTTTTCCGTGTATTATTATTCTTTATTATATAAAAACATTTTACAAACGTTCATGTTATATGATAAACGAAACATACGATTCAATCATTTATTTCAACTTCAGGTCAAAAGGTGAGGTCTTTATTTTAATCATTATAAACGTGGAATATAAATTTTAATAAATATAGATGTAAGGGTCAACGTATATACTGAAGTTCCATTTCTATGAAAAATTAATAAATTGATAAATACTGGTGATGAAAAACGATATTACATGACTGATGTTGTAAAAAAGACAAATTGAACGAGATATTAAAATGCATTATTTATAATATTAAGTGTTTTGGGAATTACTCCTTAGTAACTTAAATCCTACAATCAATGTAAAAATTTCAATATAATAGCATGTTAAAACAGATATTTATGATTTTCAGAAAATTTAATCAATGTATAACTGCATTTCGTTTATTGAAGTAATGAGACGTCAAAAAATTATGCAACATATTTTATCATGGGCAAATATTTTCAAATACCTTAATCCCATTTATATAGGTATAGTTATAGTTCCAGGGATGATATGCCATCTTTTCGGAAACCAAATTACGGAAATGTTCAGTTTCTTCACCTCCCATTTCTGCCACAGTGATCTACAATAAAGGAATTCAACAGATAATTCAAAGCTGAAGTGTGTGTGTCAAAACTTCAAACTTCAATTAAATTTCTATTGAAATGTTTTTTAAGAAAATAATGTTATGCTCTATTATGCTTCACAGTTTCTTATTTTGTACCTGAAATACATTCAAATAAGCATATTTAGCCTTTTCGTCGTCTTGATTTCCTGCTGCCCATGGCATTTCCACATTTGATGGCGGTAGATGATCTGGTAGAAAGATGACATAAGATCCATCTGCCATCCCTTTATCTACTGTCCTTAGTAAAATTCTGCGTCTATCAGAAGAATTCTCGGTACACAAAATAACAACTACAAAAATTGCAAAGAAGATCATACAATATTTCTTAGAATTATTGCCGTTTATTCATAGATGTATTAAATTTAGGAAAAAATCATGGAATTATATAACTTTTTCTCTTTTTATATACCAACACCTGTTGGAAGAAGACATATCAGAAGTTGTCGTTTAATAAGTTTAATTAATTCGCGTGTTGATGTCTCGTGTCTTCAAGAAATATTTGCGAAATGATATTGAAATGAAAGGGTACGAGTAACTACTTCTCCAACAGACTAGAAATTTACTGTTTCCAATTCAGAATTAATTACTTTAGTCTATGCTGAGATTACGATAAATATTGATTTCTGAATACCGTGAAAACAAGTTTACTTGTAGATTTTATTATTTAAGTTTTGTTCAGATTAATAACAACAATTCTTACTTCTTGCCCTTTGTATTATTCTGTCTATCACTTCATCTATGGCATTATCAGTAATATCATCATCTATAATGATCCATTCAGCTACTGTAATGTTGTTCTCACGAAATGCTTTCTCGTTTGATCTGGACGAGTAATCACAAAACACCCTTTTCTGGTCTGTCTTACGCCGGGAGATCATAACAACACGGTCCCAATTAAAATGATTGAAGAGTTCTACAAAAGCAGCACCGAGTTTATTGAAAGGTGGTCCTAGTCGAATAAGTGTAGAATATACATTTTTGTCCTCCAGAGCTGGATCTGTCGAAGCCTGTGAGAACATTGGGATATTCCAAGCTGCAGCAAGTAGGCCAGTTGGAATTGTTGCTAAAATTGTAATCAATATGCAAGTTATGTTGCATAAAAAGCACAAGATATGCCATGTTCAAACTAGGGCTATATTACACATATAACGTTCGAAAATAATGTCGAATGTTGGCCGTTGATAAGTTGAAATCACATTAATTCAATCTTTTGTCTTTTTTAATCTGATTTGACAAAAATATATAGAATTTTTCCAAAAATATAAAGTTCTTCATCACTATATTCAAATTTAAATTATAAATAAAATTTTTTTCCTATTTTACGATATCAAACTGTATTATGTTTTATAAAAATATGTACTGTTTCAAATTTTTTGTAATGGCTTTTGCATTGTATTAATTTGTGCTCGTCTTGTAGTTTCTTCTATCTGTATGCTCTTTGTTGACCCACTGATTTGGAAATAAATATACTTTATTTTCTATTCAGGTTGTCTATTAGTTAGTGTAGAAATGGTCAATACCTCATCAAGTTACTCAAAGAATAACTATCTATGACGACGGATACTGAATCACATTTCAACAAAGATGACACAGATTACTAAATTGTGATCTATTGTGAAAGAAGCCGGGAAAGAAGATTCTGACGCATCTCCTAAATCATAGAATAAGTCTTAATTAACCCTATTGTTAACTGAATGTCTTAAGTAAATTCATTCCGTTAATTTCAACAGAGATAGTCAAATTTGCTGGAGAAATATTTACTAAATGATCAGTAAAAGCACACATTTGTACAAAAAAACTTACAAGTAGAACACGGAGGACCAACAAAGACGTCTACTAAATCATCTTCCTTGAGCTTCAAGGCGCTAGCTACGCCTCCTTGAGCTGAACAAGAGTCATCACGCCATTTAACTCTAAAATGTTTATTATAAAGCAAGTTATTTTTTCACATATTCATTGATGTTTAAAGGTTTACTTTTATAATACTACAGTATTATTCATTACAATGATAATTATCACTGTCCGACGTACAACAAAGAGTAGAGCCATTTCCCGTGAATCTAATGCTTTTCAAAACCAGTCTGGACATAGCCTGGTATATGTCCTCTTAAAATTTGCTACTTATATAAACTAACATTTAAGTGACTACAAAATATCATAGTTATCTGAATATCGCTATGGAAGATAGTTAAAACAAACAATTGCCATTCTGAGGTCTTAATTTAAGACAATTATTCAACACTCCGAACCTAATCCAAATATTTGCTGTAAAGAGTACTCGTATCACCTTTCGTCTGATATTTAAATTCTTTTGGTCTCGAGTGTTTTTCAAAAATGATACAAAACGCTTTCAAATTGATCCAAACCAACTCACTTCACGATCTTTACAGATAAAAAACATGATGTTATTTAATTTATTTTTATACACATTAAAATACATTATATACCACTGTCTACGAGGACACTGGTAAATGTTCTTTTTACGATGGACATTGGTAAATGTTTTAAAATTTACAGTAATGAGTGATAGAAATACAAGGGAACATGGCCCTACAAAGTAAGTTATTCCTATCAAACACTGCAAATCGGTTTATTTTTAGAAAGTTTTATTCAGATGAATACGAAACAGACCGAATACTAGTACCCTAAATATGAATATGTCATTGTAACCATTTAGTGAAAGGTGTGCTCGTATTGGCTCATGATGACTACTACATAAAACTGGCACAAAATCATTATTATGATCTTACATATTACATTGAAAATGTCTTAAGATACGCAGGTGCTGCTACATTGACATCTTATTAACTATGAGTATACCAATTATAACAAGAAGCTACCAGGAGCCTCTATCGCTTACCTGGATTCAATTTGCCTATCAACAGCCATAAAAGCAATATAAACTGAAAGGCTATTTATTGGTGATTTGGATCAATGGACATTTTTTTTATATACTCGTAATTTACATGTAAATAACATCACAAGAATTGTTTAAACTGAATCAAGTTTCACAGAAAAAGACTCTGAATGAGGAGCGTCTAAGGACCATTGCAACCAAGTCTGGATTCAATCGGCCAAATGCCTTCACACAAGAGGATTTCAAATAAATTTTCCCAAAAGGTCCTATATTAAACACAGGCTGTGACGGACATCTTGGTTGTCAGTCCGGGTTGCCGGACCCAAAACTGAAGGAGGACCATCTAAGGATCACTGTTGCCAAGTTTGGCTCCATCTGGCCATGTAGTTTCATAGAAGAAAATTTTTGAAATTCACCCCTCCCTTTTTATTATATGTGGTGACATGCCGGACATACTTTTGGAAAGGAACTACCCAATGACCATTCCACCAAAGTCTGGTCCCAATTGGCCCATTGGTTTCAGAGGATAAAATCTTTAAAGGAAAGTTTACGACGACGGACGTCGGACGCAAAGTAACAGCAATAGTTCACCTGGACCTTTTTTACGTGAGCTAAAAAAGTAGTATCTCACTTACTGGCGCATTCCTAAGATGAATTCTTGGTTACTTTACCATTTAATTACTAGAAATTCTCCGCAACTTGTCAGATTATTCTTTTCGGCTTTAAACGATTCTTAATTTCGGGCCATTAAGGAATGAATTTCAGAACCTGAAAGTGTACTTGGTTTGTGATTGGGATTAATGGGCAATTTTTTTTAAAAGGGACTATCTGCATGAAAAATTTGTTTAAACTGGATCACAAGTTTCGCAGAAGAAGACTTTTCCAATCTAGTGCTATGTTAGACATTGGTGGCCGTCTTAGTGACAGTTTGGGTCTTAGGATAAATATAATTGCCCAGTTCCGTTCCCTTTGCTCAGTCGCAAGTTCCTGTTGCTGGTCTGTATCAGACAAAAAGGTTTTAAAGTGAATTTTCGCATTTGGTCCTATGTTAAAAGAAGATCTGCTGTAGTGGCCATCTATGTGAGCAATTCATGTTATAAGACACAATTCTGATAGAGGACCACCTAAACACCTTTTCAGTTAAATGGAGTTTTCTTTAATACAATTTTGCACCCTCATATTGAGTGGAAGTGGGGAATTTAGTAGGTATGTATGATTTGTACAGTATCCATCAATAAAATCGATGGGTGACTTTCACAAGTACCAATAACTTTTTTCTATATATTAGATACGCATCATCTACCACTAAGTGTGAGGTACCTACGACGTACTTTAATTCCAACAATTAGTTTTCACAACTTGACTATATTCCAAGGTAATAATTTGAAATTTTAATACAATTTAAGAACCTTAAGCACAAACAGCTAGAAACTGACACCTTTAACATTTGTCATTCCTAAATTGAGGCACTTGATAATATGAAAAATATGCAAACTGAAGGTTTTTATTCACCAATTCAATATAATTCCACACAAAAAAATAAAAAATATTAAGAATCATTAAACACAGATCAAGTTTGGTTATCTAGTCATTAGAGTCTTCCAAATTATGGGTTGTAATTGAAATGAGTTGTTTTCTTTGTTTGCTGAAACCGGAAATTTAGTAAGTGAGTAAGTAAATTTCATTTAAAATCAACAGGTATATATATAGCAACAAAAACATGAGACCTGAAGAGTACTTGAAACCGACTATTAATTTTTAAGAATCAATATCCCATTCTTTTTCATCCCCTCGCTTCAAAGAAGTGCAAGTATACCAGCTGTTATACCACTTCAACTCGTACGTTCTTCCGCCAAAATTCTCAGTAACTATAGGCCACAAACATGTTCATAGTAGGTGTGATGAGTTGTAAGATGAGTACTGATACTGTATATCTAAATACAAAAGTACTGTTAAACGAGATTGCCCCACATTTTTCACCATACAAACTATATATTAGAATTGTTGGTCCAAAATTTCTAAGCAATTATGGGCCCAGAATATTTCATAGTTGGTGACCATGATGAGTTGTAAGATTTGTACCGGCACGTCTAATTTCAGTTTAAAGATTTTTTTTATCATTCTCCTCAACTATAGGCCACAAATATTTCATACGTGGTGTTAGGCATGACTATGGTGTGCTGTAAGTTGGTCTGTCGATTATATACCGGTGGCACATCATTGCCTGTTTAACGATGCAGCTTTATAGTTTTAATAATATAGGCTACAGAAATTTTGTAGGCAAAATTCTTAGCAACTGTGGCCAATTTCATAGTTGATTACGATAAGTTGTTTGGTTTTTGTACATGTGTCACATCTTTTCACCATGATATTAATGCTATCTTAATTTATGGACCTGAGTGATGGTATTTGGAAGCTCTAAGCTAACAGCCCTTTCATTTATTTTTATTTCCCTCTAGTAAAGAATGCATGTGTCGCATGCAGCGACGTTAATTCCAGACGAAAATGAATATTTTATCGTGCAACTGATTAATTTCTGAGGCCTGGGATTTAATTAAAATATTAATTCATAACAACTCGCGCTACTTTACATCAACTCTGTTAATTTTAGTGTTCCATATCAAGTGATTTAATGCACATAATTCGGATTAATTAGAAAACATTAATAATGAATCTTAACTTTATAGAAATGCTATCCCCTGTATTTATTTATTAATTCGATTTGCTATTTGAAGCTTGCAAAGTTATCATTAAGATTATTATTCTGATAATTATACGAATTTTATTCGGCAAGACAAATCCGATGGTAAAACCTATTGTTTCACAGCATATGTAATCTTCTTATTTCTTCCCATTAATAATATAACATATTGTCAATAAGATAAGCATGTGGGAATATTTAAGAAAGGTTCCAAGACTTTCTACATCTCATCTACACCAGTGAACATGAAATTAAGGATACTACAGATACATCGAAGTCCGCTTCATATGTGGATTTGTTTCTTGAAATAAACAATGGGGGACATTTGAAGACAAAACTTTATGACAAACGTGATGACTTCGACTTTCCTATTAATAACTTTCCCCTCTTTAGTAGCAATATACATGTACTAGCATCGCCTGCATATGGCGTCTACGTTTCTCAACTTATCCGATATTCAAGGGCATGCGTGAGTTACCATGACTTTCGATAAAGAGGATAACTGCTGTTACAAAAGCTTCTTAAACATGGTTTTATCAGGGATAAGTTGATGTCATCACTTGGGAAATTTTATAGTCGTCATCACGAATTGATTGACCGTTACAGTGTTCCAATATCTAAGATGATGTTGGACCCGTTCCACTGTAGTAACATTTTATGTACCTCCGCCGATTTGTGACTACCACCGGATTGACTTTGTTGAACCTCACGACGGATGCCATATACGGAGCAGAAACTGCTTAACCTGCCGGAGCACCTGAGTTCACTCCTGTTTTTTTTATAGGAGTTCGTGTTGTTTATTGTTTTTTTTATTTTTCAGTGTTTATTTGTTGTGTTTGTGGTTGTTCAATTCTCTTCCCGGGTTTTTCTGTCTAATGGATTCTGTTTTTTTTTTTTTTTTGGTTTTCTCCTTAGGTATATTCGTCCTCTTTACTTCATAAATAGCTAGTTATCATCAAATTACATTGTGTTGAAACCTTTTGATTTTAATTTGTTAATGTAGCCATATTTGACTTGGTTTACAAGCTTTGCTTATTGTATGGCAAACTAACATTGGAAACTGCAAACAATCTGTAAAAATACATGTATACTAAATTACTCTGGATATTCACTAAGCGAAATTATGATCAATGTCATTTTTACTTAAATATGTAGTCAGTTCTTCTCGGAAGATGAACTGGTTTTTAGTTAAAAATATATTGCACAAAAATGAACATCACTTCATGCAACAAATCTAGAATAGCGTAGGAATATAGCCCATTTACGTGTGTATCGTATTTTAAGTTATTTCATATACAAGATGAGTATTCAGCCATTACTTTTAACGATTTAAAAATAAAAGTTTGTAAACAGCAAAATTAAACAAATTTCAACGATTAAACAAGTCTTTTCTTGTCAACAAACGACAACGAAATATTGAATACTTCTGCAGATTGTACATAAAGATAAATACAAAGTCTTTGTTCCTTTATAATGTTTTTGTACCTCCCAATAGATGTTTTCTCACTTTCAATAAATTTTTTCGGGAGGTTTTTGTTTCTGAATTTTTTTCTTTCAATTTCTTATTTTTAATTGACGTCTGATTTGGCTTATTAATAGAAAATAAAATAAAAAAATACTTACGCAACATTTATCCCAGATATTATTCCTTCTGAAATTGCTTTATCTATAGCAATAGTCACTGCAGCGGCGTTATTTTCATAACCAAGTCTTGGGTGTCTGAAAGGACTTAACATTCCTACTGTGACATTTACTCCGTAGGCATATTCCAAAATTAAACAAAGTACATTTATAAAAACAAACATTTTATATTAAATTTAATCTTTCTTTTAAACTTTGTATTGGTTCACAGCATTCCAACTTACTAGTGATAAAGCTGCTAACGTTGATGACTATGACAGAATCTGACAATAACCAATATTCTTTACCACATTTTTGTACCACGTGGGTTGGATAGACATGATGATAGACGTATCGGAATCAATTTGATGTGAAGGATTATCGTATTAAATCATATTTTTTCTGTAATAACAGGTAGCTGGCAAGTGGTAAAAGGAGGAAATATGCATTTGTTGATATATTTTTTTGTATATGTATGATAAATTTTGATAGTTTAGTTCACAAGTATAGATGTTTGTTCGGTGATGGCCCTTCACTTTTTCCATCGTGCCATATATGGTCGTGCCGAAAAATGCTGCAAAGCTCCGCCTTAATGACCTATCCAAATATGAGTAATGGCGATCACCATAAAAGGCTTGTATTTGCACGTGATTTTCCTATTGAGATAAACAAACACGTATTCAACAGCTGTTGAAGTAAAATAAAAATGTATATAGTATACATTTAATAATGACAAGAAAGTAAAAAGAACCCGTCAGTTTAAATTGAAATTGAAAAAAAAATCATCGATTTACTGTCCATTAATACACATATTAAAAGTGCAAATCCCAAAGTTCCAAAAAAAAAAAAAAAAAAAAATATGAAGAAATCTAGGGGCACTCTAGGCCTTGTTTTCCCCATTTCTGCGACTATTTAAGCTCAGGGCAAACCATTTTTCGATACTTTTTGTGGTCATTTTTAACACTTGTATTTATCGTAAAGATTTCACAATTTCTCAATGGTCAAGGTAAACTTCTTTTTAAAACTTCTTTGCACTTTAATGTGAATCTGACATGACAAGAAAACGAATAGAGTAACGCATAACAATTTATATATAATACATGTACATAGTCATTGTCGGAAAATATCAAATTTATGCTATCAATAAATAGATAAGGGCACCGAAAAGTAATCAAGATAAATATTT
This sequence comes from Mytilisepta virgata, assembly GCA_028015205.1. Classification (NCBI taxonomy): domain Eukaryota; kingdom Metazoa; phylum Mollusca; class Bivalvia; order Mytilida; family Mytilidae; genus Mytilisepta; species Mytilisepta virgata. The sequence continues at coordinate 36,523,596 of CM051517.1, forward strand.
GACACAGAACTTAAAAAATTTCTAACCATTTCCAAAACTTATTTCGAGACCGCCTCGGTGGTCTCGTGGTAGCGTGCTCGCTACCAAACATTTCTAATCATAATTTGCACAAAAAGCGATTAAATTCAAACAAATCCAAATGTTGGAGGTGGCCATCTTCTTTTGCACGAGATTTTTTTGGGTGATGCAGAGAGAAATAAAATTTACCATAAAAGGCTCGCTTTATTTTACTACAGTGTACTATCCAACTTTTTATCCAGATTTGGTTACTCACGTGTGTGTGAAGTATTTTACTACGAGAAGAAAATAGCAGTTGTTTGGTCTTGGCTGATGTGTTGTATTTCTTTTCACGTGCTAATTGAAACTAGTTACAATTCTTTAGGTCTCTTTTTCTAGTAAGTGTTATTTCATTATCACATTTACAAAAAGAGAGAGAGGCAATTTCATTCTTTAAAACCATGGTAACAACATTGGTACAAAGTTTGTAAATACCAAAAGAATTAACAAGATAATATTGAGTGCACATGACAAGATATATATATATATATATATATATATATATATATATATAGGGAAAAAAAGAAGGAAAAAACGGACAAAAGCCAACCTAGAAGACCTGTTAGTATATTTATAACCTTAATAAATTTACAGATATTTTTTTGTTTATTTCTATGTGTTGTCTGTAATAATTTACAAAATTTAACAGAAATTACTCTGTTCCAGTAATATTTATCCAAAACTTGTCTACGTGAGTCATCTAAGGATCGACAGCTAAGGAGATAATGAAATTCGTCACCTAATTCTTGGGATTGACATCGATTACAATATCTGATTTGTCTGTCTAAACCGACCCACCTTCCAGTTTTAATTGGGAGTCTGTGATCAACAGTTCAAAATTTGCAAAATATAATCCTATCTTTGTCAGGTAAAATATCTAGGTATTTCTCGAACTCAAATCCTTAAATATTCTATACGATAAACCTTTTGAAAAAATATTTATATCCGAGTGCCAGTTCTGTTGAAATAGGTCAAATAATTTTTGTTTTAAACTAATACTCAACCATTTTGTATGAAAGTTAGCTTGTAGCAACCATATATAACTATAACAACATGTATCAAGATTATTTTTTACAAAGTTCATCCATTCAGACCTATAATCATTTTGTGTATATTTTAAAAAAAAGATAAATTTATACAAAACCAGTGACATTTTATTTTCTTTTCCATTAACAATTCTTGACCAGTAATTAACCATACGTAATTTTATGTAAAAGACATAGGATATGCGCCAAATTCACCATATACCATGAAATTTGGAGCCGAATTTTTCATGTTAAGTAGTAGTTCGCAGAATTTCAAATGATTCCTTTCTATGATATCTCAATTACTGAACCCCAAATTTCATAACCATAAAGTAAAATAGGCTTGACGATCTTATCGAATAAATCATACTGACATCTCACAGATAGGTTATGGACCCTTCCCTTTTTAGTACATCATACATAGCCCTAGTAGCCTTGGTAATTAATATTTTTTTGCCCTTACAAAACTACCTGTTCTTGAAAAAGTCAATTCTATAGATAACTTCTAAGTCGTTATCATCATAATAAAAATGTACATTTTGTGGTAAGGGTCCCTTAGAGAAAATCAAAATTTTTGTTTTACCAGAGTTTACACTAAGTTTCCAAAGCTTGCAATATTCACTAAATTTATTAAGCTTTGCCTGAAGTTCCTCAGCTGAATCAGCGAACAGAACTGTACCTTCCGCATAAAGTAATGCAAAAGGTTTTATATAAATATTCATCTCATCTTCTATCTCATCTGATATATAACTCAGTCCTGTAACATCATGCCTTGGAAACCGCTTTGCGGAACAGTTGCGTTCTATAAAGAATGGAACTGACTGTTCAGTTGGCAATCACTTTCGATTGCCTGGTCACAGCTCGTCAGACGTCCGCGTAACCGTTTTAAGGACAGTTAACGGAGGGAGACAACACAGACAACGCCTTGAGCAGAAAAAAAAATTTAGCCTGGGGACACTCCGACCCCGTGGAATTAATTTTAAAAATTCTTAATTTCAATTCATTTACTAAGTAATTAACTTTTTGCGGTACAATCTTATATATGGTACGTTTTCTATGCATCATAACGTAAAATATATTATTTTACTTATATTTACTGTATAGTTTTACTATCTACCTTGCCATTTATGTATTTTCTATGAAGTACGTTTACTGATCGACACCCACGTCAAATATTTTTTTGTTTTCGTTTACATTTTATGTACGGACCCAGTCTAGGTTTCAAAGAGTCATTTTTATTTTGATTTTTTTTACATGCTCGTGATCAAGACCATATTGGTCGAAACGTTGGGTATTTTCAACTTTTTAGTTTGTAGTTTTACGATTTTATATTTGGTTTTCTTCGACATGTGTATTTCATACATTTTAGTCGTTTTATGCCCCTTTTAACAGCTCACCATTTCCATTTATTTTTCTTGTTGTATATTTATAGCTTCTTTTTGTTCGTATTTACTTTATAGCATAGTTTTTATTTCATATATTTTATTCAGTTTGAAGACGAAGTTCTTTTATTTCTTTTAATTTTCATTTCGCAATGTCGAGTGTTCAATAAAATTATACTCCAATAATCCACGTATCCCCATTGCTTGTTGACACGAATTCAGTGTTCCAGCAGTTTTCCAAGCTTCCTTAGTGACAGTTTATTTAGATTTATGTGTATTAACAAATACATCATTGAAATCATAATATGCTTCTTATTTTATGTAATTTATGTACATATAAGGGTCCCCTAGATTTATTTCACCGTTGATGAAATGGATAAATTGCCAAGATTTTTATGTTTTTCTTTATGCTATTATAGTTTTGTTTTAAAAAAAACCTCTTGCATTCAATGCCCAATTCGGGCAAATTCAAATATTTTAACAAAACGTTTTTAATATTCCGAGGGTTACATTGTATTATGTTTAGCAACCAAGACTTATAGAATATCTTTACTATTTCAATTTCTCTCTTTGAAAAGTCCGACCTACATGTATTTCCGATCAGTCACCGAATCAATTTAGTTTTTAACTAGACATTGAACCCGCGCGAGAGAATAAGCATTTTTTTTGTGGTGGCCATATTGACTATAAAATGTTGTTGCGGCCATGTCATTCATGGATCAGAAACTCAATATGGATGTTGTGGCAGGCTTCCCATAAACTTTCCTGTCAAGTAGGTGGTATCAACTGATAGTTTCATGTCTATATATGCTGTAGTATTCCAGAAATGGATGTTAATGCAAACTTTAACCAAAGTCAATGAAGCGTGAAATGTAGGTCAACGTGACCCAATTGTCATATGGCTGTTCGTTACTACCGAAGATGTATCAACTGATGAAGTAGACTGTATGCCACGTAGAATTACTAAAATGGACCTTAAGGTTCCATCAAAGTCAAAATCTATGACGAAAACATAACTAAATAAATTGTCAATATTTTTATTGTTACAATTAATTCTGAACTGGAACTTGATGAAAAGCTTTCATTAAATACACATTTCATAATGCATTACCTTTTTCCTTCAGAATAAATATGAAAATGAAATTGTAGATGTAAACATTTCCTTAGTGGCGGATGAATTTTTCAAAAGATGCTGTGAGTTAGGTAGACCATATTTTTTGGAAAATAATTGTTCCAATTGTTCCATTGTCATCATGGGCAGGGCAAGCGAGGCTTACATCGTTTATTTTGAACCACGCGTTTTGCCGCCTATTTTAGTGTATGGCTGCGTGTGCTGTCCACGTTTATATTTATCAAAGATGTCCGAGATAAATTTCGTCATTAATGATAAAGATTACCATTTGTTAAAAATATGTTTATCTACGGCTTACAGTGAATTGCATGGTAGAGATATATTTAGACAGGTCACATGACAAATAATGTAAACCTCCGAGAAATCCAAAAAACAACTATAAGTTAGGAATTCCTCTGAACGTTACCTTACTTGTCCATAATCTTCAACGTTAATAACCTTTACAGTTAGGAGAAATTGCGTTATTGTAGAAAAACAATCCTGAATACATGAAGCGGAAACATCCCACTCGAAGGAGAATATTTTTAATTTGTTTTATTCTTCTTCCGTAATTTCAAATAGAAAAAGATTTAAAATATGTGCATACTTGTTTATTTAAATCAATGTGTTAAAATGATGCATTCGAGAACCTTCTAAGGGATATGTTGGGAGAATTCATATCAAAAAAGTGCATACAAATTCCATTTGCACATAAACAAAACTGCAGTTTAAATTTGTAAATGCAGATTGTCAAATCCGATAATAACCTTTATAATCTGAACCATACATCGTTTATTTTGAACCACACTCTTATGAAACTATATATATAAATAGGTGTTTATTATGACAACTATTACATTGTAGATACAGAAAATAATCTGTAGGTTTGAAGAATGCCTTCATATCTAATATTGCCTCGGATTCAAAATGAGCTCCGTTATAAACACGTAAATCAAAAAAAAATATCTATGATATTACATGTGCATTTCAAATACTGATGGAAAGTTTTGGGCTTTTGCAATGAAAGTTTGTATTTCTTCAGCTGCCCCGTGGTAAATTATAAACCAGAAATATATGTAGCTACCTGCATAAAATGTATTATTTTTATATCTTAAACTGCTGGCGATTTCTTGAAAACGGGAAATCGTGACGGTGAAAACGCGAAACTAACATTATTTCCCCTTTTCGAGTTTTCGATTCATCAACTATCAAAGGCGGAACGCGAAATGGCCTCATGTGGCCACGATACAAAGGTTTTAAGATTTCAGCAAAAAAACTTCATAAAATTATTTCCGCGAAAACAGAGATTCCTTGTATACAGATATCAATTAAGCCTGGTTTGATTGATTTGATTTATTTATTAAATTTCGGAATAACCAGATAAATATATTGAAAACAGGGAAAATAAAATGGAAAGGGGGAGCTGTCAAAAGGGACATAAAACGACTTAGATTACACAATACACAAGTCGAACAAAAAAAATTCAAATTAATAATAAACAAAGATCAACCAATTGAAAGTAAAAAGTAAAAATTGTCCAACATTTCGACCAATATGGCCTTGATCACGAGCATGAAAAAATAAAAAGCCTTTAAGGAGTTGACTCTTGGAAACCCAAAGCATGACTGAGTCCGTACATAAAATGTAATAAAAAGAAATTTCCTGAAAGAATGAATATATTGTACTGTCTGCCAGTATTGTAATAAATAATCTAAGTAATGAAAATAAAATATTAGAATAACAATTACCAAAAAATCAACAGGAAAAAGAAAAAATCCTAGCCCGAAGTGCCCGCGTTAAAAACTGGTAAGCCGGAACTTTTTAAAATTTATAATGTAAACTAAAGAAGGATTAATTCTACCATTTATGAAAATGTTAGATTCTATGAATTTTATTATTTGAAACGCTGAACCAAACTTGTTAATAATATTACTGCAGCTGTATCTTTGAATATTGAGATTTATGTGTGATGGATTTTCCACTTATCATTTATATATCAAAGTAACAGATCAAAGTAATTGTCATTAGTTGTATTATGTTACCAAATCCCAATATATGCTTAACTTTGATATAGTAATTAGGTGACAAATTAGTAACCTTGGGACAGATGAAGTCTTATAACTATCATTGTTAACTAAAATTATAAAACGGAAAAAAGTTCAATGTCAATAATCAAAGTAAAATTAATATAATTATTTACACTGGAATCTATCTAACTGTCCAGAATTGTAGTCAGAACAATATATTGACTTAACATATTTCTCAAGTACAAATTAAAAATATATATTTAAAAAGATGAGAATAGTAAACGTTGATGCATCTGTTAAACTCGATACCAAAAACCCTACAGGTTACAAAATCAGAACACACTATTACCATTCTGTTAAATGTCTTGTTATGATATTGTAATTATTATATTTATTTATCTTGGCCTAATTTGTTTTGCGTAGCCTTATAACATGTATAATATGTTTACATAATACTTATAGTTGTTTACCAAATAATGTTATAACTGCGCAGTTTAGAAATCACTGGACTAATAATAGATACTGATGGAATGACTAGAACTTTCTTTTTGACTTACGTAATAATTCTGGTGTGATTCGAACTTCTACCGTATTCAAGAAGTTTCCGTTCTACAGTATATACGGACAAGAAAGTTAGACTTTCAGAACATAACATATCGGACCAGAGATTAACATTATTGTGTTCTCAGCTGTTGGATTTATTTACGTTTCACACATCGTATTTGACACACTTTTATTTACGTTACATCATACTAGATTGTGACTGATTGGATATAATATTCCGTTTGGATTCCCGCAACAGTGACGAGAAGAATTCCGGATTAGGAAGAGACGAAGGATTTTGAACAGTTAAGTTGACATTTTAGTTTTTTTGTAATATTTTTTGTAAACTTTGTATATAATAAATCTTGTTAAATTTTATTATTGATTTGTGTCTTTTGTTGGCTACAATTTAAAGGTGATTTCGGCCGTAACAGAAATTGGGGGCTCGTCTCGGGATAACTTTAATATCTTATTAAATTTTTTTCAGTATTTTTATTAGAATTAGCCAACAAAATTCTACAAAATGGCATTTGATGCTGGTAAATTTTTGAAAACGCCAGACCTGGAAGAGTTTGATAAATTAAAGAAAGAAGAACTAGTGTTGCTTGCTAAACATTTAAAAAAAGATTTTAGAGCATCTATGAGAAAACAAATTATAAAAAATTTGGTAATAGACAAATTAGTTGGCTCAGAAATTTTTGGTGAAGAGGCTCTTGACCTCAAGGTCGAAAATGTTGATGCTTTAAAATTAAAACAGCTTGAATTAGAACATTAACTTAAATTAAAACAATTGGAAAAACAACTGGAAAACGAATTTAAATTAAAACAATTGGAGAAAGAAGAAAGGCAGGCAGAACTTCAAATGAGGGAAAGGTTAGAGATGGAGAAAATAAAAATAGAAATGGCTAAAGTAGAAAGCAACACCAAGTCAAAATCAGAACATTTTGAGGCAGCAAAAATATACGTTTGGTTCCTAAATTTTGTGAAAAAACGGTGGATAAATTTTTTCCACAATTTGAGAAAATTGCTCAAAATCTGAAATGGCCTAAGCCTTATTGGACTACTATGCTGCAAAGTGTTTTTGTGGGCAAGGCCGCTGAAATTTACTCAGCACTTTCTTCAGAAAAAAGTTCTGATTATGACACTGTTAAACAGGAAGTTTTGAAAGCTTATGAGCTAGTGCCAGAAGCATATAGACAGAAATTTAGGTCTTATAAAAAGTTTGAAACACAAACCTATGTTGAATTTGCTAGGGAAAAAGAGGATTTATTTGATAAATGGCTTACGTCAAAGAAAATAGATAACAATTTTGATAAATTAAGACAATTAATGTTATTAGAAGAGTTCAAGCAGTGTGTTAATTTAGACTTAAAAACACATTTAGATGACAAAACTGTTGAGACATTGCAAGATGCAGCTGTTGTTTCCGATAATTATACCCTTTCACATAAAAGAAGTTTCAAAGGTCAAAATTTTAATACTTCAAGCGGAAATTACAAAATCAAAGCACTGAGCGTACTGATAGTAAGCCTGTTGCACAGAATAAGAGTCCGTCTAGTTATAATATGTCTGGTCCAAAATTTGATACTTTTGAGAGGAAGTCACTAACTTGTGCTTATTGTAAGAAAAATGGTCACCTGATGGGTGATTGTTTTAGACTCCAGAAGAAGAATGAAAGAGATAATAAGCCCAAGTCCAGTGCTTGTACGACACCCGTTGTTACCAATAAGTTGGAATGTCCTGCTTTAAGTCCAGTTTTTGTGATTACATGGAGGATTATAAACCCTTTATGTCTGATGGGTTTGTTTCTATTGTTAATAATACTACTCCTCAGCCTATTAAGACTTTACGGAACACTGGAGGTTCTCAGTCTTTGTTGTTAGAAGGTGTGTTGCCCTTGTCCGAGAAGATGTCCGTTGGTGCCTCCGTTTTGTTACGAGGTGTGGAATTAGGTTGTATAGATGTTCCCCTCCATCGTATTTATTTGAAGTCAGATTTAATTACTGGACCAGTTGTTGTGGGTGTTCGTCCTACTCTCCCTGTTGAGGGTGTTTCATTATTGCTAGGAAATGATCTAGCTAGGAACAAAGTGGTTGCTGAACCAATTGTTACAAGTGAACCGGTGGTGGATGTTAAATCACCTGAAGATGATGCTGAACTGTATCCAGCTTGTGTTGCTACTAGGGCGATTGCAAGAAAACAACAAGACGAGGATTTACAAGAAGGCCAGTATGATTATATGGACCTTTCTGACTCTTTCTTTGCCGACATTGAAAGTCCCAGTAGCTCTGAAAAGGCCATAAGACCACCTGGTACTAACAAGCATGTAATTATGCCATGGCCAGACGTGAACAGCCATTCATTAGACAAACGAACATTTAGGGAAGAACAGAATAAAGACCCTGAGGTTTTAAGCTCTGCAAGAGGGCTCTACCCCAAGAAGAAGCAGACAAAGTGGGCGAATGTTACTACCATCAAGACGGCATTTTGACGAGGAAGTGGAGGCCCCCTGATGTTATCCCAAAGGAGGAATGGAGAGTGGTATACCAATTTGTGGTGCCTTAAGTCTATAGGCAAGAAATTATTGGTCTTGCCCATGACACCCCCTTGGCTGGACATTTAGGTATAAGGAAGACTTGCCTTAAGATATTACAACATTTCTACTGGCCCAGACTTAGAAATGATGTCACAGAATACTGCAAATCATGCCATATATGCCAGGTTGTTGGCAAGCCTAACCAGAAAATACCACCAGCACCACTTCTGCCAATTCCAGCCTTTGAAGAACCTTTCAGCCGAGTACTTATTGAATGCGTTGGACCTTTACCAAAGACCAAGACTGGAAATACTTATTTACTGACGATCATGTGTACATCCACTCGCTTTCCTGAGGCTATTCCCTTAAGGAATATTAAGACACCAACTATTGTCAAAGCTCTTATCAAATTTTTCACATTAGTAGGGCTTCCTAAGTCTATACAGTCCGACCAGGGTTCAAATGTTATGTCAGGTTTATTTTAGCAGGTCGTTTATCAGTTAGGGATTGCTCAGTATAGATCAAGTGCTTATCATCCAGAATCTCAAGGTGCCTTAGAACGTTTTCATCAAACATTGAAGAACATGATTAAAATTTTTCGTCTTCAATTTGATAGGGACTGGGATGATGGTGTTCACTTTCTACTTTTTGCGGTCCGAGAGGCTGTTCAAGAATCCCTTGGTTTTAGCCCCTTTGAGTTAGTGTTTGGACATACTGTAAGGGGACCTTTGAAATTGAGTAAGGAGAAATGGCTTACTGAACACACTGACTTGAATCTTCTAGACTATGTATCTAGATTTAAAGAAAAATTGTATACTGCTTGTCAAATTGCTCAGAAAAACTTAAAAACTGTACAGAATAAGATGAAAATATGGTATGATAAAGATGCCAGGGACAGAGTTTTTGAGCCTGGTGATAAGGTACTTGTATTTATGCCAGTCCCTGGGCATCCTTTACAGGCTAAATACTGTGGTCCTTATACAATCGACAGTAAAATCAATGATTTGAATTATATTGTAAAAACTCCAGGTCGGCGTAAACAAAATAGAGTGTGTCACATTAATATGTTAAAACCCTATTTTGAGCGTACTAATGAAGGTGAGAGTAAACCAGTTGCCACTTTAGCCATGGTTAAATCGGAGAACGATCATGACAAACCAGATATAATTGAACCATCTTTTGATTCCAAGACTATGGAACAAACTGTTAGATTGAAAAATTTAGACTCAAAACTTGCACATCTGACTTTCGATCGCAGAGAAAAATTGAAAACTTTGGTATTTTCTTTTAAAAATCTTTTTCCAGATGTGCCAAACAAAACCACTGCTGTTTGTCATGATGTTGATGTAGGCGATGCTTCTCCAATTAAGCAACATCCTTACCGGCTCAATCCACTTAAACTTGATGTTATGAGACAAGAAATTAGATATATGCTTGACAATGATATTATTGAGCCGAGTAACAGTGAATTGATCTCTCCTTGTCTTCTTGTGCCCAAACCAGATAAAACTTTTCGTTTCGTTACTGACTTCAGAAAAGTAAACTCAGTTTCAAAATCTGACTCCTATCCGATTCCAACGATAGACGATTGCATTGATAACATTGGACAATCAAAATTCGAAAGCAAATTTCATTTATTAAAAGGTTACTGGCAGGTCCCCTTGACACCGAGAGCTCGTGAAATATCAGCTTTTGTCACACCAGACGGCTTATTTCAATATACTGTCATGCCGTTTGGTATGAAAAATGCTCCAGCTACATTCCAAAGAATGATCAATAATGTTATAAAAGATTTAGACTGTTGTTATGCTTATATTGATGATCTTATTGTATGTAGTGATAGCCGGGAAGAGCATTTAACACATTTATATACTTTTGATAAATTGTCACAATCAAATTTGACTGTTAATATTAGTAAAAGTGAATTTTGTAGGGCCACTGTTGATTATTTAGGGCACACAGTTGGCCAAGGTCAAGTGAAACCTATTACGGCTAAAGTGGATGCAATTACCAATTTTCCTCCTCCTACAAATAAAAAACAACTTATGAGATATTTAGGCATGATTGGATTTTACAGAAAATTTTGTTCGAAGTTTGCTACTGTTGTTCAACCATTGACTCATCTTTTAACGAAAGATTCTAAATTCAACTGGAGTGATAATTGTCAAAACGCTTTTGTAAAAAGCAAATCACTTTTAATTAACAGTACCGTTCTTATCACTCCAGACTTTAAAAAGCAATTCAAACTTGCCGTTGATGCAAGTGATGTAGAAGTTGGACATATGGCAAAATGCTGGGTACATTATTCATGGCATTTGCATCACGTGACTTCAGCCCTTTTGAGCAAATTACCTCCCTTAGTTGTAGATCGAAAATGATAAAATTGTTTGAATTACGGATAATCGAGTCTTTTTCCATCTCGGCTCTTAAACTAATGTGTCTATGAAAACTTCCTTTGGCGGATATTTACAAATTATTTGTTTAATTCTGAGGGGAAAGGCTTCATATTTGAAGGATTACGCTATGGGAGACTTGAAATTATCATGTTTTAAAAACATTTTGGCCGAAAAGTTATGAAAGCAGGTGAGATAAAACTTATTTCCTCGTTAAATTCATCCTCCAAAGTTGTTCTCTATATGCGGACAATTTATGTATGGTCTCGCCTTGTATCTGTATCTGTAGTTTGAATTTGCATTTTTAACTATTTTTTGTTAATTCATATAGCAGTTATACTACGGTTACGCTTCAGTTTTTTAAACTGAATTGGCCGAAAGTTTTCAATGCTGACAATGTTTATTTGCACACGAAAGGAAAGCTAATATTGTGTAGAACGTACCTATATGTGGACAAATTGCTTATGAGTTATAAGAATTTGAATATTTGCATTTTTATTTTTTGGGGCAAGTTTAATGCTTTGTAATGAATGTCGTCAGAGAAATCCAAAATGGCCGCTATGCAAATTACCAAAGTACCCGCAATTTTGCCATATGGTTTTATATCAAGAAACAGATGATAATGTCGAGAAACCTATATCATATTTTTCCAAGAAATTAGATAAACATCAGAAAAATTATTCCACTATTGAAAAAGAATGTTTTGCACTGTTGTCTGCACTTCAACATTTTGATGTATATTTAAATCCCACTATGCATCCTATTCTGGTTTATACTGATCATAATCCTCTCACCTTCATACATAAAATGAGAAACAAGAACCAGAGGTTGACTAGGTGGAGTTTATTGTTACAGGAATATGATATTATTGTAAAACATATTAAAGGTAAAGATAATGTAATAGCAGGTGCTTTATCTAGGTCTTATTAAAACACTGTATACATACTATATATTTTTGTATATATTGTTCATGAAGTTCTCGTTACACTCAAACTTCTTTTAAGGGGGGAGGTATTATGATATTGTAATTATTATATTTATTTATCTTGGCCTAATTTGTTTTGCGTAGCCTTATAACATGTATAATATGTTTACATAATACTTATAGTTGTTTACCAAATAATGTTATAACTGCGCAGTTTAGAAATCACTGGAACAATAATAGATACTGATGGAATGACTAGAACTTTCTTTTTGACTTACGTAATAATTCTGGTGTGATTCAAACTTCTACCGTATTCAAGAAGTTTCCGTTCTACAGTATATATACGGACAAGAAAGTTAGACTTTCAGAACATAACATATCGGACCAGAGATTAACATTATTGTGTTCTCAGCTGTTGGATTTATTTACGTTTCACACATCGTATTTGACACACTTTTATTTACGTTACATCATACTAGATTGTGACTGATTGGATATAATATTCCGTTTGGATTCCCGCAACAGTGACGAGAAGAATTCCGGATTAGGAAGAGACGAAGGATTTTGAACAGTTAAGTTGACATTTTAGTTTTTTTGTAATATTTTTTGTAAACTTTGTATATAATATATCTTGTTAAATTTTATTATTGATTTGTGTCTTTTGTTGGCTACAATTTAAAGGTGATTTCGGTCGTAACAGAAATTAAAAAAATATATTTAAAAAGATGAGAATAGTAAACGTTGATGCATCTGTTAAACTCGATACCAAAAACCCTACAGGTTACAAAATCAGAACACACTATTACCATTCTGTTAAATGTCTTGATTTGAAATTGTCCATTTTTCATGATTCAAAATATATAACTTTAATATTTCGCTCTTTAGTTTCAGCATAGCTACGACTAATTTTAGACTATTTACATAGACAACTCGGACTATCTTGAATCTTTTTATGAGAAAGATGAAGTTTTTTTTTATTATATATGATAGAAGTCACAAATAGAGTGTATCATCACTATTTTCGCATTTAAGAGATATTTTAATATGAAAACATATGACATGTGATGATTTTTTTTCTGTTTACATATAATATAATTCTTTGATACCAATTTTGACGCACAAGATATGCACATTTCGTCGATTTACGACCCATCAGCTGTGCTCAAGGCCTAAAATGTTGAAAACCAAAACAACAATCCAAAAGGTTGAAGAGCAAATTCAAAATACCAAAAATGACCAAAAGGGTAAAGCTAAAACACAGAGGCACGAGGGAGATAAATGATTTATAAATAAAACTGTAGCAGCGTGAAAAAAAAATCATATTTTTATATTTGTATGCGTGGTTTATAAATTTTAAGTGGTAGTTTGTCAATAATAAACTTTTAAGGCCACACCAAATTGACTTTTAGTTCTTTGGATTGTTTATGGCAAAAATAGGTGCGAGCGAGCGAAGATTTAATTTTTTTCTTGAGGACTAGTTTTTTTTCAGTCGAAGATCATTTACGTGAGGCACAAAAATGATGAAAATCAGAACGGCGAAATCTAAAGAACTAAAAATCAATTTGGTGTGGCCTAATCTGCATAATTAATATACTGATGATCCCGATATTTTTACTTTAGATTCCGTTAAATTGTATATTTCATGCCGTATACCATCAATGTAATTTCATGAATTTATGACAAATGAACTGTATAATGTGCCCAAAAAAATGATATATTATGGGCACCGTGATCGACAACAATAGACTTATTTATTTTTATGTGAACAACCTTCTATTGTAATGTGATAGTTCTTGCTCCATAATATTTCATCCTTAGAACTTCTGTCACTGGATAAATATTCCAAGAGAAATTAGCTGATTGTTATATTTATTCCGTAATAAAAGTAATCACGACAAGTCTTATATATACAAACTCCCACAAACTTGACAAAAATTCATCGGGAACATGAATGAAAAAAATAACATAAAATCTGTAAACACTTGAATTATGGTATGTTTATGGTAGAATGAAAATGTATTTTGGCTAATCCATCAATAGATTAATCAGATGGGAAAAGTAATTCAATTAGAAGGTAATAAAATATTCTTAAATACTTCATGTTGCTGTATCGTATAGCCAAATTTCAAATATTTTCTTTACTCATCAGCGGATAGAGATCCAATCACTTTAATAATGATGGCGAACCTTGAGTGAATGTCAGTGATCTGTGCCTCACAAAATCGAATATCTTTTTAAATTGTACTCCTCTGCCTCAAACACACCGTCCTTTTTAAAATTATTGAAGTTTAACTGTCGTATGATTATTCATTTAATACATCATCTACAGATGTGATATAGATTAAATGCTATAATGGAAATTTTGACTATGTATTTGCTATTAGATGTATTGTACATGCGAATAATTCATTCTATAATATTTCATTAAGGAATGACTGTCATTATTTTTTTTTTGTTCATGAAGAAATAAGTGTGCATAAGATTTTTTATGTTATTTCGAATGAACAAAAAGATAATGACAGTCATTCCTTGTAATTTAATTTCAAAAACCGCGTGAAGTCCCCAAAAATTGACATTACAGACAAGGAGAAAATTTTGTTTATTGAACAATAAACACAAAAACCTTTACCAATCAGAAACGACGTTACATACAAAATTAAACTATATTAATATAATAATATTTCCTATATGAACAAATATTATTTGGAACAAATATAGGTTTTTTACCTATAAATTTATTTAAAGTATAAAATTTGTGGGGATATTTTATTTTATGTTGTTTGATTTTTGTATTTGTGTTTAATTTATCCTACATATTTTGTTGTTTTCCATTTTGCTACATACTCTGGGTACTGTTCTGTTGTGTAATGTTTAGGAAATTCCATCCTATATGAAGGGTCACTGTCAGTAGTGTACGGTCCACACACCCGACATATGTGTATCATGAGATGTCATGCATATTAAAATAAAAAAAAAAAAATTAAAAACAAATCTTAAAAACTTCGACTTTAACATTATATATATGTATATATACACTGTACAATGTTTGAAATGGCATGGAAATCTAAAATTATTTATCTATTTATCATTAAATACCCTAGGTCGCCGAGGGAAATTACCAGTATTTAGCAAAATTCCGAATTAATAGAAATACTTAGGGTTCATTCCTTGTATTGCACATTGTAGATCTCCTTAGCTGAAATTTGGCTTCCTATTTCGGTATTTTTGGTTGAGTACTTCTTGTTTAATATAAGTTTGGTTTTTGGTCTTCCAAATGTTTCGGTTTTAATGTTGCTGATGAGAGGTAACTCCTTGAAATGCGTCGTATACAGCATAGTATAAATTTACTATATTTTATATTAGTATCTTTGGATTGTTATTTTGAAACTCCTGGAGTGATGTCTCTGCTAGTGGACCCTTGATCCCCGAGGGTATTCGCCAACCCAGTTGTCAGTTATATTGTGATTTAATCAGTTTGTTTTATTTGCAACCCACAGTAACTAAAATCGACTTCGCCTCGGTTCACAATGTTTTCTACTCCGTCACCTTCTTAGAAATATGTTATTAAATATTATTTTCAACAGACAGTAACTAAGTCACTTATTTGCTCAACTGATAAATTTATCAACCTTTGTATTCACATGTAGTTTCAACTATTATATCAACAAATCTGCTCGTTTTATATGAAGTTAGTAGATCCCTGCATATCGAGTCGATTTCAGACCTATTGTTCTTCATGATTAACTGATTAGACTACAATTGTACAACCAATTATTAACTCTGATGAATTCATCCTCTATTTTGACAACAACTTCTAAATTACACGAGTTTTTAATTTCTTAGTGTAAATGTCTCGTTGCATCTAATTTACTGCATTTAAGTAAAAAGTGTTTATAGTCTTCATCTCCTTGTTTACACAATCTACACAGTGCAGCAGTATTCAACTTATCGTAACGACTAATGATATCCTGAATTTTATATGTACCAGTTAGAATTCTTGATTTTATTATACCGTTTTTCACATCTCTTTTGTCGTCTCTGACACCGCCAAAGCACAAGCTTGGTTGTTTGTACATCCAATTATTTGTTTCCATATTGTTAAGTGTTGACTTTGTCTTTGCTTCTTGTGACAATGCATTTATTTCTCCCGTAAATGTCAATTTTTTAATGAGTCAGTGGTTTCCAATTTTTCTTTGGATCTAAAATTATTTCATGAGTTGAAGGAAGATAATATATTTTCAAGATTCTATTCATTTTGATAAACCAACTGTTGGATCCATTATTTATCACAGCAAGTTGTCTTATTGCTATCAGATATTCAATTTAATCGATGTCCTCAAGAATAAATAAATTATTGATTCATGTAATATTTGCTCAATACTCTCAGCACCAATTGAATATATATAGCATTATCAGTTGTGCATAGCAGCATCAGTTGTGCTTTGAGGTAAGAATAAAAATTGCTTTAAGGTTTTCTCTTGAAATTGTTCTAATTTTTGTATATGTATTGATATCATGTTTAAGGTTTTTATGCAATACAACATTCATGATGTAGGTTCTCCATATTTTCCACGATAGTAATAGATTTATTCCATTTACTCCATGAGGACCTGCTCATTTGCATATAGTAAGCAAATAAGTGAGTAAATGAGCTCTTTAACAGAATATCATATATACAGAACAATTATAACTATAAAATAGACATACATGGATAAAAAACACACAATAAGTAACTCTGTTAAGACTTGGTTCCCGGACCTGACCATTCGGTACCCATGCGGCAAGCGCCACATTGTGCGCCGACTAACATGCGACGGGGATCAATCTTAAAGTTATATACGTGACACGCAGTATCAGCAATATCGAAACATAGAATATAAGTTGTAAGCAAATTTAAAAGAAACAAATTAAATGGCAAAAATTAAACGGATGCAAAACATACGCTAAAGCGATAACAGCATCAGCTATGAGGCAGCACAGGTTGAAATTTGCACGAATTGGCCCCCACACCAGCTACATGTATAAATATAATTTTTAAACTGGTTGAATGAGGTCATTGTTCTGACCTCCTTTGAAAGTGAGTTCCAGTTCGAAAGTGTGCTGCTTGATATCTGAAAGATTTCTTACCATAAGTTGTAGTTTTCGGCCGGGGTACCTCTGCAGCATTCACATATCTGAAATTATAATTATTATTTTTAATAATCACCAAATTTTGCAAAAATAAAGGACATTTTTTGTTTACGATTTTGAAGGTCTCCAAGGCAATAGTGCGCATCCGACGGGTCTTAAGAGACGGTAATTTTGATTTATCAAATAGAAAATTATAAGAACTAGTACAATCATCATATATAAATAAAATATAAATAAAACGGAGTGCATGTTCCTGAATTTTTTCGAATTTTGAAGTGTTTTGTTCACTACAAAAGTGCCAGGTAAAAGTACAAGAACTGGAAATTGACATAATAAATGAATGATAAATAGTAAGCTTTCCAAGCCTGTTTAAATGCTTTCCAATTCTTTTTAAAACATTTTTGCCTTGCAGCCTTCTTTCAAATATCAGATATATGTGAAATCAATGGTTACACCTAATAACGAACCTCTTCATCACATGAAATATCTATACCATTTAGGTCAAATTTTACATTTTTTCATATGAGCGTTTACCAACCGAGATAGCTTTGAAATTCTCTGATTGGCTTGCATTTTATTGTGTGAAACCCATTTAATTAAGGATTTAATGTCTTCTTCCAGAGATGATATGACAGTATTTAAACATTTACCAGAATTTGATAGAGTATTGTCATCTGCATATTTATACAGGGAACACTTATTAACAGAAAAGAACAAGTCATTGATAAAAATGTTAAAGAGGACAGCACCAAGTATAGATCCTTTAAGTACCCATTAAAATATATCTCACAAACTGCTTATATTTTGACCAATTTTTACGCATTGTTTCCTGTTTGACAAATAGCTTGTAATTAAATCAGTTGAAGATTTTGGTAAACCATAGAATTTGAGTTTAGGTAATAGTAGGTCGTGAGGAATCAAACGCTTTGGACAAGTCCATTAGAATGGCAGCCGCAAATATTCGCTGTTATCAAGAGAATTTTTGCCAGTCTTCATTCACGCGCAATTGTAGTGTTGATTGACATCAAAATTCAGATCTAAAAGCAGCCAAAAATGGATTGAAAATTTATCAAAATCTTCTACCAGCTGAATTTGTATAGCATTTTCGAAGATTCTGGAGATGGTTGGAAGGACTGACCGGTCTGTAGTTGCTTTTCTCGAAAAAAACTCTTCTTCTTATGTATAGGAGCAACCTGTACTTCTGTGGGACAATCGGGGAAGGTAGATGACGATGAGGATAAGTTAACCAATGTTGTAAGGGGTTTGATAATAACGGGTTTAGCATAATGAAGTAATTAAGGGGGAGGTCCGTCATTACCTGTTGCCTTTTAATATTAATTTTCCCTATTCTCTTACTCACAAAGTCCTCATTGATAGGAGAAAAAGAAAAAGGGATATCACTTAAGCTAGGACGATTGTCCTTTATCGCCAAAATACTAGGGTGATCATCATCTACCTTGATTTATTTGTTGCCAATATTTTTTTTAACGTTTACAAAACAATTGTTAAAAATTTTCACTTTGTTCAGTCTTCAGAACATTATTTTCTGATAAGAATAGGAATAACTAGGTATGATTGTGATCGCAAGCGAGTCACAAGATGTCTCCCAAACCCCCATTGCCACTATCTAGAGCTTATCAGTAACCCCCTAAATTCCCTTTTGCTCTATTCACCTACAAAATTTCAGAATCCTACCCACCTAGGTTACAGAGATATCGCAATGTCCTATATAATGACCTTTTCCTGTTTCCATGGAAACAGCGGCCATTTTGATTTTTTTTAAGCCCTTTGCAATCGCCATCATTTAAAACCCCTAAATATCAATTTTCATTGAAATCGAAGCACTTCGAAAGAATTTCGAATTTTGGGCCCGAAAAATCACATTTTCGTAAATAACGCGAAAACCGTAAATATCGCTTCAAATTTTTTTTTCGTATAATTAAAGAGCACCTTTTGCTCTATTCACCTACAAAATTTCAGAATCCTACCCACCTAGGTTACTGACATAAAGCAATGTCTCCTATATAATGACCTTTTTCTGTTTCCACGGAAACGGCGGCCATTTTGAAAATTTTAAAAGTCGTTTGCAAAACTTCAGGTCACCCTTAACATATTCCCAAAGTTTCATATCGATTGGACATTGCATCTTTGAGAAACGTCGCGGACAACATTGAACGGAAAGAAAAAGGAAAGAAGAAGAAGAAGAAGAAGAAGAAGAATAATAATAAGAAACCGGACAAAAACAATATGTCTCCCAAAACTTTGTTTGGGAGACATAATTATTGTTCCAATCACGGGCCCTCACAGGGGCAAGATATAACAACATGTACAAAAAATATTGATTCGTTAGCATAAATTACAATGAAAATAATTTGCTGGACATGACCAGAGTTATTCACCGCGTCTGATATTTAGAGAATCAATAATATATTTCCCCAGAAATTTGAGTACTGATATATCTTCATTTGTAAAAAGCCATATAAATTTTGCCTCATTTTGGAAGATCTTTAAATTTTGTACAAGGCTCGACTATATTATTAAACACGATTTATTTGTTGTTATTAGTATATTATAATGGGCAAATAATTATAAAATGAATTTCATCTTCTATGTTTGATTTGAAGAAAATTTTTCACATATTCTTTGTGAACGTTCTATATAGGGTTTCTTATATCGATCCCTTTCCATTTTCAGTTCATGGGCACTTATTCTTATTTGACATAAAGCCCTTCTCAACTGAAAGTTGTTAATAGATAAATATGTTTCTCGAGAGAATTTTTTTTTTTTTAATTTTAAAGTAGGTATTAAGATATGATTATCTCCCTTTGACTAATACCGCATTTGTTGGTGAAAAATTGCTTTACGGTTGGTCAGGATCTTTCGATTTAGGTCACATCTTTCAATAAAATATTGATTTACTGATTTTTTTTTCTTTAACTTTGTAACATGGTTACGTTGTTTTCTATAAGCTTCCCATTTTTACTGTTATTGAAAATTTGGAATTTATCATACAACATTTTTTTTCTAAATACAATGAAATACAGCTCTTCATATACGTGCGGGACTTAAATAGCTTTAAAGTATTTTTCTCTCTTCAAGAGGTACATATTTGCCGTCAGCAACATCAATAAATTTCTGCTAAGATCTGCATATGCTACATTACTGAACATCATCAAAGTTATCAAAATTAAAATTTTGCCTTATAAGATCTTGTGTAAAATTTAAAATATCAAAATTCTTAAAACCAAGAATTTAAATCCTTGTTAAAACTTCTGCACATCCTTTTCTTAGGAATTTGTTTGTCAGCTTGTGGTTCAATTGAACCGCAATGAAATTATGTACATCGATAGCTAATATATATACAAATGTACCCGTTCCAAAATTACATACTTTTTTAAAATCACAATCTTGGTTCAATAATATCAAATCTAAAATGTTTGTCTTAGCATTTTTCGTAAAACAAGTAGGTTTCTTAATAATATTTTTATAATTAAAAATATCACAAATTTCATTGATCATCACATTATGGTGCATACATTAAATTTACCTCTGGCTGTTGAAATTCTGTTTCTAATTCTAGTTACAGTTTAATGGGTACTGGTCTACACAGGGAGAATGGACTTGATCCAGAGACATCAATTGCACTGTTGAGAATTTACATCCTACCAATACGGACTTACGGCCTCGAAATTGTAATACCAAAAGGCAAAATTCTTGATGATATACAACTCCAATACAAAAAGTTATTGAAACAAATACTCTAATTAAATATTAATGTTGCTGACCCTGCTGTGTACTTAATTTCTGGATTGAAGCAGAAATACATCTTAAAATCCTAACAATGTTTGGTAACATAACAAGAGCAAATAAAACCTCAACTGAGTGGAGGCTTGCAGAAAGACAACTACAGATTAAGAGTCTTGACGGTAACAGTTGGTTTATTGAAATAAAAAAGATATGTATCAAATATGAATTACAAGACCCACTAACTTTACTCTATAAAGAAATGTCAAAAGGTACATGGGAGAAAGTGATTACAACAGCTGTACATAAATACTGGACATCAAGTATAAATGAAGAAATAAAATACTATTCCAGCATGAAATATATATCATCTTCGTATAAAATTGGGAAAATTCACCCCTTGGCCATAACAAACCGTGCTAATCAAAGAGATATCAACAGAATACCAATCAGAGTAAAGGTTGCAACTGGAACTTACATTCTACAGACAAATAGAGCAGCTTACAATCAAAACAACGTAGATCCAACATGCAAACTGTGTAATCAGGCTGAAGAAACCTTAACACACTTTTTACTGTGTTGTAAAACTTTAGACCAAATCCGAACACCCATATCGAAAAATATTATATGTAAATGTAGTGAGCTTCCTGCTTTGCAATATACTAATGCTCAGCTAAACATTATGCAACTAATTATTAACCCTTTCCACTATGCTAAAAGATATGAAGTAGAAATAGATATCAGCAGTAAAATAGAACCTCTAGTGAAGACAACTTATTTATAACTTACACAATAAGAGATACGAATTACTTGCAAGAATTGACATGTTAAGTTGTAGGAGGAAAATGAACATTAAAGTTAAATAGATAGGTCGTATTGAGTGTTTGCAGTTCGCCTAGACTAACTAATTGTATTTAAATAGTTAAGAGGCACTTCTTACCTTATTACATAAATTAGTATCTTATTTGAAATCGTGAACTGTGTACTTATTATCTGAAGTGTAAATATACTGGTGGTGGAATTCATTGTCTA
Source organism: Mytilisepta virgata (assembly GCA_028015205.1). NCBI lineage: Eukaryota > Metazoa > Mollusca > Bivalvia > Mytilida > Mytilidae > Mytilisepta > Mytilisepta virgata. The sequence goes on from CM051517.1 coordinate 36,545,501, forward strand.
TAGTGGTGTTGGAATTACTTTTCTTTTTACCCCAAAACCGGAGGTGTGCCTATATTGGCAGAAATTCATTGGATACAGGATATAGGTTTCTAATATCTGGCCGATTATTTTTTATTCTTTCCAAGCCAAAATGTTTTATAATTTGTTTTTCTACGATTGGTTCTGTAAAAAGATGTAGATGTTTATCTTTTGATTTATTACCGTGCACTCTAAGAATTTCTGTCTTTTTGCTGTTTATTTTTTTTTTTACTCTATCATTCGATGTACAACTTTCAATAACGTATTACTGTGTCAGTGCATCCAGGTCAGATTATGTAGGACATCCAATATATTGCAATTTAAAGTACGTTCAAGGTACTTTCGTATTGAAGCTTTCTCTGGTATTAGTTTACACCACGTAAGGAAAATCAAAAATGGCTGCCGCTTGTGTTCAAGAAGGTTGTTAATTTTCGTCTTGTTAGACAAAATCCTCCATTATAAGTTTGAACAATTGAGAAAATCTGAAAATGATTCTTTCCTCTCTAAACAAGACAATTTTAGTATAAATCTCAAAACAGCTGATGTCTTGAAGGGGGGTTGGTCTGGCCCCTGAAGACTTTGACAAAAATGATGTGATTACTGAGTTGCTAGATAAAAGTTAGGTCAGTAGGTGGATTCGTAGCAGTACATAATATTCCTTTTGGTTGTGCGAGAATAGTAAATTGTTTTTAACGGAGGTCGGAGGTGGTTGGGACTTGCAAGCAAAATACACACGAATGGCCCATTGGTCCAATGTCAGGGGTAACTCGAATCACCGAAAACCTCCCGGAAACACCGAAAACCTGATATAATATTACCTAAACCTCATCAGATGTTGCGAAAACCACATCCATTCGATCGGTATGCCAGTTTTACATCCAGAAAACATAATTTTATTAATATTGTATAAGAAATGTGACTTATAAAGTTATATGCATGATTTTCTAAACATAGTGCATTCTATATTAAATCAAAATGGATGACCGAAAACCTCCCGAAACACCGAAAACCTGATATAATATTACCTAAACCTCATCAAATGTTGCAAAAACCACATCCATTCGACAGGTATGACAATTTTACATCTAGAAAACATAATTTTATTGATATTTTTTTAAGAATTAAGACTTTTATGAATGATTTTCTCAGGCATAGTGCATTTCATATTACCTGTAATTAAATATGGCGGACCGACAGATCGATTAAATGCCCTAAGGTAAAGTACAATACACTATGTGTATACCTTGAATAAATTAAGTTTATTGCCGATTTTGTTCATGTTGGACAACCATTATTTACAATTATCATTACACTAGTCCTGAAACTCACGACTCTTGTGTAGCCTTATTTTTTATTTGGATTTTTGCTGGGGCTACACGGAGTCCTGAAACTCACGACTCTTGTGTAGCCTTATTTTTTATTTGGATTTTTGCTGGGTCCGTGTAGCCCCAGCAAAAATCCAAATAAAAAATAAGGCTACACAAGAGTCGTGAGTTTCAGGACTATCATTACACTAATAATGTAAATAATGGAAGAGCCCTCACGCCACGCCAAGGCCATGAACGATGTGAGGGTAGAATCCCCTATCCCAGACCTTTATTTGGGCTGTTAAGTTTTTCTTTAAAGTATATACATATACATTTATTTTGATAATAGTATGATTTTAAAAGTTATTTATTTTTATATTTTAAAAATATATGTTAAAACTACTGAGATCTCCTGCACAAGGCACGGGCATATCTGTAATAGTCCGCGAAAAAGTTATTTATTTATATATTTTAAAAATATAAGTTAAAACTACTGAGATATCCTGCACAAGGCACGGGCATATCTGTAATAGTCTGCGAAAAAGTTATTTATTCTCAAAATAAAAAAGATAAGTTAAAACTACTGAGATATCCTGCACAAGGCACGGGCATATCTGTAATAGTCCGCGACAAAGTTATTTATTTAAAAAAAAAATTAAAACTAGTCACACCAAATTGATATTTAGTTATGAAAAACAATCTATGATACCAATTTTAACTGCACTGTATATGCATATTTAATGTATTAGACCATCAACTGAAATGGTACTAAAATTTCCAAATTTGAAATAATTAACTAATTGAATGTGAAAACTCAATATCAATGTGGTGTGTTCACTATTAATCATGCTTAATTAATCACTATTAATTATAAGACTTTAATAAACATATTAAAAGTATTCACTTTGAAGAAATAAATTAATATTAATAATTAATAAATGAATTAAGGTATTCTAAGCGTGAACAATACAGATAGAAGTATGTAAGTATATTTTAATATATATATATTTTTAATCCAGATTTCTTTCTTATATTTTTGGTGAAGGATCATCAATTTAGTAACGCATTATTGATTTGTTTTTATTACAGGTCAAACAGATAGAAATGGACAGCAATAAAAGTGTGACCATCCCAATTAACAAATGTGTCAGAAATCAAGGAACTGTATAATACACAATATAATCGATGATAAATGTCAGAAAGATTTGAAAAAATTACTGCTGTTTTGTTTATATAAAAACTAAAATAATAGCTTATTTATAATTTGTTTTACATGTATCTTGCCTTAGTATGCCACAAAATATTGCATTTAATCAAGAAGCCTTAATTCAAATTCACACTTCCAATTAAAATTTATTTAGATCGTTTTCATCCAAGAAAAAAAAAATTATACAATTAAAATTTAGTAAATTTAAATTAAAGAAAACATAAATCTCATATCCATTTTATAAAAACACAATTTTTGAGAATTTTTTTTTCTAATTATAATATGTAACCATCTTTCATCTTTTTCTAAACAATTATGCTAATTGGGCTATAACCACAGTTACACAATACAACTTTCTTTGTTTTTCTTTAATGTTTAATTGGCAATTAAAGTTGATTAAAACCATAGAGTACAAATATGGGTTTATGATATACACAATAATTAATTTTAATGTACCTTCAGGCATTAATCGATACGTTGATCAGCCATTTTGATTTAATATAGAATGCACTATGTCTAAGAAAATCATTCATAAAAGTCACATTTCTTATACAATATTAATAAAATTATGTGTTCTGGATGTAAAACTGGCACACCGATCGAATGGATGTGGTTTTCGCAACATTTGATGAGGTTTAGGTAATATTATATCAGGTTTTCGGTGTTTCGATCAGTCATTTTGATTTAATATAGAATGCACTATGTCTAAGAAAATCATGCATAAAAGTCACATTTCTTATACAATATCAATAAAATTATGTTTTCTGGATGTAAAACTAGCACACCGATCGAATGGATGTGGTTTTCGCAACATTTGATGAGGTTTAGGTAATATTATATCAGGTTTTCGGTGTTTGCGGGAGGTTTTTGGTGATTCGATGTACCGCAATGTCAGTAAACATTAGGGGCGCCACTGGGCGGAAACAACAGTTTGTTTACAGTATACTGGTCCCAAAATTAGGCTGGAAAAGATTGTTAAGAAGCTGAATCCAGTTTTCAAATAACTTCCCCCAAAACAGCCCCAGCTGTCGTTAACTGACATTGCTACAGTGATTGGAACACAGGTTTTTGGGGCCCAATCACAGGGGCTTGTTACAATTGACACAGTATGTCATCTGTGACTGATCCGGCCCCGATCTATAATACCTTAACATAGGTCGGGGCCGGATCAGTCACAGATGACATACTGTGTCAATTGTAACGAGCCCGTGTGGCCCAATGTAAAAAAAAAAATTTCTATTTATTTTCATATTATCAATTTTCTATTTTTTTTAGACGTATAACAAGTCTCATAAACCCATAACTAGTCAATAACAATACCTTTTCAGGGGTTCTGATCCCGATTTCCCATTGACAAAAATAGCAAATCCCGAAATCCTGGCATGGGGAGAAAAAGAGCTTATCCTGAATTCCAGAAGAATTTGGACTGCCAATTGGTCCAAAATCGTCATAATATTATACAGTTAAACTTTTATTGACTGAGTTATATACCGTGACTTGAGATTGTCTTGTTCTGATTATAGATTTTAATTTCTCAGTCTTATAATTATATATATAATTTGGTAACTTCCCGTTCTTCTGTGATAAATTGTTCGACTTTCAATTATGGCCGTTCAGAGCTGATAGTAGGGTGTGGATATATATACAGGGACTGATCGATTACGTGAGAAAACTGATCGTGTATGATTAGATACATGTAGTGAATGTTAAGTATGTAAGTGGGATCATGAATGATCAGGCATCAGATTGTGAATGTATAAATTACTTTACTACAACTGTGTATGTTTCATCAAGGCAGAGGATCTTCCGGTACTCCTGATCCAGCTCCCGGTTTTTGGTGCTCATTACCTTTTAGTTTATGTGATGTGCCCTTTCCTTCAGTTTTTAGTGTTGTACCGGTATGTTGTGCTTGTCCATGTTATTTTGGTCTTGCCATTTGCATTGTCTCTGGACTGTTATTACTTTTACAATGGCGGTATTTCCTGTTTTCTAGTCAATGACAGTTTTTTGTTGTATGGCTGTTACATGTATGATCGAAAATGAAAAAAAAAGAGTTTGTAGTGAAAAGAACTGATTATTGTATTTGAGTACAAATTTAGGGCTTCTTGAATGATACATTGTGGTCGAAGAAGACAAAATAGTTCAAAATGGGAAAACAAAAACTATGATGACTGATGATGATGCTGCATCATGCAGCAATTGAGGTCAGTTGACAGAAAGACTGAGATTACATTTTAGATAATCATGGCTTATTTATTTATAGTGAATGTTTTCTGTCATGTAACCCTAAACTGCAGTTGTCTATAATTTTCTGTCAATCAAGTAACTTCTTCCCTCTTCAATGTTTTTTTGTTACTCTGTTACTTATTGCCATTTAGAGGGCCCTTAATTGGTTAATAAACATTATCTTATCTTATGTAGTCCATCAGTCATGAAGAAACATGTAGTGTTATGCCTGATCGAGAAGAAGTTTACTTTTAGCTGTCCATTATTTTGTATGTTATGGTCCAGTATTTCAATAATATTGGATAGTAAGATATAAAAGAATGGTAAGTTAAAGGTAAAATGAACTCGCATGTTAATTCCATGAGTACAATATGGTGACGTCACAACAATGTTTTAAGTACTTTTATGGAAGAGCAAGAATATCAAAAAAAATATTTTGACTTTTTGTACATAAAATATACAGCTAGATACCAATGTAATATTTAAAAGCTGTGATTCAGAGCAAAGTTGCTTGCGCGACTTTAATATACTAGTACAACAATATTCAAATTCATCTGCTGACATCGTTGCATGAAATCTTAAACAAAATTAATGATCATGCCATTTAACAGATCTGATCGAACAAATTAGTATAAGATTGTTGATTCCCAGATTGCTGAGTCCAATTTGCAGATTCCAATATTGCCGAATTTTTTTTGAAATTGATATTTTACCCGAATCCCAGTTTGCTGAACCCATATTGCTGATTCCCAAATTGCTGACTCTTACTGATTTCGACTATTTAAAAGAATGCTATCGCTATTACTTTTTAACTGAAAAATAAACATTAAACGTCTTGCCAATGAACTATTTTCATTATGAAATTATGACAAAATCGAAATTTTACATTATTATGAGGAATTCGATATTCAGAAGTACATGCATCACTCAGTGTCGTTCTCTTCTCGGTAAATGTTGGCAATTTGGGATTCGGCAATATGGGATTGGAAAACTTGGAATCATGTTGAAGAAACCTGATAATAAAAAGTTGGCAACATGGGACTCAGCAATTTGGAATGTTACCAGTCGAAGTCGCAAAAATGAGTATACCCATGTACTCGCAAAAGCAAATTTTCTTTCCCAGCATTTAATGTTTTTGATGAAATCTCCAGTGCCGAGGCTGAAATAGTATCTTAATAGAAATGCAAAATATTTGTAAATATATCTTCAATAATTGTTATAAATTAAAAATAAATAAAGACCTTGAAACATTTTGAACATCTTTAGCGATCATATGCAGAAGTGATTTCTTGTTATGTATTTTCTGAAAATAAACGTCATAAAAAATCAAATTGAAGTAAAAGAAATTCTTTCCCTTCATTATTCTTTAGAAATAGTGTCTTTTTATGTAAGATTAAGTCACAAAAATAGATGAAATGTGTCTGTTATCTATTCCAAAAACGTCCGAAAGATCGCTCAACTTCCGGTCATGTTTGACCTTGAATTTCTCCATAATTGCACAGTAGATTTTAAATTTGCTCGGTAAGAATGTTCAAAAAGGTATAAAGAATGCATACATGTATCCTAATTTACAGGTATGACGGATTACGCATTTGCATTACAGGTGAAAGAATATATAACCAGGTGAAGAAACTCGCATTTATGAGTATATTGATGACATCATACATGTACTTGCAAAGCGAGTTTCAGTTCACCATTCAGATATACTCGCTTTTGCGAGTTCGACCAGACCTGTTTAATGACACAGGGAGCTTAGACACTAGACATTTGACCTAGTTTTTCTCTTTTCTGCTTCATTAAAAATTTTTTCAGTCCGAAATATGTCAATTCAGTCTGTTTCTGTGATGTAGGTCCAGTCCTGCTAATATGAATAAAAACTAAAAAGTGGTAGTGCTGAACCTGCATGACCGAAATAATTAAAACTCAATTAAATATCAAGCTGTGAAGTAATTTTTGTCTCGCCTGTGACGAAAAGTCATGAAGGCAAGATATAAGTATTACTTTGCGGTGGCGACGGCGGCGTTAACTTTTTTAAAACTTTAATAACTTTACACATGTAATAGTACCTACAATTAAGATTTATGGTCCACAAGGCAGCTTATCATATAAGGTTTGCCGCAGTATACTTGTCTTGTGACTGACCTCATTTTCATGGTTCACAGACTTCATAAACATGAATTTACAATTTTCGTGGTTAAATCTATTTCTCAGCAACTGTAATATCTAGGCCAACCATATGTGGTCTATAGATAGTTCTTACTGGGTACATGCCAGTCTGACACCTGACTTGGGACCTTGACCTCAATTTCATGCTCGAGTGACTTTGTCAATTTTTCGTGGTTAAGTCCATTTCTCAGAAACTGTAATACCTAGACCCACCGTATTTGTCAGTAGATAGTTCTTGGTGGGTACATGTCAGTCTGACACTTGCCTTTTGACCTTGACCTCAATTTCATGCTTGAGTGACCTGCGTCACATTTTTGTGGGTAAGTCCATTACTCAGAAACTAGAATACCTAGACCCACCATATTTGGTCAATAGATACTTCTTGATGGGTACAAATGTTCATGTCAGTCTGACACCTGGATTTGGATCTTGACCTCAATTTCATGCTTGAGTGAATTTGTCACTTTTTCGTGGTTAAGTCCATTTCTCAGCAACTAGAATACCTAGACCCAACATATTTGGTCAATAGATAGTTCTTGGTGGGTACATGTCAGTCTGACACCTGGTTTGGGACCTTGACCTGAATTTCATGTTGCGTGACTTTGTCACTTTTTTGTGGTTAAGTCCATTTCTCAGAAACTGTAATACTTAGACCCACCATATTTAGTCTATTGAAAGTTCTTGGTGGGTAGTGCTGGTACATGTCTGTCTGATACTTGCCTATGGACCTTGACCTCAGTTTCATAGTTGAGTGACTTTCATCCAATTTTCTTGATTAATTCCTTTTTTCAGCAACTGCAGTACCTAGACCCATCCGTGTTTGGTCTATAGATAGTTCTTAGTGGGTACATGCAAGTCTGACACCTGTCTCTGGACTTTGACCTCAATTGCATGCTTAAGTGACTTTGTCACATTTTCGAGATTAGGTCCATTTCTCAGCTACTTTAATACCTAGATCCACCATATTTGGTCAATAGATAGTTCTTATTGGATACATATCATAATGACACCTACCTTTTGACCTTGACCTCAATTTCTTTTAATGCATTTTCCTTTGACTTGCAAAATGTCGGGTATCAGATAATCATTATTCTGTGTTCGTGTGCATACTCAGGCGAGACATATAGTGTGTCCACTATTGTTATATAGAAAAAGAAAACAAGGTTCAGTTCACAACGACAATATTACATCATTTGTACATTTGTAGATGCAAAGTTTCATTATCAAAACAAGGATGACCATGACCTACATGTATTTAACAAATTGGGAACAAACCCTCAAATGAGGGGTATCCCCTCAACCAAGGGGTTATCCCTTTAATGAGGGATATATTTCGAGTGCATTTAAAGTAATTTTTAGAAACTAATTTTAAATTAAAAAGGGCACATCTGCATACAGTTTGCTTCAACTTTTCTAAAACAGCACTTTATGTATCCTAGGCCATGGAAAATTGATTATTAGTTTCCCCTAACATGTGAAAATGTTTAAGGGTCGGCAGGCCAGATTTTTGGCTCACCTGGCCAAAGGACATTTGAGCTTTTGCCATCACTTGGCGTCGTCCATCCTAAACTTTTCAAATTTTCATCTTCTCCTCTGAAACCACTGGGCCAAATGAAATTAAACTTGGCAGGAAGCATCTATGTAAGGTCCCTTTGTATAAAGAGTGCTCATTTCGTCCCAATCTGACAACAAACATGGCCGCCATGGGCAATTGTTGTTTCTCCTTGGCTGATTTCTCAAAAATCTTCTCCTCTGAAACTGCTAGGCCAAATGGAACAAAACTTGACAGTAAACATATATTGGGGGTCCTTTATAAATTTTCCTCATTTCCTTTCGATCGGACTACGAATATGGCCGTAATGGGCAGTTCTTGTTTCTGATTGGCTGATATAAAAAAATCTTCTCCTCTGAAATCGCTTGGCCAAATGGAACAAAACTTGACAGGAAGCATCTATGGGAGGTTGTTTACAAAGTTTCCTCATTTCGTCCCGATCGGACAACAAACATGGCTGCCATGGGCAATAGTTGTTTCTGATTGGCTGAGTTTTCAAAAATCTTCTCTGAAACTGCTAGGCCAAATGGAACAAAACTTGACAGGAAGCATATATGCAGGGTCCTTTATAAAGTTTCCTCATTTTTTTCCGATCGGACCACAAATATGGCCGTAACGGGAAGTTCTTGTTTCCAATTGGCTGATATAAAAAAAAATCTTCTCCTCTGAATCCCTTGGCCAAATGGAACGAAACTTGACAGGAAGCATCTATGGAAGTTCTTTACAAAGTTTCCTCATTTTGTCCTGATCAGACTACAAATATGGCCACCATGGACAGTTCTTGTTTCAGATTGGCTGATATAAGAACTCTTCTTCTCTGAAACTGCTTTGCCAAATGGAACGAAACTTGATAGGAAACATATATTGGGGGGTCCTTTATAAAGTTTCCTCATTTTGTCCCAATCAGACTACAAATATGGCTGCCATGGGGCAGCTCTTGTTTCTGATTGGCGGATTTAAAAAAATCTTCTTCTCTGAAATCTCTTGGCCAAATGGAACGAAACTTGACAGGAAGCATCTATGGGAGGTTCTTTGCAAAGTTTCCTCATTTGGCCTTATTGGGTAACAAACATGGCTGCCATGGAAAATTCTTGTTTCTCATCATTTGATTTAAAAAAAACATTTTTCTGTGGAACTGCATGCTGAAAAGGAATGAAACTTGACAAGAAGCATCTATGGGAGGTTTTTACAGAGTTTTCTTATTTTGTCCAGATCATGCGACACACATGGCCGACTTGGCCATTTCTTGTTTTTGCCAGGTGAGTGATACAGGCTCAGCCCTCTGAGCCTCTAGTTTGTTGTTGTGAACTTGCATATTTTATGGTTTTGGTCCACTAAGATTTCTGTAAAATAAATTAATGGTCAGACAGTTTAAATCATTGTAAATAACAAACCCAAGAGATTTGCTTTATTTATTTTTGTGGAAAAAAGAATTAACTGAAAGGTAAAAACAGACCTGGTCGATTAGGCTAAACCGACAATCAATTTTTCAAAGCCCTATCTAATTAAAATAAAACATGTCCATGAAATATGGTAATTTCATGGACATGTGGTGTCTTCCTTATTTTAGATACAAATATTGTTCTTTGGAAGAAATTGAAGAATTTTTTGTGAATATTTGCCAAAAAGTTTATGATTGTTGTAAGTTCTTACATTCCGTAATATCGGTTGTTAATGTGTAATAGATCAATCAAATCCTAGAAAACCGAACACCAATCGTAATCTAGATCGGTATTAAACTTTATCATCTTTTAGACAAATGCATCAGTATGATTCAAATCTAGAACGATTCTATAATATTGCTAGAAACATGCCTAAGCAAATAGATCTGAACCATTGTTAAGTAATTTTGTTGTTAATATTGTGTCAGTTATGGACAATTCTAGATGTTTGGAATGAATTGATACATTCACTATTTTAAAACTTTAAGACCATTATGGTATTAAAGGAAATTGTAATGTTGAGCTCTTATAACATGCTGCAAAACTTGAACCTGGGTGCAGTTTGAGCATGACAAAACACCTAGCTAAAAAAACATGAACTTTGGCCAGTAGGGCACTTCGTTGATGAATAGGACTGCTGAATATGTTAACTTAGTACTTTAGATCTGACTATCATGAGAAAACTCAAAATACGATATGCATCACAATATTAACTTGTGATTCTAATATATCACGATACATTGGTTATTTAGTTCGTCATTCAAAAGTTACTCCCAAATTGCCAAATAATCAAACATTTTACAACAAATAATTTTACTTTAAAAAGTTACAATTAAAGCTGTTCATACATGTATAGCTGTAATAAATAAAAAAGTGCATCTAATAACAGTCAAACCCATTTTATCCTACCATTAACCAGGACATAGTATGAAAGAAAGGAAAAAATCCAAAGACAAAATTTATGTACATTATTAAATTTTTTAATTTCATTATTCTTGGGTATCAGTTTAACATGTGTTAAAAATTTCAACTTATCTGCTCTTTATCAGAAATATCAATGTTATGTCCACCCTTAAATTTTTTTCTGTGGTGATCCCTAGGCAAACAGAGGTGGTGCAGACATCTGAACCACAGGGGAGGGAAAGCAATACAGCAATTATTGCTTGTCTTGGAGAAGAAATGTAAACAAATCATCAAAGAAAATTGTTTTATCTGACAAGGTAATATATCTCAGAGCTTGTTGACAAAAAGCTGCTGTTTTGACAAACACTTGAACACCTTATCTAAAGTTGCATGCAATTTAAGATCTGAACAAGACTTTTGTCTAGTTTTCGCATATTCTAAATGATTGTTTTACATGTATAAGGTTATCAAGAGGCAATATTTTTGCCTCTAAACAGTGAAAACTGTTACAACATTTGGCACTAGCCATGTTAATATGTTGTGTCTGTTGTGTATTACATTGTGAGATAAAATCACTTTGTTCAATGACACACTTATATTACGTTTCTTCTCTGAGACTACTTGTGGTATTATTGTCTCCTAATGGTTCACATGTCTGCTATGCCCCCTACCCCTTTCTCAATGTTCGCCTATACACTACTCAAACATCCAATGAGTTCAACAACTTGCTCTTGCTGTGAGGATCTGGGTAAAAATGTTCTTAAATGATATAAAGTCTTTTGCTTTTCATTTTTCAAAAGATCTGTAATTTCTCTTAAAATGGACCATCAATAAAAACTTCAGCTTAACAAATAAAAAAAATTTCAATTTGCCAGTTTTGAAAGAAATGGATAGGCAGGACTCTTGATGGCCATAGTTGGTTCATGGAAGCTTAATATCCATATGAATGTTGAATCCAGCATGCCTGCTAGTTTAAGATACATGTATATAAAACACATGAGTTTTTCCTAACTCTGATTTTATTTTCGAATCATCATTTATTCCATTCAACAGTATTTGTCAAATCTGTTTTCTTGTTGTTAGTGTTGCTATTTGTTGAGATAACGTCACATTTGTGTAAAGTTTTAATTTCACAGATGTGTTATCGACATAAACAAAGAAATCTACTAAATCTGGCTTTTGGTGTCATTCTTGAACTTGCAATGAGATTCAAGTTTTTCCCCATGTTGAAGGCCCCACTGGAACTTTCAGAACAGCAGTAAAGGCAATGTTTCTTTGCTTGTACTTTTGTCATGTGCATTTTTGGATTTTCTATCAAGAATCTATACAACATATACTTTCTTATTTACAAAATGTATTTCTTAAAATGCAGATACAGACAGTGTAGTGGAAGCCACTACAGAGAAGTTTATCTCCCTAGAAGATCTTCAGAGCCAACTTCATTTGACAGGGAGTAATACTCTTACAGTTCAAGTAGACAATTCATCAGGTTATATTATTAGATATGATGAATCTAATCACAATGAAGGAATCAGTCATGCTGTTACAGAGAGTGGAGATTCTACTGTTATTGCATATACCGTACCTGTGGATTCATCTTGTGAAACAAATACAACTGCATGTAACATTATTGATGCAGACAATAAGACTGTCAAAGACAGCATGGCTGAGACATCGAAATATGAAGCAAGGAAACTCAAAGAAAATGAGTCTGGCGATGTTAAAGCTGAGAATAAAATGTTGACAGATTTATGTAAAGAAAATGATGACAAATCTTCTGTAGAAATAGCAGTACAGGCTAATGATTATGAAATTGAACGGAGGTCTGGAAAAGTTCCTGCCAGACGTAGAATAATTCCATTCAAATTCAGGTATTATTTCAACAAATACATATATCAGCTTCACACATGTTTGCCAGAATAGGTTGCTTTCTTGTAATGAGCTTACTTTTTGATGTCTCAGTAACAAACTTCATTACAAAAGCTAGTGTGCAGGTACAATGTAGTTAGAAACAGATTTTCAATACTTGTCTTAGTTACAAATTTTATACAGAAGCTAATGTACAGATACATGTACAATGTAGTTTTTTAGCAACAGATTTTTAACACCTAAACTTTATTACAAAAGCTAAGGTGTAGCTACTATATAGATAGAAACAGATTTTTAACACCTGTCTTAGTAAAAAACTTCATAACAAAAGCTAATGTATAGGTACAGTGTAGTTAGAAACAGATTTTTAACACCTAAACTTTATTACAAAAGCTAAGGTGTAGCTACTATGTAGATAGAAACAGATTTTTAACACCTGTCTTAGTAACAAACTTCATAACAAAAGCTAATGTGTAGGTACAGTGTAGTTAGAAACAGATTTTCAATACCTGTCTTGATTACAAACATTATACAGAATTTTAACACTAATATTATAAAATTTCATTTTTTCATGAATATTTCAGGGATTACAAAAATCCTGAATTGGTTAATGAGGAGGGCAGTGATAGTGATTCTGATTATAACCCTGATGTTGAAGAATTACCTGCAAAAAGAAAGAGATCAGTAGCTCGTAAATCAACAACCCAAGGCAAAAAAGGTACAAATGTAAGATTAAAAATGTTAAACATATTAAAAAATACAAAACAACATAAAAAACCAAGATGTACAAATGTATAGAAGAAAGTACATTTATATGGATAAACACATTGATTCAGGTGGTCTTTATTATTACAGCTAGTTCCAGTACATATAAAATAAAAAAACATGGAAAAGTACATGTATAAATTTGCAAAGTAGTCCTTAACACATTTATTATTAGATTTGTGTGGAAAAAAATTTGCTACATTGTACGTCTATTTCAAAAATCTAGAATAACATCAGCTAAAGATGAAAAATTTGTTTTGAATTATGATATTTAGTTAGCATCAGTATGATTAGTTTTAGTTTAAATTAAATAAAATATATGGTTATATTACCAGAGATTCTCATGCATCTTTGATGATATATTTCATTTCATTTTAGGTCGACCTAAAAAAACAGAACAAAATGAAGTTGTCATACTGATTCAGTCAGCAGGTGAAACATTAAAAACATTTGTCTTTCACTCATTTTAAATACTATAAATTCTGGAATTATTGTGCATTAATTTATTTCAACAAATCATTTTTCAAATGTTAGAAAATCAACAGTAATGCCAGGTTAATCATTGCAATTTTAAAGAGTTTCTATGAGGGCTTATCGACTCATGTTTTTCATATAATCTATTTCATTGTTTAAGTACATCTATTATAAAGATGCAGTTGAAAAACACTGAATTTTGTTGTGTGTTTTTTATGCCCCGTCCACGAATGTGGAAGGGGCATACCATCTGTCCATTCATCTGGCTTTGTTAAGTTTTTGCGTTAGATACATTTATCAGAAACCCATAGAGGGATTTCAATGATATTATACAAACTTATGAGACTGTACACAGATGAGCAAAATTTGAGTCACTTTGACCTACAATTAATGCATGAGTGTCTCCAATAAAGTTTTGCCTTTAGTTTCATATCCTAGGAATCCATGATGTTATATCAATGATACTTCACCACTATAATTGTCTTACATTATATAATGTATTTCTCCAACAGTTGGGTCATTATGACCCACATTTCATGCATTGAGTTTTTGCATTTACATCCAGTTCTCAGAAACCTTAAGAAAATATCCGTGATATTATACCTATGCATTCATCTTATATAGTACATCAAAAGTTAGCAATGTTTAAGTCACCATGATGTATATTTTATGTTTGAATGACTTTGGTAAAATTTTTGCCTTTATGTATATTTTTAAAGAACCTATGGTAGTATATTGAGGATATTTCACAACTACAATCATCTTATATAGTACAACACAACTCAGAAACATTTGAGTCACCATGACTTACGTTTTATGATTGAGTGACTTTAATAAACTTTTTACATTTAGGTGTATTATGATAGAACCTATAGTAATGTATTTATAATTTTTCATAATTACAGTAATCGTAAATAGTACACTGCAGCTCAGCTACATTTATAAATGTATGGTAGATTAAATAAGATTTAATTAGATTTTTGCATTTTAAACTATCTCTTAAAAAAAGCCTGTGATGATATATCAATAATATTTTACAACTACAATCATCTTCTTTAGTTCTACAGGACCTACATTTCATGCTGGAGTGACTCCATTAAATTTTAGTGTATGGGTCCTTATGTCAGAATCAGAATTTTGAAATGTGGATTCATAATTTAAATGGGATAAAATTTAATGTAAATATTATTATGAAACGTTCATACGTATATTTAAAATAATTCTCAAAACAATTTCCAATCATAAATAATAGAACGAGCTCTAGTTTTTCAAGTAGTACATGTACAATGTACATCAATATGAAATTTTGTTGTGTTACGATATTTTCGTGGCTACTACAAAAACCAAGAAAACAAGTGAATCCATAGAATTGCCAATTCAATTTATACTTGTCTTTCATTAAAAAAGTAAATTGCTAAATTATTCCAAGTTATACAATCATGAGGAAAATTCCCGATCTACTTACAATACTATTTCCTATTCTCAAAGGAACCTAACTTTTAAAGAGGTTAGTCATGAAAATATCACTGAAGTTCAAAGGTTTTTAGAAGAATACAGTCATTAATTAGTAACAGTAAATGAGCATCAAGCGTGATTTTAATTTCACCTTTTCAAATAATGTTTGGATGTAAACATGGCATAGCCTTTTTGTGTCGCCTGCGGAACACATGTTTGTACTAGTATTGCAACATTTTTGAGACAAAACACATGTCAAGCTTTCTTTTTAGCCAGATTTACCAATGGAAAAAATTCATTTTTTGGCAGTGTATGGTGGTGGCTTGCTAGGTGGTCAGGCAAGTTGCTCCAAACAGTGATGACGGCATCTCGTTACTTGGTTTAAATTCAAGTCAATTTGATGTGTTTTTGAAATGATATAAATTAGAAAAAAATGACATATAATTGTACATGTAGATTCTCAATTGTTTTATTTAATTAAGAATAAAGAATTGTTATTTTACAGATCCTGGAAACTCTTTAGGTCATATTGTTCCACTGGAATCTTTGAATGAATCAGTTCAGAAAACTATATCAACAGCAATAGCAAATCAAGAAGCTGTCACTTCTCAGGGTAAAGGGCAGGAATGTGAGAAGGAGCCTGACACAGGAACAAGCAATGAGGAGGTAAAGCAAGTGTCAGGACCAACAAAGAAAACAGAACAAAGAAGCAGAAGTAAAGGGAAGGGATTCAAGTGTGATAAGTGTCAGAAAATATTTTCCTCTAAAGGTAATTTTACAATTTCTCATTATTATTATGTAATTGTATTTCTTAGTGATTGCTTTTGAATAGCTGCAGTATTTGTTTTAAACTAAACTTAAGCGAAATTTAGGAGAAGTGTTTTTCACATGAGTAAAATTAACATTTAAATGAAAATTTAGAAGGAAAAGAACTTATTGTTGAATGTCTTGTCACAAAAAGTTTTTGGCACATTTTTTGCGTACCAGGCACACATACTTTTGTACATCTTGATTCACAATGTCATCTTAAATTATTCACCTTATGGACTATAGAAAATTTTGGTTGCAAAATTCTCAGCAACTATACCACAAAATAATTCATATTTGGTGTTAAACGTGCCAGTGATTAATGATGCACTCTCAATTTTGCCCAGTCTTAAATGCCTTTCATTGGGGGTATATATATATTAGCCCATAGCTTACAACTCTCATTTCAACTTCACATGTTGCAATATCTATTTATGAAAAATTATCTTAGTGTATTAAGAGGCATGCAGTAATTAAGAAATAATTAATTTCGATTAATTATTTCGATTCTAATAGGACAATTACAATGTTTATTTAACCTAAGGTGAACTCTGTCACAAGTATAACAAACCTGTTCGATGCGCTGTTTTGGTTCTGTTTTTCTGTTTAGATGTATGGATTTTCACGAAAAGAAAAGGAGAATGCTTATTTATCGATTACACCTATCGAAGATTTGGTTTAAATTCACATTGTCATATTGTAAGAATGGTAGTCTTACACATGATGTGTGTGTACATTATTTTTCCAAAATACTTCTGAATCAGTATCTGTGATGTCTTTACGGAGGAATTCCATCTTGCCCAATTCCTCATCAGACTGAGAATCCCTCAAGAAATCTCTCTCAAATTGGCACAATTAGTGTCTGATTCTGCAGCGCTGCTGCAGCGAAGATAAGCTTTAGCTTATCTAGCTGACACTGCGCGTAAGATTGTTAGCACGCTGGCAATAACTTTGTACTGAGCCATCTAACCTCTTTCCTGTTTGCGTATTGATACAATGTTTGAAAGTAGTGCAGTCTCCATTATCAGGGCCCCGTTCAACCTGAACCAGTCTCAGTTGTAGGCTTGTGCATTACCTGGGGACACTTTGATCTCTTTCTTTTTTTAATAGATTTAATTACATAATTCTTGTACAGTGCAACTCGTTATAAGCTTTTAATTTTGATGTTTATACAATCCAGAAAGCGTGTCTCAAAGATAGGTCAAGTCCATCACCTAATCTATTAATACGATTCGATGCTACGCCACATCGGTAAGTTGAAAATTTAAACAAGTTCTTTGTCAACATCGGTCGTCACGTAACAGATATGAATTCCCACGCTCAGGTGTGAGTTGGAGTTAGTGATACTGTAATATTTTCAAGAATATTTTTGCGTATGACCAAAAAATAAATAATTATTTGTTTCCCAAAACCGGGGGGTATCAATTTATCAGGTTTGTACACATCTTTCTAAACTATTTAGTGTTTTTCGGAGAGGGCTTATATAGATTTAGCCTGCTGACCAATCTAATTCATGATAACTTTTATGAATAATATATTGTTTATATTAAATAATTATAAACAAATTTGCCTTTAAGACGGAGTTTGCAGGCGTGCATTTTAATCAGATCACGGACAATTCATCGCGCATGCTCAGAAGTATTAAGTACACAGTTCAAGAAGAATGTCTAAATATAAATTCTCATTATATGAAGGAAAAAAAATATGCGAAATGTGCAATACATTCTTATTTTAGAAAGGTACACTGTTTTATATGAAATGGAATAAAAGAAACAACAATTAAGGTTAAGGAGAGCATAAGGATTATTAATAAAACGCATGTATTATTTCTATAATTATTTATTGACCCAATTTATTTTTGTTGATTCCATACACGATCCATCTAATTTGACTCTCACGAAGATCGTTCGGCTATTTTCGACAATTAGTAGAGCATACAGGGGTCACCAAACTGGGCGATTAAGTCGCCTAATGCTCGCCAATGTCGCCCTATCATCGGCTCCAGAGCGACAAATGAGTCGCCCTGTGTTTTTAAGTAAGGCGCCTATGGACAACGTACGTAATCAGCTGCGTCTGAAGACCGTTATTTTCATTAGAAATTTCAAGCCGCCATTTTTTGTTTTGGAGATCAAAGGGGAAGGGGAAAGAAACAACAAAAAGTAAGCTAGAAAATGGCGGTAATCGGAATTCTCTTGATTTTTCATTGGTCACGCTGTTTTTTACCGAACGGTAACAATATGTAGACCTTATTTAAAAATAAATTTAGCAGATTTTGACATATCTATGCACAAATGGAAATTTTGTCAATACATGTATTGATTATTAAGGTGTTCAAGCAAGGTAAATGGGAGGATTTTAAGAGTATGTTTGAGAAAAAATAATAGCAAAGATTATAGATAAATAAATATTAAAAAATAAAATGGCAACAATAAATAAGTTGTGTCAAAAGGTACAAATATTTTTGCTCATATCTGTAACAGAAATTTTGTTCCAAGTTCGGAGCACCACTGCATAATTTCATTTTTTTTAATTTTTTTTATTTCAAATTATATTCATCAGTATTTTAAGGCAGCACATAATTTTAATTAAACTTTAACAATGGTATAACCAAGGCCAGGACTACGCCAATCCCTGACCTGGTTATTCATAATGTTAGTTGGGGAATCGGCTGTGTTTCTTCCTTATGAATTCATGCTAACCTTACACAGATTCAAAGTTCTATATATAAATGTTTATTATATGAGGATTCAATATTCAGCAATAACAACTAACATAAGTTCATGTAGAAATGTACGTTAACAACATGTCAAATAACTATCCAACAACTAACTGTCCTTAGCTACATGGTCAACTGATATATATTCTGTTTCTCATTATTCAATTATACATAACATTGATACTCAATATCTTTACTTTACATAATAATACTAATTTATCTATTTTCCAATTTATCAAGTCTTTGTGACATAATCAAAACTAATGTTACAAGTAAGAAATCCCTTTGTATCTAACACTTCCCAAATCCTTAATTCTGTGTTGTCATTTAACCCTCAGGGGATTATATAATAAAATACTTTACACCTATCTAAAACTGTAAAGATTTATATTAATTATTTATCATGTAAATTATTTCTTAAGCTAGTGTTAACAATCTTAACAAATACTGAAATATAAGAATTATTAGAATTTTATATATTAACAATTTGACATCTAAAATATACTGGTTATACCCTTCCCCTCGTCGCCAAGATTGCTCCTGCAATCTTAACTTAAAAACATAAAATATTCTTTATACAAAATAATATTAAAATCATGTAAAATAGCTGGTCTTCCACAATATTGTGAAAACATTAATAAATCACTGTTTCCTGTAAAACAACATTACTATATACATGTATCTTGATGGAGGGAATGGTCAAGTTTAGATTGTCCATATCAGGGAAGTTCTTTGAAGTTCACTAATATTGACAAGTCCAACTGTCACATAATCAATGAGCTCATTGACACCTTCATAAAGGTAAATAAAAGTAGCAATATAACTGAAATATAAGAATAGTATAAATTTATTTTATATTTGTCATCAGCTGCAATGTAAAAACATAAATAATCAGATTATATAGTACTTATAGTCAAATAAAACAGTTTTAAACATACACCTGTTTGCAATTAGTCAAAACAAATTATCGAAATGAGATAACTGAAACACAAAACAATATCAATATTAGTGATATATCATAAGCAAAAAGAAATGTCTTTTTAACACATACATTCAATATAGGTTATAAATGTACTTGTCCACAATTTGTCACATTTTCTGCTAACACGCTTTTAAAGTAAAATGATTTTTCTTGTTTTCAAGGATTATTGTTCATAATTCACCTGTTCCAACTTTACATTTCACACCACATTTGTCTTTTCATATTATCATTATTTGAGGTCATTTTAAAGTCATTTAATTCAGGATTCACTGCTTATAAGTTTTTGTCATATCTTTCACATAAATTTTCACAAGCTAATCATTGTTTGTCTTGTGTGTTCACTAATTCACAAATGCTTCAAGTTGGTCCACCATTTCTTCATTGGTAGGTTACTTCATGGAGGGCCCACCATTGGTAGGTTACTTCTGATTTACCATTTACCATTTATACATTTTTATGGGTCCACCATTGGTAGGTTACTTCTTAATTGTAAGTGCAACCAATATCATAAACATACATGACACCAATTAACCCTTATACCTTATCATATTAAAAATTATTTAATTGGGAAATTTTCTTCACCTCTCCTCCAGTCAAATAGTCAAAAAACATAATTTAAGGCCAGTATACTGATAGATGTATTTGTACAAAAAAAAATATGATCTAAGACATTCAATTCTTTTATTAATATAATCTTATACACTTCCCATGGTTATATATATATATATTTTTTTTTTTTTTTTTAAATTATTTATTCATTTATTTTTCTATTTACTTATTTTATTTATTTTAAAGCTAGTACATTTTATACCTTCACTTATTTGTAACTCTATCCATAAAATTGTTTATTGTCATAAAAAAAAACATAATGGCTAATTAAGTTATGCCTATATAATAATTGATATAGGGAACACTTTATATTTCTATTGTATCATTGATAAGTATATTTTTGTATAATCTGAAGTCAGTTGGTTCTAAATGTACATCAGTAGTTGTGCCGTCTACCTGCAATTTAAGGATCTAAGTAGATAAAACTACTAATGTATGAAATACATTTGCCCCGCAGGATTTAACTCGCAGACACTCTAACTATGGATATTAGTGTACTTTAACCAGTAATTCAGAAAAACTTTACAATGATACAAAAGAATAAGCATTGTCACATTGCATTTACAGATACTTGTAATAATGCTTGAATATCTAGTTATAACATCTTAACCAAGCGCTTTCATATTGTTCTTGGAAATTTTTAAGCAGTCCTGGGGGACAAGTTTCAAAAGGCACCCATTCTGGATCATAAATATGTCTCTGCTTGTAGTGTATGAAACATTTTGGGACACTATTTTCTATTTTAAAATGTGTAATGTGAGAGCCTGTAAGGAAACATGAGGGTCCAGTATCATTTGATTGCGAGTCCCCTGTAAGAGCCAACATACAGTCATAAAACTGGTCACCGTAGAAATAAGCAAGCAAGTTTGCAAAAGCAAGCTGATCTTCCCCGTTTACCCTGTTTAAAGGTTGATAAGGTGAAATTTGATTGGTCCTCAATATTGTTTTAACATAAAATCTATTATTTTCAAATTTAACAGATTGTACTGGGAATTTATCCCAATTTATTTTTGGTCTTTTTATGAAATGTGCATCATTGCTTTGGTTTATTGCAGTTAAATTTTGAGATTCATCAGAAAGTTCAAAAAATTTATGTTTGTTTTGTTGTAATGGTCGTTTTCTCTTTTTACCAGTATGTGTTCTGTTTTCGTGGAATTGTCTTCTCATATTTTCTGGGACTTTATCTTGGTGTACCCATTCTGTTTTTGAGATGTTTTTAATTTTTACTTTGTAACAAAGTTTTTTGTTTACCCATGCAGATGATAAAATCTTTTCAACATCTTCAGGTGTAATGTGTAATTCTGTTGTAGATTCCTGTGGAGGTTTACTTGTATTTTGTTTTCTACTGATTATTTTTCCAGGAGATACTGATTTATTTTCTTTTGAACCTTTAGTCTGACCAATTTTATCTTGATTTTTCTTTGATGTATTGTTTGACTGAGAACTAAACATTGTCTCTTGGGCTTGTTTTTCACTGTTCTGGTTTTGGAGTTGCTGATTTTCATCTTCATCTTCTTCCAATGGATCATCTATATCATTTAGGAGGTAGTCAGGGCGGTCTGTTTTACTGTTGAACACTTTAAGACGACTTGCATTTACTAATTTCTTTAAAAGTTTGTTATCTATGTCTCTTCTAAGCTTAAAGGTATTACAGTCTTGGGGTCCAAGGTTTGTTATTGTATATGGGCCTGTCCACCTAACTGCTAATTTTGGACTTTGTCCTTTTTTAACCTTTTTACAAAATAGCATTACTTTGTCACCTGGTAAATATGTGGGTTTTACTGCTCTTTTGTCATGTTGTGCTTTGTACTTTGCTTGTGCCTTTTTTGTGTTTTCTGCAGCAATATTTCTTGTTGTAAGAAGGTCCTTAATAAATTTGTTCAGGTATTCTCTATGATTTTTAGGCAATGTTGACTTTGGTATCAAGGCGACATCAATAGGTGCTCTCATTTCTTGTCCAAAGAGAAGGTGAAAAGGGGAATACTGATTAGACTGTGTAGCTGGTGTCATTCTATACGCCATCATTATAGGTGCTATATAGTTTGGCCAGTCTGTTTGTTTCTCCAGTTGAGTTCTCAATGTTTGGACAATAAATGAGTTCATCCGTTCACAAGCTGCATTTGTTTGTGGGTGATAAGCACTTGTATAGTGGCGCTTAATTTGCAGAAGCTCACATAAAGCTGAAACAAGCTTTGAGAGAAAATTAGCTCCTTGGTCTGATACAATGCAGCGTGGTGCACCGAAACGTGCTATTATCTCCCTGAAAAGAATGCTGGCTACTTCTGTTGCTTCCTGTGTACGCATGGGAAAGGCTTCACACCATTTGGATCCACTGTCCACAACCAACAGCAAATAACGGTATTTGTCAGGAGTCTCTGGCAGCTCTAAAATGTCCATGTGCCATCTTGAAAATACTTCTTCTATTGGCATTGGTTTTAATGGTACTGGGTGGCTGTGTGTATCTCGTTTAGACTTTTGACAGATTTCGCAAGTCTTAATGTATGTTTTAATATCTGAATACATGTTTGGCCAGTAATATCTTTGTCGTACAGCTTCATAAGTCCTTTCTTCTCCTTGGTGACAGCCAACAATATTGTCATGGAAGGCTTCTAATACTTCTTTTCGTAGTGTCTTTGGGATTGCCAGCTGCTTGACCATATTCTGTCCTTTTGGTAGGCTTCTTGATCTTGCATTGAAAAAGTGGTAAAGTATGCCATTATCAATTTCATAGTGGAAAGCTTTGGCATCAAGTTGTCTTGCCTTCTGTCTTTCTTGAGGTAATTGACCACCTAATTTGTAATTAAAAATTTCAACATAATCTGGGCATTGTCTTTGTAGATGATGAAATGTTTTGCGCTTTTTAAATTGCTCTGGGTCAATATCTTCTAATGTGGCATCATCTGCATTATCTGTTATTGCAAGGATGTTTAGTTGCGGATTGTCATCTCCTTCATAATCAAATGTTATAATTTCATACTTCTTACTAGTCAAAGTCGCAACTGTTTCTTCAGCTTCATTTTGTGGAAAGAATGTTGAGCCTGGCTGTTTATACTCTCTTCTTGACAGGGCATCTGCATTGTTCTTCTTTCCAGGTCTATGAATTATCTCGAAATCATATCCTTGAAGTTCAAGTGCCCATCTACCTAGTCTCCCTTGTATGTTTTTTATTGTCTCTATCCAGCGAACTGTTATGTTATCTGTATAAACTTTGAATTTTTGTGTGGCCAAATATGGATTAAAATGTTTAATTCCTTCTTTTAGTGCTAACCCTTCTTTTTCATTTATGTGCCATTTTTGTTCATTCGTATTCAGTGATCTTCCCCCATATGCTACTACATGTTCACATTTAGTGTTTGGATTTAATTGTCCAAGAACATAGCCAATTGCATACTCAGATGCATCTACTGACAAAACGAATGGTCTATTAAAGTCTGGGAATACTAAGATTGGAGCTGAGACAAGGCTGTGTTTTAATATTTCAAAGGCTTTTTGACAATCTTGGTAGATGGGCACTTGAACTTCAAGGATATGATTTCGAGATAATTCATAGACCTGGAAAGAAGAACAATGCAGATGTTCACATTTAGTGTTTGGATTTAATTGTCCAAGAACATAGCCAATTGCATACTCAGATGCATCTACTGACAAAACGAATGGTCTATTAAAGTCTGGGAATACTAAGATTGGAGCTGAGACAAGGCTGTGTTTTAATATTTCAAAGGCTTTTTGACAATCTTGGTAGATGGGCACTTGAACTTCAAGGATATGATTTCGAGATAATTCATAGACCTGGAAAGAAGAACAATGCAGATGCCCTGTCAAGAAGAGAGTATAAACAGCCAGGCTCAACATTCTTTCCACAAAATGAAGCTGAAGAAACAGTTGCGACTTTGACTAGTAAGAAGTATGAAATTATAACATTTGATTATGAAGGAGATGACAATCCGCAACTAAACATCCTTGCAATAACAGATAATGCAGATGATGCCACATTAGAAGATATTGACCCAGAGCAATTTAAAAAGCGCAAAACATTTCATCATCTACAAAGACAATGCCCAGATTATGTTGAAATTTTTAATTACAAATTAGGTGGTCAATTACCTCAAGAAAGACAGAAGGCAAGACAACTTGATGCCAAAGCTTTCCACTATGAAATTGATAATGGCATACTTTACCACTTTTTCAATGCAAGATCAAGAAGCCTACCAAAAGGACAGAATATGGTCAAGCAGCTGGCAATCCCAAAGACACTACGAAAAGAAGTATTAGAAGCCTTCCATGACAATATTGTTGGCTGTGTCCAGATAAATTTCTTATTTTTCTGTGTTAATTGAGTAAGTGGAGTTACAATTTTTGAGTAATTATGAATAAATTTCCTGTAATAATTACATAGTCCTAGAAAACTGAGCATTTGTTTTATTAGCTCACCTGGCCATAGGCCATGTGAGCTATTGCCATCACTTGGCGTCCGTCGTCGTCGTCGTCTGTCGTCGTCGTCTGTCGTCGTCGTCGTCGTCTGTAGACTTTTTCAAATGTTAACTCGTCCTAAACTACTGGTCCGACTTCAACCTAACTTTGCAGAATTGTTCTTTAGGGCATCTGGAAAATTTCTATCGTTTAAAATTTTTGAAATGTCGAAAAACATGGCTGTCGTTACTATAAATAGAACATAGGGGTAAATTGCCGTTTTTTGCTAATAACTCAAAAACCGTTACAGATATCGAAAATCTGACATGGGGTAAAATTGATCAGCATGACAAGATCTACCTACCCTGAAATTTTGAAGGAAATTCCAAAACCCATTTAGGAGTTATTGCCCTTTTTTCACATTTTTGGCTTTTTTTTATGTTATTATTTCAAAAATCTTCTTCTCTGAAACTACTATTCAAAATCATATGAAACTTGGTAAGATTGTTGCTTAGGGTACCCTGCATAGAACTGATGTGGGGATTTTTGATTCGTCGAAAAACATGGCCGCTGTTACTAAAAATAGAACATAGGGGTAAATTGCTGTTTTTTGCTAATAACTCAAAAACCGTTACAGATATCGAAAATCTGACATGGGGTAAATTTGATCAGCATGACAAGATCTACCTACCCTGAAATTTTGAAGGAAATTCCAAAACCCATTTAGGAGTTATTGTCCTTTTTTCGTCAAATTTTCATAATTTAACATTTTTCGTCATTTATCTCCAAAACTATTTGAGATAGAAGTGAAATGTAAATTTGAAAAATGTTTGCCATGTTGAGATCTACATACCCTGAAATTTTAAAGGAAATCCCAAAACCCATTTAGGAGTTACTGCTCTTTTTTGTCAAATTTTTAAAATTTTAACATTTTTGCATTTATCTCCAAAACTATTTGAGATAGAAGTGAAATGTAAATTGAAAAATGTTTGCCATGTTGAGATCTACCTACCCTGAAATTTTGAAGGGAATCCCAAATTCTATTTAGGAGTTATTGGTTTGTGTAATTTGAGGTCGGGTTCTGTTACATTTATTTAAGGTTCACCCTTGTTCCTGGTCAATTTTGTCAACTTCCTGCCAGGACTACCACCATCAGGGAACATATTTTAACATTAAACCTTATGAAAAATAAATCTTCAACAAATTTTCCCTGAACAATTGAACCAATTGCAACAAACTTGGTCAAATAGTTGATTAATTGTCCAATGAAAACCAGACTCCAGGTGAGCGATACAGGCTCTGGTGAGCCTCTTGTATTTATAGGTATAGGATATGTTTGCACAGCAGATGTTTTTTCAGGATCTACTTTAATACCATTTTTGGACAAAATGTGGCCTAAATAATGTACTTCTTCTTTAGCAAAATGACATTTTGATGGGTTAAGGGTAAGATTTGCTTGTTTTAATTTGTCAAATACTAATTGTAAATGTTTTAAATGTTCATGAAAATTTTTACTAAAAATCAAAATGTCATCTATATAAACTAAAGCTACTTTCCAGTTTAACTCTTTTAAAACTTTTGTCATGAGCATTTGGAAAGCCATTGGTGCATTTGTTAACCCAAAGCTCATTCTTTTGAATTGGTAAATTCCTTGATGTGTTACAAATGCGGATTTATGTTTAGTTTCTGGATCAAGTGGTGTTTGAAAAAATCCACTCATGAGATCCAGCACCGAGAATATTACAGCTTTTGAATTAGCAACTGTGTCGAAGACATCATCAACCCTTGGAATACAAAATTTTGCCCTTAATGTGCATTTGTTAAGCCTGCGATAGTCCACCGCGAACCTAAACTCTTGTTTTGCATTTTTATTGCTTTTCTTTTTTCGTACTAAAACAACCGGTGATGACCAAGGAGAGTTTGATGGCTCAATAATGTCATTTTTTAACATAATATCAATATGTTTTTCTGTTTCTTCCCTCATTTGTGGTGTTTGTCTATAGGGCATTGACTGAACTGGTGATGCATCACCTGTATCAATTCTGTGATAATGGTAATCAGTTTTACCTAACTCTGTCATGTCTTTTGCAAAAACCTCTCTATTTCTTGTTAACAGCTCTGTTAATTGTTGTCTTTGATGCAGATTTAAATTTTGATTTATTTGTATTCCTAACTCTTTTACAGCACTCTGGGATTTATTATTTTTATCAGATTTATTTATTGAATCAGTGTCATTTAAGGTAAAAATACTATTTATGTCTACATGAAAGGCCTTAGCTACTTTCATATTTCTTTTTATTTTCATACTCAGTCCAGTTGGATTTAAAATTCTGTACATGGCCGTTCTATTTTGTACATTAACTAATACTTTTGAACCAATTAAATTTTTAACATCACTTTAAAAATTAGGTTCAAGAATTACTGTACTATTATTACGATGCCTAACAGAAAGCCTAACAGGTATTATCATCTCACAGTGTGGGGGGATAACTTCTACTGCTACAGTTCTAACATCTGCATAATGTTCATTACTCTCTATATTATTTAAGGGTACATTCAATAAATTTTCTTGAATTGATAAAGTATTATTTTCAAAATCAATATGAGCTTTATTAGCTTTAAGAAAGTCTATCCCTAAAATTATACTATAAGTCAAATTTTCAAGCACTGTTAATTCTTGATATATAATTAAATTATCTATATTTAACTTAACATCTATTTTTCCTAAAATTGGATAACTCATACCACAAGCTGTAAAAATACCAGACTGTGTACTTTTTTGTATATTGACATTTTTCAAACATTTTGTAAACACTTTAATGAAATACAGGAAATTGAAGCGCCCGTATCAATTAAAGAATCAACAGTTTTATTTCCTAATTGTAACTGTATAACGTTTTTTGAAAGGGGGGCTATAAGAGCTAAGGAGGGGTCAGGATAAACTGAATTAGACATTTTGAGTTTTGGGAGGGAAATTCCAATTACAAAAGATCTTGACAACTTTAATAAACAAAAAAAATAGAAATTAAAGATTTGGTGTCATATAAGATCATAATAATGGTTGACTCACCTCTGCATACTCAGGAAAATCACTGTTTCCTATCTGGAGATATGCTGACTCTTGTCTTGAATTTCAGTTCTGCATCCTATCCCTCCTCAGTACCGGAAGCTGAGTCACTCCACCAGGTATAACCAAGGCCAGGACTACGCCAATCCCTGACCTGGTTATTCATAATGTTAGTTGGGGAATCGGCTGTGTTTCTTCCTTATGAATTCATGCTAACCTTACACAGATTCAAAGTTCTATATATAAATGTTTATTATATGATATATATTCTGTTTCTCATTATTCAATTATACATAACATTGATACTCAATATCTTTACTTTACATAATAATACTAATTTATCTATTTTCCAATTTATCAAGTCTTTGTGACATAATCAAAACTAATGTTACAAGTAAGAAATCCCTTTGTATCTAACACTTCCCAAATCCTTAATTCTGTGTTGTCATTTAACCCTCAGGGGATTATATAATAAAATACTTTACACCTATCTAAAACTGTAAAGATTTATATTAATTATTTATCATGTAAATTATTTCTTAAGCTAGTGTTAACAATCTTAACAAATACTGAAATATAAGAATTATTAGAATTTTATATATTAACAATTTGACATCTAAAATATACTGGTTATAATTGTACAATAGGCTTACCATGGTCAAAATCATGCAGCAATGTACAAATGTACGTTAAAAAAGTGGTGATGGGACTCATCAAAATCAGCTGGGACTCACCATTCTCAGTGAGAACCCTGTTTAGTCATATATTTATTATGACTGTTATGCTGGATTCAACTTATGATATCAAATAAATAAAATATGAAAATCAGAAATTGAGTTTTATTCATTTCAAATATAAATAAATCAGTTTATTAGAAGATATCATCATGGCTGTAGAGGAAACCTGCAAAAATAGTAAAAAAGTATTAAACATCTCTAAGTATACAAATCAAATGTACAAAAGACAAACTCACAATCTCTGACAAAGGATATTGATTAAATGCACATGAGACAAAATCTCAGATTATGACTAAAATGGAAGGATATGGAGTAAATGTACATAAAATCTCAAACAATACAGGATAAAACACAATAAAGGAATGATATAGTATTCACTATAAGACACAAAATAACAGTTATTTACTCGACAGGCAACGAATTGGGGGAAAAAACACAGTCTCCCTGGTAGACTTGGAAGTCTCCCTGTCATGCCCTGAAGTCTCCCTGTTGCTACCCTGAGGGAGACTCTGAGTCTCCCTGCTATTTTCAAGTGTGGTGAGCCCTGGCATATAAATTATCTAAACAGTGTTTGGTCGTAATATCGACAATCTGGCAACACGGGAAATTCATCAGTATGGAGTGACCATTTGACTCGATGGGGCGGTTTTGGATGACGATATATATATATCCAAGAACAAGACTTATCAATCGTTTTTGAAATTATTATTTTGGAATGACGTTACGTCAGAGATATATAAAATATGTCTGTGGTTAAATTTATCAAATTTCGGCAAAAACAAAATAGGCTATTTCGTCAATTTTCCCTGTCCAGTCCCAATACGGGGTATTTCAAAAATGCATTTGGAATCTTTAGAAATCTGAAACTGTCTTATATACTGTTCCTTAAATATCCCCATGTATCTCTGAAACACTTTCTTATATACTGTTCCTCAAATTTCGCCGTTTATCTCTGAAACAATGTCTTATATATTGTTCCTCAAATTTCCCCGTATATCTCTGAAACACCGTCTTATATACTGTTCCTCAAATTTCTCTGTTTAACTCTTTAACGCTGTCTGTCTGTCTTTTATTTCGTTATTTTCTTCAAATTGGATTACAATTTATTACGAAATAAATGTCGTCAATTGATATTTATTTATTTTTTTGTTTGATCTGTAGTACTTTTTTTCTTAATGCATATAGTCAGATTGCATGTACATGTATTTGGTTCTTAAAAATGTTATCTTTTGAAAAAATGTAATGATAACATTTTATATGCTTCCTATACTATATACATTTTGTACATAACGGAATTAAATGTCATTGATTAACCTTTATTTCGTTCTAAGATGAAATAAAATTTCACCGTCTGTTTACAAAATGTAACGTTTCCTTTGCAGGGAATTTTCCTCAGATACAAATACAACAAAAAAATTGAAAATTTATCTTTTATCCATTTCATTCGTTCTTGGTCGGTCTGCAATAAGTCATATCAAATTTCCCCATTGACGATATAATCAAATTCAATATTTGTCCCGAACATGCGTAAGTCTGCCTTTTTATACGACCGCAAAATTTTTGCGGTCGTATATTGGTATGACGTTGGCGTCGTCGTCGTCGTCGTCGTCCGTCGTCTGCGTCGTCGTCCGAAGACATTTGGTTTTCGCACTATAACTTTAGTATAAGTTAATAGAAATCTATGAAATTTAAACACAAGGTTTATGACCACAAAAGGAAGGTTGGGATTGATTTTGGGAGTTTTGGTCCCAACAGTTTAAGAATCAGGTGCCAAAAAAGGGCCCAATAAGCATTTTTCTTGGTTTTCGCACAATAACTCTAGTATAAGTAAATAGAAATCTATGAAATTTTAACACAAGGTTTATGACCACAAAAGGAAGGTTGGGATTGTTTTTGGGAGTTTTGGTCCCAACAGTTTAGGAATAGGGGCTAAAAAAGGGCCCAAATAAGCATTTTTCTTGGTTTTTGCACAATAACTTTAGTATAAGTAAATAGAAATCTATGAAATTTAAACACAAGGTTTATGACCACAAAAGGAAGGTTGGGATTGATTTTTGGAGTTTTGGTCCCAACAGTTTAGGAATTAGGGGCCAAAAGGGTCCAAAATTAAACTTTGTTTGATTTCATCGAAAATTGAACTATTGGGGTTCATTGATATGCCGAATCTAACCGTGCCTTTAGATTCTTAATTTTTGGTCCCGTTTTCAAATTGGTCTACATTAAGGTCCAAAGGGTCCAAAATTAAACTTAGTTTGATTTTAACAAAAATTGAATTCTTGGGGTTCTTTCATATGCTGAATCTAAACATGTACTTAGTTTTTTTATTATGGGCCCAGTTTTCAAGTTGGTCCAAATCGGGGTCCAAAATTAAACTTTGTTTGATTTCATCGAAAATTGAAGTATTGGGGTTCTTTGATATGCCGAATCTAACTGTGCATTTAGATTCTTAATTTTTGGTCCCGTTTTCAAATTGGTCTACATTAAGGTCCAAAGGGTCCAAAATTAAACTTAGTTTGATTTTAACAAAAATTGAATTCTTGGGGTTCTTTCATATGCTGAATCTAAACATGTACTTAGTTTTTTTATTATGGGCCCAGTTTTCAAGTTGGTCCAAATCGGGGTCCAAAATTAAACTTTGTTTGATTTCATCGAAAATTGACTTATTGGGGTTCTTTGATATGCCGAATCTAACCGTACATTTAGATTCTTAATTTTTGGTCCCGTTTTCAAATTGGTCTACATTAAGGTCCAAAGTGTCCAAAATTAAACTTAGTTTGATTTTAACAAAAATTGAATTCTTGGGGTTCTTTGATATGCTGAATCTAAACATGTTCTTAGTTTTTTTTATTATGGGCCCAGTTTTCAAGTTGGTCCAAATCGGGGTCCAAAATTAAAGCTAAAAAAGGGGTAAATTTTTTTTTTTTTGGGGGGGGGGGGGGGGGGAATTCTCCACGGCATATTGTATTGCACAAGAAGCAAAAAATTGAATATAAATTCAAATCATATGACCAATTCTAAGTTCTTTATTTCAGTTATTCTGTGTCAGAAACCTATTATGTGTCAAATATTTGAAGAAATTTTCAATTGCACAGTATTGTGCAATAGCAAGAAATTGATATGTGTGCTCTGCTATCAAAACCTTATTATTAACAAATTCCATGACTATGATGTCATTTTCTATTTTAATATGTTATGGTGTATTTAAATGGGCTGTTATGGTTGCAAAGTATAAAGAAATGGGGGGAGGGGGTTGAAAACAAAATTTAGAGGGGGGGGGAGGGGGGGGGGGGGTAAATGAGAAATTGGGGAGGGGGTAATTTTTTTCTCATTTCATATTTCATAAATTAAAAAGAAAATTTCAAATTTTTTTAGCAAAAAAAGGGGGGGTTACATTAAATTTTATTGTTTTTTGGTTTTTTTTTGGGAGGGGGGGGGGGGTCAATGTGCAACTTCATAGTTTATTGCACAAAAGCTAAAAAAAGGGGTAAATTATTATTTTTTTTTTGGGGGGGGCAATTCTCCACAGCATATTGTATTGCACAAGAAGCAAAAAATTGAATATAAATTCAACTCATATGACCAATTCTAAGTTCTTTGATTTCAGTTATTCTGTGTCAGAAACCTATTATGTGTCAAATATTTGAAGAAATTTTCAATTGCACAGTATTGCGCAATAGCAAGAAATTGATATGTGTGCCCAATTTTAAATTTTAAATTGGTTATTTCTGATTTATATATAAAAACAAATAATACTGATATGGTTTGAATAGGTAAATTAAAAAATTTTAAGTTCTTAGACAACATTCATTCTGTGTCAGAAACCTATGCTGTGTCAAATATTTATTCACAATCCAAATTCAGTATTGTATCAAGCTTGAATGTTGTGTTCATAATTGCCCCAACTATTCAGGGTTCAACATCTGCGGTCGTATCTAGCTGTGCCCAGCGGAGCATTTTATTATGGCATACATAAGTTATTTTTCCAAATTTTATTGATTGAAGATATTATCATACCGTCATATACTTTTCCGCCAGATTTTGCACAAGATTTTTGTGGTCTTGTCAATTCATGTTACACAACTAAGTTCATAATACCAGGACTTCAAACAATATACCACGGTCAAGATTATTGTCAATCATTCTCTGGTCTACAGCTGACCCATTTATTTATGCTGACACCAATGTTGGACAAATCTGTTATTACGAAGGTAAAAAAAAAAAACTCCCGACTGTATAGGAATAAAATGTATCACAAAATACCGAAATAAATTTGATGCACTGTATGGCCATTTCGTTGACTGACAACTCAACAGCAGTGCTCGCGATCAAAATATTGGAAAACCGGTTAAAGATATTATGATGAATTAATAAGCACAGCCATCAAAAATCAAAACAATTAAAACAAACAGGTAACCAAACTCAGCTAAGAGTTACCTTTGCATCAAAAGGAAGAATTATAAAATTATGAAAAGGATTGGAATTAAATCAATAAGAAACGTTAATTGGTCCAGCACTGGTAGTTTTGATAAAAACTAGCAGTGGTGGAGTATTGTTGACACGATGATCTGTTAAGACAAAGTACCCCCAATCTGCAATAGTTCCTATGAACTCAATACAATTTTTTGAACCCTTTTATTATATCCATCTGCTGACCATCCACTGTGTTTTTCCACAGTCAAAACGAAGTTTCACCAGATAAAGGATGCCCACATTCAACGAAGTCAGTAACCATCCGACGTAGATAGGATAGTTTGTGGGCAATTCTAAAAAAACTTGGGCATTGCTCGGTCCGTTATACTTATTCTGCTTATTATTTATTATAGGCCTTGGATTTTTGGTGTGTAGGTAGGTTATCTCAAGATGATGTGTCGCGTACCAAGAATATTGACCTTGACTGTTGACCTCAAGGTCAATAAATAGGTCATTTTTGGGCGGCTGCCAATCGTGTCCGGCCTATAACTTTCTTGTCTTAAGACCTAGACCTTAGATCTATGGTATGTGGATATGTCACCTCAAGACGATGTGTCATGTTTCAAAAATGTTGACCTATGACCTTGACCCTTGACTTTAGGGTGAATAAATAAGTGATTTTAGATCATCTTCGTGTCCGACCTGTAACTTTTTTGTCTAAAAACCAAGTCCTTGCATTTTTGTGTGTAGGTAGGTTAATCTCAAGATGTTGTGTCGCGTACCAAGAATATTACCTTGACCGTTGACCTCAAGGTCAATAAATAGGTCATTTTTGTAACTTTTTTTGTCTAAAGACCTAGGCCTTGGATCTTTGGTTTTTAGGTAGGTGACCTCGAGACGGTGTTTCACATTCTAAGGATATTGACCTTGACCCTTGACCTCAAGGTCAATAAATTGGTCATTTTTAACCGGATTTTCATAGGAAAATATCGGTTATTAAATTGGTGATGTACGGCGGGCGGGCGGCCGGGCGGACGGGCGGGCGGGCGGGCGGGCGGACGGGCGGCTGCCAAACAGTGTCCGTGCAATAACTTATGAACTGTTCAACCAAAGCTTTTTAAATTTTAATATGTTGTTACTGATGACAAAATGGAGGTCAAGTTCGATATTGACGATTTTCACTTTCACCGTTCAAGAGTTATGGTTCTTGAACGATTGAAAAATGGCTTTTCCTGTGGTGTCCGTGTGATAACTTATGAACTGTTCAACCAAAGCTTTTCAAATTTTAATATGTTGTTACTGATGACAAAATGGAGGTCAAGTTCGATATTGACGATTTTTACTTTCACCGTTCAAGAGTTATGGTTCTTGAACGATTGAAAAATGGCTTTTCCAGTGGTGTCCGTGTGATAACTTATGAACTGTTCAACCAAAGCTTTTTAAATTTTAATATGTTGTTACTGATGACAAAATGGAGGTCAAGTTCGATATTGACGATTTTCACTTTCACTGTTCAAGAGTTATGGTTCTTGAAAGATTGAAAAATGGCTTTTCCAGTGGTGTCCGTGTGATAACTTATGAACTGTTCAACCAAAGCTTTTCAAATTTTAATATGTTGTTACTGATGACAAAATGGAGGTCAAGTTCGATATTGACGATTTTCACTTTCCCTGTTCAGGAGTTATGGTTCTTGAAAGATTGAAAAATGGCTTTCCCAGTGGTGTCCGTGTGATAACTTATGAACTGTTCAACCAAAGCTTTTCAAATTTTAATATGTTGTTACTGATGACAAAATGGAGGTCAAGTTCGATATTGACGATTTCCACTTTCACCGTTCCGATATTGACGATTTTCACTTTCACCGTTCAGGAGTTAGGGTTCTAAAAAATTGAAAAAAGGCAGTTCAAGTCTCAAAAATTCCAATATTTGTCACTTACTATAAATAGGAGGTCAAGATTGATTTTTGCCTTTCCATTTCTGAACCCTACAAAACCCTACAAAAATTCATTTATATTTCTTTACTTCATCCTGTTTGGGAATCCAGATTTGCAAACGTCATTTCCATGCAGGAAAATCCGGTTTGCTGTCATTCGACAGCCTCTTGTTGTAACTTTTTTGCCTTAAGACCTAGGCCTTGGATATTTTTTGTGTACGTAGGTTTCCTCAAGATGATGTGTCGCATATTAAGGATGTTGACCTTGAACTTTGACCTCAAGGTCAGTAAATTGCTGATCATGTCCAGCCTGTAACTTTTTTGTCTTAAAACCTAGATCTTAGATCTTTGATGTGTGGGTAGTGTACCTCAAGATGATGTGTTGTATACTTAAGATGTTGATGTCAGACCTTGACCCTTGACTTCTTTGTTGGAGAAAAGTTACTCAGTAAAAATGAAAAAGAAGGAAAACCCGGTTTGCTGTTACTCAGACAGCTCTCTTGTTACTATTGGAGTCGATATGCCACTGCTGGTGGACTCCAAGTCCCCAAGGATATCCCCAGCTCAGTTGCTAGTATTTTGATACTAGCCCGGAACTGATACTTAGAATATACTGTTACAAAAATGTAAAATTTTGCAAAACCTAAGGAGTATCTCCCTCATGCGTGGCTATGTCATTAAAATGTTTTGGCACAACCCCTTTTGATAATTTTGGAAATTTTGAATTGCTCTTCAACCTATTGGATTATTGTTTTGAATTTCAACATTTCAGGCCTTGAGCACAACTGATGAGTCGTAAATCACATCTTGTGCATCAAAATTGATATCAAAAAATCGTATCTCTGATGATTCATACTTCAGAAAGTGACTGTTTACTGTTGCATTGTAGAATATGTTATGTTGTATGATAGTTTAACTGTTGTTAGCCTTTTGTTTTACCTGTTTTAGAACAAAATATGGAACTATTACTTGTTCTGACTTTTAACAGTTACACGAGTTATTTTAGTGAATTACTGAATGAGTGAAAATGGTCAGAATGGACCATTTATTATACCCCCTGCAAACACAGTTTTTTGGGTGTTTTTTTTTTCTTTTTTTTTGGGGGGGGGAGGTATATAGGAATTGTCTATCCGTCTGTCTATCTGTCTGTCTGTCCATGTACATTGCAAGCGCAACTCCTAAACAGTTCAATTGATTTTGATGAGACTTTATATCAAGGTTGGGCATCATATGTAGATGTGCATGAAGCAATATAATTATCACCGGATGCTTGCAAGGGAGATAATTCATCTTAAGGGTTTTACATGTTTAAAGATTGTAAGCGCAACTCCTCCTAAACCGTTCAATTCATTTTGATAAAACTTTATATGAAGGTTGGGCATCATTATGTTGATGTGTATGAAGCAAGATAATTATCGCTAGATGCTTGCAAAGGGAGATAATCAAACTTAAGGGTTTTTCAAATTTAAAGCTTGTCAGTGTAACTCCTCATTAACCTTCAATGAATTTTGATGAAACGTTATATGAAGGTTGGGCAGCATATGTAGATATATATCAAAGAAGACAGTTATTGCCAGATGCTTGCAAAGGGAGATAATCCAACTTATGGGTTTGAAATTTGTAAGCGTAAACTCCTAGTATTGCAAATGGGGTATCACTCAGTGAGGTCTAGTTATTCATGGATTGTGATGGTCTTTAATCAACCATTCAGCTTATCCATTAGTTGAATTTCTGGTTAAAGATAATCCGTTCAACATAATTTCTAAATGGAATAGTATAAATGTCTCCAAATTTGTTCAATGATTAATTATTCTATTGCACAATGGTAGATTTGAAGTAAATGTATTATATGTTATTGCAGTATCTGAAACCCTGTTAAGACAATAAGGCATAGGAAAATGAGGTTAGTTTGAAAAATTTAGCAGCAGCGTTGCAGATCAGCACTTCAGTGCTATGTTTTTCTTTAGGAAGTGGCCTGATGATAATGATTGTATGCGATTTTTTTGGGGGGGGAGGGGGGGAATCAATTAATTAATGGTTAAAAACTTTTGATAAAACATTGTTCAAGTCCTTTTATTATGTTTTGTTATATTTATTTAACTTTTATTCGCGCTACATCAGAATGAATGAAAATGTATTTATAACAACTACAACGACATTCAGAAACCCCTATGCTAAATATAGAGGAATTTAATCAACGGTTCTCAGAATTGCAGCAATAACAACCAATCAAATTGAGCGGATAAACAATTTCCGGTGGGAGTAACTGCACTAGAACAACCAACTAAGTCGCAAAGCAGTTCATATGGCAACTAATGTTTTACCACGCTTGTGGTCCCAAAGCCTTTGAAGGCCGTCATATTAGAAAATTAAATTGAGTTCATTGAAGGTGTTCCTATAGGTTATTTTAGTAATACCTACCATTAAAATCATGCGATACATATATATGTATTTTTTTCCCATACTTTTTGCAGTTGTTCAATTTTTCAAGAATTTGTGAACGTGTATATATACATTTATATATAATATAACCATTTACCAGTTAATTCATGCTTTGCAGGCACCCTCAATACAATGAAAATTGGACGGGTTTACCATAAATAAAAGTTCATTCACAGCATGCAGTTGTTGTATTATAATTCATTTTGATTAACGATACTTTAGATTGTAAATCAAAAGGAAAATATTGTGATTAATATACATGTATAGCTCAATATTACATAAATACACATGTATAGGTTTCTCGAGATGCATTTTACACATGTTTTAGACACTGCAAAAAAGTTGAATACTGATGGTACACTAATTTTCATGTATTTTTATTGGTTTAACTTACACAATCTACCTTTAACTAATTCAAGAATTTTTAAATTATTTGGTCCGAGATATTTCCTTCAACATCAAGTTATGATATTTGATAAATATCTTCATAATAATTAGTTGAAATTAATATCACCATTACACAACCATATGAAATAATTGGTTTATAGAGAAAATTGAGAATTTGTCTTAACAGTAGACTTGAAATCCTGAATAGCACATCTGTGATATTTTCATATTTTTGAATTTAAGAATTGCCAAAATACTTTAATACATGTATGTAATAAACTTTATTTCAGGAAATTTAAAAACTCATGAGAAAATACACTTAGGTGAAAAGCCATTTAAATGTGAGTTTAATGGCTGTAGGAAGTCATTCAGAAGTAATGAGAGCCTAAGGAGACACAGATTATCTCATATGGGTTTGTAATGATATACAAATAATTACTGGTATGTCAAAAGTCAACAATTATAGACCTAGATTTTGTTACCATAGTCTCCATGGTTTTGTTGTTGTTTAGTAAAGTAGGTCATGTTGAGATTTTTCATGCTTATTATTAGGAATTTTTTGTTGAGTTGATTCTATTGTTATGATTGGAAATTGTTAATAGGCATTACATTGTATGAAAATACCTGACTGTATACAGTTGGTGCTAAAGTGGACTCACTGAATATGAATGAAATGTGTCAAGGGTTTATGGGAAGCATTAGTGGATTGCATTTTTTAACCCTTTAATTGGTAAGACTATTGAATCCAAAATTTCCCTACTTTAGACTTAAATAGGGGATAAATGCATTAAAAATAATTATATCTATTGAATTAAAAACACTCTCAAGATATATTTAAGGACGATAAAATATCTACATCTACACATATAAACATAAATTTATATATAATATGTTTGTTAACAAAAAGTTTTTATTTTTAGGAATAAAACCATTTGAATGTTCTATCTGCAAGAATAAATTTGCCAGTAATGTTAGCCTTCAAGAACATATCTCCCGCCACACAGATGAAAAGCCGCATCAGTGCCATATCTGTCAGAAAAATTTCCGTCAAGTTAGCTGTTTGCGTCGCCATCTTTTTACACATTCTACAGACCTGCCTTTTTGTTGTCATGTGTGTGGAAGGAAATTTTCTCAGAATGTGTACCTGAGATCTCATATGAAAGTTCATACTGGTTTGTTTTATTTATTTTCTTTCTTTATTGCTAGCTTATATCTAAAATTACTTATGGATATTGGCTGTTAATTAGTTATATTTACAGATATACAGGTAATATGTATTCTAATAAGAAATAAGTCAATAATAATTAAGGAAAGATTATATAGGATGACAAATTATTGATTATAGCCAGCAGATGATTTTGATGTTCAATAATTAAACATGAACACCTTCAGTATGCATTTTAATATCATTTTACAGTCTTCCTAAGAAGCTAATACCTTATTACATGTATTAGTATGGTATAGGTGAATGAACTCTCTTTGATCTAGATAAGTTCCCTGATACCTTTGGCCAACAATGCAGCTGTAACTAAAAAAATTAAATCAGCAAAAAAATTGGACTGAGGATTGGACAGTTTAAAAAACTTTGTGATCAGTCCTTGGACCAATAAGGCCAGTGTTAATAATAATTGAAAAATCAGCAAAAAAGTATTAAAATATAATTGAAATAAAAATTTGGAAAAGTTGTCCACTAACAAGTCTATGGCCAGCAGTTATGGAATTTCTCCAACCTCAATAGTTAAATTTTAGATTTTAACACTCTCGCAAAAGCTTGCGTGAAAATCGAAAATGTTACTATCTCGGATGGAGAAATTCCATAACTCACTCGTACCAGAAGAAGAATCTATATTTACCTATGTGGTTTCGTCGATGCCTCCATCTGTCTGTAACAAAATTTTTTGTCACTCTTTTCTTTGCAACTGCTCATCACAGCCACTTGATAATGTGTCACAAGCCTTCTATAGGTACACCATATCGTGGGATATGATTTCAGACAAAGGCGACATCAACTTCCTGTTTGGCGATTTTGTTTATTTTTTTACCTTATCCGAAATCGGGGGTATCACTAGTGACCAATGGCTCACAACATTTTAGGCCTTGAGCACAACTGATGAGTCATAGATCGACATAATGTGCTCATCTTGTGCATCAAAATTGGTATCAAAGAATTTAATGTAATAAGGGAGACAACTTCAGTACTTCCACAGAAGTTTGTTTTTCATCTGTGATAACATCTTGTGTTGTAATGATACAATGTTCAGGGACACCTGTTTAATATTGATTTTTTTGTATCCTTAATGTTTTGTCATAAGTTGTAATTGAAATAAATCCATTGTTAGGGCTTTAATAAAAGTAACCTACTTAAGTGTATAAATCCCCGTTGAAAACTCCATCGTAACAAGAGATTGAAGGATTGACACAAGTATTCCATTAAACACTCAAATCAAGATATGATGTGCATACAAAGGATAACTAACAATTGCTTGGTTTTGAGGCAGAAAGAAAACTCTCTTCTTAATAGATCAGAATTTCAAGAAGATAACAACATCATGAAATTTTGTTGAAAGTAATAAAATGAGGGGGGGATTAAAAAAAAAATTCAAACTCCAGAATCAGAGTAGTATACTGTAAAAGCAGAAATTAATTTTAAAATGGCATTTTAATTTTGTTTTTGCTTTGGGTAATTATCATCAACAAAAATTAATCACCATTGAAATGCGACACCTTAGTTACTAAATTTTAAATCCAGAAAATTTTTATCCCCATGAAATTTTAAACACAAAATTTAGTGATTTTAGAGTACATAGAAAAAGTGTAAGAACAAAAAATTGGAGTTCTGGAAAACATTTGAAGGATCTAAAATCACTTTCTCATCTTCCTTTCGCCCTGGAAATGAGGTGTTTACTTCTTTAATGACTTCTGGCCAGATTTTAGCACCAATAAACTTCTATCCATTACCTCAAAATACTTGATCCCCCAAAATCTGGTCAATTTCTTTGGCCCCACTGCTTATTGAGGTTCCCTTTTATACCACTGGAACCTGGAATTAAACATCCAAACAGTTTTTGTTCAGTTGTAATGCTGCACTTTATTTTCAGTCAGATGTTGATTTTTATTTTTGGAAAACATATCTTGTCATAAGACAATGTTCAATTTAAAGGCAAAAATTTCAGCAAAAAAAAAAGAAGAGTTATCTCCCCTTGTTTGAAATTTTCTATTGCTTTCTGCGTATTTAATGTACACATGTCTTTAAAAAAAAAAACTGCAATCTGAAAACAAATTATATTTGTG
The DNA here is from genome assembly GCA_028015205.1 of Mytilisepta virgata. Lineage (NCBI taxonomy): Eukaryota > Metazoa > Mollusca > Bivalvia > Mytilida > Mytilidae > Mytilisepta > Mytilisepta virgata. The sequence goes on from CM051517.1 coordinate 36,586,676, forward strand.
TACATCAAATTTATAGTAATTCAAAATCTGTTAAAATTTAACAAGAGCAGCAATTTGATTTCGACAAACTCTGCAAAAATATCCACACTTTTGATAAAAAAAAGAAGTTTGCAAGTATCTACCAGACACTGAGAATAATTTTATTCAGATAATAATTATTAAGCTGTGATATTTTTTTTTCACGAGATTATAGCTTAATTCTGAAGAATGGTTTATTTTAAAATTTGATTAAAATTAAATAATATTTATAGGATAAAAAAAGATGTAGTATCATTAATGAAGTGTGGGACATCACATGAAATACAATTTCATAGTATGATTTGTCAGCTGAGAAATTGGAAAAAATACAAATAAAATTTGAAAACAGTAAAAAAGAAATTTCTTGGCTATCAGCAGGAAATTCAAAATAAAGAATTTAACAGTTGTAGGTTATGCTCCATATTTGTTGAAATACTATATTTTCTGCCAAATATTCAACAAATTTTGATAAAGTTGACTCAAGTAAATTTTAGTTGATACTAAAAAATAATCTGGTTGTTCATTACACAGTGGCTTGAAGGGTGACACTGGATCTTTTGTCTATGTACATTTGGTGTTAAGAAAAATCTAAGTCCACCATCCACTTGATAATTTATTGATAGAAATGTGCATGTACTACATAGTAAAAATTCTACATAAAACTCTGGTTTGAAGTTATGAAGTTATGAAAATGTTGTATATTTTAAAAAATTTTTATAATTTTTTATTTTATCTTTTCAATATCATAATATAATAGGGATTAATAGGGAGTAATAGAGAAGTCAATCAATCTAGTACAAATTTTTTATTTGTTTCTAGTATGTTTCTTTTTGTAAAAACCAAAACAGTCCACCTTACCTTTCAGAGGACTTTGTATATATTGTATATAGTACATATACGTCCATTATGTTACTGTCATGACTGTATTGCATGTCTCCTCTGTACGTATGGATATGGTTATGAGAATAAAGATGAATGAATTGTGAAAGATATACCGGTAATCAAAGCATTCAAACTGTTACAAATTTATTTCATTTTCAGGGGAAAGACCCTTTAAATGTCAAGAATGTGGAAAGGCATTTGCTCATCAATCTGATTTAACTCGACATAAGATTGTCCATACTGGTAAGATATAGCATAAAATCAAATTCTTGTCACAATATTAAATTCTCAAACATAACATGCACTCAAGTTTAAATTACCAAAATATTGACTTGTTGATACAAATTACCAGTAAACAAAAGATTAGATAAATCTTTATTAGGGGACTCATTGATGTAAATGTAGTTGGTTATATCTACTACATGTAATTGAGGCTGTGAGTTTGAATATAAGTCATGGTGAAGTGTATTCATCTCCAATCTCCAAGGATTGCTAGTTTTGCTGCTATCAGTCAATGGTACTCACTGGATACTTAGGTTTCCTCCACCAATAAAACTGACTGCCAGGATATAGCCATTACTGCTGAAACCCAAATGAATCAATCACACAAACATCACTTGTCAACGGTTTATCAATTATATAACAAAATTACTCGTATAAAGGCCCTCATGTATATCAGAATTTCAAGAAGATAACAACATCATGAAATAAAGGCCCTCATGTAGATCAGGATCTTTCATGACATTATTAAAGTATTTTCTAATGCAATGAAGGATATACTATTTTGCGAGTCTCATATCATAAAGTAGATAAAATATAATTAGTATATACAAATAAAATTGTTCAACTACATGTAAATTAATACCTCTGCAAGTCAACATTTTGAATTGAATACAATTTCTTTTGTAAGGTCGCAAACCATTTGCATGTGAAGTGTGCAGTGCTAGGTTTAGTGATCCATCAAGTAAAAGAAGACATGAAAAGGAACATGTCGGTGCAAAACCTTATGTCTGTCAGTTATGTTTTGAATCGTTTAAACGTGGTGGACAACTAAAAACTCATCTCAGTAGAAAGCATACAAACCAGAAAGAGGAAGTACAAGTAATTCAAAAGGATGGATTATTACAGTTTATTTACAAAGATGGAAAAAGTCAAACTATACCAGTATCTCAAGCAGATAATCTGGAAGAAGTTAAAGACAAAAAAATTGTCAAGTTAATAAAAGATTTAAACAATAAAATGGTTCAGCATGTCCAGATAGCATTACCTCAGGAAAGTGAAATAGATTCAAATATTGAAGATCTGGCTGCTATAGAAACAGTTGTCATGGAGAGTGATCAACAAAATAGTGACAGTCTTATTCAAAATGATATATCTGGATTGTCGGTCAATAATATTGGTCAGAATTTTAAAACTGAAACAAAACATAATGATGACGAAACAGTAATAACAATAGCAGAGGTTCAAGATTTACAGGAAGTTTCAGGGTCGGATGTGCCAGTCGAGTATTTACAGATAATCGAAGGTGTCATCCCAGAATCCTCAAATCAAGAAGTAATAGTTCTGCCATATAATCAGGATGAAGAAAATCATACAGAACAAGTTAATACTGAAGAAGAAGCTAATAACAAAAATAAAGAAAATGTTGAGGCTCAACAGAATAAGACTGATGTTGAATCTAAAGAGGAAGAAACTCAGGGAATTGATTTTGTTACAAATCCAGACTTTAATAGCCAACAGTATTATAATTGGTTGTCTAGTTTTACCGAATTATGTAAAGTAATGCCAATGCCTTTAGACTTATCACTATTTCAAAAGATCAATCAGGTTCATAAAACTTTGTCTGATGTTATGGCTACTCCTTCTGGTGTGGTGGCCGATCGTGACAACTTCAAAATTCTTATGAATATTTCTCAAGAGTTGAATGGCATCATTAATGAACATTTATTTCATGTCATGCAAAATTTAGAAAACTAAAAAGTAAAACATGCATGTAATTTATCATGTAGATTTCTGACTTAATTTTAATTTATTACCTTTGTTATTCTGATATCCATTTATATAGAATTTATCCACATTGTAATAGGAAAAAGAATCCACTCGTTGAAATTTTGTTAATTTACGTTAATCATCATCTATTTCCACTATTAGGAAAAAACTAAGGAGAAAGATGCCTAGGGAACATACTTGTTAAACAAAGTAAAACAAATAAAAAACAAAAATGGACTCAGTTCACATGATGAGTTATAATTTAAGCTTAAGGTAAAATGTATCATTGTGTATTATACAAATTGTGGAAATGATCTTGCACAGTGATGGCTTAGTTTTTGACATTCAATACTTTGTTGAATAAAAGGTTTTTTGGTTTTCATATAATTCATGGTAGCCAGAATGTGAACACTTTACAGTCTTTTATTTTATTTTTTAATTTCATTTGTGTATTACTAGAAAACTATAAAACCACAAAATTTTTGGTAAACCACAAAAATTAATTCTCACAAATTAAAGGAATCTACAATAACTAAGTATATATCATTGATGAACATATATTGGTGACTAAACTTACATGACCCAGCAATATCAGTTTTCCCTACAACATTGTTGTAAAGTAGTATACATATATACAATACATAGTCATTGTCGGAGAATATAAAATTTATTTGGGCGAGCTTTAGTGAGCCTTTTCCCCATGTTTTGCAGCGAGCCCAAATAAATTTATATTTTCCGACAATGACTTTGTATTGTCGTTATCCTGCAATCCCCTTTAGATGCGTAAAATGCCTTAAAATTGCATTTGAAGTTGAAATTCAACTGCAGTGAAAATTCGGGAAACCCCACAACGTCATCTGGTACGTCATTCGTTACGCTCCTCGCGCTCTTCATGTAAACAAGTACCAGTGGACTTTATTAGGTCATTGACCTAATATGACTAAAGTTTATTCCACCCCTTTTATTAGACCGGAAATGGCTTGATTGCAGGATAAATACAGATATATAGCACTTTTCTTCTTGGCAGAAACATTGTAATTGTTGGAATTTACTTTTCTGTTTTGATTATGATGAAGATCTGTTAATTGCCTCTAAGTTATAATCAGCATTGAATTACACTGATATAAACTTGTTTCAGATATCTGTGTGAAGAAAAATAAACAAATGTTACAAAAGATTGAAAAAATAAAACACAGCTAAACAATGAAATGCTTGTGTATTGAACATATTGATATAAGATATATTAATAATTTTAATTTGTTCAGATTAAATTATTTGAAATTTTTGTATAATGTTCATTTAACTAAAAAAAAACACAAGGCAAAAGGTAAGTCCAACAACAAAGAACAACTTATGTTTTTAATCCAGAAAAATGAAATGGTGCATTTAGAACTTAATATAAATACCAGTACAATGTATATATATATGGTGATGTAAACCAAATATTTATGTTTATCAAGTCTTCCAAAACAATACAAATGCCTTTGCTTACCTGGAAGCCAATTGCTGAAATGGATGCTAACCTTTCAAATTTGAAACAAAATTACAAATGCAAATATATAAACTAGTCTATTTTAAATCAACAGAAATGGCTGATGAGTGTTCAAACTGGTTCATATGGGTCCTCTAGTTGGATTTAATGAACCATACATATTTACATTTTTAAATTAATTGTTTGTCTGGTTGTAAACTTAGTTATTTGAAAGCAAAATTTATGAAATGGAGCCAAACATAGGAAATCAAAATGTTTAAATTAAACTGGAAACAGAAAATTAGCAATCAACATATGAAGTTCAGAAGTACAATTTCCAATATACAATATGTAGAAAAAAGCAATGAAGTCAACATGGATAACATACTTGTAACAAATGTTACCTTCACATTTAACAAATTCTTAAATAGCAGATTAGAAACAATTTGTATTTGGTCATGTATCTTCACACAGTCCAGATAATGAAACTAAATATCTGGTGTGGGATGGAGATAACAGAAATCTATATAAAGTTCATTATAGTTGAAAAGAAATGTAAATGTGACCTTTGTTAAGTATTATACTATTGATTGAACTCCCATTTTGTTGAAACATTAAAAAGTAAAAATAAATGGGTTATGGACTCGCTACGTCCAGCTGCGTTATAATGTGTATAAAGAATTACATGCAATACCCACCCTATACCACTGGTAGGTTGACATGCATCATCAAAAATTTTAAATATAGTAATAATTCTGGGATTTTTTATAAAACAAAATATGTCCAGCTTGATCTGGAAAAAAATTAGCATTTCCCACTATGTTGAAAAAAATAAAATAATCCTGAATATTGAACCAAAAAAATGTGCTCGATGACATAAATTCCCCCCAAAACGTTTGTAGTTGAACCTTCAAGATGTGTGTACAGGGTAAATCTTGAAGGAAGTGTACAGGCGACTTTGGGAGACAAAATGACAACGTCACAATCTTACGTGAAAGTGTGTGTTTGTCCTGATAAATTTGATTGATTTTGGTACCAAAAAAAAATACAATTTAGGAATTAGACTATAACGTTGAAAGTTGAAACTGTTGTATCCCTTGCTTATAAGTCAGTTCAAAGGTTTAATAAGATACAAAGCGTGTTTTTCAGTTTATGAGTTATGGGTGTTGGTTGTGATATACCTTGTATAATCAAAGTTTTACAAGTGAAGTTCAATTGCCATACCAAAGATTCATATCGATAGTAAAATTTTGCGAAAGTTTTTCAGAAGTTTATGATGTCGACATCCTTGACATAACAGTTTCTCTGTAAGAACTAAATTACGTTCATTAAAGTCAGAAACATGACTACATATCTGACCAAATCGAACTAGTTAAGATATTTAAACTCCATAAGAGGGTGCTAAAGGTACATTTCCGTCAAGGAATGGAAAATTTACTATTCGAAAATTAAAATCATCCCGTTTGTCATTTGTTGTACATTTTAGTTGTACGGTTACCGCTTTCAATAATGTCGAGATCTAGAAAAAATGTATGGTTATCCCTTTGATCGGTCTTATTTAGAGTTAACTCGGCAGGATAAATTTCATCAATATAATGTTTTCAAATTCTTGGTTATTTAACGAAAGAATATCATCTAAATATCTAAATGTGTTATTGAAATATTTTAATAGGCGGGTCTCTATATCTTAGCCCTAAATTGCAAATTAATAACGAGAAAAGTCTGCGACCAGAGGTACATAATTCGTGCCCATAGGAATACCGATAATATGTCTAAACATGTTTCTTCCAAAACGAATACAAATATTGTCAAGTAATATCCAAATAGGTCCAGTTAGTATATTTTTCCTGTCTATTACAACTGAAGAAAGCTTTCAAGTTATTGCAACCTATATAGGTATTTCCAGATTTATCAAATCACGATTTGATTCGAAATGATAATTTATCTTTAATAAGGGTTAAGTTGTGTAAAAGGTAGAAAAGTCAAAACTATTAACTGAATTAAATGACTCCTCTGTAGTATGAAGTTTATCCAATCTTTCTAGGGAACTTTCTTCTAAATATGTTGATGTAAAATATATTATTATGTAGCGACCCTTCACTTCATGAAGATGTGGAATACCCCTATTTTGGCAGTTTATGCGAGTTCTAATTTATTGGAGTTTACCTTTGTTTTTTCATAAATGTAAAGGTTATATTTTATAAGGTAAATGTCTACAATATACCCACTTGAACAATTATATGTTGAATTTTTAATAAAAAAACCTGAGAAAAAAAATTCTTCGTTTTCTTGGGCAAGAGGTATATGCTTTGCGTGGTGTGTGAAATTTTTATTTTTATTTTCTCCAGACCTAGAAAAAATATATTATCAAGCACAAACATCCCAGCCCCCCCCCCCCCCCCCTCGGTAATAAAATGGTCGGTGCCTAAATCCCCTTCATAAATATTTTTTGTTTGTTGTGAAAAATGACTAAGTTTAACAACATATATGTTATCTAGGAATTTAATTCTTCAAACATTTCAACATATCCATAAAGAGATTGTAAACTTCAAAGACCTCGGTTAAAATGTGCAAGAAAATAAGTACTTTTTATTTACAATATTTGTGAAAAATGTTCCACAACACTGAAATAGATGGAAAGTGTTCTTCAAATGACATAGTACTCCACACATATCCTCAATTTGTCCATTAACTGTCTGCAAAGTTTCGAAGATATGAAGAAAATTTTGTACGCCATACACAATTGTTGCATAGAAATCTGGAATAAAAATCTAATTATATCATACTCCTTAACGTACATCAATATTTCCAGAAAAATTCGGCAATAGTTCCAAGGATATAGAAGGAGTTTATTACAAAAAGTCACTTATTTTCCCCGTCCGACATTCATCATATTATAAGCTGGATTAGCCCTATGTGCAACCTGACCAAAATTGAGAAGTTTGTGACTTATCTAAATATTTGTAATAAATATTTGAAATCTTGTTCATATTTGTTTGTTAAATTGTTAAAGATGACGGACCATTTTAATAATGAAGGGAAACATGGACACCGAGTAGTATCAGATCCCTGATCCCGGTATCAGATAGTCATAATTTATAATTGCATAAACACATGTAACTGGTTGTAAGCCGAATGAATTATTTTTTCGGTTATTTGTTCACATTTACAACAATCCATTCTTGGGTAGAGGAATAACCGTCTCAGATTATCATACATGTCATAAAATTGAAAATCAGAAAATTCATTTTTACGACTGAATCAAAAAAGGTATATGGTATTGTTATGATATTTTAATTAATATATTTATTTGTCTTGGTCTAATTTGTTTTGTGTGGCCTTATAACATGTATAATATGCTTACATAATACTTATAGTTGTTTACCAAATAATGTTATCACTGGAACAATCATAGATACTGGTGGAATGATTAGAACTTTCTATTTAACTTACAGTTGCGTAATAATTCTTGAATGATCATAATATATGATGTGTAATTCAAACTTCTACCGTATTCTAGAAGTTTCCCTTCTACAGTCTTCTGTATTATAGATACAATGGATAAGCGTTGGTTCTTGAAAAAGGAACCATGAGCCCGGAGGGCGAATGGTTTGTTTTTCATGAACCAACGCTTATCCACTGTATCTCTTACTTAAACTATTGTTGTGACGACTTTTCCCAATTACCTTTCCTTTCTTAATTAGACCCTATTATGTGTGAGTTTAAATTAACTTAGACACGTTGATGATTTAATGGTAAATGAAAATTAATAGAAAACCGTATGAACTTACAATATAAGCATATGATTCAGAAATTTGTCCATTATTGACAAAATAAAGCATAGTCAAAATAATTTTCCAGTAAAACATAATGTTACTGAAAGAGAAAATAGTTTAAATCCACTCGATTTACACTTTTTATACTTTAAAAATATGTCAAAATATGCAGTGGAACAGATGAAATTCCCATAAACATCAAAATAAAATAATTGATTGATTAAATATTGTTTTACGTCGAGCTGGAGATATTTCAGCCAATATTACAGCGATAAAATAAAATAACAATGTTCTAATTTTTTATTGAATTATATGAAATTGTCGATAATAATCAGATAAAAAAAAAAAATAATGATCTTTCCTTATTACTAAATTATATCAATGATAACACAAAGATTTAGAAAAAAAAGAACGCCGAAACAGAGATTCGAATTATGTCTACAAGTGTTACTCTCAACTCATCCTAACCTTCCGGTTACCATCTTACACTATAAAAATGTCGTTTTTAGCTCACCTGACCCGAAGGGTCATGTGAGCTATTGCCATCACTTGGCGTCCGTCGTCCGTCCGTCCGTCGTCCGTCCGTCGTCCGTAAACTTTTTCAAACGTTAACTCCTCTGACACCATAAGACCAATTGCAACCAAACTTCGTACAGTTGTTTATTGGTATATGTGCTACAAAACTATCGTTTGGATTTTTGATTCGTATAAAAACATGGCCGCCATGGCTAAAAATAGAACATAGGGGTAAATTGTAGTTTTTTGCAAATAACTCAAAAACCATAACAGATATCAAAATTCTGGCATAGGGTAAAAGTGTTCAGCACTTCAAGATCTACCTGCCCTGAAATTTTGAAGAAGATCCAACGACCCATGTAGGAGTTATTGCCCTTTTTTTGACATTTTTGGCTTTTTTTATGTTATTATTTCAAAAATCTTCTCCTCTGAAACTACTGAATGGATTTGGATAAAACTTAGCATGATTGTTCCTTAGGGTATCCTGCACAAAGTTTATGCTTCGATTTTTGATCCGTCGAAAAACATGGCCACTGTTGCTAAAAATAGAACATAGGGGTCAAACAACAGTTTTTTTTATGTTATTATTTCAAAAATCTTCTTCTCTGAAACTGCTATTCAAAATCAAATGAAACTTGGTAAGATTGTTCCTTAGGGTATCCTGCAAAAAGTTTATGCTTCGATTTTTGATCCGTCGAAAAACATGGCCACTGTTACTAAAAATAGAACATAGGGGTCAAACAACAGTTCTTCGCAAATATCTCAAAAATCATTAGGTTACGGCAAATTCTGGCAAGTTGAAAGTGTTTAGCATGATGAGAGCTACCTGCGTGCTGATTTGCGTGAAAATCTGTCAACTGATGTTAGAGTTATTGCCCTTTTTTGACATTTTTTGGCTTTTTTTTATGTTATTATTTCAAAAATCTTCTTCTCTGAAACTACTATTCGAAATCAAATGAAACTTGGTAAGATTGTTCCTTAGGGTATCCTGCAAAAAGTTAATGCTTGGATTTTTGATTAGTCAAAAAACATGTCCGCCCTTACTAAAAATAGAACATAGGGGTCAAAATGCTGTTTTTGCTTATTTTTTCCTGAATTATAGAAAGAAAATGAAGACGAAAGCTACTTTCAAGGTAAACATGGTATCTCAAGTTGAATGGTGATGATGAAAGTTTGTTTTGGACGGCCATTTTTAAAATGGCTGCCACTTTCCCACCATTTTTTACACTTGCTCGGATTTCAACAATATTTCGTTTTTAAAGTAAACATGGTATCCTTAGTGTATGGTGATGATGAGATTTAGTTTATAGTGCATTGTTTGCCAGGTGAGCGATTCAGGCTCTTGAGAGCCTCTTGTTAAATATATAAAGGCGAAATTTAGATATAAGGCATAACATAACTCGTTTTTAGCTTACATTGCCATCACTTGGCGTCCGTCGTCTGTCGTACATCGTCCATCATCGACGTCCGGCGTAAACTTTTCTTTGAAGATCTTCTCCTCTGAAACTACTGGGACAATTTGGACCAAACTTTGGTGGAATGATCCTTAGGGTATCTAGTATGATATTGTTTTAACCGTCGAGAAACATGGCAGCCATGGCTAAAAATAAAACATAGGGAGTTAACTGAAGTTTTTGGCTTATATCTCAAAAACTAAAGCACTTAGAGCAAAACTGAGGGGTAAAATGTTCATCAGGTCAAGATCTACACGCCATGAAATTTTCAGACGAATCGGTCAACCCTTTTTGGGGTTATTGCCCCTGAATTGTTAATTTTAAGGAAATTTTGCAGTTTTAGGCTATTATGTTGAATATTATTATAGATAGAGACAAACTGTAACCAGCGAAAACTTTCAATATAGTAAGATCTACAAATAAGTCATGACCAAAATCGTTAATTGGCCCCTTATAGGAGTTTTTGCCCTTTTAAGACAATTTTCACATTTTTTTCGTCATCTTTGTAAACTTTCAAAAATCTTCTCATCTGAAACTACAGGATCAATTTCAGCCAAACTTAGCTGAAAGATCCTTAGCGTATCTATTATAAAGTTTGTTTTGTTTTCTTGTCCATCGAGAAATATAGCTGCCATGACTGAAAATAGAACATAAGTGAAAAATGCACCTTTAGGCTCATACCTCGAAAACTAAAGCAGTAAGAGCAAAACTGACAAGAGGTAAAAATGTTTAATAGGTCAAGATCTACTCGGGAAAGACGTGAATTTTAAAAACTCATTGAAGATTTTCCAGTCTTCACATTTGAACTCGTGTAAGAACCTATTATTCTCAGACGGACTGCATGCTCTTTTTGAAAGCTGCCAATAAAGTAAAAGTGTAGAATGGTGTTCTAATAGAGTACAAAGTATAGTAAACTGACCCAGCTCTGTTTAAACCAAGAATGATTTTTCTGCAGCGCTGCTGCAGCGAAGATAAGCTTTAGCTTATCTAGCTGACGCTGTGCGTAAGATTGTTAACACGCTGGCAATAACTTTGTACTGAGCCATCTAACCTCTTTCTATGAATGCTTCCACATTTTTAGGGTTAGGTTGCTAAGCAACCAAAACCCTTATGCCGTCGGTCGTTTGGTTGGACAATGAAGGAAACTTTGGAAATCTGGTGTTTTGTGGAAAAAGTTGGACCAGAAGTTTTTGAAACTATGTTTTTATGAGTAAATATGCAAGCTTATCTAGGATTGAAGCTTAAGCAAGGCTAGTTAAGCAGCTTTTTATTTCGATTTTGAGATGACACATGCGCAAAGAAACCTCCATATTTTCCGAATTACGACTATGTTTATATTTGAATATCATATAAGAAAATAAACATTCCGCGGTAAAATAGAAGTTTGTTGCAGTTGGTTCAATTGTTCAGGGAAAATTTGTTGAAGATTTATTTTTCATAAGGTTTAATGTTAAAATATGTTCCCTGATGGTGGTAGTCCTGGCAGGAAGTTGACAAAATTGACCAGGAATAAGGGTGAACCTTAAATAAATGTAACAGAACCCGACCTCAAATTACACAAACCAGTAACTCCTAAATATAATTTGGGATTCCCTTCAAAATTTCAGCGTAGGTAGATCTCAACATGGCAAACATTTTTCAATTTATATTTCACTTCTATCTCAAATAGTTTTGGAGATAAATGCAAAAATGTTAAAATTTTGAAAATTTGACAAAAAAAGGGCCATAACTCCTAAATGGGTTTTGGGATTTCCTTTAAAATTTCAGGGTATGTAGATCTCAACATGGCAAACATTTTTCAAATTTACATTTCACTTCTATCTCAAATAGTTTTGGAGATAAATGACGAAAAATGTTAAATTTTGAAAATTTGACGAAAAAAGGGCAATAACTCCTAAATGGGTTTTGGGATTTCCTTAAAATTTCAGGGTAGGTAGATCTCAACATGGCAAACATTTTTCAAATTTACATTTCACTTCTATCTCAAATAGTTTTGGAGATAAATGACGAAAAATGTTAAAATTTTGAAAATTTGACGAAAAAAGGGCATTAACTCCTAAACAGGTTGTGGAATTTCCTTCAAAATTTCAGGGTAGGTAGATCTCGTCATGCTGATCAATTTTACCCCCATGTCAGATTTTCGATATCTGTGATGGTTTTTAAGTTATAAGCCAAAAACAACACATCCACCCCTATATTCTATTTTAAGCTACGACAGCCATGTTTTACGTCAGATCAAAATAAATTGAGGATCGTTTGTAGAGGACATGTCATAGATCATTCCTATTAAGTTTCAAACCAATCGGCCCAGCGGTTTCAGAGGAGAAGATTTTTGAATGTTAAAATTTTGAAAATTTGACGAAAAAAGGGCAATAACTCCTAAACAGGTTGTGGAATTTCCTTCAAAATTTCAGGGTAGGTAGATCTCGTCATGCTGATCAATTTTTCTCCATGTCAGATTTTCGATATCTGTAACGGTTTTTGAGTTATTAGCAAAAAACAGCAATTTACCCCTATGTTCTATTTTTAGCAACAGTGGCCATGTTTTTCATCGGATCAATATAAAATGAGGATCGTTTGTGGAGGACATGTCATAGATCATTCCTATTAAGTTTCAAACCAATCGGCCCAGCGGTTTCAGAGGAGAAGATTTTTGAATGAAAAGTTTACGACGGACGGACGGACGACGGACAAAAAGTGATGGCAAAAGCTCACATGGCCTTTGGCCAGGTGAGCTAAAAATGCATTCGGGATCTTTATAAATATGAAACTGTCTTATATACTGTTCCTCAAATATTCCCGTGTATCTCTGAAACACTGTCTTAAATATACTGTTCCTCAAATTTCCCCGTTTAACTTTTTAACGCTGTCTGTCTTTTATTTCATTATTTTCTTCAAATTAGATTACAAATTATTACGAAATAAATGTCATCAATTGAGATATTTTTTTTTTGTTTAGTCTGTAGTACTTTTTTCTTAATGCATATAGTCAAATTGCACGTATTTGGTTACTAAAATGTTATCTTTTGAAAAAAATGTAAGAACAGCATTTTATATGCTTCCTATACTAATACATTTTGTACATAACGGAATAAATATCATTGATTAATCTTTATTACGTTCTAAGATGAAATCAAATTTCGCCGTCTGTTTACAAAATGTAACGTTTCATGTGTTTGGAATTTTCCTCAAGTACAAATACAACAATTAAAAAAAAACTATTGGCAATCTATCTATTATCCATTTCATTCGTTCTTGGTCGGTCTGCAACAGGTCATATAAAATTTTCCCGTTGACGATATAACCAAATTCAATATTTGTTCCGAACATCCGTAAGTCTACCCTTTTATGGCATACATTAATTATTTTTCCAAATTGTATTGATTGAAGATTTTATCGTACCGTGGTATATTTTCCCGCCAGTTTTTGCACGAGATTTTTGTGATCTTGTCAAAGACAGACGTACATACTTTGACACCGTCAATTCATGTTACACAACCAAGTTCATAATACCCTGACCCGTTACTTCAAACGACATACCGCGGTCAAGATTATTGTCAATCATTCTCTCGTCTACAGGTGACCCATTTATTTATGCTGACACTGATGTTGGACAAATCAGTTATTACGAACGTAAAAAAAACTCCCGACTGTATAGGAATAAAACGTATCACAAAATACCGAAATAAATTTGATGCACTGTATGGTCATTTCGTTGACTGACAACTCAACAGCAGTGCTCGAGATCAAAATATTGGAAAACCGGTTAAAGATATAATGATGAATTAATAAGCACAAACCATCAAAAATCAAAACAATTAAAACAAACAGGTATCCAAACTCAGCTAAGAGCTACCTCTGCATCAAAAGGAAGAATTATAAAATTATGAAAAGGATTGGAATTAAGTTAATAAGAAACCATAACGTTAATTTTTAACCGTTTTATTATATCGATCTGCCGACAATCCACCATGTTTTTCCACAGTCAAAACGAAGTTTCACCAGAAAAGGGATGCCCACGTTCAACGAAGTCAATAACAATCCGACGTGGATAGGATAGTTGGTTGGCAATTATAAAAAAAACTTTGACATTGCGCGGTCCGTTATACTTATTCCGATTGCTCCTACGGGACCTTCTGCGGAAGACTAAGTTCAACATAGGACCTTATGAAAATACATACAGACGGGTTCTTCTTGAAAATATCTGAATTGATTGAAACCAAACATGGCATGGATGTTGTTAATCTCAAGGTCCCTTATCGATGAACAAATGGAAATATCAGGTGAGCGAGGTGGTTTATTTACTTGCACATGTGATGTTTTGGATGCCACTCTCTGCTACTATCTTTAACTTTAGTTTTGTAAACATAGAACAAATATACAACTGTAATTTGTTTTTTGAATCAATTTAATTATCAATGTTAATTCTTTGTTTTACATGAACTCTTTTCATTATAGTATCTCCCTTGTGCAGTGATCTGACCTTTGATGGTTTTGGCATAACCCTTTTTGGTCATTTTGGTGATTTTGAATTGCTCTTCAACCTTTTGAAATGTGCTCATCTTGTGCATCAAAATTGGTATCAAAGAATTGTATTTTTACCATTGGAGTCAATATGCCACTGCTGGTGAATTCCAAGTCCCCGAGGATATCCCCAGCTCAGTTGCTAGTAATTAGATACTAACCCGAAGCTGATACTTAGAGTATACTGTTGCAAAAATGTAAAAAATTGCAAAAACCTAAGGAGTATCTCCCTCGTGCGTGCTATGTCATTTAAACGTTTTGGCATAACCCCTTTTGGTAATTTTGGAAATTTTGAATTGCTCTTCAACCTTTTGGATTTCAACATTTTACATTTTAGGCCTTGAGCACAACTGATGAGTCGTAAATCACATCTTGTGCATCAAAATTGGTATCAAAGAATTGTATCTCTGATGATTCATAATTCAGAAAGTGACTATTTACTCTTACACAGAAGAATATGTTATGTTGTACGATAGTTTAAATGTTGTTAGCCTTTTGTTTTACCCCCCCTTCCCCCCCCCCCCCCCGCAAACTTAGTTTGAGGGTATATAAGAATCAGCCTGTCTGTCTGTCCAGAATTTTTTTTTACCCGCAGTTTCTCAAACATGCCTTATCAGAGGTTAATGAAACTTTGCGTACTGTTAGATCCTAGAACATAGATGTGCGCATGCGAAGTATGTCCTGGTCCAATACTTTTTTCCATAATTTTATACCCTTTTGGACTTAGAAATTCAGTCTATCTCCCAATTTTTTTTGTACCCAGTTTCTCAAACATGCCTTATCAGAGGTTAATGAAACTTTGCATACTGTTAGATCCTAGTACGTAGATGTGCGCATGCGTAGTATGTCCTGGTCGAATACCTTTCGCATAACTTTATACCCTTTTTTTCCCTCAGTTATACCTAGTTGGACTTAGAAATTGTGAGACAATTCACCATGATAAGGATGCCCTGGTCCATTAAATTAACAGCAGCGGGGGGTATAGTTAGTGAGGTCCCCTCACAGTTCTAGTTTTACCTGTTTTTGAACAAAATATTGAACTTTATTACTTGTTCCAACTTCACAGTTACATGAGTTATTTAAGTGAATTACTGAATAAGTGAAAATGGTCAGAATCTAGCATTTATTATCCCGCTGCAAACACAGTATTTTTTGGGGGGGGGGGGTATATAGGAATTGTTCGTCCGTCTGTCTGTCTCTGTGCATGTACACTTAAGCGCAACTCCTCCTAAACAGTTCAATGGATTTTGATGAGACTTTATGAAGGGTGGACTTCATATGTAGATGTGCATGAAGCAATATAATTATCACCGGGTGCTTGCAAAGGGAGATAATTCATCTTAAGGGTTTTACATGTTTAAAGCTTATAAGCGCAACTTCTAAACCGTTCAATTCATTTTGATGAAACTTTATATGAAGGTTGGGTATCATATGTAGATGTTTATGATGCAAGATAATTATCGCTGGATGCTTGCAAAGGGAGATAATCAAACATAAGGGTTTTACAAATTTAAATCTTGTCAGCGTAACTCCTTAACAGTTCAGTGCATTTTGATGATACGTTATATGAAGGTTGGGCAGCATATATAAGAAGACCATTATCGCCGGTTGCTTGCAAAGGGAGATAATCCAACTTGTAGGTTTAAAGTTTGTAAGCGTAACTCCTAGTATTGCAAATGGGGTATCACTCAGTAAGGTCACTCACAGTTCTAGTTATTCATGGATTGTGATGGTCTTTCATCAACCATTCAGCTTATCCATTAGTTGAATTTCTGGTTAAAGATATCCGTTCTAAATGGAATAGTATAAATGTCTCCAAATTTGTTCAATGATCAATTATTCTATTGCACAATGGTAGATTTGAAGTAAATTTATTATATGTTAGTGCAGTATCAGAAACCCTGTTAAGACTCAAAAGAACAATAAGGCATAAGAAAATGAGGTTAGGGCGAAAAATGTAGCAGCAGCGCTGCAGATCAGCACTTCAGTGCTATGTTTTTGTAGAGTGATTAAATTCAGTTTCTTTGTTCCTTTTTTAGCTCACCTGGCCCGGCCAGGTAATCTATTGCCATAAGTGCGTCCGTGTCGTCCGTTGTCGTCGTAAACTTTCCTTTAAAGATCTCTTCTGAAACCAATCGCAAATTGGAACAAAACATGGCAGCAATGGTCCTTAGGTTGTCCTCTTCCAGCACTGTATCCGATGAATCCACCAGCTATCCAAGAGGGCGGCCAGAGCGGAGCATAGTTTAACATAGGACCCGTTGGGAAATTTCTAAAAGACCTTCTTGTCTGAAACCACTTGGCCAATTAGAACAAACATGGCAGCAATGATCCTTAGGTGATAATCTTTCAGAATTGTGTCCGATGAGCCTGCCAGTGATCCAATATGGTCATCATAGTCTAACATAAGACCATATATAAATGTGAAATTCTTGTCTGAAACTACAAATCTAATTTGAACAACATTTGGCAAAACCAGTGAACCAACTGGAACTTGACTGCAATGTTCCAGAATGCCACTGAAGATGGACATTGTCAATTTATTCTGCAAATGATTCCCAGGTGAGCTATACACATTCGAGTTGGATTCCATCACTTTCTTTATGTTTATCAAGGATCTAAAGATTTGTAAGTATAAACATCGTGAAAAAAGGCAATCTCCATATAAGCATTATCAAGGATCTAAAGATTTGTAAACATGACAAATATACTAAGGAGCAATCCAAAAAACGTAATCCATTAGACAGACAAAACCCAGGAAGACAAATGAACAACCACAAGCACAACAAATAAATACTGAAAACTAAAAAAAAACAATGAACAACACGAACTCCTATAAAAACCAGGAGTGAACTCAGGTGCTCCGGAAGGATAAGCATTTCCTGCTCCGTATACGGTACCCGTCGTTAAGTTCAACAAAGTCAATCTAGTGGTAATAACAAATCGGTGGAGGTACATGAAATGTTACGACAGTGGGAACAGGTCCAACATCATCTTAGATATTGGAACACTGTAACGATCAATCAATTCGTAATGACGACCTTAATATTTCCCAAGTGATGACATCAACTTATCCCTGGTAAAACCCTGTTTAAGAAGCTTTTGTGACAGCAGTAATCCTCTTTGTCGAAAGTCATGGTAACTCACGCATGCCCTTAAATATCGGATAAGATGAGAAACGTAGACGCCATATTTTTTGACATTTTTTGTTTAAAACAAGGAGTTTCTTACAAGTACTTATAAGTTATAAAACCAAGTCTAGAGTATCTTATATTCCACATTTTTAGACCTATATATACATACATAGGTCTCAATATATATATATAAAAGGTAGTGAGAAAAATAAGGAAATATTAAGGGACAATAGCACATTATAGTAATATTAAAACTGATCCCTGAGGTAGATTTTAATTTTATTAACAATGCCAAATAGTAATGGCATATTTATATCCAATCTCTCATTCTGTGTTTGGAATGTTGGGGGTCTGATATCAAAAATATATAATAAGCTTGATGATAACGACTTCATGAGCCAAATTACGGCATATGATGTCATTTTATTTAGTAGAAACACCTCTTGGGTACAATACACCCATCACTATAGAAGGGTTTAGATACTTCCCTGCCTGTAGACCACAATCTACCCATTTCAGACATTTTTGTGGTCTGGGAATTTTGATAAAACAGAATATCAGAAATGGCATTAAAATATTAGAAAATACTCGTAAGGAATATCAGTGGATACAGTTGGATAGGAAATTTTTTAATTTGAAAAAAGATACATTTTTGTATTTAGCATATGTAGCCCCAAGCACCTCTGCCTATACACAACAAACTGAGGATGATGTTTTAGATCAAATTGAGAGCGATATTATAACTAAATATAACTAGAGGGGCTAAAGAGCCTGTATCGCTCACCTTTCATCTGGAGCAGGACTAAAGATTTGGCTGGTTTTTCTATAGGGTTCTATGTTAAATTAAGTTCGGCTGTGGCAGCCAAGACAGTCTAAATCAATGGACACATTTCTAAAAGAGAACCATCTAAGGACCATTGCTACAAAATCTAGTTCTAATTGGCTTAGTGGTTTCAGACCAGAAGATTTCTGAGTGAATTTCCCATAAGGTCCTATGTTATACTAAGTTCGGCTGTGTCGGCCATCTTGGTTCACAGTCCACGAAATCAGACAATTCTGAGAGAGGACCTCCTAAGGACCATTGCTGCAAAATATGGTTCCAATTGGTTAAGTGGTTTCAGACAAGAAAATTTTTCAATGAATTTTCCCATAGGGCCCTATGTTTAACTAAGTTCGGCTGTGGCTGCCATCTTGGTTAACAGTCTGGGTCATCGAACATCCTTCTGAAAAAGAGCCTCCTAAGGATCATGGTCTCAGAGAAGATAATGAAAATGTTAAAATTCCCATAGGGTACAAGGTTAAACTATGTTCGACCATGGCAGCCATATTGGATGGCGCCCCGGAAAACCGAACATAAATTTAAAAGGACTTGACAGAATTCCAGCAGAAATATTGAAAGCTGGATCCTCGGTTTTCACCCCTCTTCTACTTAAACTTTTCAACCTAATATTCTCATGTGGGAAATATCCCACTCAGTGGTAACTTGCTTACTTGTCACTAATATTTAAATCTGGAGACTCAAGCAAGCCTGAAAATTACAGAGGCATTGCAATAAATTCATGCATTGGAAACATTTTTAATTCTGTCTTAAACAACAGATTAGACAAGTATCTTGAGAAAAATAATATTATTCACAAAAGCCAAATAGGATTTTGCAAAAAGTCTAGAACATCAGATCACATATTTATATTAAAAACTCTGATTGACAAATATACTAATAGAAAGGGAGGAAAAGTGTTTTCGTGTTTTGTCGATCTGAAAAAGCTTTCGACACTGTTATCCACGAAGGCATACAATATAAACTTTTAAAACAGATGTTAATGGTAAATTTTATAACATCATTAAGGATATGTATAGTAAAAACAATATATATCTTAGACTAAAGGATAAAGTCACACCATATTTTAGTTCTTTTATTGGTGTACGACAAGGTGACATTTTGATTCCTAATATTTTCAAGTTATTCATCAATGCTTTACCTAAAATATTCACAAATTGTGGTAGTGCATTATACATCAATGGCCATCAGATAGATCGTCTCGTTAAATACTGGCTACATCTATTAAATGACAGACCTAATATAGTGTATGATGCATATATTTTGTTAGTGAACGATGCAAATATTGGTAAACAGAATTGGGCATCAAATGTACGTGATATGTTTTTTGATCTAGGTTTGAATTTATATATATGGTTAAACCAAGAGAATATTGATGTATCTTATGATTTTATTAAATGTCGTATTGTTGACCAATATAATCAAACTTGGTTTACTAGTATTGCAGAAAGCGAGAAACTTAGCTTATACATGTCTCATAAACTTGTTTTTGATTTTGAATCATATCTTAAATATGACTTTGACACTTCTTTGTTATGTAAGCTACGCAGTGGTACCTTGAAATTACAACTAAAGGTCGGTCGATATGAGAATACACCAAGAGACAGTCGTATATGTAGATGTTGTAATATGAATAATGTGGAAGACGAATATCATTTTATTTTAGTTTGTCCTGAGTTTAGATTTTTGAGATGTAATTTTTTACCAAAGTACTATTGTTCATGGCCTAACATCCATAAACTTAAAACCTTGATTACAGCCAAGCCTGTCAAACTTACTTGTTTATATCTTAAATCAGCGTGGAATCATAGATCACAATTGTTACAATTACTTTAATATCTCCTAGTATATACAGCTCTGTTTTGTTCTCTGCTTTTGTCATATATGTATTTTCTGTACTGTGCTATAGCATTTATGTTTGCTTATGCAATAAAGATTCATTGTTCATTGTTCGTGTATGCTGATGACATTGCTATTTTTCTGATACACAAGAAGGTTTACAGGAAAGGCTAGATGCAATGCAACAATATTGCAAAAAATGGCGCTTGAATGTTAATTTGAATAAAACAAAAATACTAGTCTTTAATAGGACAGGCAGATTCATCAAATGTCCAATTTATTTTGAAGGCAAAGAAATAGAATCAGTAAATAATTACAAATATTTGGGGATCCAGTTTGTTTCTAGTGGAAAATTTACAGTATGTAAAGATGATTAATGTAAGAAGGTAACCAAAGCTACATTCAAATTACAAAATTACTTGTCATCTTCCAACCTAACTATCTCTACTTTATTGCATCTTTATGACCATACAATAAAAAAAATTAATGTACCAAATTTGTTTAGTTTCAAAACTGGAAAATTAAGTAGTGTAGTGAAAGATAAATTTTATCAAAAGTATATTAATTTTTGGTTTAAATCCCGAGAAGAAACATTAAAATCAAAACTCCCGACATATTTTTCTTTGAAACAAAACTTTGGAAGAGAGAAATACTTAGATGTAAAGGATTTTAAATGTAGGCAAGCCATTTGGAAACTTAGAATTAGTGCACATGCACTGAAAATTGAAACCGATAGATACAGTAGACAACACATTGATAGATCACTGAGGTTTTGCAAATATTGTTCTGATAAAATTGAAGATGAACAACATTTTATTGTTAGCTGTAATCTTTATGATAGTTTTAGATAACAGTTTTTTTTTAAATCAATAGAATTTAAGTATGAAAATTGTATAAATCTAGATGATAAAGCAAATTCATATGGCTTTTGACAAATGAAAACTTAGAACTTATTTATATTCAAAACTGTTTTGAAACCAGACAAAAGATATATATATATATATATATATATATATATATATATATATATATATATATATATATATATATATATATATATATATATATAAAAACTTAATAATATACATTGTATATATATATATATATATTTACACAATGTATATTGTGTATCTCGAACACATTTTCTTATATTTGTTAAAAAATGGAATTAGGACTTACCTCTACAATGACTTTACAATGTCATAACTTTTTTTATAATTTTTTTTATTATCATTATTATGTAAATCATTAAAATCATTGTACCTTGATTTAATATGCCCTTTATTGGCCCATGATTTGGAATTCTATTCTATTCTATTCTATTCTATTCGTGAATGTTTTATTGAAACATTTAATGACAAACTAAAAATGAATAAATTATATAATTTAAAATATGAAAAATAAAGTTATGTATTAATCCTTACACAAAATCCTTACATAAGTGACAAAAATTTTAAGCAACATATTTTTATTGAAGTGACAATATTAACAATAACATCCTCCTTCAGAATTAAATGTAGTTTGCACACAACCAGAAAACAACAGGTAACAACGAAGGCACAGTTGGAACTGGATAATAATGGTAAGATTATAATTAAACTTTAATGTCACATACCAAAAACTTCCTCCATTCTTTCTTTTTGCTGTTTCTTTGCCGTTTCTACAAGCAAGTTATGTACTTTGTCCAAACCGTTTATTTCGGCATAGTCCTTTGCACATTTATGTGCTGCGTCGGTCTTAAAAATGCCAGCTCCTTTGCCGAGTAAGAATTGAACAAATTTTAATATTTCGTCCTCGTTGTTCGGTTTGCCTATTTTACAGACCAGTGTTAATGGTGTCGTCCTTGTGGAATCCTTGAAATTAACATCCCTCGCATCTTCCAGGAAATATCTTGCTTGTTCGAATTCTCCATTGGATATTAAGATAAAAATCTCGTCAAAATTGGTCAATACCAAGTATTTTTCTTTACTGTTACTTCTCATCATTTTTCTTGTTATTTTCGAAAATAAAGACATTTTAGTTGATCTGAAAGATTATCAACATCCCTCTTAGACAAATCAGTTTTTGATGTTCTATTAAACAAAATTAGCATTGTTCGATTTGCTTGGAAGTATGTGACTAATTATACACGTATGTCTGAAATGGATATAACAACAGTTGTAATATTGTAATCATAGCCATGTGATGAAGAAGGTGGTTTAATTAAATAAAGAAAACCTGAAGGATGCTGATAGATGAAATAAGAGAGAATAGTGAAATCATTAGAATGGTTTGGGTTTAACTAAATACTTAATCACGTCTTGTTACATTAATTTCTTCGATACACAAATTAAGATGTTGAAGTATTTAATGTCTAAATGATTTTCCTTTCCTGTATATACACGTTTTATTTCTTAAAACATATATGTACATGTAAACACTCTGGATCTATGTGCAACCCATCTCGTCTTTTGAGGACAGCGTCTTATCTCGGAGAAACCAAAATAGACTATACCAATCTATTCAGAGTACCAAATTTTGAGTCTCCAATTATTTACGTGGGACATGGACCTTCTAGCGTTTAATCCTGTCAAAGAATTTGATTGTTCCAGTGTGTCTGTTATTAGCAGAAGACTTGAATCTTGTAGATCCTTTAGAAAAATATGGTCTCTGATCCTCCGAAAGTAACTGGAATTTTTCGAGTAGCTGATATTATAGAGGAACCCATTATTTCTAATAACTTTTTCCTTTGGAGATCATAAATCTTCTTAGGGACTGGTCCTTTTGTAGGACATGAATCCCTTAGTGTGTTATCCTCTACATGATTGAACCTTTCAGAGAAATAGGTCTTTTCAGAGACCCAAACCTTCATAGCATGTCTGATCTTTTCTTGAGTTCGAATCTTATGGAGTTTCTGATCTAATCAGACGTTTCAAAAATTTATCGTAGATTGTGTGGTCGTGTATGGTATGAAGTCCTGGGTCCTCTATAGTGTCTTTCTTTTCAGAGGACCTGAACATTCCAGAATGTGTTGCCTTTCTTTTCTCAACTTTTCAGGTCTATTAGGGAACCTTGATTTTTCATTTTTTTTTCAGAGGTTCTGATCATTCTAGTAGATCCTTTTAAAATGTATGATTATTTCAGAGTTGCTTTTGGAGAAGTTGAATCTTCGATATTCGAACCTTTTGGAGTGTTCTGTCTCTCGGAAGCAGAATACATTTGCTCAGATGCTATATACCATTCGCCACGACCATAACATGAGGTCTCATTCTTATAAGTCGATAAACCTTGATAATATCCTACAATTAGGATCAAAAGTAAGATTTTGATTAATATATGGTTTATTATTGATTATTTGTCAGATTGTATCACGATATGGATAATTATGGTTAGATATAATCATTTAGCAACTTAGTTATCGTTAGGTGGAGCTGTTTTGGGTGAATTTACATGAAACTGGTTTCCAAATTAATGATCATACATTCACATATTACTTCAGTACAATATTTCAACCATTATTGTACGTATCTAAATGAGGTAATACACACACATGGAACAGGTAGTATTCATCGAATCATATTCTCAAAATTTGGAAATTACTTTCCTTTTAGGAAAGGTGAACTAAAAATAATTGGAAAACATTTAATAATGTTATTTAAAAGTTCTGTACATAAAAACATAATGTAAAAATAGTACAAATGCTCTGCAGTCAAGTAACCTGTGTTCTGTGAGAGATTCACTGAAATGCAAAATATTTATTAATTATATAAAAAATCCTACATTAATAAAAACAACAAATAATTTTGCTGCATAAGGTTAGCATAATATTATGATCAATAAGTATAAGACTAAAACCAACTACAGCCTACATACATAATGTGAATCATTCCGCTAATATAATTTGATTCATTCCACTAATAATACTTTTTCTTGTAATATATTCTTTCCAACTTCTTTTAAAAATATAGGAAAAAGGGTGAAA
Organism: Mytilisepta virgata; assembly: GCA_028015205.1. Taxonomy (NCBI): domain Eukaryota; kingdom Metazoa; phylum Mollusca; class Bivalvia; order Mytilida; family Mytilidae; genus Mytilisepta; species Mytilisepta virgata. Next base: position 36,611,078 of record CM051517.1, read on the forward strand.
ATACAGGAATTTTCAGTGAAATATAGGAGATATAGGAATTGCCTGGAAATATAGGAAAAATATAGGAATATAGGACCACTTGACACCCTGAATACCATTTAGAAACTTTGTTGAATGGATATCTTCAACTAGAAATTCAACTTATGGATAAGCTGAATGGTTGATTAAAGATCATCACAATCCATGAATAACTAAAACTGTGAGTGACCTCACTGAGTGATACCCCAGCTTGCAATACTAGGAGTTTACGCTTCCAACTTCAAACCCATAAGTTGGATTATCTGCCTTTGCAAGCATCCGGCGATAATTATCTTCTTTCGTGTATATCTACATATGCTGCCCAACCTTCATATAACGTTTCATCAAAATGCATTGGACGGTTACGCTGACAAGCTTTAAATTTGTAAAACACTTCAGTTTGATTATCTCCCTTTGCAAGCATCCAGCAATAATTATCTTGCTTCATACATATCTACATATGATGCCCAACCTTCATATAAAGTTTCATCAAAATGAAATGAACGGTTCAGGAGGAGTTGCGCTTACAAGCTTTAAACATGTAAAACCCTTAAGATGGATTATCTCCCTTTTCAAGCATCCTGCGATAATGATCTTCCTTCATGTAAATCTACGTATGATGCCCAACCTTCATATAACGTTTCGTCAAAATGCATTGAACGGTTAAAGAAGAGTTATGCTGACAAGCTTTAAAGTTGTAAAACCCTTAAGTTTGATTATCTCCCTTTGCAAGCACCCAGCGATAATTATCTTGCTTCATGCACATCTACATATAATGCCAAACCTGCATATAAAGTTTTATCAAAATGAATTGAATGGTTTAGGAGTTGCGCTTATAAGCTTTAAATATGTAAAACCCTTAAGATGAATTACCCCCCCCCCCCAAAAATAAAAAAGACAAAAAAACTGTGTTTGCAGGGGGTATAATAAATTGTCCTTTCTGACCATTTTCACTTATTCAGTAATTCACAAAAATAACTCATGTAACTGTTAAGACAGAACATGTAATAAACTTCAATATTTTGTTCAAAAACAGGTAAAACAAAAGGCTAATAACAATTAAACTATCGTACAACATAACATATTCTACAGTGTAACGGTAAACAGTCACTTTCTGAATTATGAATCACATAGAGATACATTTCTTTGATACCAATTTTGATGCACAAGATGTGATTTACGACTCATCAGTTGTGCCCAAGGCCTAAAATGTTTAAATCCAAAACAATAATCCAAAAGGTTGAAGAGCAATTCAAAATCACCAAAATGACCAAAAGGGGTTATGCCAAAACCATCAAAGGACAGATCACTGCACAAGAGAGATACTCTACTGAAAAGAGTTCATGTAAAACAAAGAATTAACATAGATAATTAAATTGATTAAAAAAATCTTCACAGTTGTATATTTGTTCTGTGCTTACAAAACTTAAGTTACAGAAAGTAGCAGAAAGGGGCATCCAAAACATCGCATGTGCAAGTAAATAAACCAGAGGCTCCAAGGAGTCTGTATCGCTCACCTGATATTTCAATCTGTTCATCGATAAGGGACACTGAGATTAACATCCATGCCATGTTTGGTTTCAATCCATTCAGACATTTTCAAGAAGAAGCCGTCTGTATGTACTTTTCATAAGGTCCTATGTTAAACTAAGTCTTCCGCAGAAGGTGATCATGGATGACAGATCGGCACAAAAGTAACACTTGGTCAGAACGTCATAAGGAACATTCATGCTATGTTTCTTTTCAATCCATTCAGTGGTTCTCTAGATGAAGATTTTTGTATGAAATTTCCCGTAGGAGTAATCGGAATAAGTATAACGGACCACGCAATGCCCAAGTTTTTTTTCAGAATTGCCCACCAACTATACTATCCTAGTCGGATTGTTATTGACTTCGTTGAACGGGGGCTTAATTTATCTGGTGAAAGATCGTTTTGACTGGAAAAACATGGTGGATGGTCGGCAGATCGATATAATAAAACGGTTAAAAATTAACGTTATGGTTTCTTATTAAATTAATTCCAATCTTTTTCATATTTTTATAATTCTTCCTTTTGATGCAGAGGTAACCCTTAGCTGAGTTTGGATACCTGTTTGTTTTCATTGTTTTGATTTTTGATGGTTGTGCTTATTAATTCATCATTATATCTTTAACAGGTTTTCCAATATTTTGATCTCGAGCGCTGCTGATGAGTTGTCAGTCAACGAAATAGTCATACAGTGCATCAAATTTATTTCGTTATTTTGTGATAGGTTTTATTCCTATACAGTCGAGAGTTTTTTTTTAAGTTCGTAATAACAGATTTGTCCAACATCGGTGTCAGCATAAATAAATGGGTCATCTGTAGACCACAGAATGCTCGACAATAATCTTGACCGCGGTATATTGTTTGAAGTAAAGGGTCAGGGTATTACGAACTTTGTTGTGTAACATGAATTGACGGGTGTCAAAGTATGTATCTTTGACAAGACCACAAAAATCTCGTGCAAAACTGGCGGGAAAATATAAGACGGTATGATAAAACCTTCAATCAAATAACTAATGTATGCCATAACAAGAGGCTCTCAAGAGCCTGAATCGCTCACCTGGCAAACAATGCACTATAAACTAAATTAATATATTAATGTTTGTTGTAAATTAAACTGAGAATTAAAGGTCACGTAAAATGCTGAAAATACCTTTAAAAGCCTTTCAAGAACCTCTGGAAAGAAATGGGCATGAGTTCTCCCTACGCTTGATTACGATACAGTCATGGTCAATCTGATGATTCATAATACAAAATACAAGCTTTAATTCATCTTCAAATACAAGTATAAATCTTTTGGTCTATATGTTGTCTTCGTTTTTTAAAATGTTTGAAAGAAGTTATGTAAAAATTGTGGGTTAAGGCTTTTTATTGTACTTGAAAAGGAAATATTGCAGGAACAATCATGCTAAGTTTAATCCAAATCCCCCTAGTAGTTTCAGAGGAGAAGATGTTTGAAAATTTGTTAACGATGATGACAGACGCCAAGTGATGGCAATTAAAAGCTCACATATTATGAAGTTTAATCATTGTTATACAACATTCTCATCATCACCATTCACTAAGGATACCATGTTTACTTTAAAAACCAAATATTGTTGAAATCCGAGCAAGTGTAAAAAATGGCGGGAAAATGGCAGCCATTTTAAAAATGGCCGTCCAAAACAAACTTTCATCATCACCATTCAACTCGGAATACCATGTTTGCCTTGAAGGTAGCTTTCATCTTCATTTTATTTCTATAATTCAGGAAAAAATAGCAAAAAACAGCATTTTGACCCCTATGTTCTATTTTTAGTAAGGGCGGACATGTTTTTCGACCAATCAAAAATCCAAGCAATAACTTTTTGCCTGATACCCTAAGGAACAATCATACCAAGTTTCATTTGATTTTGAATAGTAGTTTCAGAGAAGAAGATTTTTGAAATCATAACATAAAAAAAGCCAAAAATGTCAAAAAAGGACAATAACTCTAACATCAGTTGACAGATTTTCACGAAAATAAACACACAGGTAGCTCTCATCATGCTGAACACTTTCAACCTGCCAGAATTTGCCATAACCTTATGATTTTTGAGATAGTTGCGAAAAAATGTTGTTTGACCCCTATGTTCTATTTTTAGTAACAGTGGCCATGTTTTTCGACGGATCAAAAATCGAAGCATAAACTTTGTGCAGGATACCCTAAGGAACAATCATGCTAAGTTTTATCCAAATCCATTCAGTAGTTTCAGAGGAGAAGATTTTTGAAATAATAACATAAAAAAAAAACCAAAAATGTCAAAAAAGGGCAATAACTCTAACATCAGTTGACAGATTTTCACGAAAATCAGCACGCAGGTAGCTCTCATCATGCTGAACACTTTCAACCTGCCAGAATTTGCCGTAACCTTATGATTTTTGAGATAGTTGCGAAAAACTGTTGTTTGACCCCTATGTTCTATTTTTAGTAACAGTGGCCATGTTTTTCGACGGATCAAAAATCGAAGCATAAACTTTGTGCAGGATACCCTAAGGAACAATCATGCTAAGTTTTATCCAAATCCATTCAGTAGTTTCAGAGGAGAAGATTTTTGAAATAATAACAAAAAAATTTGGAAAAAATCAGGAAAAAGGGTGATAACTCTGAAATGAGTGGTTGGATCTTCTTCAAAATTTCAGGGCAGGTAGATCTTGAGGTGCTGATCACTTTTACCCTATGCCAGAATTTTGATATCTGTGACCGTTTCTGACTTATTTGCAAAAAACTGCGATTTACCCCTATGTTCTATTTTTAGCCATGACGGCCATGTTTTTATACGAATCAAAAATCCAAACAATAGATTTGTAGCACCCATACCAATTAATAACTGTACCAAGTTTGGTTGCAGTTGGACTTATGTTGTTGGAGGAGTTAACGTTTGAAAAAGTTAACGGACGGCGGACGGACGGACGGACGGACGACGGACGGACGACGGACGCCAAGTGATAGCAATAGCTCACATGACCCTTCGGGTCAGGTGAGCTAAAAAGGCAGACTTACGGATGTTCGGGACAAATATTGAATCTGGTTATATCGTCAACGGGGAAATTTGATATGACCTATTGCGGACCGACCAAGAAGGAATGAAATGGATAAGATAGATTTTCAATAGTTTTGTTGTATTTGTATTTGAGGAAAATTCCCATCACAGGAAACGTTACATTTGGTAAACAGACGGCGAAATTTGATTTCATCTTAGAACGAAATAAAGTTAATCAATGACATCTATTCCGTTATGTACAAAATGTATTAGTATAGGAAGCATATAAAATGTTATTATCATTACAGTTTTTTTTTCAAAAGATAACATTTTTTAAGAACCAAATAAGTGCAATTTGACTATATGCATTAAGAAAAAAGTACTACAGACCAAAAAAAAAAAAACAAAACAAAACAAAACAAAAAAACAAAACAAAACAAAACAAAAAAAAAAAATCTCAATTGATGACATTTATTTCGTAATAAATTGTAATCGAATTTGAAGAAAATAACGAAATAGAAGACAGACAGACAACATTAAAGAGTTAAACGGGGAAGTTTGAGGAACAGTATATAAGACATTGTTTCAGAGATACACGGGGAAATTTGAGGAACACTATACAAGACAGTTTCAGGAGTCGGTTTCACAAAAAAACTTACGACAAAGATTGATCGTAAAGATACTTAATTGTTCAAGACTTACGATCAACTTTAGTCGTAAGAATTTTTGTGAAACTGACTTCAGATTTCTAAAGATTCCGAATGCATTTTTTAAATATTCCCGTACTGGGACTGGACGGGAAAATTGACGATATAGTCTATTTTGTATTTGCCGAGGATAAGTGAGAACGAAATTTGATAAATGTAACCAGAGACATGTTTTATATGTCTCTGATGTAACGTCATTCTAAAAACGTTTAATAACAAATAAATAATTTCAAAAACGATTGATAAGTCTTGTTCTTGGATATATATATCGTCATCCAAAACCACCCCATCTAGTCAGATGGTCGCTCCATAGTAGTTTCCCGTGTTGCAAGATTGTCGATATTACGACCAAACACTGTTCAGATAATTTATATGCTCTACCAAGGACGTATAACTAACATACGTCCTTGGCTCTACTAATTGTCGAAATTATCTTTGTGAGTCAAATTAGATGGGTCCAGTATGGAATCGACAAAAATAAATTGGGTTAATTAATAATTATAAAAATAATACATGCGTTTTATTAATAATCCTTCTGCTCTCTCCTTAACCTTAATTGTTGTTTCTTTTATTCCATTCCATATAAAACAGTGTACCCTTCTAAAATAGGAATGTACTGCACACTTCGCATATTTTTTCTCCTTCATATAATGAGAATTTATATTTAGACATTTTCCGTGAATTCCTGTGTACTTAATATTTCTGAGCATGCGCGATGTATTGTCCGCAATCTGATTAAAATGCACGCCTGCATACTCCGTCTTAAAGGAGAATTTAATTATAATTATTTAATATAAACAATATTTTATTCATAAAAGTTATCATGAATAAGATTGGGCAGCAGGATAAACCTATATAAGCTCTCTCCGAAAAACACTAAGCAGAACCTGAAAAATTGATACCGCGCGGTTTGGGGAAACAAACAATTTTTTTTTGGTCACATGCAAAAATATTCATTAAAATATTATATCAACAGCTCGCAACAGCACACCTGAGCGTGGAAATTCATATATGTTATGTGACGACCGATATTGACCATGAACTTGTTTAAATTTTAAACTGGCCGATGTGACGTAGCATCGAATCGTATTAATAGATTAGTTGATGGACTTGAACGCTTTCTGGATTGTAAAAACACCGAAATTAAAGGCTTATAACGAGTCGCATTAAACAAGAATTATTTAATTAAATCTATTAAAAAAAGAAAGAGATAAAAATGTCCCCAGGTAATGCATAAGCCTACATTTTGTACAACTGAGACTAGTTCAGGTTGAACGGGGCCCTGATAATGGAGACTGCACTACTTTCAAACATTGTATCAATACGCAAACAATCAAAAATGCGGAAGCATTCATAGAAAGAGGTTAGATGGCTCAGTACAAAGCTATTGCCAGCGTCCTAACAATCTTACGCGCTGCGTCAGCTAGATAAGCTAAAGCTTATCTAATTGTTATAAATTAGAGAGATACGTGGGCATGTTACTTAATGATTATTGTTTTATTCAATGCTTCTTTTTTTTCAGAAAAGAAATAATATTTATCAATTTTTTAAATTCCATCCATTACGTCCAAACAAATGCAGAATAGTACAAATAAACAATTTCACAAATTTAAATCATATGTCCATACACATATCTGAGAACGTATACTAACACTGACACAATTTTCATAAATATATGGCACATTTGGAATATAAAATGAATTTTAATTATTCAACATTTTTTTTTTGAAATATGATTGTTGGATTCTTGAAATTTTTTTTTTTTAAAAATATCTCCGATTTCTTAATTTTACACCTTAAAAGTGGTGCTCACCTTTTATTTCTGAGTTAACGGTACACAGACTTTGTACTCTGGGTACAATGTATATTGCTACTGTGCATCTTTTTAGTCCCCTACCAGAAACACCAGGTTGGGACTATAGGTTTGCACCCGTCCGTCAGTCACACTACAGTTTTCCAGACCTTTTTCAAAAACCATTTAACCAATTGATCTTATTTTTGGTGTGTGAGCTTATAATGGAGTTACAGATCAAGTTTGTGTTTATTTGTTAGAGTTATGGCCCTTGAAAATACCAAGAATTATTGTAAAAATAATAGTTTTCTGGACTTTTTTAGCAAACGCTTTTACCAAATGATCTTATGTTTGGTATGTGAGCTTATAATGATTAGCTACAGATCAAGTTTGAGTTTTACACTGATCAGATAATTGTGAGAGTTATTGCCTTGGAAATAGGAATTATTGTCAAAATATTAGTTTTCTGGACTTTTGGAGATTTGGTGTGTTATCTCACAGCTCAAGCCGGCAGGGAACATTGTATTGCCCAGCAATACTTTCAGAATCCTTGTTTTATATTTTATGATTCATTTTCACCATAAATCTATTTTCTATTATAGGTAATTGATGTCTAGTTAACAATTATTATTATTTTCTTTATAGCTCCTTACTGTAGCATATACAGGACTGACCAGTAACTTTCCTCACCTTATTTTCGATTAATTTGAAACTATAAATATGTTTAAGATTTCCACCTAAAAAAACCATGCACATACTAGTAATGCATCACTCCCTAGGGTCATGCCAAATCCTGATAGATAATATATATATGTGCTGTTAAATTTAATAGACCCTAATTTCTTAATCATATATATACATTTTAGGAATGACAAGATTAATTTATGGCACTAATGAATACTTTTCCCAGTTTTGAGCCCAACCTTTCTAGAAACATGCACCATTTTGAATATTTTGGGACATTAAGATCTCCACATATATTATTTTAACCCATGACCCAAATCCTACTGAATACACTAATTGATACTGTAAACAGTGTTCGAATTAGATTTTAATACAGACAAATTTATATTGTTTCCTGAGTGCCCTTACTCACTGTTGTGACATTTTGGTTTCATCAACTTTATGGTGTCAAGACCACTTACCCAAATCCCACTTTAATACATTAACTGTCTCTTCCCAAAATCCCGCTCAAATACATTTACTGTTTCTTCCCAAAATCCCACTCAAATACATTTACTGTTTCTTCCCAAAATACCACTTAAATATATTTACTGTTTCTTCCCAAAATCCCACTCAAATACATTTACTGTTTCTTCCCAAAATCCCACTCAAATACATTTACTGTTTCTTCCCAAAATCCCACTCAAATACATTTACTATTTCTTCCCCAAATCCCACTATATTCTATATTTTGAAGTTGGTACTTATGAAATTTAGGTTTTCTCTCCTGATTTCTCAAATGCTTTTTAATTGCTTTGCAGACATAACAGTTTGTCTTTTATAAGAACCGTTATTTGATAAATTTTAATTTTTTGGCACTACTTTTCATTCTCAATTGAGAGTTTGATATTATTTAAATTTAACTGATAACTACTGAGAAATGGAAAAGACAGAAAACTTACATTATACCATAGACAAACAAAAAGATGTTTTGATAAGCCTCCTCTAAATTATAGAATAGCAGATCTGAACAATGTATTTTATTAACCATTCAACAATTTTTATATCACAGAATTGCATTGCACAGATAAAAAACAATGTAAATAATAGCAAAAGCTTTGACAAATATAAATGAAAGTTTCATAAATACAAAAAAAATTACCACAAAAATGTTCAGATGAATTTGTGAACACTCAATTGTATCAATAAGTGATAAGCCTAATTGATCCTTTTTTTAATGCTTGAAATAACCCCAACTGGCAGATATGATATTCAAAGTTACTGTTAGATTAGGAATTTATAAATGTTGCCCATTTTCATTTTTTTGTGAAAAAGTTATAAACGAAGCATTCTATTCCAATTACAATTTATACAACTGAACTTTTCATGCAAAAAAATTGTAAAGTTAATAAAAGTTCTGACCCAAAAATTGTTAAAAAACAATAACAATATTGGATACAAAAAAGTTTCCTGAGGCAATATTGACAAAAAAAAATTTACTGAATAGCAAAAAAATCATTTAGGATAAAAATTTCAGGCCCTACAATAGTCAATCAACCTTAAATAGCAACATTAAGATAAAATAAAAAGCAATCATGAAACTGCAAATTTGCTGCCAAAATTTAATATATTCATGCTTTTTTTTAGCTTCAAATGAATTCATTATTATGCTTACTGATATAATATTGTGGTTCTGATCACAATGACTCAGATCTATGACCAAATTAGATACATTCCAGAGATATGAACAAATCAAGGTAATATTCTTTAATTGTTATCCCGGCTGAATATCATGAACTAAATATTCTTCATAAAACTCTCTAACATCATCTAAAGTTGATACCAACAATTGAATTTTTTCCAACACAGACTTCTCTTTGTTTATTTTCAAACTGGAAGCATATAAAATTTTGATTCTATCCAGCTGATGTTCTGTTTTCCCTGATCTGAAAATGAAATATTTTATATATAATATATACTGATTTTCTTACTGGTACAAGGTGCCATCGTAATACTTGCACCTTATGATTAAGTACAGCAATAAAAACACTGTTATGTACTTGTGAGTTTTCATGTAAAGCATTAATCATAACCCACCATATACCTTATTTCATATGTCAAAATTTTATATGTTATTCAGTTTATAGATGTGTATATAATGTGATATTTCCAGCTTAGGGAGCTGAAGCAAGACTGGATTGCAAAATTGTTTCCCTGCATTTTTGTTCTTTCTTTAATTGTGCACTGCTATACATAGAAATCAACAGTTTCTGCCATTTAGTATATATCCTTTAAAAGTAAAAATAATGTCATTCATGTTTTATAATTCTATTAAGCTTGCCATAAATATAAAGGAGTCATATATTATAATTATTTAATAACAATAACAAAATGGTAATGTTATCAACTGTTTTGCAGATTAACAGGGATTCCGTATTCTGGTACCTGATGACCAGTTCTGGTCCCCCAGTATTATATTTCCATTTATAGAAATTGAAATAAAGAAAAAGCAATGGCAAACATTTTACAAAAAATTGAATGAAAAAAGAATTTTAACAGATTTTAAATTGAGAAAAAAACTTTTGTATTAAAAATGACGAATTTGTTTAAAATTGATTGTAATACACATGGATTTGGAATCTATTTCCCTGAAGAAATTTTCTTATTTTTAATGACAAACAAGAATATCTTTCCCCACTGCACTATCATTCTCTATGTTCATTGAACCATGAAAATGCGGTCAAAACCCTAATGTGGCATGCAAATTTGAAAGATCACATTATAAGGAACATGTGTACTAAGTTTCAAGTTGATGTGACTACAACTTCACCAAAAACTTTAACCTGATTCGGGTTGGATGGACAAACAGAGGGACGCATGGACCGAAAAATGTAATGCCTTTCTACTATCGTAGGCAGGGCATTAAAAAAAATCTTTAGAACAATATTAAGTTTTGAAGAATGTCAACATATCCAGGTGTGAAAATTACTATTTGTCAAAACTGCTCATGCTTTCATTCAAAAATAAAGCAGATTACAAAAGGAACATGCTTTTCAACATTAATAATGAAGTCAAAACTCAAGTTTGAAATTTTGCCAGAGAAGCTATTTTAATAAGTGCTTCATGTGGGAGACCTATCAAATAGGGTTAACATATTTATATGAAGAATTTTGACTGATAGAACAAGGTTAATTAACCTGTGAGCGTTTCTACATTGTATATTACCACAAGACGTTTACATATGTACAATGTATGCATTTTTGAATCTTTTCTACCGAAAATTTTAAATTTCTGAAAAACCTGTATAGCATAATATCTGCTATTAATTTCCTTCATTTATATATACCCAAAAAACCACCTTGTAATCACCTTTTCTTATTACTGTTCTGACATTTCATTAGCTGTAGTAAAATAAACTGAAGACGAGATTCTAAAATATCTGATAAGTTTTTTGTTTCCTGAATGGACTTGTCCTCAATGTCTACTTCTTCAGACTGTTTCTTTATCTTCTGCACAATATCTCTACATGATAGCAGATATGACAAAGCAAGGGTCAAAGTTCGTTGTTTACCTCTGATGCTGCTCTGTGCTAAATTATAAGATAAACTTGCATATAACAGCTGAATGGATAAACAAAAAACCGGAAATAGAGTTTACTGAGAAGCAAATTCAAAAATAAAGACCATTTCCTAATGTATCTTTCAAATACCCTTAAATGATTATTATATAAGTTCACAACTATTATTATGAAAATATCACATAGCTTGAACTATCTTGATTAAATTTAACATACATAAACTATAAGAATTTTTGATTGTGCAAAATATACTGTGTGTCTCACAATACTTTGGTAACTGATATCTTGATGAAAAACTTCAGTCTTCATTACTTTTCTGTATGCTTTTAAAAAATAACAATTATGTACATGTATGTACTAATAGTCAGCATGGATCAGACTTTCGGAAACAAAACTTGCACACATTCTGCAATGTCACATTTGCTTGTAGTGACGTCATATATGATGCAAAAATCAGTGAAATGCACACAAAAATTGGATAATCAGCTCTTGTAAAATATTTGGGAAAATAATTCACTACTAGTGTTATACCTTTTACTTTCATCTTAAAGAAACGTTTGAGAAGTTCTCAAAAAACCACTTATAGTTTGAAAAAAGACACATAGTAGCAAATTCCACCATTTCAACACAGCAAAGCTTTATTCAGTGACAGAGTGGTCTGGCTTGTTAATCATCACTACTAATGATCACAAGCATATCAAATTTCAAGTTCACTGGTGAGTTGTGTTCCATGCCTCTCTTAACTGACAAAGATTGCCTTTTGAAGGTTGTTGGTTCTTTCCTGGAAGTCCCATTCCGCTTTGGTGGTCTTGTGGTAGCTTGCTCGCCTTGAGTGCAGAAGGTCGCAGGTTTGATCCCCAGCCAGGTGAAACCAAAAAAATTAAAATTGGTATTTGCTCCTAGTCTAACTAGCACACAATATCTAGGAGTAAGAGCAAAGGACTGGTTGGCTCAGAGTCAGTATAATGTGTCCAGGTGGGGTGATATGTCCTCCTGTGGACTACCTCGTGAGTTAGCATGTTAAAAATCCAGCTCAGCGTGTCGGCCTTGTACAAAGCAGGGTTCATATTCATATCATATCAAGATGTTCTCATCCTGACATGCAATTAATGGATGTCACTGGACGTTAAACAATAATTCATCCATCCATCCTGGAAGTCCTGCTTCCTCAATCAATGAAAACCTGTTGCCATGATATATCCCATCACACTGAAAGTCGCATAAAACATTAACTTCACCAATTATGTTTGTTGTATTGTGACCCACTGAAACCCTAAGTTAACCTGATGGTTTCCTGAAACAGTTGTACACATGCAAACTTACTAGAAAGTAAATGTTCTTGTAGAGCAACTTGTTCTAACTGTACTCGAAGCAATTCTAATGTACAATCTACTGCCTGAAAGTGTTTAATTGCTTTATTGTAATGTGTCTCTGCTAGCTGTTTCAAGTATTTCTGTCTCTGTTCATTTTCCTACAAATGAAAATACTGTACTACATTAAAAAAAAATTCAGAAAATTTATGTAATCTATGGAGAATCATGCATGAAAATCTCTATGTTATCCATTAATTTCACATGCAGATCGCCAAGAAAACAACTTTTATGCTTTTGTATTTTTTCAATAATAATATTAAGAATAATAAAACAATGACACAGAATGATATTGGATTTGTTCAATCAAAACAATTAAATATACAATATAATATTTTTGTAACAATGAAATAGATATATATTAATTTCAACAACCTGAATGTTTTAGATGTTTGTTCTTTTATTATTTTCAATGAACTAAAAATTTACATTTACTGTATAATTACTGTATAATTATAAATGCAATTTGTTTTTACTGACCCCATACAGATTATCTTCTTGGGCACTATATTTTACCTGTTGTCTAAGACTATTATGATATAAAGAGGCCAGTCGATGATTAATCATTCCTGCCCTGTATGTGTACGTTGGCTGTCTGGCTGATGTCGTCTCTACATTAGTGTACTTTAATGATTTGTTCATTACAACAGCAACTTCTTTTTCAATCTAAAATCCAAAACACATAATTTAATAAAGAAATAATTCATGATGGCTTCAAAATATCCTGATGTTAATACAGGTAGGCCTTTTATGCCAAATATTTTGCCACCAGTGACAGCAAAACTCCACTGCGAGTGGTAAATATCTGCATAAAGTGCCTACCCGTGGTAAAAATCAGGATATTTCAAGCCACTGTGAATTATTTATATTAAAAAAGGACAGTTTCTACAACATTTACATAGGTATTCAGACAAGAAGATGTCATTACACAACGCATGTTATACTATGTTAAAGCTTGTGGGAAACTTAACTATGACGTTGCCAAACAAGCCACTGATGTTGGAATCAAAATATCCATATTTTACCAAGTCTGAAAGCATATGAAGCAGGTCATATTAGAATAAAAATCTTACACTGAATTAATATATTAAAACAACTGAAGTCATTATAAAGTAAATCATACAGAAACAGCATATTACTAATATAAAACCATGCAGTGTTCTATCAAGTCTACTCTAGTACACTGCTACCATTGGTAAACTACAAACATTCAAAATAAAAAAAAAAATTCCTTTTTACTGAAAAATTTAGGTGAAATTAATCAGATATTTTAGCTTAAACCACTAAATGTCATTTAAAATATTGTGAGAAAACACTACAAAATGGGATAAGCTCTTGGATCATTTAATAAGAGTGTCTTGTGCTTTCATGATGTAAAGAAGTAGGGGTGTTGAGGCCCATTTTTGGCCTACAAATATGAACATTTGAGGATTCAAAATTAGCCTGGAGTTGGTAAAATATATAAGATGCTTGAAAAATAACTCAATTCAGCTTAATTTCAAGCATTGTAACATCAAAATGATGTCATAATATTGCTTCAGGAAACATAGGAAATGTATACTATCCAAATACATATTCATGTTGAATATGAAGTTGTTTCTTGCATGCGCAGGCAATTTCCTGTTGCAAAGTTTATGTGAAAATTGTCCAAAATCATCAAAAACTAGAGATTTTTATGAAATTGCATCATTTTGATGATGGTTTATTGACATATAAATGTAAAAAATATGGTACTTTTCTTTACTTTTGCCAAAGTTGGTACTTAAAGGTTATTTTTACAAATACATCATTTTGCTTGCTTGGAGTTTAATATTGGCCATATTTTAGGCGAAATACAGGCCTTAACACCCCTGGTCCTTTCGCTTATTGCTGACTGCTGCAAAAGTATCTTTTTGTTACTTAATGGATTCATTTTTCTTTAGTACTAATTTTTATAGTTTATTAAAAATTTGCTTTTTCCATAGTAAATTTTTTTGTTTGATTTTTTTTTTTTTTGTAATAACTGTAATTAAAATGTGCATTTTGTTAATTGTAAACAGTACACAGTTTTGTGATTTTTTGTAGATACTGAAATAAAAGAAATAAGATCTGATATTGTCTAAAAATATATAATGCATAACTCATATTTCTTAATTTTCATATCTTAAGATTCTATATTCACAGTTTGTGCATACAGCCACATGCAACAAGATAGTACCTCCTCTTGTGAAAATGTAGATAAAGGGGCATAATCCTGAAGTAACATGGCCATATTGTAATATGTTGTTGAAAGCTCCCAACTTATTGAATCCCAAATTTCAACAAACTTTTCTCTGCACTTTAACAGCTCCAAAGCTTTCTGATAGCAGCTGATTGCCTAAAAATAAAAATATATATATCCTATTTCAATACTTTCCTTTTACAACGACGTGAATTTTTTTTCAGACCTCAACATGAACTTTATGGCTCACTATCAGATGTTCTAACTTCTATATACTTGACAATTAATGTAAATTCAGAATCATTGTCAATTTTCAAAAATTGACCTCAATTTGAATATTTATTCAAGCTTTTCATGTACATGTTGTAATAGAATATTAGAAGCGCAAAAATTAAAATGCTTAATTGTGACCTTCACCCTGTCATATTTTTCATATTTATACTAAAAAAATCGCATTAATTTCTGAATTTACTGCATTTTAATAACAATATCAACAATATGAGTTAAAAGGTTTATCTATGCTATATTCTATAAAATGTCTCTTATTAATTTGTAATTTTAGGCTTGCAGCGAGGTTAAAGATTTTTTTTCTCCATGTTGACCTTAAAATGGGTAAAGCAATAAATGCCCAGTCCATCCTTGTCACATGAATATATGAATTTTGTGTAAAGAATTTACCCACGATGTCCATCTTACCAATTAGAATGTAAGTTTTTTTCATGACTGAATTACATCAAAAATATTTTGTAAGTATATTGAAGAATCAAAATATTTCCCTTGTTAAACTTATCTCTATAGATAGCAAACAAGTGGTGTAAATGTACTGTGAAAAGTCACAGAAAACCTACAGAAAAGCTCAGATAGTAAACTTATATGTATCACACAAATCCTTAATCATAATTATTATAGAATATACATGTACTTCAAGCTGTAGATCAATGTTATCCATTGAAAACTACTGACCTGCTTATATAGATTTCTCTCTTCTGAAGTAAACTCTTTCTTTTCTGATCTAAGACTTTGAGATTGTTCCTGTGCTCTAACACGATATAGTCTTCCTTTATTTGACAGGAGTAGGGCTTCATTTGCTTTATCACCTACAGACTTAAATCTAGACATTCCCTTCTGAAGACAAGCAGCACTCTCTTCACAAAGAGATTCAAATTCTCCTTTGGGAAATATTCCATCTGAAATAAACAATCATCTAAAATGAACCTTTTAATAAAGATGAAACCTGAATAAGATTAACGACAGTAGTTCTTGCTGTGATATAGTTGCAATACTGTCAACACGACATAAAACAATATTCATTGAATGTGCTGATTTTTCAAAGGCAAAACATTATAAAAAATTCCAAATTAAATGTAAGGACAAAACAAGAGGCTCCCAGGAGCCTGAATCGCTCACCTGGTCCTTAAGCTTTAAGGGAGTCTTTCATGAGCTATTACCCCTATAATGGATCATCTGACAACTTCGACCCAATTCAGACTTTTGTAGAGCTAAATGAGCTGATTGTTTAAGCAAACAACAGCTTTTCTCTATTGACAACAACTTAATAAGTACAAATTTCAAAAAAAAATCAAGAAAAAGGGCAATAACTCCTACATGGGTGGTTACATCTTCTTCAAAATTTCAAAGCAGGTAGATCTTGAGGTGTTGAACACTTTAGCTTCCCATCAGAATTTTGATATCTGTCACCATTTTTGAGTTATTTGCAAAAAACTGCAATTTACCCCTATGTTCTATTTTTAGCCATGGCAGCCATGTTTTTTTACAAATCAAAAATCCAAACGACAGTTTAGTAGCACTCATGCCAAGGAACAACTACACTAAGTTTGGTTGCAATCAAACTTATGGTGTAAGAGGAGTTAACGATTTTATTACAATGAATAAAGACTGCAAAAATGGTCAATTTTGATGATCTAAGGGGAATAACTCCTAAAAGGAATGAACCTACAACTTCGATCCTGTTACAAATTTTGTAGATCTTTGTGTGCCTAACAATATGAAATTTAAATTTTTCAAATTTCCTTTATAGTATCCAAGATATTGAGCTTAATAAGTGCAAAATTTGGAAAAAATGCAGAAAAAGAGCAATAACTCCTACATGGGTCATTGGATCTTCTTCAAAATTTCAGGGCAGGTAGATCTTGAGGTGCTGAACACTTTTACCCTATGCCAGAATTTTGATATCTGTTATGGTTTTTGAGTTATTTGCAAAAAACTGCAATTTACCCCTATGTTCTATTTTTAGCCATGGCGGCCATGTTTTTTTACGAATCAAAAATCCGAACGATCTTTTTGTACACATAATGCCACTAAACAAATGTACCAAGTTTGGTTGCAATTGGACTTATGGTGTCGGACAAGTTAACGTTTGAAAAATTGTTAACAGACGACGACGACAGACGACGACGACGACGACGACAACGACGACGACGACGACGGACGCCAAGTGATGGTAAAAGCTCACATGGACCTTTGGTCCAGGTGAGCTAAAAATTGTCTGATTGACTGTAAAATAGATTTTCCTTCATCAATATTTGGATCCACCCACCTGCTGTTCATCACCAAACTAGTTACCAAACTAATTATTAGGCATTTTCGAAAAATCCAAGTTAAAAAGTAAGAAGATGACCAGTTATGATTCAAATTCTTTATTCTGGAAAGATTTAAATTATCACATTCTCCTTGAAGTACTTTTCATATAAATGAGTATACCTTTGACTTTTTCTCAGAGACCTTTCATTCTTTGAATATATTTCTTATATTAACAGCAGTCAAAATTAACAATTTGAGAAAAAGTGGACAATTATTCATCTGAATTCCTGAATTGTCCAATCTGTATTTTGATAAGAATCTTGTGAACAGTCTCTTGAAATAAAAGCATAACAATAAAATGTAGAAGTAAGATATATTAAAAATGAATACTCAATGAGTCCTGTATGTATCTAAAAGAAAGGAAATATTTCCAAATATCAGAGAACATAAGTGGACCTGTACTATGTGGTCTCATTCACATTTTAAATTTATAAATGAAGTGGCCAAGCAAAGTATATTGGAGAAATATGGGATGCTTAAATATTTTTCAAGCCAAATAACCCTTAAATTTTATGTGTTTATTAAATCTCTTGCATTGGTAATGGCTGATTTGAAACTTAAATGTAAATCTCATGTAAATCTGAATTACCTTTTGTGCAACACATTGAACATTGAGACTAACAATTATTTTCTAAATGCCAAATAACAAAAATTAACGCAAATGACCCTAATATTTAGTGTCTACTTTAAATTTTTTTTCGTCATAAACAATCATTAGAGTCGGGAAGAACACTGAATTAGCCCTTTATAGAACACATGTAAAATCACTTGTAAAAAAATGCCTTCCTACTAAAGTTAACCTTTTCTTACTTAAGGCACAAAATGTTTAATTTTGATTTTTATGTAATAAAACCAAGAAATAATGTAAAATATATCAAATTCAACTGTCAGAACATTTGTCTTATAGCCCCTAAAAACACAAGCAAACTTTAAGGCTAATTTTAGTTACAGTTTGGAAATATTATTCCACTATATATATTAATTCATAGCTATGTACGTATTTTATTGGTTGAGACTCTCCCACGTGATATTGAACAAAACATCGTGTTTCACTCTCAGATTCGTGTTTCACCATCATATCGCAGTTATTCGAAATGCTTAGGATTTAACTTGAGTTAGTGGAATAAATCATTAATTTCCCTTACATTAGTGAAATATGAAGGTTTGTTCACCCGAGGAAAGTCATGTTTCCCGAGATTTTGCCTGAGGGAAACATGACTTTTTGAGCGTGAACAAATCTTTATATTTCATTAATGCAAGGGAAATAAATGTATAATATTTGATGCTTTTGTCCAACACATACATAAAAATATAATTTGTATTTTCTTTAGCTATACCTGTTTTTTTAAGTAATAACTGTGCTTGATTCATGTACCATACTCCTATCTCATTCAGTATATTACCATGACGCTTTGTTAATGAAAATACTGGTTCACATTTTGGATCTGACGTTATAGATTCTGCTGTTTCCAAGGCAATAGAATAACACTGACAACATAAAAGTAATCTCCCTTTCATTTCTTCTTTTAATGTACAGATCCATTCATATTCTGAAATATTTTAAGCCAGATTTATGTGATAACTTATATTTCTATTTAGGTATCAACAGTAAAAAATTCTCTAACAATTAACATAAAGTTAAAATTTGAGATTAATCATTGATATATGTACATAAAAAAAGTTTAAAAAACATGAAGCCTGTTCAGCAGAAATGATTCAGGAACTAAATAATTTATATACAGGCCTGTTTTTTTATTTGTTCATATCCTATCCAAAAAAGTAAAGAAGTGATACTTTTATACTGTATATAATTAACTAAGATGAGAGAAATTTAAGATAAAAACATTTTTTGGAACAGACCGGGAAAGAAAGAAATTAAGTAACTTTAAATTCTTTGTAATTTTTTTTTTAAAGTTTCAGTTATGTGACCAAAGGGGAATAACTGTTGTTTTTTTTCCTTTTCAACAGTGTGGTGTTTTATCAATTGCTATACACAGTGCATTTCTATCTGATTTATTCACTTATTAGAAATAATGAAAATATTTTCAGCAAAATGTGATTCAAATTTTCATGCAATTTTAAAGAAAATTATTTTCAAATATGTAACTATTTTCTCATATTTGTTTTTAAACTCAAGTTAAGATTATGTTTATCTAAACAATAAAATGTACATTAAAGACAATATTTGTACTGTGAATGCTTATAAAACTCAAATGTACTGATTATTAAATATTACCAGAAATTTTGTTTTTTGATGATTGATTGTATTAGTACTTTCTTTTGTGTATCTTAGAGAAGTTCACCCCTGAATACACATAGAGAAATCTATTTGGGAGACATTCTTAAGTAAATTTTTATTGAAACTATAAATAAACAGACTGATGATGCAATTGTAGCCAGTAGCACAAACATTCCTTTTGAGTCATGTGCCCTAAAAAGTAAATAAGAAAATTGTAATAACAAGATGACTACCAAATATTTCCAGTTCCCTGCTAACACTATCTGTTATGGTAATTTCCTCCTCACTGTACTCCGGTACTATGGTTTCTGCTGATGATCCTCTGTGTATGTACATTAAATGGATGTCCCCTGCCAGACTCAATATCTGTACTAATAATCCAGAATCCCCACGTGCTTTCTTTGGTAATAATATCCTTATTCCAGCTGAAAATATAAGATTTAGATATCTGACCACATGTATCAACTATTTTAAAATACTTTTGAAAAAGCAAACTTATAATGTAAAGTATATATTTTGTGAATGCGGATGCTTGTTAAGCTAATATATTTGGATCACTGTAACAATTATTCCTTTGTTGGCCATTGGTTGTATGTCATAATAAAATTCTTTATACTGTCTCCAACAGTGCCAATTTTTTTCCTTCCATAAGATATATGCCGATAAAATGTGCATTTATTTATGATTTTGTGTGCGAGTCCTTATTTCATTGAGGGACTTTGTTTAATATGAGATGGGAATGAGAAGCTTTTTACAAGTTGGCAATACAAATTGTGCTCTGTATTGTCAATTTGTAACCTGTAATAAAAATTAAATAAATTTGTTTCACACTGCAGGTATCTAGGAATTATGATATATAATCCATTTACTGAACTTTAAAAAACTAAACTGAAGGATTAAATAAATGTGAAATTTATAAAACTCAAGTTAACTTATTTACTTACCAAAACACTGTAGTGCAAGTTTTATATATTTAAAGCTGTAGGATACATTCTGAGAAGTAAAACTTGACTTTGCCAATGAATAGAAAGAAATGGCTGCCTTCCTTAGAAGTAGAACTTTAGACAGCCTATGCCAAGTCCTTGATGAAGTTGTTTCTGTCACTTGTAACTGTTCCATATCATGGAGGGGTGTATGATTATCATCAAAAGGAGGAGCAGACTTTTTCAGAGGTTCATAATGAAGAGGAATAGCTTTATTACTGTGACATTGTCTTTGTTTTTCCACAATGTGATGTTGTTTTCTTGTCTGTATTGTAAAATCTTTATCCAAGGATTTCAGACCCTAGAAAAATGAAAAAAATAGGTTTGTGTGAAAATTTGGGAATAAGTATTGACAGCAGGTCTACATGGAATACTTATTTAAAACAATTGGAGAATAGCACAATCATACATGTGTTGCCTCCCTACAAACAATGATATGACAAACTCAAGAAGGCAACAGCTAGGTGAGCTAAACTTATTACAAAACTGATATCTTCAAATAGATTCAATCTTATTATATGAAATAAATTTATTACCTTGGCAATGGTCTGTAAAGTCATATGGCATCTCTCTAGCACATTTTCTGTCAAATCTTTAGTCTGTAAAAATTCTCTAGCTTTAGAATAACTCTGTGTCTTCACACACAATGCTTTTACATCTATTGTTGTTATATTTTCACTGCAATCATCTTCTTGCTAAAAATATTATTGTACAGTGAACTATCTAATGGTACAGAAATCATAAACACTAACAACCAGAATTCGGACAGAAATTTATGAACAAGTTACATTATTTTACCAAAGGACAGGTTACATAATCTTTTTGGATAAAAATTCCATACCACATAAGAAACCAATGAAATATGAAACAATTTCATCACTTTATTTCTTGGATATAAGAAAAGACCCACAACATTAAGGTTTGCAGTTTGCAAATATGCTCAAAATAAGATAAACAATTTACTTCCTGGTATAAGTCTTTGCAATAGATTTGAAAAATTTTCCACTACATATATTTTATAACATCATTAACTGCAATCTTTTCTAACTGCCTTCTATGAAGACACCTTCAATATATAAAGATTTTAAAATGTACAGATAAATTTGTGTATAAAGAATGCCCAAAGGATGAGAAATAGTTTTTTCATGACAGGGACAATATTACAGTGCAATTTATAGGCATTTTTTGTACTATACTGATGTATCCTTTAAGGCACATTTATTTTTTCTTCATATACATTTTGTAGCTGCATCCTGACTTATTATTAATCTGAATACATACTAATCATAGTTTTGGGTATAAACTTTTACCTCACTTTGTTCACTATCATCATTGTCACCACTGCTGTCATTATCATCATTCCAATCATCACTGATAGCCGTTTCTGGTACAAAAAGGTCAGATAACAAATAACATGCTGATGTGTACACCTACAAGTATAAATAAATATTAATGCAAATATACAAAGGATTTGGAGAAGCTCCAGAATTAATTCTAATCTCTAACATTTATACCTATAATTGCTATACATGGTAGATGGTAACAATCCATGCACGAGTACTTGTTTATTTCATCTATATGTTATACATGTCTATTTCTACCTCTGTGTAAATAGCCATAATTCCACAAATCACATATTTTCTGGCATTGCAATCAAGAAAGCCATAAAATATTTTTTTATTTAAACAATATTTTATTCAAGATTTCCAGTGGCAGAGTAAAGTGTAACATAAAATTTGCAGTGCAGGATAAGTATTGTTTCATATTTCATAACTAGACAGGGGATAGGTTATGGTAGGTTTAATTATATTTTACCATTATTAGACTTTAATTTCTTAAATTTTCATGAAAATAAGTGCTAGAGGAATTTAAATTATCTGTAAATGTTTTCTCTATAAAAGTCCTTTTTATGAATCTCACCTGTGAATGTTTTTCTTCATCTAACAGAATTAAACAGTTCTCTAACAATGTTCTAATAGTAGCCTTCTTTTTCTGACATTCTTGTTGCCACATGTTTCTTGCAACCCTGTATAACAACATTCCCAGGGGTACTGTGAAGGGATTATCGTTTACATTATCAGAACATAAGGCTGTTAAATCATACAACTTCACAACATCGTCATTCACACCTGGAAGTACACAGAGCAGGAAATAAAACACACATATATAATGGAATTATACATGTTGATTAAAACATACATGTCAATTAGACACTATACTGGCAACCCTGTTGATAATTGTTCAAATACATTTCTGTTATTAAAATATAGTCTCCTGTTATATTTCACAAAATTGACAAACATAACAAATCATCCCTACTGTTTATAGAGTAGAAATATTGTTGCTAAAACACAGATGAAACTCACTAAAACAGATTACGACTAGGATTAGCTGTGAAGGAACTTAAAGAATTCAAGGTGTTCAATTTACCTGTATTGTTACAACATATAATATATCCACTATTCTCAGATTTCTACATATAATTCTGAAAATCAATATTTTTCCTCAGATATCTTTATTAAAAATTCAGATTTAAAAAGAATAAGTTATGAATTTATAACTATTTCTGATAATTTGTTGTCTTGTCTTCACGAAGTTTCCAGAGATTTTGCTGGACATTCGGTCCGGCAAGGACGTTAGATTGCTGGACCAAAAAAAAGTTAGCTGACATTTACAAACATTTGAATGACCAGATGTTTCGATTGCAATTTTAATTTTCGAACTGATGTCGGACTTTTGGACCGGTATTGTTGAAAATTCAGGCTGACCAATCTGGATCTCGTCAGAATAGTCTGACGGACCGACGAACTTCATGAAAACTGGTTGTCCTACATCTTTTCTGTAATAGAGTTAAATTACAGCAAAATAATAGCAAACTTCAACTTCAGAAAATTTCCTCAAAGACATGTCCATTAATATTATACATTTTTTTACCATATTATTAAAAGGTACAAACTATTGCTATGTTATCTTATTGAAACCTGAACATAAATTTAGATAAATTTCCTAAAATTCACATAAATGTGGAAATAAACTGATAAAGCTATAAGCCCTTGTTATCTAAAATGATATTATAGTATTTTCAATCCTCTTTCTTGCTTTGAAACCATCTTTTAACATTGCTCTATTGACTGATAGGATCCATGTATTATTCAGCACCAATAACCAATATCTTGAATTCATTTTTTAATATGTGTTTGAGCTGTTAGCACAACATTGGCTATAAATTAAAATCTAACCCTTGTACAACCAGTATGTGTGTCCTTCTTTTGTAGCATTAGATTTTAAAAAGGCTAAAATATTCCTGGCTACATCTACCATCATAGAAGGATCAAACTCAGAGTTCTTCAGATGTGGAATATCTTCTGTCTTTATTAATTCATATTTCTAAAAAAACAAAAAGTTCATAATAAACATTTTTGTTAAAACTTTCACACAAAGAAACAGTAATTAGATGTTAAACAAGGGAGATATGGAATACCGGGTAAAAATTATCTGTGTCAAATGAAATTTTATATCACTAATACTGCAACAGGCATAATTGTGTCAGCCTGCTTTTATCAATTAAGAAAGTTGGAGTATCCAAGATAACAATGAACATCTTGCATGAACATAAGCCAATCAGCCACTTGGAAAACAGCCCGTATCACTCACCTGGATTCATTTGCCAATCAATATCCATAAAAGCTCTTAAGAAACAAAAGTCTAGATTATTGGATATAATTCTGAAAGAAGCCAATCTAATAACAATGGCTGCCAAGTGCTTTCAGACAAGAAGATTTTATACTGAATTTTCCCTTTGGATCCCATTTTAAACTAAGTTTGGGTGTGGTGAACAGCTCTGTTGACAGCTGGCTCAAGACCTGGGGGATATGAAAGAAGTTCATAAAAAAATTATAATTGCACCATGATATATGGACCTACTGTAACAAACAAACCATGATAACTGAATAACTAGTGTTGTTTTAAAAGTGTATTAACCTGAGGCATTTGACATAGAAATATTGAAAGGATTAAATAAATAAAACCAAGAAAATTTTTATTCTGCATGGACATGGAGAGCATGAAAGAGGTACATTTTGCTTTGTGGAAGGAGACTTTTTTTTTACCATGGCTCGTGATTTGTCAAATTACGGAAAAAGTAGACTGACATCACACCCCCGAAATTTTAATTGGATATGTCCCATCTGCCATGTTTCAACGAAACTTACAGACTTAATGGCAGCCTATTATTTCATGACTTCTGTAACAGGAAAACAATTGCGCGTCTTGTCCCAGCTGAAGTAATCAGACACACTTCCGAAAGACTACCACCTAAGGATCATTTTTGCCCAGTTTGGTTCCAATTGGCTCAGTAGTTTCAGACTAAGTGAATTGATTTTTCCCATAGGATCCTATGTTAAACTAAGTTCGGCTGTGGCAGCCATCTTGGCTGACAGTCTGGATCATCTGACACAATTCTGAAAGAGGACCACAAGAGACCAATTCTGCCAAGTTTGGTTCCATCTTGCCATGAAGAAGAAGATTTTTAAAATTTATCCCCCTTTTTACTATTTTTAGTAACAGCAGCAATGTTAGTCGGAAGTTGGTGATGCCGAACACAAATTTGGAAGGGAGCTACCCAAAGATCGTTCCAACAAATGTTGGTCCCAATTGGCCTAGTGGTTTCAGAGGAGATCTTTAAAGGAAAGTTTACGACGATGGACGAAGAATGCAAAGTGATGGCAATAGCTCATCTTTTACAGAAAAATTATGAATTCTTTACCATCATCATTTGTTTGTGAGTTCTGTTGGAAAAATCTGGTTAAAAAGGCTAGGGAAACATCAAAGAATCTTATATTTTCTGACAGAGTATCTATACTTTATTTTGTAATACACTGTAAACCATTTTTATCACTTGCATTTTTTTTCTTTTACGTCATACGATTAATCTTTCTTTCATTTATTTATATCAACTTACAAGATATTAACTTACCTGAACTATACCATTTAGATGATAACACATGGCTACCTCTGGTACATTACTCATTAAATTATCTAACCAATAATCTAAACCTGTTAGTACATTTATAGGTGTCTGCATATCTCTAAAAACATATCAAGAGAATGAAAAACATCAATTATAAATAGATAAATAAATTGACTGTCAGTTTTTGCTTGAACTTATTAAATACAGACTTGGTGTTTTTTTTATAATAGCACAGTGACTGTAGAATTTGCAATAAAAGCAATGTTTATCTTCTAGGTTTTTAAAAAAGTTTTATCCTTTCTATAATGTGTGTCTTAAGCTGTTTTATTCATGCATATTTATTTAAAATCAAAATGATTCATAGAAATTCACAGCTATGTTTGATTACAGATAAATAAAAAGTTCAGTACTGCAACGGTTAGTTTCTCATTTAACAGTAAGATATACTGTTCATTAAAATCTAATCTACAAAACCCAAAGTATGATAGTACTGAGTATAATATTGGCAATTAAGTCAGGAACTTAAACAAAATAA
Source organism: Mytilisepta virgata (assembly GCA_028015205.1). Classification (NCBI taxonomy): domain Eukaryota; kingdom Metazoa; phylum Mollusca; class Bivalvia; order Mytilida; family Mytilidae; genus Mytilisepta; species Mytilisepta virgata. The sequence continues at coordinate 36,637,259 of CM051517.1, forward strand.
TTTCATATTAATTCTTGTCATTTAGTAATTAAAAAATAATGATGGCAAGTAATACTAAATAACTATAGAACAATGAAGTCTTATTATAAAGGTTCTTTGAATATTATTCCTCACCTTAATCTAAGGCTAATACAGGGACAATTCTTATCTCCAAATATAGGCAAGTCTGTACCAATCATCATTTTGATGTCTTCAAAGGTCCATAAAACCTCTCTATGAAAACCTGACGCTTCAAACTGGAAAACAAATGTAAAATTTAATTTAATTTTAAAAATGTCTTGAAAGAAAATAATGTCACCACTCTACTTCATAAATATGACTTTTGACCCTTTACATGTATTTAAATATAAAGTCCCAAAATTAACTGAATGTTTGTTATTGCATTTATACTGAATGTTTTTTTAAAGAAACAAAAAGTAACATTTTTGCCCAACTAAAACATATTTTTGAAAAATATTACAAGATACAACATGCAACCTGATTTGAGACAGTTTATACACCATAAATAAAGAATAAAAACTCACAATTTAATTATCAAAACATTACCTGCACAAAATGCTGATTTTCTTCTTTAAATATTTGAGCTATAGAATATTTGAATTTGTGACTGTAAAGTAATACAATAAAAATGTCATAATACCCAAACAAAGTCTGATACTCTTAGTTAGAAATCGATGGAGGAAATAAATGTTTTACATTGGAAAGTGGTCTACTAAAACATGCAAAATAATGTCAATACCTGTTCTGTTCTGACAAGATGATCATCCTGGTGGGGTTCATCTTCATCGAATGCCTGTGGAAAATTTTCAACTGAATCACTATTACCTGCCAAACTGAAAAATACATTATATACATGTACATGTCCTATGATGGATGGATGAATTATTTTTTAACGTCCAGTGGCAACCAGGTGCATATCATGATGAGAACATGTTGATATGATAATGAATATGATCCCTGCTTTGTACTAAACCGACACACTAAGTTGAATTTTTAATGTGCTAGCTCACAAGATAATTGTCCGCAGGAAGACATAATATCACCTCATTTGGACACATTATACTGACTCCGAGCCGACCAGTCTTTGCTCTTACTCCTAGATGCTGCGTGCTTGGCGGAGAAGCAGCAAATACCAATTTTAATGTCTTTGGTTTGACCGGGGCGGGGATCGAACCCGCGACCTTCTGCACTCGGGGCGAGCATGCTACCACGAGACCACCGAGGTGGTTCATGTCCTATGATGTCATTCATAAAACACAGAACAAGTAGAGCTACTTTTTTGTCTTTTCAATTTTCCCCAAACAATGAAGTTGTTAAGTGTCTAAAACTTATAGTAATTATCTTATACATTGTACATTCATCAAGTAAGGAGGTTTTAATATAAACACAAAGTTCTTATCTTATACATGTAGACTTAATTTACTGGATTACAGAATGATAACAATAATATTGGTTGATCTGAACAGGGGTATTATTTTTTTCATGCTTAAGACAAGAACAACCCCCATACAAATTTACTCCTAAAGCACCTCTATACAACTCCAGGTTACAAAATTCAGCGAGACAGAAATTGTGGGGTTAAAAAAAATGCCTTGCAATGAGTGTCCTCTGGTTGTTTGCTTTGTGTTGATACATTATATCCAAGAAGAACAGGTGCATCAAGTTAAAACTTGTTAGTTTTTATATTTCTAAATATAAAGTACCTTCTATATAAAAACTTTGACAACATATTTCTATTCTGTAGTGTGTCTCTACTTTTATCCTTCTTTGGTACACATTTTATCTGAAACGGATGGATGGATAAATAATATTTTATTAATGTCCAGTGGTAATTTTATATCCATATGTTGATGTGATATAAATATGAACCCTGCTTTGTACTAGACTGACACACTGATTCAGATTTTTAACATGCTAGCTCACAAGTAACAGCCCACTCAAGACACATTGTACTGACTCCCAGCCGACCGGTCCTTTGATCTAACTCCTAGATGCTGCCTGCTTGATGGAGAAGCAGCAAATATCAATTTTAATGTCTTTGGTTTTACCTGGCCGGAGATTGAACCCACAACCTTTCCCACTTGAGGTGAGCATGCTAACACAAGAACACCCAGGCAGTACTATCTGAAATGGAAATTTCCATTTTATTCCATGTTTAACTGTTCATTCTGTAACAGTATGATTTCTTTAAAATAAGGGTTAAACTCCATTTCAAAATTTAATTGAATTTTTTAGTTTTCCTCTTTTCATGAAAAAAAAAATAATTAAAGGACATCACTAAGACCTGTGTTAGCCCCTTGTTTTATTCCTTAAAACAAATTTTCTTACAAATATGAGCATTTTCATAGAAATAATTGGAAATCCCAGAACAGTTCAAAGTTCATTACAAAAATTACAATAATTTGGTGATCTTGAAAAGATTGAAAAAAATTAATATTATGCACAGAAGTACTAATGAAATAACTAATATTGTCTGTTTTCATCCTGAATGATTAAATCAAGGAAAGTACAAAAATTTCAGTTATCTCTCTTAAAATGAAGACTGAAGTAAGTTCTTTTTCATCTTCTAGGGCCAATATTTCAGCCATTTTAAAGTAATATTTATCTGTTATTATTGAAATTCAAATCCAAAGATTATGAAAGCTACAAAAAATGTATCTTGGTAAAGAAACTAACCGTCTTTATAAATTAAGAGAAAAATAAATTTCCATGAGTAAAATTCAAATCAAAACCTCAGTACTGAAAGACTAGTGATAACAGTGCTTACAAAAAATTTTAATAAGTATGTATCCATCAAAGCAAAAGTGAAATTCAGAAAAACACTTCAGTTTGTGTTTTGTGTAAGCTTTAATGTGATGCTGTTCAATGATTGGTATTTTCTTTTATCTTAAAGTTTTATCTATTATGAATAATGATGAAACCCAAAAAGAAAAGAAAATCAAATAAAAAAATTACCTGCATTTCTTTAGCAACTGACTGATAATAAAATTCTCTTAGCCACTTCCAATCATCCTGTAACATAAGTAATGCCTATATTTGATGTATAAAATTACAATACTACTGATACCAATAAATTCTTTTTACAAAATTTAAAAGTTATATCAAAATTTTTTACATTATTTAGTACCTCTACAAAACATATCCTTTTATTACAGTTAGTTTCATTGGTTATTGTACAAACATATGGTACTTCAAATATATTTCATGGTATCTGTCAATATCACTATACTCCAAATCTGATTTGAGTAGTGTCCCTTTTTTAAAAAAACAAATGCGATACAGATTTACACAACTTAACTGGCTAGTGCTTATGCCAGTATAACAAAGGTTATATTTTTCTGTTTTAAGTGAAGATTAAAAATATATACCACTGAATATTTCTTGTTTTCTATTATCACTCTATTACTGTCACAAGCATTTCTTAAAAAATTCTTGGTTACTTGAATTAAATAAATATAATATTACTCAAAAAGAGGGCACTGAATGAAAAATATACTGCCCTTGGAAGAGTAACATTGACTTCAATAATGATAATACCCTCACCACCTTCAAACACAAAATATTTTGACAAAACATACAGAAATCAATTTAAGACAATCTGACATCTACCTGCTGTTGTCGTAATAAATGTTTATGAACATCAAATTCATCTATCAATAATGTTTTCCCAATACGATGTACCATCATACTAATATGCCCTTTTGAATATGGCATCTTCAACAGCTTCTTTATATTCTGAAATAAACAGAAATGTCTTATAGTAATTAAAATTCATAATCCTCAATCTGTCCTTATTTTAGTGGAGACTAAATGTAACTATAAAGATCATTCTGGAAATAAATGTATATATATATGTCAGATTGCATTTAATATTTCACCCTACCATGCAATATATTGAAGTTTTTATCCATTTTTACCATTATTCATAGAACTGATAATCACAAATAAAATTTTAATTAAAGTGCATACTGACTCTTAGTTTTTAAATACTACCTCAAATCTATAAATGCTTCAATAACACAAATGTATTGTTATAGCCTCTACCAAAGAATTCCCCAATAAATAGTGCTTGAGACTGTCTTATGCTAAAGCTAAGTTTTTTCAACAAATGGCCACTTTGACATTAAAAACAACAATAAACCTCTATTTCTTTGCTTGAACATTTTTTGTTACACACATGTAAGAATTTTGTGATTAGAATCAGTTCTTTCACATTCTGCCTTCAAAAAATAATTTACATATATCAATCAATATCAATTCATCTCATGATATAATTGGAGTCCAATTTCCCATATAATCTACAAATTAATGTATGTACAAATGTCTACCTACATTAGAATTTGATATTACATCAACCTCTCCAGTCATATCTAAATCATTATTTGCCATTTCAATGCTGAAAATACAGGAATAAAATGATAAGTGACAAATCGTTAAACTATGTGCTGGATCACTTAAACTGAAATAATGAATAAAGAAAATTATATACAATGCCATAAAAATGTTACAGTAACAATTATGAAACTAGAGGCTCAGAGGGCTCACCTGACAGAAACAAAAATTGCCCATGGTGGCCATGTTTGTCGCATGATCTGGACAAAATGAGAAAACTTTGTAAAAACCTCCCACAGATGCTTCTTGTCAGGTTTCATTTCATTTGGCCAAGCAGTTCCACAGAATTATTTTTTTAAATCAACCAATGAGAAACAAGAATTTTGTATGGCAGCCATGTTCATTACCTGATCAGGACGGAATGAGGAAATTTTGTAAAGGACCTCCCATAGATGCTTCCTAGCGCATCCTCAGGTGGCAGATAGGGGAGACCCTCCTGTTAGGGGGGGGGGGGGGGGGGTGGTGTTGTCATAATACGGAAAGGCTGACTGCAAACCATAGTGGGTAATGGAGAATGTCACGTTTCCTGTGCGCTAAAGACACCTTCCGTAGTTTTCTATGCAGACCTTTATCGTATTAATGCAATACACAATCCCTCCTGTACCTCTGGTCAATCTTATAAAGATTGTTTTAATTTTTTTTTAAAATGTACGTATGTACGTTGATACCTCTTCACACAATTACGTGATTATAAAATAACTATTGAATTTCTATTGGGTGGTGACAAAAATCATACTCTAGATCAACATAATCATATTTTTTCCTGTGTCCAAACATTTATCAAATGAACAAAATGATTTCAGGATTAATCATAACTTTGTAATGTACTATTTACAACCTCTCACTCCAGTCTTTTTGTTTCAGTATGCCTTCTTATGATTCATGTCTATGTTTGTTGTTTAGTTTTTCCATATCATTTTCATATTTCTTTCATTTATTCATTATTCTTACACTTTTTTGTTAAATAGTAAATCTCCCTGGTATGTATTATTGTTATCTTAATGCAATTGTAATTAATCATTGATTGTAATGGGAGAGGACTTTCATAGTATTGTAAAAACTTGTGTCTAAATCCTTTACTTACACTAGAAATTTATAAATATGTTTAAAATCATTAAAACTAATCAGACAATAAGTAAAATGTTTAATCAGAAGTTTTTAAAGTGATACCTTGTAAATTCAGAATGGTCCATTTTCTGCCATGTAAAATCAAAGATATTTTTCTCCATTCTGGATGAATTCCTGAGCCAATTTGATGGGGGAACATTCAGATTGGTGGATGGTTGCAGAATTGAGAAAGCAGGGGATTCAGGCACTGTAGAATGTTTCACGACTACCATACTTTTTACTTCCTGATTTCCATCTTTGTTCCTTTTTACTAATTCTTTCCCACTTGCCTGAAAGTTTAAAATCAGATTTATACTTGTGCATCTATCGAATATATAGCACCTGCAAGTGCAACAATGAAAACAATACTTTCATATAAAAGTTGCAGCTTAATGAAACCTACACTATGTACTCTGTTAAATTATCACTAATATGAAACAGATGGGACCTGAAAAGCCAACAAAGAATGTTTTTTTTTTACTTTTAAGTACATTGTACAATGCAGAAAAAATAAAAAATTGCACCTGAGTATCAACTAAAATGTCTGTACATTATAGTCATGTCCAACTCTTTATATATCATTTTATTAATTTTATGTTGCAGAAAAGGTGTTTTTAGATGTGTCAAACAACATCTAAAAAAGTTAAAAGTTTTTGCCAAAAATCTTTGTTACATATTGTGCATTGTAAAATTTTCACTTGTATAATGTACTTAAAAAGTTTTATTAAAAGTAAAAGCAGAGATTTATCTCTTTGTATTGCACATTGCTGAATTAAGAAATTACCATGTTAAACAAAATTTTTAGCTCACAAATTTTTGTTAAAATATACATGTAGGACCTTTTATAAATTAACTCTTCATTTTATGTCTCCTTTTATATTTGACAGGTTTAACAATAAGCTGTTTGACAAAAACAACAATCGAAAAAAAAGTTAAGGATCATCAAAAATCATTTTTCACTACAACATGTCCAACATTTCATAAAACTGTTTTGAAAACCCGAAGTCATGTTGTTTGACTTGGGGAGATTGAAGAGCGATACAAGCAATTGTTATTTTTACAGAATTGTCGTAATTGTTTATATCTATACTATAGATTTCCAACTGAAATTTTTTTTAGTTATTAATTAATGTCATCATTTCATTCAAACTACTATTTTGCTAACTGTACATGTGCTGGGTTTTTTCCAACTCCACAGAACTTTTTAAGCGAGCGAAGCAAGCTCTTTATGGTAGAGGTGTAAATTGAATTTCGACTATTGTGCTGGCCAAAAAGTTTCAACATGGACACAGCCATGCGAAATCTCGCTCAGAGTATCTTAAACAAAATAAATTATTTATGGACTTACATCAACTTTTTAAACTATCGATATGTTATCAAAATAAAATGAAATATGAAAGAAACCATCTGGAATTAAATCTGACAGAATAAAAAAAAAGCAGCCGCAGGTATCACATTTCCCATCATTCCGAAGTTTCCACATAACACCGAAAAGCAATCATTAAAACCTTTGCTCGCTTTCCAGGTCCCACCTGTTTCATACTAATTTACATTTTACAGTGGTGTTTGCACAATATATTACCCAGCTGATATTTCTCATAAGTAACAAATTTAAAATATCCTGAATACTTTCATACAGTGATTGATTGGGTTTCTGCAAGGGTGGGACCAATAATTATATTTCTGAAAAACACTCCAGACAATGCATAAGTTGCCAAAGTATGTGGGACACAAAGTAAATCTAGCTTAAAATATAGTTCTGAGTTCAGAGAATTTCTAACATAAATATTAATGTACATGTGTGTTCGAGTCAGACTGATTCATTTCGTCTTAAGGTACCTCTTTGCAATCTTGCCTAGATAAAAAATATGTTGTGGATTGTAGAACACAATAATCTGGAAATAGGCTAAATCAATCAATGAAGCTGTTATCGGAGCTGGTCTTAGCTACAATAATGTGTAGCTCCTGTGACAACTTTTGACTCGGTGGAGCTAAAAAGCGGTCCCATTACTCGTAATGGAGCAAAAATAACTTTTACATATGGCAATGAGAGGTCATGTTTGCCTGAAATATCATTGAACTGTACAATTTCCAGCATATTAAATGTAAAATTACTTCATTATTAATGTTGAATCCATTGTTTTTCACATCTTGTCATTTTGTCGGTTTCAAAATTTTTTCACTATGACAGATTATTGCAAGATCGCAGGAGACGTGGCCTGACCTTATATAGATATCCTTACTATGACTACGACTGGCAATATCGGGAGAAATAGTACTATGATGTCGGGTAATTTGGCGCATTCAAATCATTTTCATGTTAATGTGCTGAATAGGACGATGCGCAGAATTACCCAAAATTACTGTATTTCTCAATGGAAACTTCCTTATTTTAGATTTGGAACATGACTAGCAAAATCCCGCCAGGAGTTGAAAAGAAAACAAACCATTCAAAACATGGGTGGAAATTTTTAATGCCAGATTTCTGGATTGGAAATCTCCCGCTAGGTAATGGTATATATGGTACTGTACAGCCGTGTCGGGTTTTAAGACGCATCGTCTAATAATACGCACCGTCGCACGGATGTTTGTTTGTAAACACACGCATGTGCTTTTATACTTCTGTCAACACAAAGTTCGTCTACTGACAAACAGATCGCTAAAAGGCGTGTTTTTTAAATAATCACTTCTGTATAAAGCTATGAATTGAATAACATAAAGTTATATTCCTGAAAATACTTTATTTTTCTAAACTTAGATACCAACAAAATTTCAAATACCTACAGCAAATCACAATATAATATGGATATAGACTATAGTATTCAATTATACACATAACTGACCCAGATACTGTAGTCATGCATAATTAGGTCATTTGCATAAACCGGAAGTGAGCTATGGTGACCTTTATGTTTACTGTGCACTGATGGCCGACATTTTTTGTGTTGAAAAAAATTGGGGGTGTCCTGTTCTCAATCCTGAAAGAACCATTAATTGATGTTTGTTTTCAATGAAAACTTGGAATAATAAAGATTAAACATTGCTCCTTCACATATAAAATTATTATGGTTCCAATTTTTCTAGATACAATACTCTTAGGTTCGTCTAAAAGGCCGACAGCATTGTATATTGCTTTATTCTAACTGATAATGATAGAAATATAATATTTTTACAGTGTTTGAACAAAAACAGGTGGAAAATATGCATGAAACCCCCAGGCTTGAATTACACCCGGCTGCTCCATTACGAATAATGGGACCGCTTTGTAGCTCCGCCGAATCATAAGTTGTCACAGGGGCTACATTATACTTATAGTAGCTAACGTCGGGGTACCCAAATCGCCCAGTCCGAAGAGGGTTTTTCAACTGCCACAGAAAAACTTGCATTACAAAATTATCAATAATTATTATCTGACAAATAGACAAGTCGGTTGTTCTCCACGCATAAATTTTATACATGTAAACTTAGTAACTATTTATAGCAGACACCTAGATCGACGTGTCGTTACCATATCTGGAATGACGTGGAAGGAACCCAAATCGCCCAGTCAGTAATCTGCGTCCTATTAAACTGAACTATGTTGTATAATACAGCGTACATTGGTGTTTTAAATAATTTTCGACTTTTGGATGATGTTTTGCCACATTAATTCTCATTTTTTCAAAATTAGCAGATGGATAGACTCATATATAATAGTTGTCTCCCTTGCAAACGAAAGTGAAAGTAAACAAGAGGCTCTCAAGAGCCTGAATCACTCACCTGGTAAACAATGCACTATAAACTAAATTAATATATTAATGCTTGTTGTAAATTAAACTGAGTATTAAAGGTCACGTAAAATGCTGAAAATACCTTTAAAAGCCTTTCAAGAACCTCTGGAAAGAAATGGGCATGAGTTCTCCCTATGCTTGATTAAGATACAGTCATGGTCAATCTGATGATTCATAATACAAAATACAAGCTTTAATTAATCTTCAAATACAAGTATAAATCTTTTGGTCTATATGTTGTCTTCGTTTTTAAAATGTTTGAAAGAAGTTATGTAAAAATTGTGGGTTAAGGCTTTTTATTGTACTTGAAAAGGAAATATTGCAGGAACAATCATGCTAAGTTTCATCCAAATCCCCTAGTAGTTTCAGAGGAGAAGATGTTTGAAAATTTGTTAACAACGATTATGACAGACACCAAGTGATGGGAATTAAAAGCTCACATATTATGAAGTTTAATCATTGTAATACAACATTCTCATCATCACCATTCACTAAGGATACCATGTTTACTTTAAAAACCAAATATTGTTGAAATCTGAGCAAGTGTAAAAAATGGCGGGAAAATGGCAGCCATTTTAAAAATGGCCGTCCAAAACAAACTTTCATCATCAGCATTCAACTCAGGATACCATGTTTACCTTGAAAGTAGCTTTCATCTTCATTTTTTTCTATAATTCAGGAAAGAATAGCAAAAAACAGCATTTTGACCCCTATGTTCTATTTTTAGTAAGGGCAGACATGTTTTTCGACCAATCGAAAATCCAAGCGTTAACTTTTTGCAGGATACACTAAGGAACAATCTTACCAAACAATCTTACCAAGTTTCATTTGATTTTGAATAGTAGTTTTAGAGAAGAAGATTTTTGAAATAATAACATAAAAAAAAGCCAAAAATGTCAAAAAAGGGCAATAACTCTAACATCAGTTGACAGATTTTCACGAAAATCAGCACGCAGGTAGCTCTCATCATGCTGAACACTTTCAACTGGCAGAATTTGGCGTAACCTAATGATTTTTGAGATATTTGCGAAAAAACTGTGGTTTGACCCCTATGTTCTATTTTTAGTAACAGTGGCCATGTTTTTCAACGGATCAAAAATCGAAGCATGAACTTTGTGCAGGATACCCTAAGGAACAATCATGCTAAGTTTTATCCAAATCCATTCAGTAGTTTCAGAGGAGAAGATTTTTGAAATAATAACCTTAAAAAAAGCCAAAAATGTCAAAAAAGGGCAATAACTCTAACATCAGTTGACAGATTTTCACGAAAATCAGCACACAGGTAGCTCTCATCATGCTGAACACTTTCAACCTGCCAGAGTTTGCCTTAATCTAATGATTTTTGAGATACTTGCGAAAAACTGTTGTTTGACCCCTATGTTCTATTTTTAGTAACGGTGGCCATGTTTTTCGACGGATCAAAAATCGAAGCATACACTTTGTGCAGGATACCCTAAGGAACAATCATGCTAAGTTTTATCCAAATCCATTCAGTAGCTTCAGAGGAGAAGATGTTTGAAAAATTGTTAACGACAACAGACGACGACGGACGTCAAGTGATGAGAAAAGCTCACATGGCCTTTTAGGCCAGGTGAGCTAAAAACTAAGTCACGTGGAACTTTCAGTCACCGTGATACTTTCTAATCGAAAAGATTAGGAATTTGAATTTTTTTCTTTTACTCTTTATATGCGATAAACGTTTGGTGATATTTTGTTCCATTTGATGAAGAATAAATTAATTTTTTAAACATGGAAAATTTTTAATGAACTGTAATTTTGCCAGTTTTATTTTTATTTGTTGTTTGTTTTTTTTTTGTTGTTGTTTTTTTTTCTTACTCAGAATTTCGTGGTTACTTTATGAAAAAGAGACAAAAAGTTCCTAAACTTAAAACCCGGGAATTATTGTCTTTTTCATTCATTCAACTTACTAATATTTTTTATTTCGAAAATAATAAACTTTATTGCAAAATTACACAACTAGACATAATACAACATACACCGTACAGAAAACTGAGCACAGTATAATTTATACATAATATATGTCATGAACTATCTGACAGGGGTCCAATTCAGGCCCTCAGTCCTAAAGACCCGGGAGCGGGACTGAGAATGACTGAAAAGTAATTTATTTGTACAATTCATGTCTTGAAATGATGGAACTTGGTCTTTTAAAGAGCAAAAAAATTTTAGGCGCAAAGGTGAATTTTGATCATGTACAACTTTACTTTTTGCATAATCTTTGTTCTCTGGGAATCTTCATATAACTGCCAACTTCAATACCTAGTGGTCAGTCACTTAGTCTAAATTTTGATAATAATTTTCTATAAGTGAAATTATTGTTTATTATGTAAAGCTCGAATTTACAGTCGGTTTTAAATTTTCCAAAAGGACAAAGTTTAGATGAAAAATCGAATTTTGGAATTTTAACCAAAGTCAGTTTCTCGTATTGTTCTGTAACGGACTTTTTAAGTGTTACATTTTATAGTTTTCTTTCCATTGACTAAAAGATTTGTCTGGTTGATGGTCAGTGTCTATTTTTATATTACCGGTACTTCTAATCTTTTCAATACAGGAGTACCAAGAGTAAATTTATTTTCAAAACCTTAAAAATAAACTTTTTGGGGTTAAAATCATTTATGGGAATCTTACTACAATTATTCGTATGCATACGGGGTCAAAACTGTTTTTTATCCCAACCTTCTGTTTAGGGGCAGCATCATATTGCTTGTTTAAATGTAAAATATCACTGAATTTTTTCTTTCATCAAAAGTAAGAAAAAAGCAGTGCTTCGATCCATTTTCTAAAAATTGATGACTGGTTTTATTTATTTATTTACAAATTATTTTGTTGATTATAACTTTCCAAATCAACTCCCGATCAGATCTGAAAATATATGGAGGGTGAATTATAGTATCAAGACCAGCGCCAGTGTTTTACATGATAGGTAACATTTTGACTTTGCAGTCGATTTGATTAAATTGGAATATATTATTATAATTCATTTTGATGAATACTTTCATTATTGTTCCTACATATATATTTTACAGTTTTGAAAATACAAATGGTAAAAGGGACTATATTTATCTGCTTCTCGTAGTTGTCGTCCGTCCTTAGTTTAATCTTATAGGGAATCACAGGATATAGTAGCACCACATTCTGCTGGAATGGTCATGATGGTGCTTGGAATACAGACTGATGACTAAAAATAAAGTCTGAAAAAATGTATAAAATCTCTGAAACTATTTGGCCATTGAGGCCAAAGTTTGGTGGAACAGTCCTTAGTTGGTCCAATTTCAAAATTTTATCAGATGACACGAGATGACCGCCGTAGACGATCTTAGTTTTACGTAGGACATTTCAGATATATATTTTATCAAAGCTCGCAGTAAGGACAAAACATTTTTGAAGCCTTTACTGTTTTTGAAATATAGGCAAAGGAGCTAAATACATTGTATAGACAAAAGAATACCGAAGAGACAAAACAGGGGGGAAAGCCTACAAATTCGAAGTCCAGGGAAAAGACAAAGCACAGCAAACAAACACAACAAGGATACATGTATAACAAAAAAAAACGTATAATAAACTAAACAAAAAATATAACAAAAATGAGCTTTATGTATGTGTCTACAATTGTATTCAATTTTTGTTTTCGATCACATCAGCTCTGCGATTGTTTAAAGGTGGATCACAGGTTTTTCGGGCATGGATGTCCCCTTTTTTATTTAACTTTATTGTTATTTTTTAGCTGTTCTGTTTTATTTCATCTATTCTTTTTTCATTTAATTTGAAATTGCTTGATAAATGAGCTATAAATTAACAAAACGCGAAAGGGCGCAAAAGGACACAAAAGGGAAAGGTTTTTTTTAAAATTTAGTTGAGGTTATACATGAAAGTAAAGTGGGTAAAATTTATCAGAGTCGAGCGATTGTACAATTTTGTAAATTTCGATCTGTCTTGCCTTGTGTCTTACAAAGTATAGGTATGGCACAAATTAACATAAAATTTAACTATCTTAGCAAGAATACGTTAAATGAAGGGTGGGGGGGGGGGGGGGTGAAATAAAACAGAATAGCTAAAAAAATAATAATAAAATAAACAAAATAATAACAGATGTGAGGTATGTATATATATGCACAATAACAATAAAACAAGGTTATTCTGTCCGCCTTAAGACTATATATTATTGTTTTTTCAAACGATCTAATATATAACTTTTGTCCAATACAAGATAACGTGAACCAACAATGATCAAAGAAAAAAAGAAAATGTGTCTATGTTTAATGACCCCAAAATATGTCCTCATATTGAGTCGTAAATAGATGAAATGTGCATCGAAATTGGTATCAAATAATTTATATCTAATATATATCCCCAATCGTTATTTGCAGAGAAAATGCATTTTATACATTTACAAATGCAATACAGTTAATATCCCTGACGATGTTTTGTGTTGTAAGGGGAACTACTCGTAATGTAAGTCGTTACATTTTATCGCACAGGTCTGCATGTGCAAGTTATCGAACTTAAAAGTTGTCACAACAAAAATGGCGGAAGTAAGAACGTTCCAATAAGACATGAAAATCCTTAATATTTCTGGCATTAGAGAAGAGGTAAAGTTATAAATTTGAGAACATAGATCTTTGAATGTTTCAACACCAAGACAACACATTTTTTAGCAATACAGTGGATTTTAAAGAGTTGAAATCGGTCCGTCGCACAAGCTTTGATAGTGACAGATCCGTTTCATCCTAACTTCTTACCCATATTTTGCAATCATCTGATTAATTTATCATTTCCATTTTATACCCAAAAGTTGCGTCTTTTTGCGAATGTTACGAAAAGTGCATATTCATTTTCTTACTCGCGGAAGCAAATTATCCAGCCGTATTTTAGGGGCGACCTGGGCGATTTGGGTACCCTGACGTTAAGCTTGTCAAAGATCATAATCAGACATTTACGATAAATCCTTCACTTCCCTATATTTTTGTTAACTTACACTATATTTTGTATTTCTTAAACTGTCTTCATTCGTATTTGTAGACATTATTGGCAAAAATATAATTCTAATATCCGACCTACTTCTGCGATCGAAACTTCAGGAAAATACACAGAGTTGTCCCCCTTATAATCTATTAAGTGCTTACTGGATATTATGGTATTTCTATCTTATAAACGCTTTAAAGATCAGTCCTTTTCGGTCCAACTTACTTCTGCTTGTATGCACCTTCAAGTCACTCCGGTCATTAATTTCTGTAAATTATATTTGCGCGTAAAACTTGATTAACCAACATAATATCTCCCAGAGTGTTTGGATTAAAAGGGGGCGGGGGGGTTCTATATTCAGTTAATTTTGGTCCCATTTTTCTCTATTCATTCATATTTGAATATTATCAGAGACATATAAAACATATGTCTGATATTATCATTTCATATTATTTATTTTAATATGCATATATATTCTTCCACTGTTTGATTACTGTCGCACCATAATTTAAGCAGCATGGAAAACGTGAGAAGCTATTAAAAATGTCGGCTAGAGCAGGGATCATATAATACTAACATATACAGTTCCTGGCTAGAGTTATTTTAGAAACTGATTTATATACTTCTTCAAAATTATTATTTAATTGCTTACGATGGATTAATATTGATAAGCGAATACAATATCACAAAGCAATACTTGTATTTAAATCACTGAACAAAATGGTGCCATTTTTTCATTATGTTGAAAATAAAAATTATGATTTACTTTCAATCGATGCGAATTTTATGCATTTACCTATCTATTAAACACAGAATTTTGGAAGAGAACATATTCGTATTCTGGTTCCCAAATATGGAATAGTTTTTCAGTAGAAATTAAAAACTGTACATCTTTTTCAATCTTCAAACAGAATTGTTTTGAATTATTTTTAAGTAAATATAATTAACACAATCCATTTTATTTTCTCGTTAAATTTTATGAATACACGGAATATGTCAATGTAATAAATAGAATAATTAATCTCGAAATTCGAATACCAAAGTCCTACAACTCGTGACCAAAAAACATTAACAATTCACTCGTGCACTACGCGCACTCATGAATTAATGTGTTGTTCGGTAACTCGTTGTAGATTTTTAGGTATTCGCATTTCAAGATTAGTTATACTGTAATTATTTAACTCGGAAATCCCGGTATTTCACCACACTCAATTTAATAAACAAACATTAACATGTATACAAATGAAAATTATCATACAATTAAATATTAATGGTTTTGCGTTGATTGTAGTAAATTTTTTTTTGAAAAAAATTGAAAATCTATTTTTAGATAGTTTTTTTCAGGGCGCAATATTAAGTGATATTTTATCTTGTTAATGCAAAGAAATTAAATATTCTGTAATTAGTCTGAAGCAACGTATCTTTGAGAAACAAACACTATGTTTTTCACATTTTTCCTATTGATAGTAAACATATTCTAACAAATGTGGTAACAGGATATTAAAATTTTGCACCATCAGTCGAAAATGTGTCAATAATGTTTTTATGTTATGTAATTAAGATTGCATATTTGAGTATTTTGTTCATGAAGTATCATACATTTTGAAAGTTTAATAAATATGATGATTCAAGCAAATTGTTTTTTCTCAATCCTGCAATGTTAAAAATGCATGCAATTTTTTTTTTTAAAAATGACCCGTATATTGGATAAAAAATTATTACATTTTTACATGATAAATATTGATGATAACATGATGAATTCGGCATTGAGATGTATCGTTCTTTTCCCGGTAAACGTCCAGTAAGTAATAAATAGCCGAAATCAGAAGGAGTCGGTAATTTGGGAATTGGAAATATTGGTTGGGCAAACTGGGATTTGGGTTGAAAAACTGAAATCAGTGTGGGACCCAGAAATTTGGACTCGGTAATGTGGGAATCGGCAATTGACGCCAGAAGGATCTCGGGCTACATATTCAAGGAGTCAAAAACAAATCAATGGAAATCTTGTCTACCTGTATCCCTGAATATGATATATTGTTGAAAGGAATTTGAAATTCATTATTCTAGACTTCTAATTGTTTAAAGAGTCGCATTCAGCTGTCACAGTTTAACAAGAACACACCAAAAAAATCTTATTTGAAAAAAATGATGTACACATGTACTATATAAACACTTTAAATAATTCAATGCAGCCAAAGGTCTGACTAGCTTAAATTTAATATCACCAAAGAAAGTTTTTTGAAACCTTATTATAAAATTTTACAAACATTCTATATAACAGGAAATCCTTTCAAAAACTACTTGTATCAAAATGGTTTGTCCTGACGTCATTAGCTTGGAATGCACGTTATGGACACTCCAAAATGACACCTTCGTTTGAAGAAAAATTATATAATTTTATGTTCAGTTGTACATATACGTTTAAACATTATCCAGATCATTCGTCACAAAATGAAAAAATACGCATATCCGTACGAATTCAATAAAATTGAAAATGGCAATCTATGTTAAATTGCATAACATACTGCAAAATATTTAAGGTAGTAGGTACCTAATTGGGCTATATTTTAGATTTCTATAAAATTTAGCATATATATCTTTATTCTCTAAAAACCAAATATGGTACAGAGAAACAAATTATACAGTGAATATAATAATACAGTATTAATAGAATGTACTACACAGAGGTACATTATATAGATTATTATGTAAATAATATAAATTCAAAACATTTATAATATAACAAAAATAAACAATATTAATGGTTACCCTGGAGATTCTATATTTTTGTTAATCACACGTATGAATTTACAAAGATTAGTAAGATCTGATATATTACTGGTGTTCATTAGCTCATTAAATTTCAAAATATTTGGTCGGGAATAAAATTTTGATTTCACATAAAGTTTTCTCTCCTCACTAAGTGAGGGACATGTAAAGATATAATGGTATTCGTCACCGATATCTTGAGACTGACATAGATTGCATTTTCTATTTTCTCTAGGTATGTTGCGCCATCTTCCAGATTCTATAGGCAGCTTATGGTTTGTTGTTCGAAATCTAAAAAGAGTGATACAATTTCTATCACATAAAATCTGTAAATATTTTTCAAATTCAAATTTTTCCTTATAAAGTCTATAATTTAGAGCTTTCGGCGACTCTTGAATATCAGATTGCCACTGTTGTGTAAATTGATCTAGGAGTGTTTGTTTTGATGAGCTAAATAACCAGGATATACTTGGAAAATGTTGATTATTCCATACATTTGACTTACCACAATTATCTAATATGGATTTCACATATTTAAGCCACACGCAATTATTATTTAAATTCTTGTGACAGAGTCTATATAAAATGAAAGGTAATTTATTTTCCTTCCCGGTAATAAGTTTTGCCCAATATTTGATAACTCTTAGTTTAATGCAAATTTCAAGCGGGTATCTTCCCAACTCCCCATAAATCATGAAATCTGGCGTCGATTTCTTCGCATTTAACAAAAGTTTACAAAATTTAAGATGCACTCTCTCTATAACGGAATTATTCCCTGTTCCCCACACTTCACAACCATAGAGTAAAATGGGTTGAATAACTTTATCGAACAAACCTAACTGACACTCGAGAGATAAGTTATGTAATCTCCCTTTTCGTAGAATGTCATACATAGCACGAGTAGCCTTTTCTGCATTATGTTTTTTTGCTTTGAGAAAGCTACTGGATTTAGAAAAGAAGACTCCTAAGTATATGAAATCCTTAACTATTTCTATTTCGTGATTATCATAATAAAATTTCATATTATTACGTAACCTGCCCTTCGTGAACACAATAATTTTGCTTTTATCTACATTAACTTTCAGTTTCCAAATATTACAATAGTCGTGCAGTGCATTGAGTTGATTTTGAAGGTCTGTCTCTGATTCAGACAAAATAGCAGTGTCATCTGCATATAATATCAAGAATAGATTTACATAATTATCAAGTTCTGTTTCTATTTCATCTGATACACTTTTAAGACCAGTGATATTTTTACTAAACATGAAATCTTCCAAATCATTTATATATAGCGAAAATAGTGCAGGGGATAAATTTTCTCCTTGTCTAACACCTATATTACATGGGAAAAAATCTGAATATTCTCTACTATTAAAAAAAATACGAGATTTTACATTTCTATACATGTTTACAATAACATTAAACATCTTACCATTAATGGATGTATTTAAGAGTTTTGTCCATAAACCCGGACGCCAAACCGTGTCAAAGGCCTTCGCAAAATCAATAAAGGCACAGTAAAGTTTTTTCTTCTTTTGCCTAAGCAATTCGTTTAATAATTGTAAAGTAAAAATGCTGTCAATAGTTGAGTAACCTTGTCTGAATCCAAACTGATTCTCATTCAATAAAAGATAATTTTCTAAAAAAGCATTTAGCCTTAAATTTAGAATAGATGTGAACAATTTTCCCATACAACTTAAAATGGTAATGGGTCTATAGTTTTTTGGATCTGCCTTTTCTCCCTTATTTTTATAAAATGGTATAATATTACCAACTAACCAGCTTTCTGGTACTATACCAGAATTAAATACAATATTGAATAGTTTGATATAGAGTGGCATAAGAATATGGCATGTATTTTTGATATACTCATTAATTATTAGATCATCGCCACATGCTTTATCATTTTTTAAATTTTTAACACATTTTAAAATCTCATTTTCAGAAATCTCATCATTGATAATTAAGTTTGATTCTTCATTATCGTTTTGCGGATCCGGAGTTTGAATTTCGTCGTCGTCAGCACTATTTAATTCTTTGAAAAATTTAAATAATGAATCAAGTGGAATTTCGGGAGCATTTCTAGTACGATTAGGATTCAATATATTCCAATATTCCTTATTATTACTACTTCTAAGTGCTTTCAGTTTCTTTCTCATTTGACGTCGATGTTCAAGCATTGCTTTGTTCATCTCTGATTTATATTCCTTTTCCTTTGTCTTCAGATCGTTCCTATTTACAGAAGATCTATTAAACTTGTGACGTCTTTTAGCTACACGGAAAGCTTTTCTCTTTTCCCAGCACTCTTTACTAAACCAAGGCTTATTTTCTTTACGACTACCGCGTTTTTCTTTAGAATTTCGAGGATAATATGACCCAAATACATGTTCTGCCGGTTCAAGTAAAATGTTATTAACATCATTTACTAAATCGTTGACGTCATTTTGTGTAAGAGTTACTGTATCAATCTGATCCAAATTCTGAATAATACTATTTACCTTTAATACATCTATGCATTCTTTATATTCCTCTGCTTTATCATTGTCCCATTTCTTAATTTTCTTAACGTTACAATCAACACTTATAGTATCCTCTTTGATAAGATCACAAGTAGGAGTAAAATTCAGAGATAAAGAAATGGGACAATGGACATCGGAGTACAATGATGAGAAATCTAGTACATGTAAAGTATCAACAAATGGCAAAAAATCAACAGAGCAAATACAATAATCTACGACACTTGATTGTCTACAAGTAAAGCTTCCCATTTTGTCACCATTAACTCTCCCATTTAAAATAAATAAATTATTATTTTTACACAACTCCAACAACTGGTTTCCATAATTTGTTTTTATGGGGTCCATACTATTCCTTTTATACAACATATTATAATGAGGCAACACATTAGCATAATTTACTAAATTATCAAAAGGACTATGGCTATCACTTATAATTTCAACAAAATCGCAGTCTTTACTAGTTCTACCATTAAAGTCTCCATTTAGGAGAACAAAATTATGATTTTGAGAAAATTTCAAATATTCTTGTTCTAATTCATTAAATGGATTTTCTGCTCTATACAAAGAATTTTCAGGAGGTATGTAGACATTTCCAATAATAACATCCTCGTTTGTATTAAACAAGGTTTTTGAAATTTTAAACCATGAGACAAGTTTACTTTCAGTTTCTAAAGATTGAATAAAATTATCATATTCAGTTTTGTATCCAAAAGCAATACCTCCAGATTTTACTCTATTAAATGGTTTCCTGTTTTTTAAAACAAAATTATACCCTGGAATGTCTATTCCATCTAAATCATCAGCATGCACCTAGAGTACGTTGAACTGCATCTGAATATCAAAAAAAATAATGTATGTCCCTTTAATATTTCCCGAAACATGGTGTTTCAAGTTTTCGCCAACATATGTGTAAATACATTGAATGCACGTAGATATCGCCGCAAAAAGTCAACTAGAAATCTGTACTGTCGGAATTGACAGTGATCCCCTGTAAGTATTTGGACCATTTACCTATAATAGTCAAAGATATAAACTTTATTCCCACCCAAAAAGTATGCAGTCATTCTATAAAGAAATTCAATCAATAAACCTAATGCAAAATGAAAAAAACCTTAGTTTTGAAATTTGATCTGAGTGGCCCCCCGGTTTAAAAATCGATATTCTAAATCCTTATTGTGCAACTACATATAATGTAGGACAATACTATATATGAGCAAAATGAATAAATTGCAAAATGAAAGAGAAGTTAAGGTCAAAAGCTTAAACTGAAGATTTCAAATTTCGACCCCTGTGGACCCCAACTTTAGAAAATATGTTGTTTGACAATACTGTATAGAAATAAAATGCATAAATTGAAAAACAAAAGACGAGTTTATGTTAGAAGCTTAAATTGATAGTTTTTCAACATTCGACCTCTGTGGGCCAGACGGACGGAGACAATCCCTGTATCCCTTAACTTTCTTAGATTTTATCAAAATTCCATTCCCTAGAATTTAAAAAAAATTGATATATTACTGCTATTGAAATTCTATATTTATTACATGTTTTAGGGGTCACCAGATTCGTTTTATACGTATATTAGATTTATTACTATATGAAAAGTCAAAATAAGCGTAACATCGTCACGACATGGCGATAAAAAATGTAGATTTTTGGTGTTTTTACAGGCAGGGCGTATAGTTGAATGATTTCCAAAACGAAAACGAAGCTGGTAACCCTATATTTATTTAGTATCATTAAAACGAAGAAGGTGACAGCATTAACATATCGTTTTTATACAGATTCTACGGATTGGGTTTTGAGAAATGTGATTATTAATTATTTTCGGCAGTTTTTATATAAAATATACAGTACAAGACCTTCATTTTTGAAATCAATCTTAAAGAAATATAAAAGCTAAATATAATTTTTTTTTCGATATTTAGATGCAGTTTCGAATATTCTAGCTGCACGTACGATTTCATGAAAATCGTAATTTAGCGGATTTTTTTGTACGCCCTACATTAATTTTATCGTTTTCAGATATTTTTACCAAATTTGTATACCCGCATTGCGGGTATATTGTCGTTGTCTCCGTCCGTCCGTCTGTCCATCTGTCTGTCCGTCCGTCAGTCAATCTGTCCAACCGTCACACTTTCTTGTGTCATCAACCCCTCATTCAGTTTTGGGAATAGCATTTTAATTCACAGTAGTGTTGTATATATCCTGTAGATGCACAATAAGGTTTTAAAATTTTTGATTTCGAGCAACGGGACCGAAAACGAGTGAATTATCATAATCAGCTTGTGACATCAACTCCTCATTCATTATTGGTGAAAAGCTTCTTCATTATAGAATGATTGTACATGTGATTTAAATGCTCAATAAGGTTTTAAAATTTTGATTTCTTTCGTGGAGCGAAATTTGGGACAGAAAATGAGCGAATTTTCAAAATATGCTTAAAACAGCAATTTTTGAAGCATTTTTATTCTAGGCTTCTGGTTTCTTTCTAGGTAAATTGTCCATGGTGTAAAGATGGAAAAACAGGTTTCAAAATCTTCATTTTCGCTTAATGGACGAAATCAACAAATTGTCAAAATATGAATGTGACATTAACTCCTTATTGATTATTGATGTAAAGCTTCTACATTCATTATAGAATGATTGTACATATGATGTAGATGCGCAATAAGGTTTTAAAATTTTGATTTCATTCATGGAGCGAAAATTGGGACCGAGAATGAGCGAATTTTCAAAATCTGCTTAAAATATTTATTTCTGAGGCATTTTGTATGCTAGGCTTCTGGTTTCTTCATAGGTAGATTGTCCATGATGGACAGATGTAAAAAAGATGCTCAACACACAATTTTAGACCCATGGCATATAGGAAGTATTATAATTATCAAAATATGGTGTTGTTTTATTCCATTTCAATAAAAAATGTAAATAAATTTTCTGACCTCATCAAATCTGCCAGCCACACCCCCCTCTCCCCTCAAATTCAAATGGTCATCCCCTTATTTGGTTATGTGGGATGGACAGAAATGGTTTTTGCTTGAAAAAAGAAAACAGCGTAATGCAGATGTGGAACTGGGTTCTGCGGAATTCCTTTCGATTTTGTTATTTAATAATTGTTTTAAAACTATTTTCTTATTTAAAAAATAAATATGTATACAGACTAGGGGAATTGAACCTCAAATTCGAATAGATTATACGAGTCCACTAGGGTAGTGTTTTTTAATATTTTTTTATAAATATTTTTATATATTTGTATATATTTTTATATTTACATATTTTAACAATTTATGTTGATCCCAGCTCTATTGAGACACACGAATCAACACTGTTAGTCAACCTTTTATTTTTATTTTTTACTTCAGCAGTTTATCCCTTTAATTTATAATTAAAGATATTGATTCCTGCTCTAATGAGACAGTGTTAGTTTATCACTTTAATTTTTTTTTAAAGATGTTGGTCCCAGCTCTATTGAGACACATGAATCCACATCGTTATTTTATCAGAAAATCTTTAATTTAAGATGTTGATCAACTAAAGAATGTAGGGGATTAACATAAAGATCTTTGATCCTAAAATAAAGTTTGCAAGGTTTATTTCAACTCGGGGTAAGTGTTGTCCTTAACACTAAACTTGCATCAAAGTCATCACTTAAATGAAACAAATGTGGGGGTGCGGGGTATAACTGTCGTCTCCGACAGTACTCTAGTTTGAATTTTTTTTTATATCTGTGAAAATGTTAGATGAACTGTTTTTGAATTTATTCAATATCAGTATAAACTCTGCGTCAACATTATGTCCATAAGTAATTGTTAATTTGTTTTTAAAGTCGAATCCAACAATACTACACCTTCCGGAAACTGCGGGATATTTACAAATGAGCCAATTAACATTGTATAATTTCTGGTTGAAAATTATTCCAAACACAAAAATCGATACCAGTCTAAGTAGTCAAACGCCATCAGTTGGCGGGTGTTAACAGCTCCGGGTAAAAAGACGACATGAATCGGACCCTTAAGTCTTACGACACATATTTGTGGCTTGACAAGGCATTTTTATTATTAAAGGAATGGTTTCATATGCCATCACAAGCATTTTGCATTCATAGTTCAATTTTAATTGGTCCGGATGTGGTTAGCGGGATTGGTTTTTGTAAGTGTTTCTTCTTGTTATTGCTGATCATTTTAATAGTTCTTTGCGCATAATTGCAAAGAGTGTCCATATCATAGAAAATGAATGGGAAATTTCATTCATAGTCACCATCTGTTATGGTCCGTACAACCGTAACTACAACTTTTATGAATGAAATATCTCTAGTGAGAATAAAACTGTTTAAATACCTTGTCCTTTTAAATTGCTGTTTGACCTCAAACAGTGGGTTGTGGTGAGGGCATTGTTAAATTCTGTGACCTCAGATTGTCCCGGTAATCAGAGTTTCCTTATGCAATTACTCTTTGTCATTGTCCATATTTAAGGTGTCCTTGATGTCACACAACGGTCATGGGTTAATTTTACTAATATTTAAAACGGTAAATCTTTTAATAGATTAGTAGGTACTTATCAATTATATATGACATACGATATAAAATCAGTATTTCAGTTTGTTTTTGTGAAATGTAGTAAAAACAACAGAACACAGTTTTCAGGAGCACGGTTTATTTCAAATGAAAAATGGACAAACAAATGACATAAAATTAGTTATATGCTTTTATTTATGTTATGAAATCTAATAAATTCTTTGATACAAATAACAGACAAGAACTTTTCTATATATGTCGGACCCATGTACCAGTTTCTCAAATCTATTTCTCTTAGTGCTTCTAGACTTCAGTGACAAGCAATGAAATGACATCAAAACAGAATCCTAACCAGCTGCGGATAACAAAAGAACTGTGTAGATTTCTCATAGAATTATATTAATTCAAATGTTTCAATACTTTCACATTGAAATCGGGATACATGTATATAACAAACTCCACAGAGCGTTGCAATTCTGTGAACAGAAAAAGAAAATAATGGTACAATTCGCTTAATTTAGAACCTTTAAGGACTGTGTTTCATCATTTAGTAATTAACTGACAACATGGAATATTTATATGAATACCCGTATTCTGTCCAACAATGTCACAAACGATCTCCCTGATGCCTTCCCAGCAATATCACTAATGAGAATATAGAAGTAACATTATTCTTTCTTTCAGAAATGAAAAAAAATTGTCAAGAATATATATAGACCGATCTCCAGTGTAAAAGTAAACTATTGTAAGCTTTCATTTACACATCGTATAAATATTTCAGCTTATAAAAAGTCTATAGAAACCTTTTATACATTCACTGATACATGTATACAATATTTTCTGTTAATAAACCTTCCCTGTATTACTAATCAGGGAATGAAATACACAAAATAGTTATATATTTGGTCTATATCAATTAAATTCATAAAAAAGCCTTCTGCCTTTGTGTTTTCCATTCATAATTTTGTGGACCTTTGAACTGTATAAGGTATTTTATCGTTTTATTTTTCAAGTCTACATGTATTATTTTTTCGTTAAAAACTTACTAGTACTTTTACTGATAAATTCAGATGCACTAAAATGAAGTAATTTGTATTCATGTTAAGTATGGGTTCTTTTTACATTTTCCGTAAAAATATATGCAGAGATGTAATCGATACCGAGCACTGTGTCGAATCTTATTATTTATAGACAATTGGAGAGATGGCAATTAAAATCATGAGAGAATGGCGTTATCTTTAATATGTTAACTTGTATTTGTTCAAAATACTGTACTGTTTTAATATAGATGGATCATACTAACCTCTCACGAACAGTGCCTATTATTCAAAAAGCTTAATGACGAAATATCAGCAAACCTGTCAGAAACTCCGTTTAAAAGTGTGACAGTACCCAGTAATCTAGTTTTACAGATGACTAAACTAGTTCAATTTAATTCTACTATTTAAATCTAAAAGTTTTCTTCCTTTTTTAATTATTTGTAGGAAATCGTACTGTTTTATGTTTTAAATTTAGTTTGTAAACATCATGATATATAAGATGTTATTTTGTGTTGGAGTTTGGATGGAAGTGTGTTGTTCATTGGCTGGTACTTCATCGTTACCCGTTTCTGGCAACCCCGGACTATAGGTTTGCAATCCGTCCGTCAGTCAAACTATGGGTTTCGATAATTTTTTTTCACAAAATTACCAAAATAATAGTTTTCGGACTTTTTTCGCAAACCGTTTTACTAAATGATCTTATTTTTGGTATGTGAGTTTATAACGATCAGCTACAGGTCAAGGTTGACTTTTATGCTGATCGGATAATTATTTGTTATAGTTATTGTCCTTGGAGATAGAAATTATTTTCTACTTATTAGTTTTCAATACTTTTTCGCAAACCGCCTTACCAGTTGATCTTATTTTTAGTATGTAGGCTTATAATGATGAGATACAGATCAAGTTTGAGTTTCAGACTGATCGGTTAATTATATATACTCCTTGCAAACATTTTTAGGAATCACTCTGTACATACGTCTGCATCAGATTCACATTTGGTGTATTTTCTCACATCTCAAGTCCATGAAGCCGGTAGGGGGAATTGTATTGCTTAGAAATACTCGCAGAATGCTTGTTTTAATATATTTTGGCAATAAACAAGAAATTACAAGATATTAAATTTGATGCATACAATTACCATTTCTCTACTGAATTTCCTAGGGTTTGCTTATGATTCAAATGTCCTAAAAACAAATATGAAACCTTTAAGAACAGAAGGACCGTAAATTATGAATAACCTTTTGCGTGTATATATGCATTCTGATTTTGTATGTACATGTAAATTCCACAAAGCATGTCAATATAAGTTCATAATTCGGGTCACATTAAAATATCTCGTCCTGAATATGCGGGGAATGCTGAATTATCACGACTCTATGTACTACAATACAGTTTTAAATTGGGACCAATTTTCAAAATCGGAAAAAAAGATAGAGCGGCTTGA
Organism: Mytilisepta virgata; assembly: GCA_028015205.1. NCBI lineage: Eukaryota > Metazoa > Mollusca > Bivalvia > Mytilida > Mytilidae > Mytilisepta > Mytilisepta virgata. Next base: position 36,663,794 of record CM051517.1, read on the forward strand.
TCAGGCCATTATTTGAGGGCGAATGATTGAATCGACTAATGAAAATGGCCTTTCCATTTCTTATTCATCGATAACAGTTTTGTGATATTTTTACTGTAGTCAGTGATACCGAGCTCGGGGCTGACCTTAATCTAGCCAATCGCAATTGTGAAATATATGTAGCTGACCAAAATCAGCTCATCTCATCAGTATTTTCTTATTATAGGATATATAAAAATGTGTACTTGAGATATAATTGAATTATTTTTTCATATAATATACAAAAATCAACAATCCATTTGATTCTAATTTTATTTGTCCCATTGATTGGTGTTTGTAATCCGATAAAAAATTTCAAATATTTTCAGCAGCAATCTTTTGACTTAAGGCAGCACCAAATTTATTTTTAGTTCTTTGGATTTCGCCGCTCCGAGTTTTGGCCTTTGCAAATACCTAACATGTGGTAAGGAATACGGATTATTTTTCAATTTTTGCAATATTTCAGTTAAAAAAATTGTGCCGCACGTAAATTTGATCTTCGCCTGAAAAAAAATAGTCCTTAAGAAAAAAAATTAAAATTTCGTTCGCTCGCACCTATTTTTGCCATTAAAAATCCAAAGAACGAAAAATAATTTGGTGTGGCCTAATTTTATTATCTATTAGAAAAGCGTAAAGGAAACAACTCTGTATGTGTTAAACAATCGCACACATCACGAAATGGTCAAAATAAAAATGCATGAAAAACACTCAAAATAATTTATATCTAATGTAAATCACTTTCTTATCTGTAAGTTATTTTGTTTTATAATGGCTATTTTTTTTCATATAGAAATCCTATTTCCTGGCGTCTTCCAAAAGGTGTTTAATATAATAAAATGTACATATGCATCTATATGAAATGTTCATATAAACATTTTGTAAACTATCGCTGTTGTTTCTCGCTGTATTCAAAATATTCATAAAGATCATAAAAAAAATACTGTAATTTGTTCATTTGCTGTTGATTGTATGAAGCGAAATTTACCTTCATTCCGAGAAAGCGCATTTAAACGTAATACAATTGAATTTGGGGAAGAGAACATAGTGGTATAACTTCTGATCAAAACCAACCGAATTTCTCTTGAACCTTTATAACATATATAAATATATAAGCGGTTTTAATCCTAACAAATTCTTTTGCATTCGGAAAGATTAAAGGTGAGCACTTCATTATTACGATTAATTAGACGGTAATCAATTTAGTATAAATATAACTAAACCAGTTTCTAATTATGATTATTAATAATATCCACTGAAATGATAACTCCATTTACATGTAATTTTGGAATGAAATAGTTTTAATTTCTTTTTTAATCCTGTATAGCAAACAATATACCAGAAAATTAACGGTCGTGTCTATATTTGTTTTGCGTCAACTCAGATTATGACTTATCCAAATGACAGGAAGGTCGAAAAACAAGAAAATTAGCACTATTAAAATAGTCACTAAAAATGAGAAATAGAAGTGGGGATGTATATGCAACATTTAAAACTGAAATGATAATTTTACACAAAATACCTTTTGATATATAATTTTCAAATATCTAACCGCACTCCACTTATCTCAGTATGCTGCCAATGCATAGGAAAGTAAAGAAGATAAAAAAAATATCAAATTAAAAAAATTGGAATTTTGGCATCCAGTTAATGCCTGAGAATTTCAAAACATATTTCGAACAGCAATGCTCACAATATAATTCATCTGTATAAATACTCATGCAATTGAACTTTTATTAACCCTTTTTATTCTCTATGGATTGAAAACGCTTAAACAGGAAAAACAAATCCATAATAAAAACAGTAGAGCATAGAAAAAATTTCGTCCGTCATATGACCTTTGATAGCCTTGGTCACTTCTGATGCTCCTCCCATTCATGGGTCAGTGATTACGTTTACACACGTCCTGAAAACACCCCCATGGTATATAAATACTATGCTTCTGTTGTTTTGTACCTAAAAATGACAATTTCAAGTTTAATTCATATGCCGAGTATGGAATACGCAATACCACCAAATTGTACATTCATAGCAGAAAATAATGGAACTTCACAAGAATTTTCATCTATGTAAGTTTTAATTCGAACATCATCATAATTTAATTTGTCAAAAATTTCAAATTAAACATGTTCAAAAATGTTCAATTAAAAATGTCAAACAAACCAAAGAGTCTTTTTTTTTTATAAATACCATAATCTTACACGTTTAAAAAATGTACCACACATGAATGGTTTATATAAAATGCCAAAAAGTAAAACCTAACTCAATACTGTGTTAATAGATTTCCCCTTGAGGAGTCTTGTCATAACTCTCAACACCATTGTTAATATTGGTGTAATTTTATGTAACATAAAAAATGTGAGAATCAAAATCGATTTTTATATCATTCAATCTTGCATTGAAAATATTAAGTTTTTCGCAAATCATATTGAATTCCTATAATCTTTTATCTAATAATAATTATATTACATTAACTTATTTTGTATGGGACAAGATAAAAAATAAATAAACAAAACATTGAAAACAAAATAAATAAATTAAACTTTAATTAAGAAAAGTTAATAGAATAAAATAAAAATAAACAGAAATTCCATATCACTGTAATTTTTAACAGAATATAATTTGTGATATTTTATATTACAGATTATTGATACAAATTACAATAGTAAGACTAATTAGAGAGTTAGTTATACCACTTGTAATCCCTTTACTTCTGACTGTCATATGCTGTCATTTATGGGAGATGTATAACGACTGCTCCAGTGATCCAACCTGCAAACTCCCCCTACCTCCAGGCGGATATGGATTTCCACTGTTTGGTGAAACCATAGCATTTTTATTTCAGGTATTGTATACATTTTTGTGTAAATGCTAGAACTATTGAATGTACGAATTTCAGTATTGTCTGTAGAAACAGATTTCATTGTTGTCTGTAGAATGATTTGAATTTTGAAAGATTTTTTGTCTTTTTCTTCCTATTTTGGAAAGAGAACACATGTAGGTCATCATTTAGTTGAATTAGTATTTCCTTTATTTAGGGCAGGAAGTTCTTTGACAAAAAGAGGGATGCCTATGGAAACATTTACAAAACACACATGCTTGGTAAACCAACTATTCGTGTCATAGGAGTTCAGAACGTGAAAAGAATCCTATCAACTGAAAATCACCTTGTAACATCACAATGGCCAAAGAGTATTAAACTTTTGATTGGTGATGGTAGTCTTACAGTTTCTAATGGTAGCATCCACAACGTACGAAAGAAGGCAATTTTCAGGGCATTCACTACCACTGCATTAGAAGGCTACACCAAATATATTCAAACTATAACCAAAAATCACATTGAACATTGGTGTTCAACAGGAAATATTCTCGGCTACAAGGAGTTCAAAAGTCTGACGTTTGAGATTTCCTGTGCAGTATTACTTGGGATAAAGATGGACAAGGCTGAAAAGATGGAATTGATGTCTCATTTTGATATCTATCTGTCAAATCTTTTTAGCATTCCAGTAAGGATACCTGGTCTAGGGTTTTACAAGGTAAAATAACAGATCTTGTTTTTTTTTCAAAATAAAATCCATTTCCATGAAGAAAACTGTACCAAATATAATGACTGATAGTTAATTTTAATTATCTGTCAGTTACTAACTGTATTAATTATCATGACTAAATGTATTGGTCTTAGTTAATATATTATAGACAAATTTTAACATGTAAAGGAAGAAAATTTTCATATATGAAAATTCATATTTTGATTACGATAAATATACCCAATGATGATATCTAAGCAGTGTAACAGGAGTTTGATTCATTTTTTCAGGGAATGAAAGCAAGAGAAATTTTGTTGGACAAAATAGGTGCACGCATTGAAGAGAAGCGACAAAAGGGTCCATGTTCTGGGTTTCAAGATGCTCTTAGTTTGCTGATGGATATATCTGGGCCTGGCAAATTATCATTGTCAGAAATGAAAGATGTTGGTTTAGAATTATTGTTTGCAGGACATGAAACAACAGCTAGTGCGTGTACATCCATAATACTTGAACTGTCTAAAAATCCAAATGTCGTACGCCGCATACAAGAAGAACTTAAAACGTTTCACATGGACAACAGTAACTGCGAAGATTTAGACTTTGAAACGCTTAACAAAATGAAATACCTAAGCAATGTAGTGAAAGAAGCTTTAAGGTCCAAACCACCAGTTGGGGGAGGATATAGAAAGGCTCTACAAACGTTTGAAATGGACGTAAGTATAATTTGTGCGAATAGTTTCAACCATAGAAGAGGTACATGTAGTCAATAGTGATAGACAAAACAGAAAGTAAAAATTCCAAATTTTGAGTAATATTTCGATTTTCGATTCTGTATGATGTATTTGACAAAAATGTTTATCGTTGCAAAAAATGTAGTTTTATGTTGAATATAAAAGCGTAAAATATTACAGAATTCAATATTTATTAATAGGCTTCTTTAATAATAAGTGAATATTTCGGTAGTGTGCATCTTATAAATAATCTTATTTTTGCGTTATTTCTAGGGATACCAGATACCGAAAGGTTGGACAGTCGCCTATACTATTAGAGATACACATGAACTTGGAAATGAATTAGTACCAGATCCGGATTTGTTTGATCCAGACCGCTGGGATTCTTTACAAGGGCGTGATAATGAACATTTTCTAACATTCGGCGGTGGCAAGAAGGGTTGTGCAGGAAGACAGTTTGCTTTGATGATGCTTAAAATATTTACTTTAGAAATTGTAAGATCATGTAACTGGTATATACCTAATGTTTACCCAAAAATGAAATATATACCAGTACCTCATCCTACAGACAATTTACCAATTATATTTTCATCATTATGACAATGGACGATAAAAATTCGACCGGTGTCTCAAAACTGAAATCCTCTTGGTGGCCATAATTATTCCGGGTTGAGTAACAACCATTATTGTATGATATATATTTGTACGACAATCACTTTATGTTTTGTTTATGTGTAAGTTATTGATGTCTTAATATAGACTTTAATTAATAAACATTTCAAAATTAATTGTATTATATAAATGCATTGTTTCCTCGACATCTCGCTTTATTCTATAGAATTTTGAGCCTAGTTTACTAGTTTAGCATACCAAATTCCGTCAAATTTTAGTTTAATAGGAAATGTTTGACTGAAGCCTTATTTCGCAGATTTCTAAAAAACAAGTGGTAAAACATGTACATGTACATGTTGCCAAAATCAATGTTGCATGGGGAAGTTGAAATCTTTTAATAGACCTACAAAATATATGAATATTTACAATCGTTTGTGATAGAATTAAGGATGATTGCTGGTCTAATAGGAAATAAATAGGATTTGAAATAGGTGTTTCAGTTTGAGAGAACATATGAATAGTAAACAACTAAGCAAGAAAAAAATATAGGTTCATGTGCTCATTTCAGAGCTATAAGGCCTTGAAAATTTGCAGGAAATGGGTTTTCTCTGGATTTTTTATTGTCTTTGGATTGACAACTTCAGTCTCTCAAAAATGTATGAAAAAATAAAAAGGATTTCAAAAAAATTTGTCAAGTACCATTTTAAGGTATATATGATTGAATTATAAAAGAAAAAGTGGGGGTTCATGTGCAAAATATTTCATGTTTAAGAAATGGATAAAACTCAAGGATTCCGAAAATCTGACAAAAAGACCAAAACATGACCAGCGAGCATCCTTAATATAAAACAGGTCACTTGTAAAATAAAATGTGCATTATTTTTAGGATTTAAGACAAAAACAGTTTTAAAGATCTTATTAAGTACACAGATTAGTACATTAAATTGTGATAATTATGTTCTTGAAAAGATGTTACTAAGTTGGAAGAGGCAAAGGGTGCGCTATAAATATATAACAAACAAAAACAAAAAACAAAAAAAATCTGCAAAAGCAATCTAAATATAGATCTATGCACGAGGGAGAATATTCATTAGTTTCCACAACAGACCCTCAGACAAAAAATAGAAAAGAGCACAAAAAACTAACAACGAAACAACAGAGAGTTTAAAATACAGCCTGACTTGGTACAGAAAATGAGAAGTGGCGAGGTTAAACCGGTTTTATGGGTATAAAAATCTCTCCCTTATCCATCTTGATCCTTTGATGTTTAAAACACACCAAAAAGGCCAATACGCTAGCTAGAAATGTTAAAATTGGTATGACAATACATAATTTAGTTAGCAGGGTTAAACTGTGCTCCTTTTAACAGTAAAACTACGTAAGGTTGTCATAGCTACTGGTAGCTCTGTTAAATGAAATATTCAAAAATAATAACACTCCCAGAAAGGGTTTAATTGAATCTCGTCAGGGAGTGCATACAAATCGACAGTATTCGTGACAGGCCAGTTTATATTTTAAATCTTTACGTCATTTGGATGAAGAGCAATTCTTACAGCCCTTCTCATTTTCACACCAGCATCGGAAAATTGGCAACTGATCTGGTGTAACCCTCGAGCAGCAACAGTCTAAACAATGACTCAAAGTTACGTTGTAGAGGGGAGATTTAAATACCAAAACTAACGAAAACGGTTAAAACCTTTGGACAAAACAATTTTTAAGTATTAATCTCACAATCAGTATATAAATACGGCAGTGAGCTTGTGATTTATTCGGTGACTCAATTCACCAGCTCAGTGGCAGAGATATCATAATGAATGGTAAAAATTCAGTACACACTGTACTAAATACTTACAATTCAAAGGAGTAGGCGACTACCACAGAAAGATATAAGTATATAGATTATGAAGAGGATTTGTTTTAATAAGAACATATTCATTTTTGTTCAGTAGATATATAGATTTAACTTCCTCTGTAGGTTGTTTTTTCAAATAAACTGAGAATAAAATATTCATGAAATGAAAGGAAAAATTACTTTACCTTTATTAATGCATATATACTAAATATTGTGTTGGAAGGCATTGTGTAGTAAGTGCCTCCAAAATACAAGATCTGACAAAGGAGTAGGGCCGCTTTTGTCTGTATTTGTTTCACTCATAACCATTAATTTTTAATCTTAAATATTTACCTATATTTTATTGTAAACGATTGTATGCACTGCAGTTTTATGTTAGCAAACAAAAATGTAATTCTTAATCATTAAAAAGTTTATGTTTTCTATCCGCAAAGGTCGTGTATATAGGCGATTTAGGTCAATTTGTATCTTTTTGGAATATTGCCAAGAAAGACATTCAGAACCAGAACCATTCTAATGTCCAATGAAAGGAGATACATTAACTCAGCCCAAAATTCGTTCTCAGTGTCCTTCACGTTGAAAAACTGTCTGAAATTGTCTACAAAAGCCATATTTAGGTGTGTAGAAAATATTTGACTAACTTACTTGTTACTTATTATTATCAAATCTGTGAAGACCACATACCAGACTGTCTCCAGAGTTTTTGAAAGGTTTTAGGCGACTATTTAAAATGGCCCTAGAAGTGAAATAAATGCAGGGGAAATGGCTCTACTTTTTGCTACTACAGACAAAAACCTTTGGTTTTTTCCCTAGAATTTTCGACCTTAATTACATGCCAAAAAAAAAAAACAAAAAAAAACAAACAAACAGGAAAACTAGTTCCAATGGTCAATTTCTTTATTATATGGTCCTTTCCACGAAAAATTATATTTTGAGTTGAGTTATTACATGTAAATCCAAATGAAAGAACAAAAGAAGTATTTTTTTTTCAAATACAGAAATTAGTTAATTGATAATTAATTAAATTTGAATGCAAGTAAACAAATAAACAAATTAAAGTGTATTTGGAATAAACCTTTTGACTGAATTGTCATCAGTTTTATTAGTTTAGTCTTTTTAAATATTTTGTATACACTTGTAAAATAACAATCCAAAGATACTAATAACTTGTAAGGGAAAGGTCAGTCATCGAACAAGAAGTCTGAATATTATCAAATAATTGTCTAAAACACTGTTAATTTATTATGTACTTTCCATAATACCAACGTAACGTGTTGTAACCGTCTAACACCTTAGGGTGACATTTACCACGCATTCGCTTATCTTTTATACGTCATCTAACAACAGACGTCTATGTATGACGTAAAGCAATACTTATATTACGAATATATCATCATTCCAAAACGGTTTAATTTCTAAACCAAGATACAATATTATATAAGTTTAAAACATTCAAAATCTATCAGAACGAGTATTATTTACGTAATGAGATTAGTTTTACAAAGAACAATTCAGAGTGAATTGTAAAAATTACAATCAATTGATGGATGGGGTAGAGTAAAATTTTTGCATCTCTGTTTTGTTTATTTACAGACATTAAAGCAAAAACTGTTTTGTCATAGATTAAAAAACTGTTCTTAAATATCAATAGGTAGAACACACTCCTCTTTTAAAATTGTTTGGACTCGATCCATATATATAGAAATGTCACATACGGAAATGTTTCGGTTCAGCACAGCAAATGGTTCCATTCTTTCTCTAATTTATTATGTATTTATTATGGTTCCATTCTTTCTCTAACATGAATATAAATCAAACAAAAAATTTGTTCGAAATATAGAGTTACATGTACAAATAAATCATCATTTTTCTATGATTATTACACTTCCATGTGATATATATGTATATACACATATTTATATATATATTACATTGTATATTAAAAAGGAAAAGAAAAACAAAAGACAATAACATAGTAAAATATCGACAGAGCGAGACCATATTATTAGTTGTGGTTTTCACGGTTTTAGATCGTAAATGCGTTTCAGGTTCAATAAAGTTCAATAAGGAAACATTGTCAAAGGTCAGTTTTTGTCCTCAGGCCCGCTCTTACAAACTTTGACCTTCGTCATCAGGTGAACCATCTGCTGTATTCCGCAGAAATGACAAACATATTGCCTAACAGTTTAAGCCGCCATTTTTGGGTTCTTCCCTGTGTACTGGAGATGACCCTTTTGTTACGTAGTGGACTAGAGGTGACCCTTATTATGCAGGAGTTGAATAGTTGCTATAACAATAAGATGAATAAAGACATCGAACCTCACCCATCCATATACGATACCAATTAGAGAACAATGCATACAGTTTAAAGAAAGTTGAATCAGATATTTCAATCCATACAGAAAAGTTTAGTAACTGTATAAGATGAACCCAAAGAAACCTTTAGAGGAAGTAATCGACACATTATTGCTTTAATGATCGCGTCAACTCCTTGGTAAATTAATCACTTTGATTATTTTCTTATTTAGAAATGTCCTTTCAGTGTTTGAAGTACATCCTTTGTAACTTTATTTTCACAGATGATATACCAATGTGTATTATTCATTTTTTAAATAATAATACATAAAGACACATAGAGTAATAAATGATTACAGGTCAGTATAAAACAATTTTTCCAAAATATTTCATCAATGGTAACGCCCGAAAATTAATTCAAAGAAGCAGACTTAAGACAATAAATTAAATGTGTTGAATATCCATAATCTTATAATTAACATTATATTAAAAAAAAACGTTTCAAAAAACGTGTTTTAATATCATTTAACTGTTAATCCCTGAAAAGACTGTAAAATTAAATTTATTAGTCTCGAAAAGACTTAGAATGTCAACATATTACTCATGCTCTGGACTTAGTACATGCATTTTCAATGGACAGAAACAAGGTTAAAAAATGTTGATGTACATTTTTTGAAGGGGCGTGGTGGTTTCTAAAAAGCGTGCTCTTTGTAAACTTGTGAAAAATGTTGAAATTTATCGATGATCTCTTAACAAGGTTACACCAAAACGAGACCATTCTTGCTTTGATTTGTACTTCCAATGGATATCTTCCGAGTTCACCATAACCAATAAAGTATGGAGTACTGATTCTCATAACAATACCCTTTTACAGAATTTCAGATGAATTTCCTCTATGATCTTTACACTCTCATATCCCCAACATTTCAGAACCATACAGTAATATCGGTTCAATCATAGAATCAAAAAGTTAAAATTGTATAAATCCACTGGGATGTGCTCGTTTCGGATACATTTATATACAAAAATAAAGATTTTTGAACTTGGTCAATAATTTTTTTTTGGCATCACCAAATGAACCAAACGTATATTTAAAAGTCACACCTAGATATGGAAATGTATCAACAACCCCTAAAACTTCATTTTGTAAAATAAACTCTTTGTTGCCATTATTTCCTTTCTACAAAATAGCATTACTGAGTTGCATTTTTCTTACTAAATATTATTATTCCTGCATTTCCAAATTGAATTCTTAAATTTTCAAAATTACAGATGTTTTCGGCCAATCATATTTCATTTATTGAAGGGCCATATTTTATATTGAATGTAGGTTACTTAATTATTCAACCAAAAAGTGTATCACCAGTTGTACCTTTCAAAATTCACTCAAACCAAATTAAAACTGTAGTTTTATTAAAAAGAAACCAGAAATTAAAAATTACAATCCAAAGATACTAATATTAGATATAGTAAATTTATACTATGCTGTATACGACGCATTTCAAGGAGTTACCTCTCATCAGCAGCATTAAAACCGAAACATTTGGAAGACCAAAACCAAACTTATATTAAACAAGAAGTACTCAACCAAAAATACCGAAATAGGAAGCCAAATTTCAGCTAAGGAGATCTACCATGTGCAATACAAGGAATGAACCCTTAGTATTTCTATTTTTTCTGAATTTTGCTAAATACTGGTAATTTCTGTAACAAATCAATGAATAATCATGTCAGACAAGTCTGACGACTGGGTTGGCGAATACTCACTCCCTCCCTGAACGTCTAACGTTTTTATATCTTTAGTGTAAAAGTCATCTAAATTCCAAATCAATCTTTTAAAATTCCTGGACGAGCTTTTGGTTGTATTTAAACTGGAAAGGTATCTAGCAACCGTAAATTATAATATAATATTCAACAGCAATTCTTGGAAATGGAAATACAACTACAAAGTGTATTGCAATTCCAAGTTTGGTAAATTTACTGGAAGACTCTTTGATCTGCAAATTGGGCAAATAAACTACCAACCAAACAAATATACAGTATATGAATAATTCAAACATTTTACTGATCGGAATATGATATTTCACAACTCTGTAAAAAAAAAGAAAAAAATGTGACTTATTTTGATACTGATTTAATAAAACACAAATGCAGTACATATAACATAATGTTATTTTAATAAACTACAAAATACATATGTTATGAAACTGGGGCCTTATTTTCGAAGGTATCTTAGGACTAAGACATATCTTAGGACCATTCTAAGACATAGCTTAGTCCTAAGTGCTATTTTCGATTGTGTCTCAAGATAGGATTTTTCTTAAAATTATCCTAAATTTAGGATGTCAATTTAGTTGACTTAAGATGATCTTAGGAATATCTTAAGTTAAGAATAAACGTATGATATCCTAATTTGTAAACAAATATACACTTATGTTTCTCAAATTCATCTAGAAGAATTTGGAGTTCAAATTTAGTAAAATTTGAGTTCCTTTTCCTGCTCATATTTACGTTACAACGTGATATAGATTCGGAATACACACTGTATGTGTATCCTTATGGGTAGTTATTTGCACGCGCTTAAACTTTGAACTCTTTATTTTGACACTTTCAATTTTACTCACCTTCGTATTCAATTGAAAAATAAATACACATATAATGAAAATAACTTACGAAATTGCATGATTTAATTTCTGCAAATGACAATTTTTGCAACATTTATATTAACTGTTAAATTTTAAATAAAATTATTTATTTAAAATCATTTTATTTCACTTTTAATTATTATTTACCTGTCTATATTGCACGCATTTAACTTCTGCATATGGCCATTTTGACACATTATGTGGTAATATTTATAGTTTTATTTTAAATAAAATAATTTTAATTTAAATCATTTGATTTTATTTGTTTCTTATTATTTATTAATGTAGCGCCGCGTAATGTGTATTTTACTAAACTTAGGATATAGTTAGGACATCTTAGCTAAGATTTTCCTAAGAGAGCTTCGATACGACATCTCAGACGTGTCATAAGATAGTCCTAAGATCATCCTAAGCTTATCCTAAGATATATCTTAGGACAATTCTTAGGATAGCTTCCAAAATAAGGCCCCTGGATTTTAAAATCATATGATTAGAAGTTGCCTACAAACCGGACAAGTAGGTTGTCTTCGTAAACAGAGATCCAAACAATCTGAGTGAAAAAGGTGCTTACACTTCGTTATATTTGCAGAAGTCATTTTGCATAAGCACACTGGGCATGGATCTGAATGATTTAGAAGCTTGTCACTGGAAACAGTCTGTATGTTAACTGACAGTCGTCTTTTTCTGCGTACCATTGAACAAAGTCTAATTCCAGATCCATAATAAAACCGAGAGGTTACCATAACGCTTGTTATGTTCATTATGACATTAAGAAATGAGTTGTTCAAAGCTATGTACAAAACGGTAAACGAAAACAATGCAACTCTGAGGCATTGTGCTCGAAAACTCAAATTCAAAAATGTTATGTATCTTTTTAGTGGTAACACTATTATTTCTGACAAAGAACAACTACTTATCAAAACCACCACTAAACTCGCAACTGAATAACTGAATGAAAATGTGTAGACTGAAGTGAGAAAAAGCCAGCAGGAAAGCACTGTGATCAAAGGGAGCATACTCTCATCTCTTTCGGTACTGTATTCAGGAAATTCAAAATATGCTTTAAGTTTCAACATCACAAATGATAATGATAAAACGGCACCTAACCACACAAAGAAACTATTGTATCCATTGTGTGGAGAGATCAACAATACTGTTCCGAAGATTTGTAGAGAATTGATATCATCTTCAAGAAAACATTTTTGGTCTTCATACGGAATCACACCAATGTCGTCCACATTTTGGAGAAATAGTGTCATGTTAGAAAAATATGAATACACAGAAATAACTAAATAAGACACAAGTTCTTGGAAAGAAATTTGGGTAATTTTCAATAAAATAAATGTTATAATAATGGCCAAGTAGAAGGAGTTCAGTAGTAATCTGTATGTTATCCTCAAGTCGAGAGCTTCATACAAGAGCATACTCCATACAACAATATTATAAACTGAAAATATAAAATTGAAAAAAAAATATATACACGATAAAAATTTGGTTAAAAAAGAACTAATGTGGGGTAAATACCACAACATAACATCACATCTCCGAAGTGAATTAACAGCTAAATAAAGTCAACTTTAGGCCTATAACTTTAACCTCATTGAAACGGAAATCCCAAGGGCTTTTATGTGGTTTGGTTCAGCGATGGCATATTGTTTTTGGATTCTGATGAACGTTTGTGCAAAAAGTCTCACATTTCCTAATATGGAATTAAAAAAATATTTTTGTCAATTTTTCCAGTACGAAGCTAGTGTACAAGTTCTATTTATTTGTTAGTTTGTTTTGAGGTGTGACGTATCCCCTAAATACAAAGAATGTTCATCGCGACATATTTGTACTGCCCATGGTCATTTTGATCACGCTTGGTTGCATGGTATGTCGGTATGACCTGTAATTAAGTAGAACTTATCTTTAGCAGAATCATGCTTCTACCGATTTTAGAATAAGAAGCAGTTGACTTAATAATACTGCAGAAGAATTCGATGACCTGATACGTTATCTCTGTTTTATCTTTTATTTGAATGAAATATTAACTACTTGCTGTTCATAGCCCCATAATATCTGAACAAAGCTATTTTCATTGTTTTGTATATGTTTGCATGATGCATTAAAATTTAAATCATATATCAAACATTCTGTCCTTATCTTGTGATGATATAAAAATGTGCAAGAAATAAATTCATAGATAAAAACTGATATATTTACCTTTTTTAGACCAATGCGTCATCATTACAAAATTGGCTATCATGAAATCACGTGACTGGTCATCATTAAATGTTTGTCCAGCGAAGTGTTATACATTTTTAGGACTTCAAAAGTTTGTCGACTTCGGTCCCGTTCTTTGCTCCATGAATTTGCTCCTCATCGAGCAACAAAAATAAAGAAGCGTTAGAAAAATCTTAAGACAAAGGTTACCTTTTCAAACTCTAACTTTTTTTTTTTATCCTGCAATGATTTTTAATCATTGTGTAAATTGACAATTTCAATCGAGCAAAAATGAAAAAAAAACCCTTAATGAATGAATAAAATAAATACATAAATATATAGATTGAAAAGAATACGCAATGTTATACCAGTTTATTAGCCAGTATATATTTATATTTTATTGTTCAAGTATTATTTCAAAGTCCTCCACAAAAAGCTTCATTTTAGTCACTGATATTTTGTGATAAAGGTTTCACCCGTTAAATATTTTATGCGTTCTATGAGTTCTTCATGTCCATTTGTCTACTTGTTTATGTACCAATCATATAGCTGCAGTGTGATCAATTTGGTACATTGTATAGTAAAGTTATACAGTAGCCTTTCTACATAAAAAAATGAAACTTTATTAATAAGTACATGAAAACATTTTTCTTATTGTTTCCAGTGTAAATATTCATAATTATTCTAAAAAACTTAAATCATCGTTACTAAAATCTTGAAAAATGGTTAAAAAATATTGCCAAGTTCTTTGTATATATGTAAGTTTGAAGTTGCTAAAAAGACTCACTAGACTGAAATTTCCTTAGGCTCCTAGATATACTGTTACCTTATTAAAGTCAGATTTGTTCTTGAGTTGTCGCCTTGTCCATAAAAAGATCAAATATGCACGAAAAATCACAAAACTTCGATGTGCTCAATATATTTTGTTAAAATTTGAAACATACTTAGTTAAGATAAATATCTTTTAATGGTCAACTGCTAATCAATGCTAATTAAATAGTACTTCAGTCTAAGCGGAGTAACTCTGTACCGATAGAAACGATCTTTGACTTAATTGCAACAATATAAAAGGGAGATAACGCTAAAGATTCATATTTTGAAAATTAATGTATTAAAACCTTCAGGTAATAAAAAAGATTTGTTAAATAAAAAGTTTGAAAAGTTTAGATGAAATGTCTTAATATTTTTTCCTTTTTACTTATGAGCTTTTGTGAATATAGGGCTCGTTATAATCATCGCAATTAATTCGAGATTAAAAATGAAAGAGCTAAGTTCTATTTGTAAGTTACATATTTAAAGCATTACTTTTTCATAATTAATTTACCTTTCATTACCAAATCCAGCTATGATAAACCGTTTGTCGTCCAGCAAAGGAGCCTTGCAATCCACTTACATGTAAAACACGAATACAACGTATGCAAAATGAAGAAACATGCGATTACAGAAATATATATATATTTGATTAATACTCTTGAAAAATATTTTTTTAAGTATTAAGGCAAACCGAATCTAGATGGAGGCAGTCGGAAACGACAGCTATTCCCGCACACTCCACATAACAAATACGCTCCATTTATACAATCATATGTTTGAATATGTATCCAAGTTTTTGAAAATCAAAATTTTAAAACCTTACTGTGCATCTGGATACAGTGTATGTCAATACTGCATAGAAATAAAATGCATAAATTTAAAAATTAAAGAAGAGTTTAGGTCACAAGACTTAATGAAAAATTTCAAAGTTCGACCGTTTTGGAAATGAGCATTTACATACAGTGTATGACAATACTGTATAGAAATAGAATGCATAAAGTGAAAATTGAAAGAGGGATTCGGGTTATAAGCCTATATTCACAATTTTCGAAATTATACCCCTGTTGCCCACGGTGTCTTCTGGCTATTCCTACATTTTGTATTTTACTATTCTGGCTTTTCCTACATGGGAGATTATAGGAAGAACAATAGATGTTGTTATTGCAAAATATGGTGTTTTAGTCATTTGTGTCTAATTATGTCACAGGTAAATTTACCTGTGGAAATTAAATAAAAATATTTATTTATATGAAATTTATGTTAAAAAAATGGGTTTTTTTTTTGTTATAATTAAGTGTTTCTAATATGAAATTTCTTGAAAATAAAAATTATTTAAAAGAAAAGGTAGTAAAAGCATTTAGTAGTCTAGAAAATAAAATTATTTAAAAGAAAAATTAGTAAAAGCATTTAAAAGCTATTTTAAAGAAAAGGTAGTTTAAGCATTTAATAGTAACCAACACTTTCAACTTTAGCTTCAAACATTCAGCAACTTGTTCGGAGAGCTGCAGTTCTATCACTTTTACCACCCGATACAGTCGAAGATGTTTGTTTTAACGCACTGGAGGACATCGATGCTGCAGATACTTATACACCAACTCTTAACTTCACAGACTATGTAACAAGCTACTGGATAGAAAACAAACAAAGCCTAAGGAATCACAACGCAACAGGTCCTAGAACAACAAATCATTTAGAAGGTTGACATAGTAAATTGAAGAAGTTAGTCAAGGCATCTCACCCAAACATCTTCAGCATGATTAAGTTTTTGAGACAAGAAGAAGCCTTCCATGCTCTCTCACTTATCCAATACAGAGCCGGTGGGAAACGTGTTCGAAGAAAGAGAAAATACAAGGAAATAGATGACAGACTTCAAACACTGAAAACAAGGTTACAGAATGATAAACTTACACCAGTCCAGTATGGATATGCTGCTTCTCATCTCCTGCACATTGATTAAGACTTTTTATTCTCTTATGTGTTCAATTTAGTGCAATGTATTACTGTGTTAATGCTCTGTTTTAAGGTCAATTTAGTGTACTTTTCGGTGCTTTGTTTCTATGAATATGTAGTGTAACTCAAAATTTAGTGCTTTTTTTTTTAAAGAATTCATAAAATTTTACTATTTTACCTATAAAATTCAAAATGTAGGAATAGCCAGAATAAACCCTTTCTTTAAGTGTGTGACAATACTGGTTAGAAAATATATGAAATTATCTTCAAGTTTAAATAGATTTAAGGTTCCGACTGCATGTATTTTAGATTATTTCTATTTTACATAAATCACAGTTAATGTCCTTTTTTTATACTCTGAATTTATACAGTTGTTATTTGTTGTAATCTAAGCTGAAACCGTAAAAGAGTATTTTATTTGTATTGTGACTTTTTCTGTCTTCAGTGTAATTTGGACTACGGGTGTTTTTAGCTTAAAGCTTAATTTCCCTTATTATGCTAGTTTTAATAATTTCAACCTCACAAATATGTTTGTTAAAACCAGAGTAATGATTCAAAAGTTAATTTTTTTTCTGTCATCGAGATAATTTGCAGTTTTGAATAGCCATTTCAATCGATACTCTAATAACGAATGTAGGTCTAATCCAACTTCCCAGTGATCTTAATTTCAGATTTTTTGTAACTTTAGATTTTAAGTTTTGGGGTTAATTTTTGACTGGCAATCCTAGTACAATCAATCAGACCCTTACAGTGTTTCCAAAAGCCTTCTTTCAAAGACTTCATATCATGAACGAGTACCCGTCTTTACTCCTTTTTTGGTATACACTTGGTGTTCCAATTTTTTTTAATATTGTATTTTTTGTGTTTTTTATTTATGTTCTCGACCTTTTTTCTTTCTTGATTGCGTCTCTTAGATTGTTCTGTGTACTTTTGTTCATTGTGTACATTAGGTAGATGGGGCCAGCAATCAAATATTGAATAAAGAACACAAAAACACTCTACAACCCAAGGCCCTGTTTAGCGGGTGCTGTTGATACACATGTTGCCTAGACCGCTATATATGCTGTCTATTCATATTCGTTTTTTTGAGACAGTCACAAAATAATTGTTTTATTTCATTTCATACACATTTTCTTTACCTGCTTTATAGTTTCAACTCCTATAGGAAGACTATTATTTGGCTCCCCGTCTCCTATAATTGGTCAGTAGAATTAAAAATATTTCCTATTGGCCCTTAGGATTTTTAATGACAGTTATCACTTTGCTTAATATCTATAGTAAAAAACAGCTGATGTCTGTATTGGATCGAATGGAGATACGTCACAGCAGTATTCACATGATTAGTGTGGAAATATCGGAAAGTTCCGAAAACATTCAAACAAACAAACTAGCATCACATTTTACCTTTTGTCATACTTTAAAGTTCTAAAGGAACTGGAAAGAGAGAAAGGCATTTATACCAACTCATCAGTATTAGATCTGAGTGTAAAAGTTTGCATGCATACCGAATACACGTCTATTACATAAATAGTAACCTTTATCGTTTGAAGCTTAAAGATGAATTTACATGAATGTATGTGTCAACATCAGTCATGTGATATATTTGTAGTCTTCAAAGATAAAAATAAAACAACAAATGTTCTCAATTAAGGTCTTTTAACCAAGTAAACCAACACGAAAGAAAAGTTACCAGTCCGTATAATTATTGATACAAGTTTATTGCTTTGAAGAAATTAAACTCGATGTTCTGTCTACTTGATTTTCTGTATTGTATACAAAAAATTAGATGAAATTCGATTTTATGGCCATCGGGAAAAGGTTTTACAAACAGATAAATGAAGCTTGATTTACAAATGCTATAACGAATTTTAGTGCTAAAACTGAAATCAGAATTCGTTTGATTGATATGTCCAGCTTCCATATTACTTCATAGCAATCTATTTCATAGCTCCCCATGGGATGTTTGCTTCTGTCAGTGATGTGTCTAACTAGCCTTTTATGGTTACCATAATAACGCAAAATAATCTATTATGAGAAGTTTCCAATGACAAGTTAATTCTTTAGTTGTGCGAAACTAACCATTATATGACCTGTGATCGCACATCTCACCCAATAGAATAAGAGCCAATGTAAATGGACACGAAGAAACCAGACCATAGAATCGAAATTGATGTTTTGAATATTAATTTCCCACAGGTAAACAAGTCATATTAGTAGCAGTTACTTTATTAGACAGCATCTTTACGATATATTCACATGTTTTCTGGTAATAAACAAGGTTTATTAAATGTCAGCATTAGTTGTAATGAGCAAAGACAGTATAGAGAGTGTTATTTTATTCAAGAACATCAGATAATTGACTGCTTTCACTGGAACTTCAGAAATGGTTAGATCTCACATCAACAGTCAAATGCAAAAGTAAAAGTACTGAAAATGTACTTTATTAAATGGAGTTTGTGGTTTTGAGTATGATGACTTCATTGGTCTTTATAAACCGAAAAACCTTTTTAAGTTTTCATTTATGAAATTTCAGATAAATTCCCAGGAGTATCTCCTTTACGTTTCCATAGATATAATCTTAGGTTTAACATTTTATTGTCATTTCGGATGTGAATCTGTTCTACAACATTTATGATTATTATATCGGCTTCCCACATTTTTGACATTTAGCAATGCAGATAAAACATAATTTGTTGAATATCCCATATACATGTACATTACTCTTTAAGTTTTAGGCCATATAAACATTTATTATTATTTCGTACTTTTACATTTATATACAAAGAATGTGTTTCAAACTTGTCCGTATATTGTCATATTGCACAGTGATAAGTGATAATGCACGGTGAAATATTTTAGAACCGGTGATTTCCAATTAAGAGTAAATTGTAATAAAACTATAAAAAAATAAATTATAGCACTTCACTGTCGTCCAATTCCATGTTTTATAGACCACTTAAAGCAATATTGCCCGCGGCCATTGGCCTTGGAAGCCGGAGTACCCGGAGAGAACCACCGACCTTCGGTAGGAAAATTGGCTATCCTTGTCAATTAAGATCGGAGTCGAACACACCCAGCCACATGTGAAATTCGAACTCACAACCTCATCGTTGACAGGCTAGTGATCATTAGTAGTCATGACGAACTACATAGACCACTATGCCACCGAGGCCCATAAAACAGTTTCAGATACATGTATAGTTAAGGTGCGATTTCACTAATTATTTAAGTTTTCGGATAAATGGCCCAGAATTATATTCTTAAATGTGGTAAAGTTGGACAGCATGGTGATCATATAACGAATATATTACCTACAGATAAGGATTATCAAGTGAAAAAGGAAAGGTTTTAGAATAAAAAAGTACTTTGAAACTACAAGTAGGGATGTTTACATGTAGTACCATGTACGGTTGACTTTGTGATATCAATATATGTAACATGAACTGGTAAGTTAAATATTGAGAAAATGAGCTGTAAAAGTTTCTTTGTTTTTCTTAAATGAATTTTTAGGTATAATCTGAAAACAAATGCGGCTCATAACCTGAATTTTCAGTCAAAAATTGGTAAACTTGCCTATTTTCTTACCATTTTTCAAAATAAGATTGAAATGTTGCTATGTTCACTCTGTTTCTATGGACAATTTTCATTTATTTTTTTTATTTTGATTTGTTTATTTGTTTAGTTGGAGTTTAACGCCGTTTTCAGCACATTTGCTATTTCGCGGCGGCCAGTTTTTATTGATGGAGGAAGCCAGAGTACCCGGAGAGAACCACCGACCTTCGGTAGGAAAATTTTGAAGCGCTGAATATATTTTGCCATTTCTGAATATACATCTATATACAAGTATATGAATATTATTAACTCTAAAACTGCCCCATCATTAAGAACAGGCCACTTAAAAAGAAAAACATCACGTATGCACCTGAATTTAGAGTCCATCCTAAAAGTTTAAGATTTCATACAATATCAGAATAACGAGGCAACGACGTCCATGACATCAAATTCGGGAAAACAGTAACATATAGATCAAATGCTATAAAAGATGTACTAAAAATCATGCAAAAACAACAAAAAATCTCATTATAAATCAAAGGGGACCAGAACAAAGGCTGCGCAAATACATAACTCATATAATATAAACTGTAAGTGGCATCTAGGGTAAACCTGTACAGCTAGTCGTCACATTGCTAGTTGACGTGTCAAGCCCGATCAAATGGCCCATTCCTGCAAGACTTTTAAATCAACTAAAGATATCTAGTATCATTCCGTGAAACAGAGTATACATACCCCGATCTAATTTCGAAAGTCATCATACATATCACTTCAGAGAAAGGGGAGGTTAAAATAATTTTGTAATAGACTTTCAAATTTCGTCACTCCTTGTCATTTATGTACAAGTCTAGGTAGAAATATAGAGGACTTTAAGGGTCAACATAGAAAGGAAAATAAGTATTATTATATTTTAAATTGTTTGATTGGATAATCTCGAGCACTGCGGACGAGTTGTCAGTCAACGAAATGGCCATACAATGCATCAAATTTGTTTCGGTATTTTGTAATACGTTTTATTACTACTGGGTCTATGCAACTAATGGTGGACTCTTAGTCCCCGAGGGCATTATCAGCCCAGTAGCCAGAACTTTTGTCCTAGCATGATTCATTACTCAAATGCCTTTAAATTTTCCGTTAAAAATTTGAAAAAAATTACCAGAAATTTCTAAGGCTCTTCCTTTTGATACAGAGGTAAACATAGCTGAGTTTGGATACCTGTTTGTTTTAACTGTTTTGATGATTGTGCTTATTAATTCATCATTATATCTGGATCTTTAACCGGTTTTCCAATATTTTGATCGCCAGCACTGCTGATGAGTTGTCAGTCAACGAAATGGCCATACAGTGCATCAAATTTATTTCGGTATTTTGTGATACTTTTTATTATATGAAATACGTTTTGCATTTTATTTTTATTAATTATACATGTATGTTCAAATGATTAAAAACTCCAAAGCCATAAGATGAAGGACCAAAATCTACAGATATGACAAAATATTTGTTTTTTTTTGTATTTTATATATGTATGGAAGAGGAACCTTGAAAAATTATAGTATGTTATTTGTTGAACATGATGGTGCCAATTTTGATGCACAAGATGCGCACATTTGTCTATTTCAGACTCATCAGTCGTGTTCAAGGCCTAGAAAACAATAACTTAAATAGTTAAAGAGCTAATTCAAATGCGAAAAAATGTAAAGCCAAAACCATCTAAAGACAGACTTATGGACTCGGAGATCTTCCATAGTTTTAACAAAATTTAATATTTCTATAACAGTAAATTTAAAGTATCAATTTCACGCTAGTCGAAATACTAGCAACTGCTTTTTTTGAGATGGAACCTTTTGGGGAACTGAGTCCACCAGCAGAGGTATCAGGTCCGAGTGGTAATAAATATTCCATGATACACATTTTGATGCACAAGATGTGCCATTTTCGCCAAGACTCACCTAATACATTTTTCCTGGTAAAACATATTGTCAAATAATTAAGCAAAAATATCAGCAAACGAATATCAAAGGGAGAAATCCAAAGACCAACATTTAAAAACAAACCTTTTAGACAGATTTTTTAATCAGATAACCTTAAAAACGTTTCTAATTATGGATATTTCATCATCAACATGTTGAACTTTATTTAAGCCTTTTATTATGCCTCCCTTCTGGAATAAACAAAATTTTACAATCAGACAGTCTGCAAATGTCAACAGTTTCGGTCATTGATTTGTTAATTTTTAGTGCAAATATATGTAACAAAAAAGGTTATCAGGTAAAAACTGATAGTTAAAATCAGTTCACTTGGTACATAAACTGTATATATTTATATATGCATTTTTTTGTTAAAAAAAATAAGCAACATGCAGACTTCATTATAGAAAATAAATAGACTCATCGAGCAGAAGAGTTCTCGTAACATATTGCTGAGAATATGCAGTACTAGTATTTAATTATGTAACAGCTAATGTCAGAAATTTATTTTGGAAAAAAAATCGATAATAACTGCAGTCAATTATTTTTATCAAAAATCTGTCTTCATTTCATATTAATATTGTTGTCAGTTTTTGTGAGCTTCGATATCTTGACATTCTTCTTTGTTATTTTCATCCATTTCTTGCCAGGGATCAGTCAATCAATTGTAATGAACATCATTTTTAACTCTATATTTTCATTCATCACTGAAGTATTCGATCCAATTACACCGTGTACAGGCAAATCTTAGGGGGGAGGGGAACACCAGAATCGAAAAACATCGTTTTAAAGCAAAAAGCAAAAATAAGTATTGGAGAAAGCAAATAGAAAGACCACGGAACTCAGTAAAAAATACTCTTTTTTTGTAACATACACGTTATGTAAGGATTTCTAGTTTTCGCAAACACCTCGACAATTTGTTTTTGTATGCCCCCCCCCCCCCCCCCCAAGACTCACCCAATTCAAATTGTCTAAGTGTTTGTAAATACTAGAGCGTTTCGCAAAACGTGTATATAACAAAAAGATAGAATATATTACGCCGGGTTCCGTGGTCCATTTATTTACTTTTTCCGATTCATTATATCGCATTGATACAGTATTTTCCGGCTCTACCACACTTCTATTCTAATGGTTTGTTACGAACCCATTGCTAGTAACCAATATTTTTGTTACACCATGAAATGAGTTTAATTTAAAAAATGTTTTATTCGCAGGCAACTTCCTTCGTGCATAGCTTTTCTTTAGGTAGTTTTGACACTATGTCAGATGTTATTTTGTTCATTGCTTTCCAGAATCGTTTCTACAACTTAAGAACCGCTTAGAGTCTTAATGATATGATTGTATATTTTATGATATAGAAGATATCTATACTATAAAAGTCAAGGTCTCAATCCTAGTGTAACTTTTCAGGTAATCGTTCCATGTTTACAAATCATGCTCGGTTTTGTTTAGTTTGTTTAGTTGAGGTTTTACGCCGTTTTCAGCGCATTTGGCTATTTTGCGGCGGCCAGAGTTTTTATTGTTGGAGGAAGCAGGAGTATCGGGAGAGAAAGACCGACCTTCGGTAGGAAAATTGGAGTCGAAGTAAATATATTTATCTGAAACAAGTCATTGGCAAAATATTGGAATTAAAATATTCATTAAGTAATCTAACACACATTTGTTAAAAGGAACACCATTTCAGTTTTTTTGTTTTGTTTTTGTTTGTTTTTTTAGGGCGGGGGGGGGGGGGGGGGCTGTAAAATGTGCTAAAATTAACAGGATTGAATATCACATTACATCAGTTAAATAAGATAGTTGTGTGTCACCTTAGAAAATGCAAATAGTGCCATTATTTACGGTACTAATTATTTTTTAACCATAGGATTATCCTAAGACATGGTTTTGTGTGTCATAACTTAGGATAAATTTATACTAACTTGCGATAGGTTCGAAAACGTCGCTTAGGATTAATATATATCCTATGACCATCTTAGGACATATCGTAGTCCTAAGATACCATCGAAAACCTGGCCCCTGTCGTTTGTATAACATTTGAACATATCATATCTCAATCTGGGGCAATATTATATATATTTAAGTCTCTTAAGTAAAAATATTATTGAAGAAATTAAAGAAGAAACTTTATCAATTTGTTGATCTCATGACAGATGTTTTTCTATGTAAATACCAAGTAACTTGATCATTACCATATATATGAAGGTTAGTATGAACATTCGCCAACCTTCGCATACTTAGTTTAGTCCATAATATGGAAAGCCCTAACTGCCTTATGTGTGCTTGTTTTTATATATGCATATGCTTTTCAATATATGCACATACCTTTTCTACATATGCACTATATATGCACATGCACATAGTTTTTTTTATATATACACATACTTTTTTATATATATATGTATATAGTTTTCTTTATATGCACATGGTTTTCTTTATATGCACATAGTTTTATTTTTATATATGCACATACTTTTCTTTATATGCACATACTTGTTCTACATACGCAGATCCTTTATATGCACTTAGTTTTTCTTTATATGCACATACTTTTTCTTTATACTTTTTCTATATACTTTTTTATATATATGCACATACTTTTTCTTTATACTTTTTCTATATACCTTTTCTATATATGCACATACTTCTTTATAGTTTTTCTATGTACTTTTTCTATATATGCACCAGAGACGTGATCCATACCAGAAACGAGTGGATAAAGGATCAATATATATAATATTTGGATGTTGACTATGTCTAATTGATCTCATCCGTACATCTGGCCAATTGCTGATCATGATCCTTGTTTGTGGCTATATGTAAATAAACGTGCTACAAACTATAAATAAAACTGCAAACCTTACTTAAAACCACAGAGTTTAACATAACATTTAAAAAGTCAACCCCATAAATGGGGAGACAAAGAAAGTTCAACAGAAAAAAGCTGAAATCCTACAAAAACAAACAAAAAAATGCTTATTGCGTAGGCTAAACAATTCGTAAAGAACTGGTCGTCATTGACAGACATTGAAACCTTGGTATTAGAAAAGGGACTAAATTTCGTCCGTACCTGAAAAACACCGGGAAAATAATTATTGAAATACTTTAGGATATTTGAAAGAAAACTAAGAATATCATATTTCTTTCACAATAATCCTAACATTTCAAATTGGAATTGTCAAAATGCAGACAACCAAACACTCTAATATTTCCTAAAAAGAAAGAGACACTCTTACAAAATGTATCAATGTAATCCAAAATACAATGGATTACAGTGGTAATAATATTCAAAGGGATGCAAAACAACAAACACGAACTTTTAATATTCAATATCAAATAAGTGAAAACTGCTTAAAACCGAGTTTAATATAAAAAAAATACTAACTTTAATCAGAAAATTTTATATTATACATATATGTAATTAAGAAAAACTGAGAGAAAAAAATCATATATTGTTTCTGTTATTAGTGAAATATCTAAAGCTATCAAACAATAGTGTATTAAGTCATAGAACTAGATTATTGACATTCTAAAGTCACCAATAAAACGTTACCTATTCGTACAACCCCCCCCCCCCCCAAAGAGTTGCATATAACCTGAACTATCGCTTGTTAGATAGTGTCAACCATATTAAATTATCCTGGACCATACGTCCAATCAAATCACGTTAAATCTTGAAACTTGTGTCACCAATATTTATAATTTTACACATTCTGTTAGATACCCCAAAACTGATAGCGTTATATGGCATTGCTTAAAAAAGGCTTAAAACTTTAAAAAGTTTAAGCCTACAAATAAACACAAGCAAAAAAGCTTCTTGAGTTGGATAAAAAATTCATACTGAACTTGTCGTCAGGAAAATTGACAGACATTGAAACCTTGGTGTTACAAAAGGGACTAAACTTCGTCCCTATTTGTAAAGCATCGGAAAAAACAAATAATATTCATAATCATCATATTTCTTTCACAATAATCCTAAAATTTCAATGAAAACAGCAAATTGGAATTGTCAAAATACAATCCAACCATATCTCTAAAAAATGATCTTTCCAAAAAAAAAAAAAAGAAAAAAAAGACACTCTTGCAAAACGCATCACTGTTATCCAAAATACATCGGATTGCATTTTGTGAATATATAGAAACGATACAGCAGTTAATATACTCTATAATTTAAAAAAGAAAAATAATAACTAGAAGTAAATACAAATGTCTTCTAATGATATATGGTTAATATAGATAGCCATGAAACTATCAATCATGCCTAAAGGGCTATCAATTAAAACGGTCCATCAACAAACTGTAGGCCACATATTTGACACTTCCCCGTAAAATCGTTTAAGTACGATTAGCAGCTATTAAATAATTATCAATGAAAACAACATGTGAAAAATAGACACATGAAGTGCTGTATGCAATAAATACCACTAATATATATCTTTAAAATAACACATGTTTAAAAGATTTATTGAAAAATGAAATGAATTTAAATAGATAAATAAAAACACAAAGGGCGCCTCTGAAGATGGTTTCCTTGGGACAAATTTCCTGAAAAATCCCGGAACGTTGAATACGATAGCGCGTTATCAATGTAAGGCCAGAGATGTGATCCATACCAGAAACGAGTGGATAAAGGATTAATATCTATAACATTGTTTCAAGATCAACATTATCCATGATTCCTCTGAACCAGGAAACAGCAAATTATCATATGAATGGTAATTCTTATTATAGAGATTGATTGATTGATTAAATATTGTTTAACGCCGAGTTGGCGATATAACAACCAATATCACGGCGAGAACTAATCTGAAATGGAATGGAGCTGATTAACTTATTATAGAGAAAGTATGTACATATATAGAAAAACTATAAAGAAAAAGTATGTGCATATATAGAAAAAGGATGTGCTTATATAGAAATAATATGTCCATATAAAGAAAAAGTATGTGCATATATAGAAAAAGGATGTGCTTATACACAAAAAAGTATGTGCATATATAGAAATAATATGTCCATATAAAGAAAAGTATGTGCATATATAGAAAAAACTATGTGCATATAAAGAAAACTATGTGCATATATAGAAACAGTATGTACATATATAGAAAAACTATGTGCATATAAAAAAAACTACGCGCATATATAGAAAAAAATATGTGCATATATTGAAAAACATGTGCATATATAAAAACAAGTACACATAAGGCAGTTACGGCTTAGTTTAACATATGAACATTAAATTTGATTTTATGTCTATAAGAGATACTGATGAATAATGAAGTGTTGTATCATCAGCATACAAATCTGACATTGTATGTGTATATATGTAATGGTAAATCCTTGATGTATAAAACAAAAAAAATAAAGGTCCTTATAAATGCTTCCATGAGGAATGTCAAATTTTGTGTTTTAAAAACCTGGGGCTAGGTTTTCCACAGTATCTTAAGATATATCTTAGGACACATTTTAGGACCATGTTGGATAATTAGGACATTTCTTAAAATGTAAATCAAAGCTATCCTAAGATCATTTTTCTAAGGACGATATTAGGACTATCCTATCTGATATAAATATTCATAAGTATGAACATGTTATAATTATAGTATTTTATATGGAATAATGCAATAAAAAATATATATATTAACAACTAAAAATAGCATATATTTAAATAGTATTATCATAATTATCATAATTATAACAAGATGATCACTTGAGCCTATATTGCTCACCTGGCTTTTATTAGGCCATTATAAAATGTAAATTCTTTTGTATTCACAAGGCTTTTAAAGAAACACAAAATGCCCAAAGTTTGACCTTTGACCTATATAAGAGCAAATGACAAAAAAATCTTTTCCCATATGGATTCAATATTTCATTATTTTATTGGAGAGAGCACAATACATAGGCTTGATCCAATATACATAAATTTATACAAGTACAGGAAAAAAATCAAATACAGGTTTTCAAAACACATAAAAGGTTTATTTTGGTGTTGTTAAAAGTCCATTTGAGTTACAGATATCACACAAATTTAAAGTCAAAGTACTATATCAAATATCTGAAAATTATTAAAAAAAATAATAAATTAAGGATTAGTCGACTGACAAATGGTCTCTTGTATGATGCAGAGCTTCTTTCATAAACATACAAAGCAGTTTCAGTTCTTGAGAGGATCCTGGTTTATTATCTTATTAATAATATAAAAGTTAATTGTAACTAAAGAAATGATTCGATATTTATTTCTTAGCTGACTGTACGGAGGGCACTGAAATAGAAAGTGGACCTCATCTTCAACTTGTTTTGCAGAACTTACCAATAAACTTTGGTTGGAAGGAATTTTAGGTTTGTTTTATCTGCCAATTTCTATTTTTGTTAACAGGCACTATAAATCTCTAGTTATTTCAAAATTTAAATATTTTTGTAATTCAAAGTCATTCAAAATTTTACTGTAAAATAACAGTTTGCCACTATTGCTTTCTTTTATACTTTTTATTTCAGACAAGATCTTATTCTTATAATATTCTTCAAGTTTTTTTTATTCAAACACATTTTAGAAATATTTAAAGATGATATAACAAAGAATTTAAATATTTAATTCATTTTATTTGACCAGGAGTTTTTTTATAGTAATTTATCTTCACCGACAGCTGCTCAATGGAAACTTTGAACAGCCACAGGCGTCGGTTGATCGGAGGAATCTCAACCAAAAGTGGATCGTTTGTAGATGGTATTGTTGTCATCAATCCTGCAAAGTTTCAAAACATTTCATAATGTTGTTTCAGAGGAGATCTTTGAAATTGGCCAATAAAAATCAAAGATGCGTAATCTTTGACCCCTTTTTGAACCCCACCTTCGCATATAATTTGTTGTCAAGGTTGTACATACATGTAAATATGTAAATTTGGCTGTATTAAAAAATTGGTCACAGACAGTGTTGTTTTATTTCTATTATATGCGAACAGAGCTTGGTGCCTTGGTATGAATTACAAATATTAGAATTATTTGAAGGGGTTTAGGTCATGTAGACATCATTGAATGACCATAAATGACGTCATAATAGAGTAGAAAATTTAGTCTATGATATAATAGACGAAAAAAATTTGACCAATCAAATGACGCGTTACATCCAATATTAAATTATAAACAGAATGCCCGTATAATTTCCTTGATCAATCCGTTTTAAAAGTTTAGCAACAATTTTCATTAGAGCTGTATGGCAAGAATGAGATGCTCTGAATATATCCATTTATCACATATAGGAAATATTATAGAAATGTTTTTGTTTTTGTTGAGATTGGCCAGTAAGTCTAAATGAAATGTCTTTTTTTTAAGAATTAGTAATGAATTATGTTTTCTCGTGAACTGTTTTGTTTTATTTATAGTCATCAATAACTCTTATAGCGTTATATCAAATCCTATTTCTCATCCTAATTCCGTGCTTTGAAATATAAATAGTTGGATTCTAGTTGGGAAATTACCTTAACGATGTAAGCAAAGCTTATTATGGTCAACTATCTAATAAAATAAATGTTTCTGTGAAGTCCGATGGCATTTAAAGCCCAAGTATTCCTGATGGGATTAGACGCTTCGTTGCCCAGTCCGTGATCAGACGAAAAAAACATTACTAAACGAGATGAATGCCAGAGTACATACTATTCTAATTACCGTCACAAATGTAAAATCAATGTAATCTCGGGAAAAACACTTATAATAGCAAACATTTTCCCTAGGATTATTGTGTTGTCCCTAAGTAACTTAATTACAAGAAGTAAAATTTCTCATGAATTAATTCTTGAACTGAATTGATTTTTGGTAATATGTACAAGAAGTTCGGCTACAAATTAAACTTTCAACCATGGTAATGAAATGATTTACAAACGCTAAGTTAAGCTAAGCTAAGCTAAGTAAAAGCTAAACATGAAAAAGAACTTGGAAAACAAATAGAAAAAAACAAGTCAGCCGAGGCTCCTCTGTTGGAATAAAACTGTCCTTGTGAACAATGTAAGTGTATACGTACTTTTCTACACTGTTTCTTGAGAGTGACCAATTAAAACAAGTACATGTGAACGGTACATATGTCTTTATCTTGAAGATAGCTACATATATGAGATAGACGGACAGTTTCAATGATGAGGGTTTTTAAAATCCACAGAAATGATTTTTTTACAAAATAATATAATAGGTATAATGAATAATACAGAGAATTCCGGTACACCCAAAAATAAAAATCCCAAATCCACAATTAGAGTTGGAACACATAATACCTCAAACTAGAATTAAAAAATAAGCTCAATTCAAAATTGGTTTCAACCTTGGAATATTGTTTTAGTTTTCAACATTTTAGGCCTTGAGCACAACTGATGAGTCGTTAATCGACAAAATGTGCATTTTGTGCATCAAAATTAGAATCAAAGAATTTATTATTACCGCTGCTGGTGGACCCTAATTCCCCAAGCGTTTTTAAATTTAGTGAAAAACAAAGGAGTATCTCCCTCGTGCATGCATGAAGCTCAGTCCGTACATGGTTTTAACTCTACACTTTTGGAATTTTTGAATTTGATCTTCAACTTTTGGAATATTGTTTTGGTTTTCAACATTTTAGGCCTTGAGCACAACTTATTAGTCGTAAATCGTTGAAATGTGCACATCTTGTACATCAAAATTAGTATCAATGAATTTATTATTACCACTGAGTCGATGCCGCTGCTGGTGGACTCCTATTCCAGCAGAGTATCACCAGTTCAGTTGCTAGTATTTAGATACTAGCCCGAAATTGATACTTCAAATTTTCGGTTGCAAAAATGTTAAATTTTGTGAAAACTAAGGAGTATCTCCCTCGTGAATATTATTTTGGTTTTCAACATTTTAGGCCTTGAACACTGACCAGTCGTTACTCAACGAAATGTGCACATCTTGTGCATCACATTTGTTATCAAAGAGTTTGTGATCATTAGCTAAAATACTGTAAAGGCAACAACATATTCACATGCGTTTTATAAGACCATTTCCCAACAGGAAAATTTGCTTGATGAGCAATGGGTTTATCATATCGCACAATGTAGACAATAATCATTATTCCCCAAAGCGTGCTGTTTATCCAAACCATCTTTTAAAAGAATTTAAATTATTTTCATAATTTCCTTAAAGGTAGTCGAAGCATTAGTCGTTATGGCAGACATTACTGTACGCTAATTAAAAGTAACTAGACTGAATTTATATAATTTCGAAAGCCATCAATGTACAGGAGACGGCTTTTTCTCTCATATTACGGCGAATTATAGTAAATGGACAATACCTATAAATGCCTTAATGTACAAAGCTGTACAATCCAAGGAAAGAAAATAGTTATTGGATGAAAAATTTTCAAATGTTATTTTTTAATACTTTCACAATTATGTGTTTCAATATGAATTTTATTCATATTAACCTTTCATATGTTCTTTTACCCATTATTTTTCTTATATAGTTTATCAAAGCTGTCCTAAGACCGGTTCTAAGACCAATCGTAGGACAGATTTAGGATCAAGTTAGGACCGACATAGAACGTGTCTCAGCATGCACATCGAAGCTATCTTAGGACCGTCATAGCTAGGATGTCCTAACTATTAGTTAACTAAGTTAGGACGTAAAAGAATAAAATAGAAAATATAGAGCATTGAATTTAACCAATGAAAATAAATTTGGTAAGATGAATAATTATAATTATGATTTTTATAATTATATAGATAATAGATAATAATTAATTAACGAAACAAAATAATGAATTAAAAACGTTTTTTAAAAGAATTAAGAAATATATCAACTAAATATATAATATATTATATACGGTAAAAATATTATGTCTTTCAGTGAGTTGAATTCGAAGTGTCATACAAGTTTTCATACTTTAAAGAGTTCAAAGGCAAATCTCGTGCATCTTTTTCATATAAATAAGAAGATATTTTATATATTTTATTAAGACAAAAACAAAACACGTATGAATATTAGCAAGAAAAATCGAAATTTTACAGATGCAGAACTACAGACACAGACCCTGCTGGATGAAGTGGAAAAGAACAAATCTCTTCTTTTCAGTAGACTTAATATTTCCTAAAGTTAGGACCTTCCTTAGACCATCTTAAGTCACCTAATCTGGTTTCCTAGAATTCACACTTTTAGAAAATCGACCGTTCTGTGTCCCAATTTCTGAAAATCAAAATTTTAAACCTTATTGCAAATCCACATTCATAGTATGATAATACCATACAGAGATAATATCCAAAAAGTTAAAAAATGAAAGAGGAGTTTTGGTACGATAATAAATTCACAATTTCAAAAATTGAATCTCAGTATAGGCCCTTATTGTGCACCTGAGAACAATGTTTTAAAATACAGTATAGAAATAAAATAAGTCAAAAATGAAATATTAGTGAAAAGGTTAAATTCAAAAGTTTTGAAATTTAAGCTTTGTGTTCCCCAATTTTGGAAAATCAAAATTCTACAAACAATACTTTACACGTCAGCCTACTTGATTCTTCTGGAACACCTAATGTCGCTCCAATTTTTTGTTCGGGTGAGATTGTTGATGCTCTAGTTTTTGCTTCTTGTGTTTTTTTTAATCTTTTCCTTACATCTTCGTAGTTTTGTTTGCTGTAATACTGTTCCAATAATTATCATTCTAATGCAACGTTGGTTAACGTTGTAACGTTAATTTTCATTAGATGAAGTTGAAAATTTTGGACTATCATTCTGCAATTTAGAAGACAAAGCGTCACTTCCTGGTGTTTCAAACAAATATTTTTTATACATAAATTCTTTACACTTGCATTAGATTGGAGATAACATTATTGTACTTCATTATTACTCGGCACCAATTACAATTTGGTGGTTGCAAATATTCGTTTACTGGTTCCACTAAATCCATAATTGATGTCAACAAATATTAAAATACAATACAGTTATCTCCTAACTGTCTTTGGATTTTGGTCTTAAGGACTGTCCTCACCACTTTATCACTTAGATATTTATAACAAAAGCCAAATTAACATGACAGAAATATCCCTTATCCTTTTTGTAATAATCATAATTGCTGTGGAATGACCTGGATTGTAAAATTTCATCTGCAACTGTAGATATAACCCATCTTAGAACGAACTAATATACTCAATTATATATTTGACAAACACTCAGACGGTAATTTATGTCGTTCAATGTATTTTTATTGTTTTAGTGGCTTATAGTTTATAACACCAATCGGTCAAAAGTGTCAATTTCTCCAATAAATGGAAATCTGTATAATTTAGTGTCCTTGGACCAGAGTGAATGTCCCATTATGTCAGTAATTACTATTGGTTGGTGTACGATGCAAACAACACAGTCATTAATCTATTTCAGAAAAGGAGTAATGTCATTTGCGTCTTGAATCTTAACGCCGATTTCCTTCACATTCAAATGGAAAATAGCATTATTGTCTTTGGGAGAGTTCATAATGAACATATTAATAAGAAAAAAGAAAAATGAGATCCAAGAGTAAATGTAATATATTGCTTTACCTTACTTGCAAACACTAAATTCTTGTCTTACGTACACCATGTATACCATCACCGTTCATTACCTCGCCTTGACCTGAAGCTACGATTAATATGCATTACCGTCTTAAATAGGTCTCCGTGATCACAGCATTTTAAACGCTGTTGCATTCGGTGAAATATAGCGTGATTTTCGTGAGTTTGTGGAAAAGAACATTTGTGCAATTCATTTAAAAAAAAACATATACTAGTAGATACATTAATTGTATTGTTGTAACTTAACGTAATTACACCACTATCAGAATATATACAGAATATATAAAGTATAATAACCAAAATTCGAACTTATTAGATGGTGTACCGATAATAAGTATAGATTATCGGGTTTTCTGCACATTGATATCGTAAAATTTCAGTCGCGAGCCACAATATGAAGATTTTTGGCGAGTGAGCGCAGCGAACGAGCCTAAAAGATTCATATTGTGTCGAGCGGCTGATATTTTACAATATATTTACGCAGAAAACCCGATAATCTGTTTATCGTACAAATTCTGTACATTTTAGTCGCCCCTGCAAGACATTTTTTACGCTTTTTTGTCCTCCTGAAGGTAAGCTTGATAACGTCTGCTCTCACATTGTGACCTCGCTAATACGTCCTGCTCTCATATTGTGACGTCGCTAATAAGTCCTGAGGTAAAGAGAAAAATCTTAACGAAAATATTAACATAGAAAACAAACAATACACAGATATAACCTAAATAATTAAAAAATATTTGTCAAGCGAAAGAATTAGAACAAGAGAGCTAAAGAATTAATGCTATAGAAATGCGACTGACTCCACCAAAAACACTGGGAGAAATGCGGCTGAGTCTAGCAATGTGTAAATTCCAGTAAGACATTCGATTTTTTTGAAAAAAAATTCGTAGAAGTATGAATTCAATCCATCCGATGTCGACTTTATTCGTGTAAGTATGCAGCAGACGCGGATGTCTCAATGTTCTCTTAGGATAAGGATTATGAAAATACAATATAGCTGAAACTGAAATTAAAGGACAGGGTTAGTTTCTAATTTTTCCTCCGTCTTAGACATCGTAAAGAAGTAGGTTCATACGGCATCTTGGGTTTTCATTTTCTCATTTCTGTCTTTAGCAGTTAATTAATTTTATTCTAGTGTGGTATTTTTGTTCTTTTCTATGAAGCTCAAATCGGTTCAAATGTCAATCTAATTCAAAACCTTCCATACCAAAGTCCAACAATTCTTAAAGACGGTAATATAATGTTTTAAAAAAATCCCCAACGGAAGTTCAATCTCCTGCAAGTTTCCTAAAGCGTTACTAAAACTGAAAGAATGTACCACATAATGGTTATGTCTTTATTTTTGTATTTGTTGTTTCAGTATTTAATCATTATTGATCAGAACATCCATTGACCAGATTATGTATATTGCCTTCCTTTCGTTTTCATTTGATACGGTACGAGATCACATAATGAAATAAAAACACATCTTCCTTAACAACTTCCGGAGTCGTGGAAAGAAAACATTCCGCCATATTATCTTATGTGATCAAACAAAATTGCTAGTATCAATTGAAGCCACAAAAAATAGTAATCTAGGCTTTAACATGACGGATTTCTTTGAATTAGCTATACGATTTCACTGCATTGTAAATCAAATTCGATGAAATTCCTTACAGTTTGTATTATTGATTAGATGTATTTTCAAATCGAATCTTGGAAATAATATCATCTTTATTAACTCTGCGACACGTACATAGTGCAAATTGTTGAAAATAAGTTTATAGTTACAAGTAACTTATTTTCATGATTTAACGACGTACATTTAGTCGCCATTTACATCTTTTATATGGCTTTTAGTAGGTTTTCTAGTTTTCTGTTTCAAAACTAAAGCACAATATACGAAATCTATGGGCTTGTGCTTAGAATGTAATGATGATTTTTTACTGAATAATATTCTTTGACACCAATTTTGATGAACAAGATGTGCACATTCCGTCGATTTACGACTCATCGGTTGTGAAATTATTATAGTTCATTATTTTTAATGACAACTTATTTTTGTTTATAAAAACACTTTTTTTCACCGCATATTCAAAAATAATTACAAAGGAATATGTGGATGTGCATGAGGTAAAATAAAGGTGAGCATAAAAAAAAGTAGTTAATTTCCGGCAAACTTCAACATTAATAAATCGCGTGTTTTGGCTAAATATAGATTCTCCTTCGAGCCTTTAGCGAGCGTGTTAAAATCTAAAATTTAACTATTGAGGCTGGAGAAATTCCATAACACGCCAATAAATTGAAGCAGAATCTGTTTCTTCTATGATTTTCGACAAAAACCTCAAGAAAATATCGTTGCTATGTAGTTTGTTTACATAGACGTCATTTCGGGACTTCTCTAGTTTTCGTTCCAATAACTGTAGAAAAAAGGGCGGTAATTCGCACGTAGAAATTTAATCACCGGGAAGTGGTTAAAGATATTATGTATTTTTATCCCTCCGATTAAACACGTCAAGAATAGGAGAAAGGTTGGATACATGTTTTCTGTTATACACATGATATTTTGCTTTTACTTTAACATATCAATGCAAGCTTGAATCGCTGAGGAAATTAAGTCTGGATACATATATATTTGACTTTTTATTAACTGGACTTGATACCATTGTTTAATTCTATACTAATACGTCTATGTGTCATAATAGTCCAGTAGCTAGTAAAATGTGAAGGACCATTTTGACTCGTCATTTGGAACTTTAAGATCACAGCCACGACAATTGCCGGATTTCATTCTAGAGAGTGTTATGCTAACTGTTTATCACTGCCATTCATTTATTTTAGATCAACATTGCATGAGAATACTGCATTTGCAGTTACTCATTAACCAGTGTAACATGTTTAATATTACTTCCTCATTAGATTAATTATTGTACAAATCAATGATCATACAACTAGAACAGCAATGGCTTATTCACATGCAATACATTTATTTTGGTTTTTTTTTGGGGGGGGTTTCTGATTTGTGTCTTTGTCTATGATGGCCGATACAAGCCGGCACAAATAAAAAAAAGTACATTAAATTTTCTCCCTAAGACTACTGCTGCAAATTTAAGAGGCACAGATAAGTAAAAGGAAAATAAAATATGGCCCCTAGAATTGCTGCAGCAAATTTTAGAGGCACAAATATGTAAAAGTAAAATAAAATTTGTTCCATAAAACTACTGCTTTATGACGGCTAATATCGGCCAAAATAATAGAAAGACAAGTTGCTATATTTCTCTTATTGCCTATAGATAATAACAGTATTAGACTTAGAAATCATATGTTCCCTTATTTTTTAGATCCTGTAAAAGCCACGAACGAACCAAAATGCTTTGTAAACGGGTATTTACTTTCTTATCCGTACTCCTCACCACAGGAAATCATTGTAACTCGCAATCAGTCACACATGCCTCTTATTGTAATCTCAGTTTGTGCAAAGTTTCATTGAATTCCAACAGACGGGTTAGGAGGATTTGAACTTTCAATATTCATCACCAGATGGATAGACAGTTGGGCTCGGTTATTCATATGGTCGTGCGAAAAAATGCTGCAAAGTCCCCCCCCCCTCTTTAGTGATGTATCCAAATATGGGCAATGGTGATCACAATAAAGGGTTTGTATTTGCATGTCATTTTCCGTATTGTTACGAAAGTGGTGTAACAATATAATTCTTAACGTAAGTCGACTGAGATAAACATCCGTTGAAGTAAAATAAAAATGTAGTATACATTTAATAATGAAAGAAAGTAAAAAAGAACCCCTCAGTTAAATTTGAAATAAAAAAAAATCCATTGATTTACATATACTAAAAGTGCAAATCCCACAGTTCCAAACAAATATGAAGAAATCCCCAATTCTGCGACTGTTTAATATTTTTACGTCCGACATTGCTACTACGAATAAAATTAGTTTTGTTTTTTTTTTTAAATTCGCATCGTAGTAATGTAATATTAGGCTGGACTGTGCAGTCATATGCACAGGGATTCGACGACTGGATTATTTTTTTTTCTTTTAGGTATGTCAAAAATTATTTCAGGGCGACATTTGACATTGCCGTCTGTGCAACCCTACTACTACATGTAAGCATGGAAGTAGGGTTGGTACGGTTAAACCAGTTTTATGGGTACCTAAGCCACCTCTTTCCTGACACTCTTTAGTAAAAAAACATGATATAAAAGCCACTACGGAATGATTACAAACAAGGTGGCGGCTTGCTAGAACTATAAAAATTGGTTTAAATAGCATGGTACAACTAGCTAAGGCTCTTAAAACTGCTGGTTGGATACTGTCGCTCTATTAAACGAAAGTCATAAATAACACTCCCATAAAGGGTTTAATGCTATCTCGTCATAGAGTTCAATAGAAATTGGCAGTATTCGTGAGAGTCCAGTATAAATTTAAAGTCTTCAAGTCGTTGGGAGAAAAAACTATTTTTACAGAAATTTCACAAAATCTTATATTTATAGCCCTTATCGTGAAAACATCTTACGAATATTGCTTAATTCAAATATTGTGAAAAAATATATCTACATTGAAAATAACGGGAAAGCCAGGAACTTTCATTAAGAATTACCAGTATACGTTACTATATTTGCAGCTTAATCGAAATGTAAGATAAATTATGTATCAATTAAGACAGTGTTTGGTAAAGTAGGAGGATATTTTCAATGGTTTATGAGAAAGGTTGAATAGGACATATGTACTTTTGCCTTTAATGCAGATTAATTATATTTAATGAGAAAGATCTGGCAGAATTGACAAAAGTGCTCATAACTATCATGACGAATATTTCCTAATATGTACAAGAATAAATTTTAAACAGAAACGAAGGGAGGGCATTTATTATGGTTAAATCCTCAGTATTATCTGATATTATTAAAATTACATGTTTAACTTTCAGTTATTAAACATTTTATTAAATGAAAGGATATTGGGTATACGTCAGTGAGACATTATTTCATTAAAACGAACATTGGAAAGTTTGATAATATCCAAAAAATCCCACATCGTCAAACATGCTTTTAAAAAGCACCAGAAATACTAGATACCGTTGTCGTGAATTCAACAATATCATCAAA
The DNA here is from genome assembly GCA_028015205.1 of Mytilisepta virgata. Lineage (NCBI taxonomy): Eukaryota > Metazoa > Mollusca > Bivalvia > Mytilida > Mytilidae > Mytilisepta > Mytilisepta virgata. Next base: position 36,702,597 of record CM051517.1, read on the forward strand.
TTCACCTACGCGGTATTCCATGTCAAATCATATATCAATAACTGACAAAGAAGATAAAGGAAAAAAATCAATGTTGTCCTTTATTTGGAAACTAGAAAAAACTTATCCAAATTTGGAAAAAAAATATCAAGTTAACATTCTTTAAAAATTAAAGACTTCTCAAGGTACCATATTTCTCTCTATAAAGAAACTTAACACTTGATCGAAATCCCGATAATCCTCAAAACCAGACACAACGTTATCACAAGGTAACCACTCAAAATCCATTTGTCAATTTATCAAAGGATAAATGGGGCTAGGGGTGGTGGGATGGGGGGGGGGGGGGAGGGGGGAGGGGGTGATAATTCCTGAACAAGAGAAAAAGGTCCGTAGAATAAAAATGTTAATAAGTTTTCAATACTATAATAACATATAACATGAATCTGACTTAATATATAAATGCTTTGAGTAAATGTCTGAACAGAAACCATGAAGCAATCGAATCAAGCGATGCATATATACAATGTATAAAATAACGGGACATACAACCATTGCATGATCACATTTAATTTAAGACTTACTGCTTTTCCTCTTGATGAAGGACTTGCAGCGTTGATGCAAAAGCAATTAAGTGAATGTACACTTAGTTTTTGCTATGCGCATTATTTCAGTGTTCGAAAAATTTCTGTACGGAAAGTCCATATATATGTACACAAAGGATAGGAATTCTTACACTTACAAGTTCATAAGATATTCCGTGTTTACATGTATATGGGATTTAGAGTTACTTTCTGAATCTTTTTACAGCAATATATTTGGGGCAGTTAAGAGCTACTGGAGGCTGTAGGTCAACCCATTTCAGATGTTGTTTGTCTATTACGAAAAGAAATCTAACGAAGGTCTCAACATAAAAAAAAAATCATACACGTCTTGATGAGCTATTGAAACATTTAAGGATCAACAATAGAGTAGTCAAAATCTTGGTAAGGTCAAAATAACCTGAGGTATTAAAAACTTTCACTCTTGAGAGTGCCCTGTGGTTGTTTAATGTTTGTTTTGTGTTACAGGGTGCTTGTTTGGCAAACTGATGACAGGATTTTCGGAAAACTTTACCCATAGCTTCATTTTAAATTATGAATTTACTTTTGCAAATGTCTAAAATGAAGAGCCCATGTAGTGGCTTTTGGAAAGTGCAGTACTGCTTAGTTCGACACTAGCAGGGGCTGTCTTAATCGTACTGTGAGCCTTTAGCTCATTATTAAAGGCCTTACAATGAAGAACAGCAATAAAAGGTTGACACTTTTTGTTCTAGTGCTGTATATGGGATCGTTTCTAATCTATATGAATTGATCCCACCCCATAAATTGTAAAAAAATTATGGATTATTTATAAACTCTAAGCGCAATGCATCTACAATCCTCTCATTGCCAAAACAATCATGTAAAAATACTTTTTTATTTATTTTTCGGCATTCGACCACATCTGGCGAAGGATACATATGTAGGCAATGCATATAATGAACAACGTTTCCACGTTTTATGTTTGAATGGCGCTAACCGTTAGCAATACTTTATTCCTTGGCTTCTTTAAAGTAATTTAATAACATTGTGAAATAGGATTGGTCAATCCAATTTCTGGTAGTAAAGAAGGACTGTTGAACTCGTCAGTATTGAAGTGATGGTATTTTGAGACGATTGCGATGCAATCTTTCCAAAAATGGCTTTTTACCTATCATTCTAGAATATAATCAAATTCATGCAGTTCGTGCAGCTGCAATTTATCTCGGGAATACGTCTAGCTGCTATGAATAACCAATCGACTTGAGCCTTAAATGGTTTGACTGAACTTATATTGGGTCGCCCATTGTCACAGTCAAGTAGTTGGAGAGGATTATAGAAATGCCAACGCATTAATTTATCCCTCTCATTCTTCTCTACTACTAGACAGTGTAATTACGTGTAATTAAAGTCCCGAATGACGATACAAATACTATTGATTAATTTTTGCTATTAATTGAAATTATTGCATTTGTAATCATCATTATAGATAATTCTTAAATACGTCTGAACTTGCGATGTAGGAGATGATTATTCTATTGACCAGTTTTTCAATAAAAGTTTTCTCTTGTATCTAATCATCCTTTAACAATAAAATCCGAATGACTGCCTTATCGTCATACTTAGAAAAGTAAATTAGTATATTATTACTCTGTTGGGTATTAGATCCTTGCAGAATCAAGTACTGTGTTAAATCAGTGCCGCTTCGGGGATCATTTAGCACCCATTAGGTAGCGCACTTAAAGATCCATTTCGATGTTGTTAATCAAATCTTAACACAAGTGGTATGAAATAAATTTTCTTAGAAACCAGACGAAGAGATAATGAGCTATAACAGAGGAAGATCATTATTAGACCGATGAAATGAACGAAAGAGGTCAATAATCAGTGACCCACAATTGAGTAAGAGATAACAATATCTGATTTGTGTGTACAACAAAGACGCTGTATACACTGGCAGACAATCCTTAGGAGAAAAAACCACTAACGGTCCATTTCGATGTTGTATATCAACTCTTAATAGAAGTATTATTTTCTTAGAAAACAGACGAAAGAAAAAATGATCATACTCGTTTAGAAACCATGAGTGACTCCTGATCAACAAAGCGAAGGGCAATTAGTTCCTGCTTCCTATGTGTCACCCGTCGTGTTGTTATTGTTCGTATTCATCATTAGAGGAACATGACGCTTTGTGAACTTCTCTTGAAAAAAATTGGCTCATTGATTTTGTTTAATATCAATGCCACATCCCGTTTTTATTTTATTTAGGAAAAAAAACGTACAACCAAAACAGAACATTTGATCTGAAAACTATTTTCAGTAATATATTGCATAAAATGAAAATGTTATGGTTCTCGTGTAAAACAAGCTCTTTTCTTAGACCTTTTGAGCTACAGTAATTTTAATTTTTTATTGCTTTCCCTATGTATTGGGTGGAATCGTAAAGTTTGTAGAAATGCACCGAAATGCATTCAAATTGGTATCATATAATATTAATTGAATCAGGGAAATAATTAACCGTCCGTTATAAAAAGACACTGATATAGATAACATCTTCAAAAATAATTTGCACTTTCATTGCTTTCCGGAAATTGTTTTTCTTCCTGGTGAAAGAACTTTCGTACTTTTAATGGCAACTATTTCTTTATTGATATGTTATGATACGCGTAACTGTTTTATATGTGGAAAGAATATAATCATTGTTTCTAATAAGCAAGATTGTAATAGATAACTATTTATACCCGAGAACAAATGTAGTATGCATGGCAGATATAATGAACCCCGATTCATGCTTGTTTCTAATGAAATTGACATGATATTTAGATACATGCGTTAGATATTTAGAGAACAAATACTTTTAAATTAAGTCTCTGTAATCAGCCAAAATGGCCCTGATCAGGACTTTGCCACCCTGTCTGGGTCCGTTGGCTATATATATTTGACGACTTTGGCTTACAAAGGTTTTGGTCACTAGCTTACCCGATGAAAATTATTTTGGGAATGTGCGTTGTTCTCAACAAATTTAATATCTCTGTGGCTGTTTTATTCTCAGAAACTTAAAACATCCTTTCCATGCATACGTTTTATCAGAAAAGGCATTGATCGCCTTTCTTCATTTCATGAAAAAAATCTTCCTTTGCTTTATTGTTTGACTCGTTTGTTTTTAAGTCTATTTATTCGACTGGGATACAAAAGGGTCAAAGTACTTACTTGTTTTAAATAGTGTATTGTATTACCTTTCAAAATCAATATTCTATATGTTATGATGCAATAATTCTTTTAGTATATAACATTCGTACCAATTTGCACAAAAGACAAGAAGTCTGCAATTAATCCATCCTTTCGTGTCTCCTTTCATTCAATTCCTGCGCTAATATCCGTTACCACATCTGTTTGGTTAGTCGTCTTTATATTTCATTGTTGTGTATCGTGGATCAATTATGTAATCTCTAATATACTTTTCTCATGCATACTAAAAATAGGATAAAACAATCCTTTTCTAATCATATAGTTATTCATGGTTTTCCAACATTCTATACAAAGCTTATACCTTATAGGTGTTGTAAATTCAGAATAAATTTGTAGTCTAGCTTTACACTGCCAAGATATCTTTTTTTTTCGTACAAAAACAGTTTATATAAAGTATGTTCTAAGGATGTCCCATAATTGGTTTCTTTTAATATCATCAAAGGCTTTCAAAAGGCCTAAAAGTAAGGACTTCATTGGGTTGCCTGGCAATATTATTGCATGGTATTGATAGAAAGGGTGCTCAACCAGTTTCTACATCGGATTCCTCATAAAAATGAAAAAGATAAAGGCTATGTTTCAATAGAACAAGACGGTATTAAATGGGACCTCAAAATACTGATGTTAAAAAATTTGAAAAAAATACCTTTTTTTAAATTTTATAGAATATCATGAAACTACGTATTATTCCAAATATAAAATATCGGCAAAAGAATATCGAAGCGACATATAACATATATAGGACAGAAATAAACCAGTGACCTTAGTCTACTTGTAAGGTTATTTTATAGTGAGCCTATTTGTTAAGTCGGTGAATTGTGCCGTATTTCCATCTGAGTATCAATGCCTGCTTTTTATATAATGCCTTTAAAGTGTATATTTTGTAGTTTGTACCTTTTTGATCTGCTCTCTGCACACTATATCAATATTTCATGTACAAATATATTTATTGTTTCTTTAAAGTTTCAATCCGTTTTCTTTAGCAGAAACTTTACTGTTTTCTTAAGCACGCTGAAAATTTACATTCATAGCTCCAATTGCTAGGTTTCCGTCTCGCCGTTCGCGATTTTATGGACTGAATTAAATCTCCTGTTACATTTCGATATTTGATATTTTCTGGCGAGTTCTTATTTGGTGACAATTTTGTGTGTCAAGATTGTCTTTTTAATATCAACATTGGTGATTAAATGCTGAGGCAGTATCATGATGAACTTTGATAAATATTTAATTGTTTGTGTCTATTTTTCATCAGGTAAAAAAACACTGAGTTACAAATCGTAGAACGTTAGAAATTGAAAAGAATAAAACGACTGAATATTATTGTTTCCAAATGTAATTCTGTTTGGATTTTAGATAATTACTATAAAAATAAGGTTAATGCATACACAATTTTATTTCTAATACAAATGCAAATTACTGGAAACAAGTAACAATAACGAAAGAAAAAAAAAGCAAACACAAACTTAAAATAACTTAAATGCCACCATCAGCGAATTATTTTTAGACTTTGCTGAAAGTACACGGGAGAACATTTGTTATAACATACTTGTCTCTTGTAGTTAAATATCTTGTTTATTTTTTGTCCGTTAATCACATATTTGTCGTAACAATCTGTGTATGTTTGGCATTCTAATTGGGAACGGTGTCAAAACGTTAATCTGTATTACAAGGAGATGATTATCTATCCTCAGGTATATACTTGTAATTCCATTATATATTGTTTTGATCTGTACTGAGACTAATACTTCCTGTTTCCAACAGTAACAGCTGCAGTGATAAGTACTTACATAAATATATATCAAGTATTTATAGATGTTTGTGTTTAGGCACTTGATCTATTTGATTATTTGTGGTATTCTGTAGAAAAGGATTCCACTACCTATAAATCTATATGTGATTATAATAGCTATGACTATACGGCTATGCAATGTCAATGATTTAATCTTGTGGAGGTCTAAAGAACATTCTGATACATGTACGTGTACCTATTTCTATGCACTGTAAATGCAAATTTCAATGAATGCCATTTTTTTTTTAATATTCAACCTCACCCGTGTCCCGTGTACCAAATGCTACCAACTGTGCGCGTGATACCTTAGAAACGGATAGAAATGCGAGGTTTACTGAGTACAAAGAAACTTTATATTTTCTGAAAAAGTACTTATTCGTCAACACTTCTTCGTTATCTGTTTTAGCAAAAGGTTATGAAAATGGGAAATTTATAGCTGATATGTTGAATGGGCGTTTTTGTTGCGTAATATAAGCAAACATTACGTCATAAACACTGTGAGCCAGAACACTATACAAATACAAATTATCGTTCAGTGTGAGGACAAGGGTACCAGGAGACTTTATTAGGCTACTAACAATATTGGGCAGGCTATTTTGGCGAGGACACAAACGAACTACCCTTTTCAGTCAATACATATTCTGATACAATTTAGGAAAGGCAAAAATTTAATTTATATATTCCAGTAAAAATGAAAGAAAACATAGAAATATACTATACATAGTCATTGTCGGAAAATATATAATTTATTTTGGCGTGCTTTTGAAACGTGGGAATTTTCCCCACGCAACTCGCTCTGCATGTAAACCAATACCAGTAGACATTATTGAATCATTGACCTATTACGACTAAAGTTCATTCTACCCCTGTTATTAGACTGGAAATGTCTTGAATGCAGGATAAATAAACAGAAATCTAATTGTCTTGCTGTCATCGGCAGTTCCGAACAGAAATCGCATCTTCACATTCTATAATTTTTAATACAACTAGAAAACTATCCGTATCCGAAAAAGATGGAATAGCTTTTATTATACTTATACCCCTTCAATTGAAGATTTCACCATTTTCATAAGGTGAGATTTTTCTGTCTTGTATAGCGACGTGTGAAAATTATATGTTATCATGTTTTATATATCTATCGAATTGAGAGACAGTAAGATCGCCATCCAAATGGTTAAGAAGTCCGAATTTTTATATCTCCTCTCTCTGTCCAGCCCTTGAATAAAGAACGATTTATAGTATATATGGATTTAGTGTGTTGCCTCCCATTTTTCTCTGTAACATCCAAACACTTTAATTGTCTTTTTTCCTCATCATTTACAAAATAAATCATAAAACAAAATTTCGTCGACTGACACAGTATATGAGAACAACACATAACCTTCATTCGGAAATGTTTTCATTGTCTCAGTTATGCTATAATATTGTTATATTGTGATATCGTTTTGTTTCTTTCATAAAATAATGAAAAATTTTTAAAAATTGACAGTGAAGATTGTGGGGTGTTGCAGAGAAAAGGGTGATAGGCAGAGGAAAAAGAGGGGATACATCAGACATATGCTTGTGGTATATATATCGTCTATGCCAGGAAATATGTGTGAATGAAAATGGTCCGAGTTGTTCTTAATTAACAGAGCAATCTGAAGAATGTAAAAGCTCAAGAAAACAACAAAATAAATAGACACACATCCCCAAGGTCCGAGTTGTCCGAAAATATTTACGTATATGTTAGAACCGTTTCAGATTTTAATTTTTAACTGAGAATGTTTTTCTTAAATACTCGTACTTAAAGAGTCTATAATATGCTGATGACAGTTATTTTTCATGCTGAAAGCAAAATTTATGTCGCAGACGACACACCTTTAATTTGTTCTAGACTTGCGTAACATTTAGTATGGTATTTTTAAATAAAATATACAAAGATTTTATAATACGACACAGGAAGACCTGTCTGATTCAATTAGAATCATTTTAAAATCTTTGTAGTTTCCAGTCTTATAGAAATGTAAAAAGACATTTCAAAATAACAGTCTCCAGTCCAATTAGTGAGTTGATTTCCTCAAAAGAATGTATAATGTTTTTCAGTGAATGATGAAGTGACTGATAACAATCAGAAAATGGGCTTTTCGAGTCACTATTGATGCTCCAAATAGAAATGTATCAGTTCCTTACACATAAAAGTCTATCGTAGGAAATGCAAGTTTTTTAATGGCGTGTGTGCGAAGAGTAAATGTAGTCAATCCGTAATCATACAAAAAATTAAAATGATGGCTAGCCCAGTTCGTACTTTGAGCTAATTGTCAGGAATGGATTGCACAAACGTCTATTAAGTTAATAGACTATTAACTCCTAGTAGACTATTGAATTTCTAATTAACTATTAGTTAATAAAGTGAGTTAATATGGTTGCACGAATCACTAATAAGGCTTCTATTACATGTAACTAATAGAATATTAACTGACTATTAACGTTTTAATAGTCAAGTAAGCCCCAATTAATCCCAAAATTCATTGCGACGTCATGACGAGCGTGCATTTTCGCAATTTTCATCATTTTTCACGACCTCATCGCGATTTCCGCGAAAATGTTAAACTATGTACGCTGCTGGCAGCCATCTTGGATCAGACACGGACCTGTTGGACACAATAATAAAGGGGACAATCCAAGGACCATTGTGGCTAAATTTGGTTCCAACTGGCAAAGTAGCTTCAGAAAATGCGTTTCCCCATAGGGTCCAATGTTAAACTATTTGTCTAAGTTTGGTTCCAATTTGCTCTGTAGATTCAGAGAAGAAGATCTTTGAATAAAAAGTTTATGACGGACGGACGGACGACCGACGGACGCAAAGTGAAGGCAAAAGCTCTAGCAAGGTGAGCTAAAACATGTAACACTGCTAGTGCTTTTATTTGATCGTGTTCGTGTTCAATTCTGTTTACTTGTTTTGTCATTGTTATTTCTATTGTCTCTTTTTGTGAAATTTTTGTATCGTCATGTTTGAGAACTTTGAATTCTGGACTATTATTTCGGCTTGTTGTTTCGGTACTCGTTTGCCGATGGTTTTTTTGTACCAATGGTTGACTGGGTGCTCTTTTTGAATCTCATGTCTCTTCATCAGTACTTAGGTCAAAAGATTTGGGAACCCGAATAAAATACTAGTATTTGGGACAAAGGGTCAACCCGTGGTAAAATCAGTAAATAATAAAGGTACCATGAATTATGTCATTATTGAATATATCTACGTGTTACATTTATCGTCATGGTCACATATAGCCTGCATGTTTATGCTGTGGTATCATTTGCGGTTGACAAAGGACGCTTTATCGTTTACAGGTGGCTGGATCCTTACGTGGGTGCCATCTATGCAACCTATTACTCCTGGAAAGCCATCATTTTCATAAAAAAATGTTTCACCTCCCGATTTCTGTCCTCGGATGGCCATTTAATAAAAGTGCCTGCTTTCGCGGAAAAAAACTGTCGAAACTCTGGTAATGCATTGGCTGACAGTTGATTTATCTACCCCAACCGTGTATCCAACCACTTGCATGAAATTCCAATTGCAAATATCTCAGGGCAAAAAGTACCTGTTTGATGAGAATACATAGTTTCATGTATACATCACAGAAATTATAAATACAAAAAATATATGTACGAATTTTTCATAGTTTTAAAATTAATACAACTGCGACAATCCAAATAAATTTTGAACATTCCGCCATTTTGTTTTAAATTATGTGCTCACTGTGTACAGGAAAAAGGGTCCTGACTTTTTGAACGGGGAAAGGGGACATTTTTTTGATAATTCCCAGGCGCTTAGTCAAATCGATTAAATATGTCGTCGAAAAATGTGTTGACTATATGAACAATATTTTTGGAAATAATTTTTGTGATGTTACATTTGACATAGTACACCTATAAACACCGAAGTGACAACAGAACTTAAGTTTATGAATTCTACTTATTCTTTTTTTAAAAAATGGGATGTATCTTGTCTTACATAAAAGCGCTGAAAAATGTTTCAACAATGGCTTCTAGGTGTCAAACGTTTGAAGGACAATATTGTAACCATTTGTAAGTGTAATTGAACGAAAATTGTTTGTTTATTGTCGGCCTAGTTGACAGGACTAGCCTGGTATACAGTAGAAAAAAACATTGGGATTTCAAAATTGTGGAAATCATACAAAACACGTAAAAAAAAAATGCACGGAGAACGCACACTGTGTAAAACAAATGCGGAATGTCCCAGCAATTTTACTGAGCTAGAGGATGACAATCTTCGGACAGTCTATGTTATTCGATACCGAAAGTGTGAAAATACTAACAATATTTCAATAAACCAGTCTAAGCCGAGTGTTAAATCTTTGATACACAAATCGGTCTTCGATGCCGTGTGTGATTTTTGTGAAATATGTGACTGTAATAAGTGGACCCAGAATGACAAAAAAATATATTCAAATTATGCTCTAAATATGGAATATCACAGGCTACTGTGATTTGACCAGTAAACTGAGAATTCATGGCAAATATGTGGTAAGTCATAATTTTTCTTACGTTATTGCATTTACTTGGACTGAAATGAAGAAACCCTCTCTCCGCAGTCATTTACATTACTTACTTAAAGTGAAATATCTATGTCTATGAATTAAATTAAATTTTTAATAATCAAGTTGATAAATTCAGAAACATGAAAGCCACGGGTTACAAAACTAAGGTATGTACCTGCATTTCAGGGCTTAATGCCTTGCTCCTTTTTGTTGGGTGCTCTACATCGGCCCTTACGATGTCCATAATAAATTCCAATCCAGCTCTCCCAAACCTGTACCGTGCCCTAAGCTCTCGGTCCGACAAATCATCGATGGTGAGTAGCCTGTCTCGGCATTTTTTCGGATGATTTTGAGGTTCAAGCAAGCCAAGGACTTGCATGGTATCCATTTTAAATGTACTATTAAGAATTTAATAGTGCTCCTTCGTTCAATTAAATTTAATAGTGGGTTAATAGACTATTAACGTTAATTGGCGTTTTTGCAAAGCAAGTAATCATCATCATTAATACTAAAGGAAGAGACCGTTTTCTTTGAGCGGTAAAAACTCTGAAACCACACAATTTTGGAAATGTTTGAGATATAACTTATAATAGTGACATTCAGTAGTTCCCAAGTTTACCCTCAGAAAAATTTCTTTTTCTTAGAAAACTGAGTTTTGTGTGAAAATGTTCTATAAAAAAACCCGTCATTGGAAAGAGTATTATTCACATGATTAATATTTTATTATCTCCCCTTTTGAAATATTTTGCAAAAGATATAGTTATATAGTACCATAATTTATGATTAGTCTATTTGATTTAAAGCCTATTGTTCAAACTTTTATGCTTTCGATAGGTATGAAATCTGTTAACAATCACACTTTCTCCATTTGTTTTGGAGCTTGCTTATTTGAATACGTTACGAAATGCAAGCCAAGTTACCTTTCTAGAAGGTTCGGTTTAAATTTTTGAAGTTTAATCAGTTTAATTTCAGTTTCTAAATTAAAATGGAGACTAAGTTAAAAATTTCCGCTTAATGTCTTCAACCATTGGGGTCATTTTTACTTTGCCAGTGTTGTTTTCCCCAAATTATAATTATTTTGATATAGAACAATACTTTTTTGTAAGGAATTCCTATTTATATTTTTGAATTATATGTTTCGAATCTTTGTTCTATGTTAACGTGGTTAATAAAATATGAAAACTTAAAAAAATAAAATTATATAAACAGCTTAAAGCGAACTGCATGTCTTAATTACTACTGTCCATCAGTCTGTCCATTTGTTTGTCGGTAAATTAGTGGTTTATTTTGGAACTTTTTTTTGAGTTTTGTCGGAATAGCAACTCTAGACATTTTAATACACAGCGGGGCTTGGAAACGCATAGCTGTCAGACCCTCCTGTTACATTTCCTTTTCGTACCAAACAAATAACACCGCCGTGAAACATTGAATGAAAATATTGTTTACACAGTATTAAAGGTAGGTAAAATAGATTTAAACATATGAAAGCCCCAATTTTATTTGATCACCGTCACAGGAAACGCGTGATTCAGTCAATGTACATCTTTTAGAATTTTAATGTGTAATTCACAACTCAACGCGTTTCCAAAAAATCACATGGCGTGTACACAATACCGATGCTACATAATAGGTTAGTCCAAATAATTAATCCGTCTTGGAAAATTTTTACTTGGACATATATTCCATCGATGAGGGATCCAAAAAAAATTCAAAAATAATTATACCCCTGAAACGTCATGATTATCTGGACTAATAAATAAATAATAGGCCCCCTTGTGTACAATGAACATTTACAGTATGTTAGTTTGTCATTTAAATGATAAAAAAAATGATCACAGGCTAAACACCTACAAGTACTGTGTGTCTGGTCTTCACATGACGTGTACATAATAAACACTCAGAATGGAATGGTTGTCCCCCGGATAGTCCCCTAAGTATTAAAAGACTAAAGTCCAATGTCCAAAGACAAAGCTTAGGAAACAAACAAAGACTTAATGACAATACAAAATTGTTGAAGAAAAAACACATTGAGACTAACACCACTATGCATCCCCTTACATCAGATATATCAGATATATATTGCTCTTTTCTGGTACCTATTGCAATAGTATACATGTAGGTGTACCGTAAATGGCAACAGGCTGCTACACTAACGGCAATTGACAATACACTTCTATTGTTGAGATAATGCATTGGTTACCAGTAAATAGCAATATCTGGTGTACGGGGATACACAACGAACACGCATCCATAAAAATCAGCTGCACTGGCAAAGTATGAGTTTTCTCCTCCTTAAAGACAGCCGCGGAAATTGTTGCATAAAATTGAAACTGTGCTATCAATGATATAGGTTTTCGTTCGCAATCTCCCTCTTAACATTTTTTTAAATCTGCAGCATAAGTATTGTTAACAGACTTCAGCTTTTCCCCACTTTTTTTTACCTATCAAATATCGACTCCCTTACGTCTCCTGCGAGAATCGCGGGTTCCTTCTAGTAGTAAATTTACAATACTATTACCGTGTTCACACAATGAAATCTAAACCGGGTCGAACCCGGGTTAGTTAATCCAAATTAATTACACCGGTTCACACTTGAAAAAGAATTACCCCACTTTGGGTTTTTCCCTTCAACAAAAATAGACACGCATGCGCAACATCTTTGCATTAAAGTAGTTTCTTTTAAGAGTTTTAATTCTCTGTCTACATTCCGGTGCCGTCCGAAGATACCCCAAGCCACCCATTGTTCTTATAATTGAAGAAAATACATGGGCGTTTCTTGTTGAATTGTCCAACTCTGACTGAATTTTTCCTTCTCCCCACGTTGAAAGTAAAGCCTTCGTCTCCTGGTCACTCCAGGTTAGACCTCTCTTTTTTGAAGAATTATCTTGTTCGGCATCCATGGCTATCCTGATATTGGCAATGACAGACGGCAGACAACGTCACGTAACGCTATGGCAACAACCCCACATTAACTCCACTTTGCGTTCACACTAGAATGTGGGGTAACTAATCCGGGTTCGCCCCACATTAACTCCACCTCAGATGAGGGGTAATTTTAATCCGGGTTCGTCCCAGTTTAACGTGTTCACACTATTGGAATTTAATCCAGATTAATTAATTCGGGTCGAACCCGGTTTAAAAATGCATAGTGTGAACGGGGTATTAGTTTTACCGCCTGTCGTTTTTACGTGAAGTATTTTACCCTTGTACCGTACATACTGAAATAAATAATTGTATTTTCAGGGATATCTATTGACTACATAGTGTTACATGTTTATTGCATAGAATATTGTATTTATTTGGAATTTTTGAATACTTTTTACACCTTTGTTTCTGGTAATATATAGTTTTTATTTTGTGTTTCGGCAGTTGCTCTACATCAATCTTTACTACAGAATATCGTCTCGTTGATACTGAACACATATACTTAATTGCAATAAAAAAGAAATTTACAGTTTGATCTATAATTAAAGGGATACATTTCGAAGTTTTGCTGTTTCTCTATTACCGAACTTACTGGACTTGACATGTTCAATATGGCGGGTTTTTGTATCAAGTCAGACTATCCTGACTCTCTGTTGTTTTTATGTTTTTGTTTTACGCTCTTTTTGTTCTTTGTCCAGGGTTCTGTCTTTTTGGTGGCGTTGACTGATTGTTTTTTCATTTTTTACCTGTCCTGTTACATGTGTCTGTTTTGTTGTTTATGATATATTTATGTGGTTTATTTTTGTTTTACCTGACCAGAAATAACAATCTCAATTCCGAGAACAATATTTTTGGAAATAATTATTGGAATTGCCACAGCAGCAAATCAAATAAGATTACTGGGCAGAAAATTATTTGAAATTCGAAAGATGTTGGCAAATTTAGTTCAAAAAATTTCCCAGTTTCTTTTGTAGAGAGTAGTCAACTCGAAAACAGACCGTTTGACGTCAGAGGAATCTAAACTATACAACTTACATTTATTTATTTATATTTTGTTTACCAATAAAATCAGATGTTAAAGGTGTATTATTGAATAAACCTTCACCATGTATGCTAGAGATCCAAAACTCGCACCCTCCACGCAAGGGGTATAGTATCAAAATAGTACCACAAATAACCCTTGCCTTCAGCGCTTTTCATTCACTATGAACCTTTAACGTCAACGGTAAGGGAGGAACAATTTGATTATTACGGGGGGGGGGGGGGAATTGAAAAAATTTAGCGGCAGAAAAAGATTTCCAGGACCAAAATTTCTGTGAATCTGCGATCAAAAATGTCATCCTAGCCCCCCCCTCCCCCCAATAAAAATCAAATGGTTGCTCCCTTAAAGAATCAGAACTTATTTCATGAATATGAATATACAATATCCACAGAACAAGTCGTTTTTGCACCTTGTGTAATACAGGATATATTGGAGATGAGATCCATCTCTTTCTGTACTGTCCAACCTACAATATATTTCGGAGTGAATTAAATAAAAAAATAAAACACTGCACTAAAAATGTGCTTTAATAATGAACGATTGCCACCGCTGCTTCATTACAACCTATTATTTTCTTTATATTGTATATTATTCCTTATGTGTCATAACCATTTATTGTAAATGTGTTTGAACAAATAAATATTTCTATTTCTATTTCATGACAGCCCAATGGAATGACGTTTTTCATTATGACACAAACTGTGACGTTTCTTCAATTTAGTTGGCGAGTAATTCCCCGAATTGGATGACTGAAATTTAATTTCACGAGGAGATATTTCTCACAACTATTGAAATATTATTAGAAGAAACGTGTAAAAACTTTATAAAATGGACAAGACAGTGAAAGATTATCATTTATATTCATCCGCACGACAAGATCTTGTCCTGTGAGAACACGACGGAAGACAGAGTAATTTTCGTGTGGAGTGATACTCGATTACGTGAGGGAGATTATCCTGCTTTGGGGGGTTGCAAAACTCGGGAAAGCCAACAATAATCATTTTAAAACCGATGTACATTGCCAAAACTATTACTGAAATTAGAAATTTAACCTGCGGTTCAAATATATTTTGAAAATTTAAATCAAATACTTAATCAGCCTTATTTTATATCTCAGATAGTAATGAATATGATATTTTTGTTGACATCAATTTTCGTGGATTGGGGCAAAAAGACAAATTCGTGGGTTCTTAATTTCGTGTATTTAAAATTATAAAAAAAAAACGAAAATCAAATGAGGCGAGTTAAAATTAATGAAGAGTGTTTAAAATCGAATGTTAAATAAATACAACACGTGCAATCAACGATATCGTTATGATCTTAACAAATATCCATTAGACGCTTGCTCAAAACAAAATGTTGTCAGAACAATATTTGCTTCCGAAGCTAAAAACAAAACCAAGGAAATTACATATTAACTAGATTAATTAATTATTAAAACATTATAAATACTTTACTATGACATCAGTACATCATTTGGAGTATATAATTATTTTCAATAATTTATCTAAGCCCAAATCTTTATCTGTAGCAAACTAAAATTTTCTTCCCTGTCAACATTGTTATTCCTACTCATCCATTTGAGATATATTTACTGAAGATCAAACGATTATTTTGAATTCTTGGAAAGGACCTCGAGTTTTATTTTTATTTCCTCTTGATTAAACGATTGAAATTATATACTTCGTTGTGTTTTTAAACTCGTGTTTTGCGTTGTCCACGAAATCCACGAAAATTGGTGTACCACGAATAATAAGTATTTCACATGTACTAAAGTCGCGTATAATGCAAATATCTGGATTAACGTTTATCAAAGACACTCAGACATGTGATGGTAATACTTTAGGGCGGGCATTTTAAATTTAATTTAGATGTGATAGAAGGAATACATCACTGTCAACTATATACAGAAACGTTAAATAATAAACTTATCCTTGAGAAATCACAGCTGGCCCAGAAACTATTACGTAATGGTACGTAGGTTGGAGAAGAAACACAACTTTATAAAGTATCAAAGGCATTGTGTAAAATGTAGAGTGGAGTTTGGAGTTGGAGTCTGGGGTTGGAGTTTGGAGTTTGGAGTCTGGAGTCTTGATTGTATGAAAACATATTATTAATTTATCATAAAGCAAGAATGTATGCATGTCAAGCTCTTTGCCTTAATATTTGTCTTGAAATGATAACCAATTTTATTGTAGGTGGGTATGTTTTATATATTATTTCAATCATGGCATGATTCTTATCTTGACAGGTAGATTACAAGAATAAAAGTTCAGTGTTTTATTATTCTATGTGTCAAAAGGACATTACACAATAGTATCAACACTATAGTCATTTATCTTGGGAGAGAAAAAAAGAAGCAATTTCAATCAGAAATACTATTTAAAAAAATGCATATACTTTACTTTTTTACATAAAAACTTTTTACAGGATTAAACCAAATGAAGTATTAATAAATTCAAATAAAATTTAAAGAAAAATGAATACAGTACTGAAGTAAATACATTATACTTGGAATGTACAGTCTAAATACATATCAACATAGAAAATATGATAAATCAAACTGTAATATGACAAATTAGTTACAAAATTACACAACTGGTATTCCAGTTTTCTCTAAAAGGTTAATATGTTGGGGTGAAAGCTGATTTTTTACTTCACTATGTATCACAACATTCTTCATTTCAAAATAAGGGCATATTCGCCTGGCACAATCTTTGTTGAGATGAAAATATGTATTTTGAAGGTGTAGAGAGGTTTTTATCTGTTTTGTTTTTGGACTTGTATATGTCCTGTGGTCAAAACGTTTTAAAAGCAAGTCATTTGGTGGAACCCTTTGTCTTTGTCCAAAATGTTGGCCACATCCGTAACATTTTTTAATTAGCCCGTGAAAAAAGGTGAGATGAAATGGTTGAGCTGTTTCATCTTGATAACTCGAAGTACTCTTTTGTTGATCAAAAACCTGAGGATTTAAGTTACTAGTGTCTGTGGATACATGTAGATTAGTGGTAGCTTGATTATCATACTGGAAAAGAACAGGCCGAACAGTTCTTGATTTTCCTTTCCTTATTTGAGTTGCACATTTAGGTTTTTTTCCTCTATTCTGCGGCAAATTGGTATTTACCATTTCCATTATATTACACTGGTCTTCATTGTGTTTATTTTTGTATGTCTGCAAATATCTTTCGCAAATATCGATATGGTTTGCGATAGCCAATGTGTGTTCACATATTTTGAAGCTATTGAATCGCACACACTTTTTACTACATGAAATATTAAGAGCTGTTGTTGCACACTTCACAATAAATGGATCGGTCTTATTTACTGTGTTAACTACAAGGAATAATTTTCCTTCTGAGTCACCAGGCATTTTTGATATATTTTTTTCCTCAGAAAGTATTGATTTTGCACTCTCAAATATATCATGAAGTATTCTAGATGGAATGTTTTGAATCCCACACTGCTCTGCTGAAGTAGGCAAAATAGAACAAGAGTCTTCAATCGGTGAGGGTCTTGTCAAAGGATACCTTTGGAATCTGTTCAAAGGAAAATTTTATATATACATATACCAAACAGACTGATCTTATAGTATACTATTTGTATTACATATTTTTTATTGTTAATCAATGTAGTTGCTTTAAGCAATGTGGCGGTTACTGTTATTTGTATCATTTTTTTGTCAGCAATTATAATTATTAACAGAAAATTAAATGCACTTGAAATAGTGAAATTTGTAATATAAATTTTTCCATTAAAACATTAAATATTTAAGGCCACACCAATCTGATTTTTGGTTCTTTGGATTGCAATAATAGGTGCGAGCAAGCGAAATTTTATTTATTTTTTCTCAAGGAATTATATTTTTTTTGGGGGGGGGGGGGGGGGGGCGCAGATCAAAATTACGTGCGGCACACATTTTTTTAAAATGCAATATTTCAAACTATAAAAAATTCCCATTTTAGGCACAATTTTTATTTTTAATTTCTTGACAACTGTAGAATTTGGGGCGACTTTTCAGTATTTTTGCAAAATGAAGTGACAAAAATGTTTTACTTAAAACTTACATAGTCCAAAAATAGGAGCGGCGAAATGTAAAGAACTAAAGATCAATTTGGTGTGGCCTAAGAATGATTTATCATTTTTCTCTTTAAATTTCCAAGGAAAATGTTTGGGTCATTTGCTCAAAAGCATTTCGAGAATGCCAATTGATTTTTTCGGAAAAATATGTACGATTGAATAGCTAGTGGAAACAAATAATAGAATGTTTTGACATTAAAGGAATGATACTATGCAGAAAAACTGTACTGAAAAAAGATTCCACCTATAAATGTTCCTCCATAAATGGCATGAAATTGGTAAAGTCCAATTACTCGAAAATTGAAAAGGAAATATGACTGATATCAATCGCTCTTAAAAAGATCTGACCTTTACTTACATTCTAAAAAAGTTTTCTCTCTGAACAGCATTTTTCCTGAAGTACAGTTCCTCCTTTAAGGTCAGGTAGTTATATTCCTTTTTAACACGGTATTCACCCTTTCCTACCAAAGCCAGTTTTATTTCGTTTTCTTGCCTTTTTACTATTTTTTCTAAGGCTGTGACAAAACTAACTGGATCCATTTGTTTTCCTTTCTTTTCTGATGTGATATCTGCTTTAATAACAGAATTTAAGCACTCATTTGGGTTTTGTGTGTATGGTTTAGGTGGGAAACCAAGCCCACAAGAACTTCTTATATCGGCTGTCATACAAGACTTGATTAATTCAGCCTTGTACTCTACAAAATAGTTTGTAAATTGATTTCCATTTGGATGTCTTTCTTTCCATTCAGTCATGAATGATTTCATTTTTTCTTCAAATTCATCTGCTGACAAACTGTCAACCAGACCTTTCACCTTAGTGTTTTTCACCGAGCGTCCAAAAATGTCTTCTTTATATTGTTTGGCAACACAGCCAGATATTCCGAGATTTCTTAATTTGCGTTCTATATTGTCCACCATGTGTATGTCACAGAGTAGATGTCTAGCCTCTGAAAAACACACCTGAAATGCATTGGACAGGTTAACATCACCATCAGTACCAAATACTTTAACATGCCTTAGAGCTGGACACTCCTGTAACATTGTAGAAGGGAGTTGAAAATAACTGTCAAATGACTTTTTCTGATGCATAAGTATTGGACCAATCATCACTGGCTCTACCCCATTCGTAGTTTCCAGCATCAAATGTCTGTAAGTTGTTACTGTGACATAAAACTGTCCTATGTTAAATGTTGTATCCACTCCTAGGACTGATGGAAAGTCAGAACAAGTACAGAATTTTACAACATCATTCAGCTGCCTCTGACTTGAAAGAAAAGCTGAAAATTCTGGTGATGAACATATTCTACGAACAAATCTTTCATCTTTATTTTCTTGCATTTTTGCCATTTCACTGAGTTCAATGACAGGATCGTCTAGTTGAGATCTAGTGTTTTTCTTTATATTTCGTATTTGCTGCCTGTCCCTGGGAATAACAGCACCACTCCGGATATTTTCTGGTCCACCTTGTTCTTCAAGTAAGGTGTGAAATATATCTTTCGGTTTTGTATTTGTTTTTGTACTGCAAAGATCTTCTATTCTCATTTTAACAGATTGAGTTGTTCTTTTATATCCTTGTTCTTTGTTATTGGAATTTCCATGAGATTTTACTGTGATTTTCGTAGGTTTTCCCTGGAAGTAATACTGAACTAGAAATTGATTGAAAATGTCATCACTTTCTGGATGAGATAAGGTTATGACTATTCGATGTAACTTTCTATATGAAGCATTAATATATTTGCGTCTCGTAACCTTTATCACGTGGTTAGACTGGGTTGATTCATTGCTGATCTGAATGTTCTGGACATCAGTGGTATCATAAAAATATGTTTCGGTTCCTGACTGATCCCATCGTCCCATGCCATCAGCTAGAGCATTCTTCGAGTGGCCCAACTTTTGAATGCTGTAAACAAATGATACATTGTCATCAATACTAATTGGTACATTTGCTGCCAGATATTTGTGAGGTAATTCCTGTAAAAGAACATCAACTGCTTCTTTCGTTGGGATTCCGCTTTCTAGTTTCTTGTAAATAGGTAATAAAGGATCATTTTCGTAGCAAGTCTTGAATTCACCCGTAGATCCCATTATCAAACTTTCTTCATCTGATTTAATAACAATGGAGTTTGTATTATCAATGTACTTATTTTTCAATTTTGGGGAATCACTGGACAAACTAGGAAGACTTATGTCAGATTCACTGTCACTCAACCTAAATAGTGTTCGTTTACCTTCTTCTGTGGCAACGGTGACGGAGTTAAGCTTTTTTCAGGTGAGCTACTGATGGACAGTTTTCTTCTTTTTAAAGTAGAATTCTCTTTTTTAACAGGACTAAAATCTTCATCACTAATAATAATTGGTTCAGTGTTGACCGAAATTCTGTTTTCTGCTTTCCTTGGGGACCTTCTATGCGAAAATATTGGTAACACTGGAGAGCTGGAGTGACTAGATGTGTTATCTGCTTTCCTTGGTGATCTCTTTTTATAAGGAATCATTGGTAAATCTGGAGAGCTGGAGTGACTAGATGTGTTACCTGCTTTCCTTGGTGATCTCTTTTTATAAGGAATCATTGGTAAATCTGGAGAGCTGGAGTGACTAGATGTGTTACCTGCTTTCCTTGGTGATCTCTTTTTATAAGGAATCATTGGTAAATCTGGAGAGCTGGAGTGACTAGATGTGTTACCTGCTTTCCTTGGTGATCTCCTTTTATAAGAAATGATTGGTAACTCAGGAGAATTTGAACGACCAGATGTGAATTCAGTGTACTTAAATTTTTTGAAACTTGGCTTGATAATGCTTTCTCCTGCCTCATAATATTCCAAAACAATGGCCTCACCAGATCTTTCCAAATTTTGACAAGTATTAAATTCTGAAAAATTAATTATAAGCTTAATATTGAAAAAATTAAAATTTGACAAAAACTTGATAGTACCATAAAGGTTACACATGAAAGACTTTACAACTTCTTTTGAAATGTTTGTCCATATGGGTGTCAATTTTATTAGCTCACCTGCCCTAAAAGGCCATGTGAGCTTTTGCCACCACTTTGCGTCCGTCGTCTGTCCACATTTCACATTTTCATCTTCTTCCCTGAAACCAACTGTCCAAACTGAACCAAACTTGGCAGGAATGTTAATTGGATGGTTCTGTACAAAATGTATGATTTTTTTGGCGATTGGATATTCAACATGGCTACCAGGGGCAGATAATTCGTTCTGATTGGACTTATCTTTAAAGCTCTTCTTGTCAGAAACTACCAAGCCAATTGAATTGATTTGCAGGCATGAATGATCTATGGAATGATCTACAAAGCGTTTTTTGTCCCGAACGAAAAATTCAAGATGGCCGCCACATTGGTTTAACATTGAACCCTATGGGAAATTTGTACAACGGCCTTCGTGTCAGAAACTACCAATCCAATGGAAATATTTTTATGTATGAACAAGCATTGGATGAACCTCTACAATAGTTCTGTTTTTTTATGCTGATCTGAAATTCAAGATGGACACCAAAGCCGGATTAGTTTTACATTGGACCCTATGGGGAAATTTGTACAAAGGTCTTCTTGTCAGAAAATACTAAGCCAACTGAAATGGTTTTTTTGCATGAAGATCCTTGGATAGATGTCTGCTACAAAAGTTATGTTTTCGTGCTTAATTGGAATTCAAGCTACATGTAACTGCCACAGCTGGACACTGTAGAACAACTCCTTACAGATCTTATCTAAAAGCGCTTTGTCAGTTTTGGTCACCTAAAATCAAGGTGAACGATTCAGGCTCCATGGAGCATCTGCTTTTACGTATTTAGAGGAAATGCATGAAATCGTTTTTTTATTTTGTTGGTCAAGTCAAATTAATATTATCTAGGAAGCTTGACTGACGGAATCGACAGTTATCCCCACACCCCTGCAATTAGTTGGGGACACTTAAGGGAAACCCATTTGATTCTGAGGGGGGAGGGGGTATATGTATAAAAGCCAGAAATTATTATATCTGCTTTTCTGGAAAGGATGGATAGTAGACATTTAATAATAATTTTTTTAAATGACTAGATTTAACACAGTAGACTTCTTGCAGACATGACAGTAACAATGTCAGTTAACATTAGGTACATATCTATGCTCTTTTCTACAAAAAATCTCATAAATTGAATAAAACTGATTTTACTTCTATTCACATTGATACTTAAATAGTATTAACACTTTGTTGGTTCGAAAATTAGTCTTTGAAAAATGAATAACTTGACTTGGCGTTAGTGGAAAACAAATATTCTGTCAAAAGAAAATCCCCCCCCCCCACCTTTAGAATAAAATGGTCGTCCCCTTACCCAAATACGAAAATCTAGAACCTTATGTCCAGTTAAAGATGATATAGAATTATCCTATGAAGAATTTAACTCAATAGCTCCAGTTACAAATGAAAAAAAAGTTAAGATCACAATTCGGCATTTTTTAAATTCACCCCTAATGGACTCACGTTTTGAAAATCAAAATTTTAAAAAGCTTTTTGCAAATCTACATATTGTGCATGACAATACTGTTCAGAAAAAAAAGATGCATACATTGTATCTCACAAACTTAAATTGACAATTTTTGAAATCCAACCCCTGAGGGCCCCAATTTTATAAAATTAAAATTCTAAAACCTTATTGCACATATTAATATTGTGCATGACACTACTGTATAGATATAGAATGCATCAATTGAACAAAGGCTCCTAGGAGACTGTATCGCTCACCTGGACTATGTCCATCTTGACTGGCAGTTTGGAACATTGCTGTCAAGTTCCAACTGGCTCACTGGTTTCAAACAAGATCTTTCAGTGATTTTTCCAATAAGGTCCTATGTTAAACACTGTTGGGCCATCTCGGATGACGTGTGGGGGTCATAGTGTAACATAAAAAATGTGCCCCCCCCATGAAATATTGTCCGTCAGACAAAATTTCACATAAAATATTGTCCGTGGACACTATTTCATAATGAAATACTGTCCAGGACAATATTTCATTATGAAATAGTGTCCTTGGCCATGAAATTTTGTCACCTCCTTCTGAACAATATTTCACTATGAAATAGTGTCTGCAGAAAATGCAGATTTTTAAATCTTAACTGAAATTATTTTGTAACGCAATTATTTTATATTTCCAACTAATATTTATTTGAACATTTCAAATTTGCATAGATTCTTTATGAATTGTTAATATATTAAGGAAATAAGGAGGCCCTCCACTTTCTATAGTATATGACAAAGATACATCACTCTTTCCAATTTATCTTCATGAATTACAAGTTTATTTGTAAAATCATTTGTTTTCTTGTCAAAACTTTTGAAATAAATTTCATGATTTTGTAAACATAATGAATTAGCCTTTCTTCTGATAACTCTTTTCTGATTTTCAGAAATTCCCTCCGGTACAACTTTATGACTGAGATATTTGAAAAGTATTTTGTATTCCTTGCCATCCATGATGAGCAAAACCAGTTTTCTGTTTATACCTGTATCTATTTATTAATTTGTGTTTATTTGTTATTGTCAATTAAAGAAAACACTTTAATGATATCATTATCCAACATGATATATGTTGATAACCTCCCCTTCATGAGACAAAATTTCATGACAATCTGTCTATGAAATATTGTCTTAATATATACAAAACATTACCTCCCTTTAACAGGACAAAATTTCATAGTATTTAACCTGTGAAATATTGTCTATTTACAGACAAAATTCCACAATGAAAATTTGTCCTTCTCTGGACATTTTTTCATAGACGAGGACAATATTTCATGATACATAGTCATGAAATATTGTCTTGGTGGACAATATTTCATAGGACAATATTTTGCTTTACAATAGGATATAATTATGAAAGAGGATCAACTAAGGACCATTGCTGCCAATTTCTTTTCCAAATGGCCCAATGGTTTTAAAGAAGAATATTTTTAAGTAAATTTCCCATAGGGTATTATGTTTAACAATGTTCAGCTCTGGTGGCCATTTTGGATGACTGGTGGGGTCATCGGATCCAATTCTGAAAGAGGACTACCTAAGGACATTGCTGCCAAGTTTTGTTCCAATTTGCCAAGTGGTTTCAGACAAGAAGATTTTTATTAAATTCTCCATAGGGTCCTATGCTGAATTATGTTCGGCTCTTGCGACCATCTTGCAATTGGATGACAAGCGTGGTCATCGGATATAATTCTGAAAGAGGACCACCTAAGGACCATTTCTGCTACGTTTGGTTCCAATTGGCCAAGTGGTTTCAGACAAGTAGATATTTTAGGTAAATTTCCCATAGGGTCCTATGTTCTGGCCTGGGGTCGCCATCTTGAATGACGGGCCGGGTCATCGAATATAATTCTGAAAGAGGAACACCTAACAAACATTGCTGCCAAATTTTATATTAGAAAATTTAAGACAAGTTTATGTCACAAACTTTAATTTTTGAAATTCAACCCCTGTAGGACCCCAATTTTAGAAAATAAAATTTCTAAAACCTTATTGCGCTTCTGCATGTGGTGCATGGCAATACTGTATAGAAATAAAATGCATAGATTGAAAAATGAAATACGATTTTATGTCACATATATTATTTAGCTTGAATTCCAAATTTTCAAAGTTGACCCCTGTTGCAACCATCCTATATAGATATTAAATAGTGAAGGAGTTGATGTCACAAGAAAGCGTAACGGACGGACGGATGGATGGACAGACAGACAGACAGACGGACAGACGGAAAACGGATGGATAGATGGACGGACGAAGACAATCGGTTTGAAAGTGCGGGGATAAAAATTATCCATTCAACCCATCTTGTTCTTACATGTACATACAATAATGATAAGATTAAAGACACCAAGTTTAAGGACATACTCTGTCTCAAAGTGATGTCAATACAAAAGGATAACTCATGGTCCAAAATCAAAAACTGCCTTGCATACAATACAACCATAGTGCAACATAGTAGCTAGGTTCCCTACAGACTGGATCAGAATATAGAAGAAAAAGATTTTAAACAAGAGGATCCTAAGAGCTGAATTTAATGTATACCGTCGCAATTTTCTCCTTAATATTGACCTGTACATATCAAATAGATGTCCTGAACCCAAGTAGATATGGTTGCTAGGGACTTTAATCTGTTGCTATGGACTTTTTCAATGACATTGACTCTTGACCTTCCATTTTGACTTGAACAGGTTAATTGTAAGGTCCTGAATCCAATATATCTCGTTGCTAGGAACATTCCATCGGTTGCTATTGATTTTTTCAAAGAACTTGACCCTTGAGCCTCCAAATATGTACAACTATTTTATAGGGTCCTGAATCAAAATATATATGGTTGCTATGGACTTTTTCCATGACCTTGACCCTCCATTTTACTTGTACAGCTACCATTTAATTTATTTCAAGTTATGCTCTAAACATCTATGACAATATGTCAGACAATTATTTTCTGTTTACATGTACATTTTTAAATAATCTTTAAGGCCAAAAACTCCTATAAGGGTTCAATTGTCGATTTTGGTCATGCTGACTTATTTGTAGATCTTACTTTGCTGAAAGTTTTGGCTGTTTGCAGTTTGTCTCTATCTATGATAATATTCAAGTTAATAACTTAACCTGTATAATTTCCTAAAAATTAACAATTCAGGGGCAATAACCCGAAAATTGGTTGACCGTTTCATCTGAAAATTTAATGGCAAGTAGATCTTGACCTCATAAACATTTTTACTACTTGACAGTTTTGCTCTAACTGCTTTAGTTTTTGAGATATGAGCCAAAAATTGCATTTTCAGCTATGTTCTATTTTTAGCTATGGCAGCCATGTTTCTCAATGGAAAAGAAAATAAAACACAAAATTTATACTAGATACCCTAAGGAACTTTCAGTCTAAGTTTGGCAGAAATTGATTCTGTAGTTTCAGAGGAGAAGATTTTTAAAAATTTACAATGATGACGAAAAAACTGTGAAAAATTTTCTTTAAAGGGCAAAAACTCCTATAAGGGGTCAATTGACGATTTTGCTCATGAAGATCTTTCTTTGCTGAACCTTTTTGCCGTTCACAGTTGGTCTTTATCTATAATAATATTCAAGATAACCTAAAACGGCAAAATTTCCTTAAAATTAACAGTTCAGGGGCAATAACCCAACAGAGGGTTGACCGATTCATCTGAAAATTTCACAGCAGGTAGATCTTGACCTGACGAACATTTTTATCCTGGTCAGTTTTGCTCTAAATGCTTAAGTTTTTGAGATATAAACCAAAAACTGAAGTTTAGCCCCTATGTTCTATTTTTAGCCATGGCGGCCAAGTTTATTGACCGCCAAGACAATAAAACACCAACTTTATTCTAGATACCCTAAGGATTATTCAGACAAAGTATGGCTGTAATTGGTTCAGTGGTTTCAGAGGAGAAGATCTTTGAAAAAGTTTACGACGGACGACGGACATCGTACAGACGACAGACGCCAAGTGGTGGCAAAAGCTCACGTGTCCTTTTAGGAGCTAAAAATGAATTACAATATGAATCTTGTGAACGGTGGTATACAGATTATAAATTATAAAAACCTTACCTGGATGATATGTCTCATTATCTACTTTGCCAGATACAGCCTCTGCATAAGATTTTTTTCTTTCTCTTCCAATTTCTTCATCTTCCATTTTTTTTAAGATAGTTTTTTTCCACATTCTCAAAAGCAACCTTTCACAACTAACAGTTTTAAGGAAAGGGACAGGAACAAAATGTTTCCCCTTTTGTGGTAATGGGGGTATATTTTATCATCAGCATTTTTAAACACCTTTATTAATACTTTACTGGCAAAACATTGCGGAAGCAAACATAGAGCTTCTGATCAATAAGTTTTATATCAATCGGTAAATTTTGGAACTTAAAAATGAAATATTAAAATTGTATGCAGTAAAGAAATAACAAAGCCCCTTTTGGTACCTCACCAGTTTTTGTTTTAAAATTCTTTTTAAAACAAATTGTTGGGGATGACAGTAATGGCAGCTACTTCTGATAAAAGTGTATAAAATTGAGATAACATTAATGGTTTTAAACTCTCTTGTAGAATCGTCTGTTGCGATGGGTATAAATGTCACTGCAACTAGCACCATTATTAAAACCTCAACATTTGATAACTTAATAAGATAATTGGTGTTGTAACTTAATCATCACATCGGGTCAGCAACAGAATATTGTTGATAAATGGTTTTCTTGTAATTTTAGATGATACAAATTACTTATTTATCTCCCAATTACTTTGTATCATGTTGGAACATGTTTTTTTTTTTTTATTGTGACAAGCCTTAAATGATTTTTATATTAACATAATATGCAACAATTTGAAGAATGAACATGTTTGAACCATATTTTTTTCATAATAATTATTAAAAGATATGTCCATAATGTTACAAAATGCACTTCAACCCCAGACTCCAAACTCCAAACTCCAACCCCAGACTCCAACTCCAGACTCCACTCTACATTTTACACAATGCCTGTATCAAAACAACATATAAAACATTATGAATCTGGGCATCTTTCAGTGGGTGACAGCTTGGTAGAAAATCAAGCAAAATTGAGTCCAAAGTCTGTAAAACATCCAGCTTTATTTATGCTTTATCCTGAGAATGTCGATTTAGTAACATTTGGTGAGAAATATTAAAAGCATATATGCAACTAATTCAAATTTAATTGGTAACATCAGAAAGTTAGAATTTTATTGAAAATATTAAATTGTAGTTACCTAAATTTAAGACATGTTTTAAAGCTATGGCAATCAAAAACATTAATATGTAACAGTGTTCAGCAAGCATTCAGATTTAGGATGCCGTAATAAATATTATTTTGTTTCAATGAAGACAGGCCATTGACTTTGATACCCTAAAAGTGCACAGTGAGTCATTGGTTTAAGATTTCTGTGGTTCCTGTAATGCTTCTGTTGATGTTATAAAGCTACTTCGATACAAGATTAATTTCAAATCTATTTTTTAAATCTATTTCGATTAAATCTTGTTAAAAACTATGAAAAGTCCTTTCGTTAATAAAATTAATTAGTTTTTGCTGGTGATGTTTATTGTCCCAAGGAATATAACACTATCTTCATCAAATGCACTTTGATTATATTTTTTTAATGCAAAGAATGTACATTGAAATTTATTAAAAAGGATCAAAAATGGTCGCCCGATTGAAAACGATATGACGTAAATGAATATGTCAGCACATTTTCTGTCCTGGAAATAAGTTTATAGTAAGGATAGGAGCTATATATTTTTGCTCCTCTTTTAGTTGAAGGAATCATTTCTATTACACAATCATGACATAAGCTTCAGTATAAAGATTGTGACTTGAGATTTCTTTCTCTATACCCTTAATATTTGGATACAAATATGATTTTGAAGTCGGTGTGAGGATAATTCAATGTAAACGACTTTCGATGAAATCGTAAAAAATTAGAATAATAAACATATAATAATAAATCTTTAATAAAATATTAATAAATAAAAAATACATTTGTCGTTCTAATAAACATGTTGTATGTACATAACAATTTGACAAAGCTTTAGATTCTCATTAGGACAAAAATCGGCGTTATTTGTCGTATCAGTAAACAATTAATATTGTAATCAGATGTCTTTAGCTGAAAGAAAATTTGGAAAATTTTTATATTTTGGTTTCATGTTAAACAACCATGAAACATTTATGGGAGAATCAGATCATTCTTACAACGTAAACAAGCAATTGTTTGGATAAGGTAACATACAAATGGACCATATCGGAAAATGTACCGAAATACAAACATATAAAAACACATAATTAACAGCATTTCGATTTATATGATAATTCTCATCTATAATCATCATTACATGTGGTAATTCATAAAAAAAAACTTTTGTGTATTCACCAAACGATGTTTGTCCTCATGACTCAAGGTGACTGCACAAATAACCGATGAGGGCAAAAATGGTACATTGTAATGACGTTGAGTCCTCTTAATTAATCTTAAACCCAGGGAATTAGGCAGTATGTGTTTTTTTATGATGCTAAACCCTAGTTGAAAAACAATGTACTAAAAAAAGTTTTGTAAATGCACTAACAGTGCAACATTTTTTTGTCATATTCTGTTACTGATAACATACATAAAATAAATGTTTATTTATAAAATTAAAATTATCTCTCTGACATTGTCATTTAATAATAGTTTGATACACGAAAGTTAACCAGAATTGCTGATGGAATGATATTTATTATCAAGACCATTTTTCTTAAATGTGAAATGTACCCAAACTATCTGTTTTATTTAATGTTATTTACTAAATTATAACTGACAATTCTTTAGAGATAACTCTGACGCTTCAAAGACAAAGAGTTGAAGAACCTTTTAGAGAAGTACTATCTCAAGCTTACATTTAAACGAATAGATTTTTTCCCTTTTATACTGATGTATAAATATTCTATTTATTATATTTTATGCCCGAAGAAAACAACAATGTTCCCGATAACGTTTATTTATTCTTATTGTATTACTGTATAATTTTTATCTCACTTCAGTGTTCCATGTCAAACAATGTTCTATGGTTTTTGATTTTCGATTATAAAATAGAAAAGGAAAACAAGTAATAATTGACAACATCATTTATCACTTCAATGACGTTAAAGTTTGCTCTTAGAACCAGCTCAACCGACAAAGATAAGAAACAATATCAAATTTATATTAGCTAAGTGAGATGTATTCTCTCGATGTGTACGAAGGTGGTAAAAACAAATTTTCAGATTTGTCATAATGTATAAAAGATAAAAATACTAACTTCTGTCAGTAATGTTGAAATAGAAATATAGATATATTCCTCTATACGAGAAAAAAAATAGTTTGCTTTTTTTTTGCAGTTTGATGATTCTAATGAGTACATGTATCTCCTCAAGACATAGCTCTGCCCTTTCGTTGTACATTCTCCCCTTTTTAGATATTTTTTACTTTCTTTACACCATTTTGGGATTATTCGGTTTTTCACGTTTTAGCCTTGGTCATGTCTTATATCCATACACAGTTCATTTGATTTGATATCAAAGAATATTTATATATTAAGTGTTTCTCACTGTAAATCACACATTCGCAGTTCTTTTTCCATTTGCATAAATTAAAAATATATCCACATAAGTATTAGGGTTTCTTAATTTTGTCAGATGTGGTAAATATTTTAAAGCTTCAAACAAATACAGGAAAGACTTCCTTTTGGCACCCCTTGGTTCATGGAATAAGCATAGACATACGTGC
Source organism: Mytilisepta virgata (assembly GCA_028015205.1). NCBI lineage: Eukaryota > Metazoa > Mollusca > Bivalvia > Mytilida > Mytilidae > Mytilisepta > Mytilisepta virgata. The sequence continues at coordinate 36,733,028 of CM051517.1, forward strand.
AAGGGGTGCCAAATGGAAGTCTTGCCCAAATACATGTATTCCTTTACAGCACCAACTTGTCAAATTGAATGAAATTTGTAGCTTATATTTCGAAAAATAAAATGAATATTTACACCTATAACGAAATTCATAAATCGCTTCAATAGTCGTTGAACTGGCATTGCGCTCATCTAAAGTAAGTATCATCATCATTACCAAATATTCTTTGATACCAAATCTGATTAACTGTGTTTGCATATAATAGTGTCCAAGCTAGGCTTCAATATATCAAGAAGCTCACAGGAGTCTGTATCGCTCACCTGGATTTTATTTTGAATTTAAGTTAATATTTGATGTCAATGGACACCATTATAAAAGAGAAACGCTTATGATCAATGTTAACAAAGTCCAGTTGCAGTGTCAGCAAAATAAAAAAAAAGCCACATCAGATTGGATTTCGAATCAGTAACCAAGTAATAATTCTTTGAAAGAACGTTGCAGTTATCACACACAACAAGTTTCAATCCCATGTAACACGTAAATTCAGAAAGGAAGATCTAGGAGATCTAACCAATCAGAAAAAGCCCATTTGTGGACCTAGCAGCCATGTTGTTTTAGCAGAACGGCTTAAAAGTATGAAAAAATATTCAAATCTTCATAGGTTTTACTTCCACAAAAATTGGTATCAATCTGTTTAATTGTTCTCCACAATGGAATTTTAAGTACATTTAGCATAGGGCTCAATGTACAATGTAATAAATCGGACGACGGCAGCCATCTTGGATTACCGATTGGTACCAAAGTTGTTCAAGTTGTTTCAGCGAAAAAGATTTCCGAAAATTAACCAAGCAGAAAAGCCCCTTTTCGGGTCTCTTAGCCCTGTTTAATTGTAAAACAGTACAAAAGTACAAGAATTATTCGTGTCCTCATTGGTATCAAATCAACCAAAATTGGCATCAATCTGCTCAATTCTTAATTTTAATACAATGTTCCATAAGTTCCAATGTTAACTGAATCAGACGCCAGCGGCCATCGTCGATTTACGATCGGCATCAAATTAAAAATATTTGTTAAGAACCTTTCTAAAAATATACCTGTAAAGATGGGGTTCAATAGAGTAAATCTTTCTTGAGAGAAAATTTTCAAAGTTCAGTTAATCAGAAAATATAATAGGCATTTGCAACCATGTATCTCGACCAATAGGCACCAAAGTAACAACACTTGGGAAGGACCTTACAAGGAACATCTTTGCAAAGTTTGTTAAATTCTGTTCAGGCGTTCTCAAGAAGACGATCAAAAGATGAAAAGTTAACGGAAGAAAGACGGCAATAGCTCACATTTGCCATTGACCAGGTGAGCAAAAATGCAGGATAAAATAAACAATAAATCCCAAATTATGTATAGAAGAATGCTAAAACATACACAGTGGTGAACTATAGTTTATATGAAAATATAGCTGAATATACCTTCCAGTTACATAAATTTTCGTTAATAGCAACAAACTTACTTGTTATATAATCAAATGGTTAATATATAAAACTGCTTCATAAGATAGAAATTAAAATAATGGCTTTTCAATACATCCAGATAAATAGCTTTAGCAGACGACACACGAGTGGAGTGTACTTGTTCTATATTTTTACTAGGTTTCTTCTTTCTGTTTTGTCATCTCTTTTAGCAATATATGTTTCCAAATTACAATTAATCTCTTTATGTACATCGATATTTTCATGTCTTTTCATATACACTGAAGTTCTTGATAGAAATGTGTCATTGTTCTTAAACGATTAAAGGATTCCGTCAGCAAAAGAGTAATAAAAAGTCACATATTTTTATTATAATTTATTATATAATTTGTCAAATTAAGATTTTGAAGAGATTTTTTAAAGACTACCAAGAGACTTCAAGCATAACACATTAATCTAATTTTCTTCTTCTTCCGTCATTGTATTAGGAAAAAGTCAAATACAATTTAACATTTCCATTTTTTCCAAAATACAAATCAATATCAGTCAGTTTATATAATCACAAATAGTTTTCAAAACACCAAGAATTTTCTTGAACTCTATAAATATAATTATCTATATATAGAGCAAAGCTGTTTTATTCAATTAATTCAGAAGTAAAGATCTCAACTCTGACAAATAACAACAAGATCACAGTTCTTTGACAATCCTATAAAGATATAATATATACATGTATACATAAAGGATTTTGGTTTGATTATATATATATATATCCCAAAGAAGCAATTGTTCATTCATATTTATCACCTATGACCATACCTTTGTGAAGGTGAAAATTATGGAAAAAACATAAGCATTTAAATCATCCAAGTAAACAACAAAACCGAAAAAAGAAAGGTCAACAATGACATACTAATTAAGGCTATCTAATCGAGAGAACCACAGACGACGGATAACACAAAATAGCAACTAAAACAAACATAGAATAACATAGTCAGGATAGTCTAGCTTCTTACATACACCGAGGAGTTGTGGGTAGCTGTAAATCTAATTTTGAAAGTAAGGTGTTATATAAGGGCACCGTTTTATGGTGGCTTGGTCATTGGTCTTCAAAGCCATGGGTCCATGTTGCAGGATAGAAAATTTTACTGGAAATTTGCGAGCCAAATGGACATATTTGCGACAATGGTTTCAATAAACGGTTGTTTTGCGTTAGCACATTCAAGACTCCTTTGAGACTAAATGCCACTTTCCCACCGGCCAATTGGAGGCGGATTAACATAAATTGGTATAACTTGTAACCTTGACATGTCTTAAAAATCAAGGTATTGTGGTAATTTTCGAAAAATGAAATACTAGGAGATGCCATCTTGAAGCTTTTACAGTCTCATACAACAACAGTGGATGTATCATAATTTGAATTTTATGTGTGCAAGCGCTCTTCTTGGTTAAACGTTTTCAGATTTGCTCATGAAAAAAACTAAGATGGCCGAAGTCAGCCCATGCAACATTTATAATTTTACTTAAATTTGTGGACACAAAATTTGTCAATTTGTACGTATTTCATGTACCAATGGCATGGTATGATTTGCCTAATATTTGAATTCAAAAATAAAAATGTAATGAAAAAGTTACTCTAAGGTATCATTAAGTACACTTAAAATGTTGTATTGTAGGGAACGTGTTTTGTTTTCAACAAGAAATTTCTGTAATTCTGTAATAGCAGTATGCTGTCAAAGATGGCTACATATGACGATTTCAGTCATTTCTGCATATTTTAATTAAAATTTTGATATGAGCAAAAGCGATGCTCAAAAAGATATTTCACTGAAATGTGTCTTCATGCAAGACAAACATTTTATTAAATAATCATTTTGGGCAAGGCTGTTGCTCATAGTTGTTTTGACCAAAATCTACTGTGAAAAGACTTCATTTTCTTTAAATCGTTGATGTAACGTTCTTAACGTCGCTGTTGCATCATGGGAAAGAATTTTCTACAATGATTGATAGATAGTGAAATTCGATCGTTATAAGATAAAAATGATACAAATTAGAATTTTTAATTTTGATTTTGTATGTTAGATGGGGCCAAATAATGGTTGAAATCATGCCATCTTCTTTTTAAGTGTGTGGAAACTTTTTGTGTTCAGCATTTGTCATTTTTACATTATCTTTTGAAAAATTTTGGGAAACTCTTTGTACATGAAATTTGTCAATTTGTACATACACTGTACTTAATGTGCAAATTAATAAATGTTGGTAAACTTTGTTTACATTTTCAATCAAATGACCAGCATGATTTTATCATGCCTTCCACTCATGTTAAATGTGTAACGCAATGAAACCACATTTAACCACCGTGTTACAATTAAATAACCCTGTACCCTGTACATCAATGGACAAGACATTAGAAATAACACGGCTTTGTTTTAAATCTGTCTATAGTCTATACCACATTGTTCCATACAATTCTACATATTGGTTTAGTGAATTTTTTTAATTTGACCTTCAACTTGTTTGATTCCTGTTTTGATTTAAAACATTTTAGACCTTGAGCACAAATGCTGAGTCATAAATGGACAAAATGTGCACATCCTGCGATTCAAAACCGGTATCAAAAGTTTAATTAGTTACACGTGTTGAAATTTTCAGGTAATAGATTTGAACCTCTCTGAAACGAAGGATTTCAATACCCCCAGAAATGCTAACCAAAATATTTCATTGTTTCTCGTTTTCTGGATTCCGTTGCCGGTAGTCTTAAACGCGATCAAATTTACTTTCAAATCAATCCCACCTTATGAATACAGAAATCAATTATAGAAATAAATTGGGTTTATAATTGCATGAAATTTCATGAATTGATGAAAAAACAATTCATCGAATGGGGTAAATCTTTGGTATAATAATAATTATAAGAACAGCTCAGTTCCTTTTTACCTGCATCGCGGCAACCGCGAAGGCAGGTCTAGTAACCGCTTGACTCTGTCCGTCCAGCCGAATGACCCTAAGTAGGAAACTTTCGTGAACGTTTCCTTGGCTTCTACAAAAGGGAATGATTTCATGTTTTGCCTGCAGCTTCATGATGTTGAGTTGTAGCGTGTTAGCAATTTTTAGATCTCAATTGCAAGCTGCGACGCAGCCACATCCTGTTTGCCGATAGTTAAAAATTCAACAATACTCAAAACACTAGAAAAATTTTTGTGAAGGTTTTCTTGGTTTCTACAAAAGGGAATGATTTTATATTTTGTCATAATGTTGAGTTGAAGCTGAAAGCAATTTTTGGATCTGAATTGCACGCTGCGACGCAGGTCCATACCAGTTTTTTCATTCAGACTTTGTCAAAAAACAGATTTATTTTTTGAAATTGTTGTCGCATTTCAAATTCATAAACATATTCAGAGTCTCCCGCAGTAGTTCCTATGCCGTTAGTGTTGTCTTATATAGGTATCTGTAGTGTATCCATTTTCGATAAATACGCCCTCAATTCTGGCCACCCAATGTAGTGCTCGGATAAAACAAAAGCACGTCTTTTGATTGGATATTAATGATATGCGTGAAATTATTAATGTAATCAATTTATAGGTGATGTGTTTAGAATCGATTTCCTGCTATGAGTATTTTTATAGCAGTCAATTAATCATGATAAAAAAAAATCGGATTTTGGACGAAAAAAATACGTATTTTCTGCCTCATTTTTCACAAACAATATCAATGGGAATGCATTATTTGGTATATTGTAAAATTACGTGCTTATACTAATACAAAAAAATCGTTTTTCCTGGAAGGTCAAATTCGTATCGGAAAATTAAAAAAAATTAAAGATTCAATTTGCAAATCAACAGCGATAAAGCACCTAAGAAACAAAAGTCTGTATTATTTGACATAACTCTGAACGAGAACAATCTAATAACCATGGCTGCCAACTCTGATTCCAATTGGTCAAGTGCTTTCAGACAAGAAGACTTTTTAAATGAATTTTCACATTGGGTCCTATGTTAAACTAAGTTCTTTGTTGACGGTCCAGGCCATCTGACACATTTCTGAAAGAGGTCCACCAAAGGACCATTTCTGCCAAGTTGGTTTCCAATTGGCTCAATGGTTTCAGACAAGAAGCATAAATCTAAGGACCATTCCTGCTAAGTCTGGTTTTAATTGGCCATTTAGTTACCTAGAAGAAGATTTTTTTAAATCCCCCCACACTTTTTCTATATTTAGTCACAGCAGTCATGTCGGTTTGAAGTCGGGGATGCCGGACACAGTTTTGGAAGGGGGCCACTCAAGGACCATTCCACCAAAGTTTGGTCCTAGTTAGCGCAGTAGTTTCAGAGGAGAAGATCTTTAAAAGAAAGGTTTACGCCGGACGACGACAGACGCCAAGTGATGGCCTTATGGTGAGCTAAAAAGGGGGTGGCACCCTATGGAAATTACATTTCGCGGTAACTATATGTATACACTGTTGAAACCTACAATCTAACCTTGAACAGGACAACAACGGAATGGAAAAACAAATTGTAGCGGATTATAAAATCTTATTGATTAAGAAAGAAATTAATAATGATTATAAATCTGTGATTATGAAATTTAGATTTTTCAAACTTCAGAAAAATGTATGCACTTATTCCGAAAAAAAACCATGAAAACGCAAAAATACAAAAAAAGATTCACATACGGGTGATAATGTATATAAATATTGTGTACTTCATGTATGATTTTTGTCTCTAACCTAAAAATTAAATTAAACACGGATGAAAATCCAGACACGTGTCATGGTGGTATGCAGCAATAAGAAAATATCTCACTGTATCAAACCTGACAATAAATGTCATCATGTGATGAACAACAACTCGCACTAAAATACAATCACTAACTAACAAAAAAAATATTATATTGTAGTGTTATTAAATGGGTATTTTCATATAAAACCTGTATTATGTCCGAGGGGCTGTTAAGCTGATCGAGGCTAAATACGACTTTACGAGTACACATATTATGACACTTTTATTATTATAATAACCAGCAACTTAAAATTACAGTAAATTCATTTAGCCTTTATTGTGGTCCATCACAATAAGGCGAATACATTGTCGTTCAGGTCATTATTTTTTCTATGGAGAACAGAAATCGGATACAGGGCCGATGTCCTGTATAAATATTTATACACGGGCCAGTTTTCAAGAACTTCCTGTTATATTAAATGTACCATTTATACTGTATTTTAAATAATTATTTATAGTTATAGATTATTACATGGAATCTTCCTCATCCCAAGACTCCAATATCGGATCGAGGACTATGCCCGAGGTGCGATATTGGTCGAGAGATGATACCCGTGCCTATATGGAAAATGAAATGTCATAATATATCTATCACATATTTTGAATTTAATATCTATACACAACTACATAAATAATATGGAAAATGGCCAAGAAATAAAAATTGTAGCAGCTATATGAAATGATTTAAATTATGGCAAACCATATGAAAATAGGGAATAATATACCTTTTGATAGTGATAATAAACAATTTTTTGCGGAAGTGGAACATTATGGGAGCACGCAAGGGCTGATACTGATTTCCAATAGAATTCCTTTATAAATACATATCAGCACTCAGAAATGGGGGCTGATTTCTAAAGGAATTGTTTGGAAATTAATATATATGACCGCATATTAGACTTCGGGTGTTGATATTTGAGGTCCAATTTGGTCATATCAGCTTTGTAAAAAAATACATATCAGATAAAAATATTTGATGAAAACCAATACAGTCAATAATTAGTTGAAACGAGGCATAAGTTATGTTACATTATCGACATTTGCAACGAATTCCGTCCGAAACGGTTCTAAGGGCAGTCTTGGACTTGCAGTGGGGTGTGTTGAATCTTCATTATGAGTTTAACATTAAGACCAGTAATGAAAGCGCTATTTCTTTGCTTGGACTTTTGCTATATGCATGTAGGGACTCGTTTCAATCCACCACACACGTTATTTTACAATACTTTGTACATATGATTAGTTTTGTAAAAAAGTAATGTTAATTATTTTAAGGAGTTGTTAACATATACGAAACTGCTATAGAATCTAAGAATTTTGAAGAAAACTAACAGGACTCCATATAATACGATCAATGAAATAGATAACAAAGTACGACAACCCTGTCGGGGAAGTTAATAACTCTGTGATGTGTCATGTACATTTTTAGGAAATTATACACGCACACATGAGTGCTCTGATTAAATATACATGTATATGTTTTTGAATAGAAGTTTACATGTAACATTATATAACTAGATTAAATGAGTTATAACTTGCCTTAATCTGGAAAATACAAATATATTAGGGCTCTAAAATATTTTTAAAGATTAATGATTTAAATGGAAAGATTTTGGGGTCTTTAGCTCATATTACCAAGTAAATGTATTACTTGTATATGGGATGGGAAAACCTTATGTTATGCTGATAGAAATAGATACTGTCTTGAAATGTGAATAGCAATGTTCCTACATCACAATTTTTTAATTGGGGTTTTACTTTTATGAAAGGCGGGGAAGAATGGTCAATTTCATTTGTCTGTTATATCTGAATAGTTATACATGTAGCAATTTAAAACAGATTTAGGATTTTTAGTAGGACAGCCATGCTCAAAGAATGGGTGGTGGAATTTCCCCCTGCATTTATTTTACTTCTAAGGCCAATTTCAAAAAGTCACTACATGCCTTTCAAAATATCCGCGGACACAGCCTGGTACGTGTTCTATTAAGATTTGCTAATAATATCTTACAATTAAGTTACTAATAATAATTCTACATCCCTGAACATCGCTTTGGGAGACAACTACTTATTAACACAAATTTTGATACGTGAAAGACACTCAGAACAAAATTTATTTTTGGTTCTAAGTGTCCGTGGCAATGTTCCAAAAAGTAATACAAAATGCTTGAGAATTTACCTAAATACCAGACCGTTGGATGAAGAAAAATTAAACTTTTTGACTATTATTATGACTAAGCATAACAATTTTGTTTGTTAACATTAAAATGCATTACATGCAATCGTTTACGATAAAAAGTAGGTAAATATTTAAAATTAAAATTTAATAGTTATGAGTGAAACGTGTACAAATGCAGGGGGAAGTGGCCCTACTCCTTTAAATATATTAGTAATCGAATGATGTACAGGATACAATAAAGCTTCTTTGTTGGATTTTAAATCATTACAGTTTTGAATTTGTGTCAAATTAAAACAAGGACTTCATAAATAACATTAAAATATTAATGGTATATCTGCAGGTTCAAAATAGACCCGAAAATATCTACCAGAAATAATTGTTACCCACTAATTTAACGATCAACAATCAAGATTTAATTACTTTAATTGGTTGTGTTTATATTCCAAATTTTCTTGTTATGATGGAAGAATAAAGACCTCTTTCCTCACCGGGACACCTCTAAAAGTACTGATTATTCTGTTAATGGTACAATAAGTGATAAAATGGCGGATTTTGGCTGATCTTTATTGTTATGAATTGATACTGTATTCAGTGAACAGTAACATTATAGACATTACAAAGTCAACTATTTAACACCACTGCAGAACACACCAAGCGTGAAAAATTTAATGTCATATATCCGGCTAACTTTTAACGGATAGTAAAAAGTGCCAGGGTGATTTTTCAATAACAGCAAGGAATTTATTTAATTTTGTGTAATTGTTTTCTTTAGATGTTGAACATAAAATTGCCCTTATTTCCGTATTTAACAAAACAATTTCGTGTGCCAATATCTGATGTTATTAACAAATATTGATTTATAATGTACTATGGATTAAACTTGACTGAATGGCAACAAGGTAGGGTTTTTACTTATTTTTTTAATATACATGTATAAGTAAAATTAATCATTCAGCATTACAAATGACATGGGAGTTTTAATATTGCTTAATATGTAAAGATGAAGATGTAAAAAATGTTCTGTGCTGCAGAATCGATAGAGAAAGAAATATAATGATTGTAAGCATCCTTAAAAGTAAGTTTTATTCAGAAAATATGTGAAATTTATAATTTAAGCATAGGATTGTCTATCCAATATCTATACCACGTGGGCCATACAACGGTTAGACTTTCCACAATGAAGTTTCTAATTTAAGGTAAATATGTAACCCAATACACCGTTTTAAATTGTTTTCCTTTGTAAAGTTGAAAAGAGTCAGAATTTTTTACTAATTTTAGAAAAGTTAAGCGGGGACATTCGGCAAAATATTTTTGAAAAAGATAAGATCTAAAACCTTGTGTTTAAGTCTAACGGATATTTTACATTACCTACCCTTATAAGCGTGCATTTCATAGATATCAAACCATATTTTGTACGTACTTGACTTCAATAACTTTTAGCCCATTTATTTTTCAAGTGCTAGGGATAATTATGACACTTTACATACTTACTTTAATTGCAGTTAAACACTTAAAACGTTTGAAATATCAAAAACTATATATAGATTTTGATATAATGACAGTTTCAATAGTCTATGTCGTACTGTGTATTTGATACGGGAGATATTTTATATAACTCTTTTATCTAGTTTTAATTATTCTAATTATCATGGCATATTGTAAATGACTAGCCAATTGGAAATTTCCTTTATATTAATCTTTAAAGTCTTTTGAAACGAGTAAATCGCAGTGTTTGGTACACGCAAAGCGTTGCAAAATTATCTTATGAACCGAGAAAAATAATGTCTTGTGCCTTTGTTTTAAAGCAAACATTAAAAATACTGAAATGTTAATGTGAATTCTAAAAACTAAAACAATTACTTCGTTCTATTTTTAACCATAATAGAATTCAAGCAAAGATACTAGAAATTAGAATACGAGTAAAATTAAATCATAGTGTTATGTAAAAATTTAATTTGATTTGTTAAATAATAATTATTTGATCAAAGTGAAATCAGAGACATATAATTGTTTTTATGTTTCTGGTGAAATACAGAGAAATCAAAGTAAATGCTTGGATTTAATATTTCTCGACACAATATTACTACTCATGTTCGCCTTCCAAAACTGGGTAATATTGTTCAATGTTAAAATATTCAAGTAAGGCCCCTTAATCTGTTTTTAATACCTCACATAAAATAGTAATGAAATAAAAATTCAAGTATTGTTGTACGATTGTAGTTGTTTATGTTTTTTCTATTCAAACCAATATATTTGTCTTCTCTCGCAGCACCTGGTTTCATACATGCATTGTATCTGTGTTGGTTGAATGTTTTAAAGGCATATGAGAAGCGTCTTGTTACATGGAGTGACGTCAAAAACCAGTCTTGTTTACTTCAGTATCAATATGTCAGCAACAATATGACGCATGAACTTAATTCTAATGAATTTTTAAAAGAAAATAAATTAAATTTAAAGTAGAAACAAAGTTATGGATCTTTGTTGATAGACTTTATTTCAAATCAGATCAGGATCTGAATTTTAAAGACACCAAAACAGTCAATATCGATATTGTAACTACTCAATTAGTCCAATAATGATATTTCTGTCTTCAGTATTATTAACAAATAAAACTGATGTCTTTTTAACTACTGTGGGAAATCAATCAAAACAAATTATATCTAAGGATAATATGATGTGAATACCAATTGTTTTCGTTTTGTTTTTGAAAAATAAAATGATTTGAATTGACAATTACAGCTTCAGAAAAAAATTAAATGACACAAATGAAATATTTTTATCTTCCAAATCGGGTTTTAATTATATAAATGGATTACAAAGACATGATTTCAGTTGAAAACATTTTCGAGAAAGCATGGATGACCAATAATGTTGTTGACAAAAGCTGCATATTTGACCTGTTTTAATTGTTTTTGAACCCATAGTGTAAAGTGAAACCATTTTCTGTGGCTTGTCCTTATATTCAATTGCTGTGAAAAATAATTTTACCACAAATAATTTAAATACAGATTATATTCATATAAACTTTGTTTGTTCAACGCACCAGTTTACTGATCAGTCCAGAAAACCTGCATATGGGTAGATTAAAAAAAAAGTGTAAACTCTCATTCACCGTCATTAATCAAGATTCACTTTAATCATGTGTCATTACAGTCATCTATACATGTTTATGCATATAAAAATAAGGGATTGTTGGTATGGATCAATTAGGCCATTTTATCCTTATAAAGACTATATAAAATCGTAAGATCACCATATCAACACGAAAAGCTGTCGACCATGAACTAAATATTATCGTGAGACAACAGCTGATGTCTAAATAGGCACTATATACAAGGGTTACAAAAAAGTATGGACAAATTAGGACCTTTTTGTAAAAATTGGCAGCTTACATTTAATACGAAGAAAACCAAAACTATGGTCTTGCAACGTCATATATGTAAAACTAGACCATTTATTACTTTTAATGGTAAAGCTTTACAAAATGTGAATGAATATAAATTTCTTGGAACAAAGATCAAGGGATCTTAATTATAGTTTAGAAGAATTAGCCAAGAAGGCAAAAAAGGTGTTGTTTGTCTTGAAATAAAAAACATCTTCCATGGGTAATATCCCAATAAATGTGTCAAATAATTTATTTAATAAACTGGTACTACCAGTACTGACCTACAATTCAGAAATTTCTTTTATGGATGGACACTTACCATATTATAGAGCTAAAATAAGATGTATTGGGGAAAGATCAGATTGTGGACAAATTTAATTTTATAGACAAAACACCATTCGAAAAAGTTCATCATAATTTTTGTAAATATATTTTAGGAACTAAAAAGACCTCCTCAAACATTGGAGTAAGATTAGAACTTGGAAGACTCCCTGTAGAAAATTTTATTATTTCACAATCTTTAGTATATTACGCCCGACTACATATGGAAAATATCAACCCCCTACTAAAGGAAGCATTTAAGCTTTCCGAAGAACTCGATAAAAATGGTACTTATTCTTGGTATACATATATAAATGATGTTCTAGCTGGCTTAACTTTAAAAGATAAATTATCAAATTTTAACACATATAAAGAGGTATACCGCCTTAAATCAAATGTAAAAGAAGAAATCAGAGATAGATATGAAAGTCTTTATACCGACAAAATTGCTAGTTAAATGAGAATAATAAACTGTATTTATACAAGAAAATAAAACTGTCCACGAATATGGAAAGCTATTTATCGTTTAATGATTTTTCAATTAGAAGACTTTTTACACAAATTCGTATTAGTGATCATACCCTTGAAATTGAGAAAGGTAGATATAAAAAAATACCACGAAAAGAAAGAATATGTAAAGTATGTAAAACTATTGAAGACGAGAATCATTTTTTGTTAAGTTGCAAAATAAATCAAAATTTAAGGTGGTACCCAACACCTTGACTAAAATAAATTTGGATCGTTTAATTTTCATAAAATTTTTAGGAAATATTTACTATGACCTAATGACATAAATATTGTTTTTTTTAGTAAATAGAATTTCACACTTCATTGAATATATAGCAGTTTGGCAAGCATCAATTTTGATCATAGAGAAGCTTAATTTCTCTTTACTTATTAAATTTGATTAAAGCGCTCTGCTGATTTTTAAGAGTTATCTCCCTGTAGTGTTGAGTACCACCTTAAGGAACAATCTCTTTGCTGATTTAGATAATAATTTTAATTTTAAAAGTCTTGACCAGGATGACAAAAGGGAATGATTTTATATTTTGTCATAATGTTGAGTTGAAGCGTGAAAGCAATTTTTGGATCTGAATTGCACGCTGCGACGCAGGTCCAGACCCGTTTTTTCATTCAGACTTTGTTAAAAAAAGATTTATTTTTTGAAATTGTCGCATTAATATCTTTTAAATCCATCTGCAACTAGAAATGTAACAATTATTGGTTTTTTCTTAAAACGGTCATTAGAACTGAGGTCGGAGGGCTCTTAATCTAATCATGTACTTTTATGATTATATCTTTTTAAGTATATATATAAACTTGCACTAATTGTACTGTTTGTTTGTATCATGCTTGTCACAGACATTATTTTTATATGTTTTATGGCAATAAAATATTATCAATATATTTGATACCTAACATGAACGCACATAATATGATGGTAGTGGTGTTTCCTCCTCTGATTGATACACTAAGTTATTTTGTCGAGGCCACATGGTGCGGGGTTTTTCACTCATCCTGTGGTGACCTCTAGATGCCTATGTTTGGTTTCTTCACTTCGGAGATGGGATATTGTCTTCTTGAAATTTTACCCAACTTCCGATCTTTCTCATATCAAATACACATGTATTAGTTTCATTTGCGTACAACGCCTATTTTTTTTGGGTTAACCTCCTTTAGGTAATTTTGGAAATCCATATTATGAGAATATGGCATTCAGAATCTAATATCAAGAGTGTCTTAACCTTATTTTCTATAGTACATTGACCTTCTATATAAGTCCATAGGGGAATGAGGAAATTAATTCATTTGTATAAATGAATCATTTTAAAGCATCAATGTACAAGTTTACCCTGGGCCTCAATGTAATTTTTACAGCTGAGTAAATATAGATAAAATATTACATATCATTTTATTTAACTTATAACCGATATCTTCAACACAGATGTTTACTTACAAAAAAAAATATATTAATAACATAAATTTTACAACTTCCTTATATAGACAAGTAGTATTTTAGCGGGAAGTTTATTACACACTTAAACACAAAACTGGAAAATTGCAAGCTGAAGAGTTATAATGAAAAACGATATTGTGTGAATACTTCTCAAATGGATGTATGTACAAAATTAATGTAAAGGTATTCCTTCCTCAGTACCTCTTATATTAAAAAATAACATTCTGAGTTATTTCAAAAGACAATTTGTTTATTTTCAATCATGGTGTAATGAACTTGTTGGCACTACACACAAATGGTGTCGTAACACATAAATGTACAAAGGATGGTTGAACTGACATTGTACCTAAATGCTAGCATTAATGAAATTCAAATATATGCAAATGAAAAATTATATTTTGAACAGAGATGTCAGACTTTGGTGTTAAACGGCTTTATTGCATGATAACATGTTTTGAATCGTTCCATTATTTGTTTTGAACAATCATTCTATCGCTATTGGCACAGGAAAGATAAGATAAAAATATTCATACGAAATTCAAAAGTCATTCCAAATTCAAATTTGATCTCTGATCTTGCAAAATGAAGTTTTGAATGATGTTAATATCCTCAGAGAGTTGTTAGTGTTGATGTAATATTGCCGATATCTTATTCAATAATTCATTTCTGCATAGATGGCTGATTTTATCAATTAGAAAACATGGAATAAAGGCTCTGGTGTCCTATGTTAAAGTACACTAACTTTTGCAGATATATTCAGAGAACAAATTGATACTACCAAAGATTATAATGAATCAAACATTTCAATTTAGATTTGTTTGATATCATTTTTATAGATTCATGTGACAAATGGCAAATTACAACAATAAAATGTAAAATTTACAAATAAAATAGCGATCTCCGAATCATTTCATCTTTGGTTATTAAAGTTCAAGCCCATAAAGTAACAACGAATGTAAATGCAAATGTTTGTCATTTAGTAATTACTGAACTGGCAAATGAGAAGTACCATTAAGTAATATTCTGAACGCCCCAAATGGTCAGGAAACGCTTTCAAGTTTCACTTAAATTGTACATCCCACCAGTTTCATTTATAGAATACACATTTTTATGTTAGCTTAAGCTAGAATTAAGTTTTCTTTTATTTAGGAATTCGAAAGAAAAGGTTTTAGATGTACATTTTGTGTACTATGTTGATCATTATCCTGCACAGGTTTTAGAATATTCTTTATGTATTGTAAAGTAGAAATTCATATTCATTGGACTTTTTTGCAGGACAAAATTGAAAATATCTCTGTATAAATGATTTATCTTTCTTGAATTCTAGAAAGATATTGATTATTAATAGATTAATTAAATACAGAAAATAAATGGACATTAACAACAATACAGTCACCATCTGTAATTGAATGTGTTTACCGAAATCGCAAAAAAATACTCAGGAAGACAATGCGAAATTCACTACAATACATGATATACATATACATAAATACTGTTGAAGGTACTTATTTTCGATGCATTTTCCTGTTACTTTTTCCTAAAAGTTTGTACGGTTTATGTGAGCTAAACTGATACAAATAAACAAATCAAAGTTTCAGGTATTTCACTTATGAAATATAAATGTTCTTGGCTGCTATTTATCGTGATATTATCAACAAAGTTTTAGACTTTCCAGTAGAGTAAATTTATAGGGCAAATATGTACAGATACTAATAACACTTTTATCCTTAGGGTGGAGAGTCACACTATCATGTAATCAAATAAAGGACAGTATACTCTCATCTTACTACTATTATCATGTTGCCCACCTCCGAAAAAAATAGTTTAAATACATCCATTTCTGCATTGTGCTCTATTTATTTTTTCTCTGCATTTGTTATTGGGGGTGTGTGTTGATTTTTCTCGGCATTCCAAACACCGCATACTTTTAGTAACTGGATTGTCTTTATTTTCATCTGTGTACAATGTTTTGCAACCAAACATGGTATACCAAAAGGCAACCGTAAGCATTTACTGTAAAGAAAAATTTCACGATAATGATTTGAACGTTTTTGACTTCCTTGAAATGTGCATGAAAATTTAAACAACTGTCTTTTTAGAAGGCAAAATAATAATAATATGATATCATTAATTAACAATTTCCGTATTGGCTTATTTACTGGTCCGAGGCTTGCTGTATTGGCCTGAGGCGAAGCCGAAGCCGAAGGCCAATACAGCAGGCCGAGGACCAATAACTCAGCCAATACGCAAATTATCAATTAATAATATCTTTATTAATTAACTTTTCATAAACATTACATAGAATTATCTTTTAAATATAGGCTGTGAAATTGAACCACAATTCTCTAAGAACGCAAGGGAATCTTATGCACGAACGTGAAGTTACGAAAGTATACTTTTTGTAAAGAATGAAGAAAAATCAACTATTGTCTAGTTAAACTATTTGAGACAAGTAAAATGAATGTTCACAAGTGATGTAAAAATGAATAGTTAAAAAAAATTAAGTAGCTATTTACACAATCATCCAATAGTGCGACGTCCCTATAGATTTGCATGTGTGAAAATCCCGGGATGTCGGCCAATACGGGAAAACTCGGCCAATACAGACCGGAAGTTCGTATTGGCCGACTTTTTCTGTATTGGCCTTGTTCGATTATGTGTATTGTATAGACAGGTTAACTGTTATTTCAGCAAATAACACAGTAGTTAATTAATAATGATAATTATGTAACGGTGAATGTTAGGTTTCAATACATGTATCATGCCAATATCTGTATAGTAGCAACTGAAGCAGCGATACCCATCCACCAATTGTAGCAATAATGTATTTTATTTTGAACATTAACTGGTAACCAAGACTTTCTAATACGATACTCACGAAATGGTGAACAATCGACTAGAATATATGATCCAAACGTGATAAGATAATTATACAAGAAGCTGTCCCTACTACTGATAGTATCAACCACAACAAGTCATAGGGTTTCTTTCCTATAATTTAGCTACAGAAAACGTCTGTTATCTAATGTGTGATAATAAAATTATATCTACTAAGAATTTTTTACCCTGTACCCAATTTTATTTCAACTTCACGGAAAACCAAATCTTAAAAGGCTGAATTATCTATTTTCGGTGTAGATGTATCGTCTCCATTTTCAGAAAGGTATTACACGAATATGGAATAATCTATTTAAAGCTGTCAAATAAAGTTGTAAAATAAAGTTGTAAATAATTGCTCAGTCTAAACTCTGATAATATACAATCCAAATATTAACTCCAAAGTTTGAGGTCTATAATTTTAACTCAAAATTGGACTGGCTCTGTTGTCCAACAGGTTTAATCAATGATTGAAATTTAATCATTCGTTTAATGTAATGTAAACGACCAATTAAACTTATTAAATCATTTATTAAAAATTAGAAACAACAGAGTCCCGTATCCTGTCAAAATATAAGCTTCAGCAAATGTTATTTATCTTTCTAGTAACAAACGGATTTATGAAAAAGATTTTAAGTTTTTATCAAAATATCATAGTGCATTTCGCGTATTTTGTTTAGAATGTCACAAAAATGCCATCTAACAAATCTTCAGTACCATCAAGAGTTCATGCTGTGTCAAACTGGGTAGGATTTGTAATGTGTTCAAACAGATTCTTATGAGACGTGCAGCTCATGACCATCACGCGAAGGAAGTCACAGTCGAAATTGTAATGTCCTATATTATACAATTAATTACTCTTCATGAGGTCAACATGGGGAATTGAGGACCCGAGACCTGACCTACGAGGTGACTTGACCTGACTGAGGCCAATGGCCGAAGTCAGGTTAGGTCAGCGAGTGGGTCAGGTCAAGGGATGTTGACCTCATAAAGATTAATTAATTGTTTTATTCTACCGATAATGAATATAAAAGAGCAGTTGTAGTTTAGTTTTCTCTATTTGATAATATAGACAAATTCAACAAAGTAGAAAATTAACAGTAACTTCAATTAATCTGTAAACATTATAACGAGACGACACAGGTCATTAATTTTATTGACGAAGTCATTATAACGCACACGAGGTCAGTTTCTTGTCCAGTTGGAGTCATTATAACGCACGTGGGGTCAGTTTCTTGTCCAGCTGGAGTCATTATAACGCACGCGAGGTCATTTCTATTCGAGAAGGCGTTTTCGGGGTCATTTGCCGATTATAATGTTTGGTCAACAACCAATCAAATTCCTATATTCTGATGAGAGGTACAAATGTATAATAATTAAAAATAATGAGACCTGACCGATATTATAAACGGAACATATTTAACACTAGGAATTTTTATTAGGTTATGATTTTATTTTTTTTCTAAAATGCCCTTCTTGGAAAGTTACTTAGAAATGTTGAAAACTATTTCTTACATCAATGTTTCCGGGGCCATATTCATGATCATTCTTATGTTGTCTCACTGACAAATACCTCATATCCTTACATTGTTTCATAGGTTAGTGCAATAATGTATTTTATTGATTAGTATTGTCTACTTGAAGTATTCCTCATATTCCTCTTGTACGCGGATACGAAGTACCCAACATCCTTTGATTTTCTAATATGAAACTGCTGTACTCCGCGTTTGCTCATGACTTCCCCTCATGTGTTTTCTAGTAAATTTCATTTATAACGCTCTCTTACTCTGTTGAAGCGAATAAATATAAATGATACGAGCATAATGCATATGTATCACATTTTTTGTGAGTTTATCTGAAGCATTCCTTGATGGTCAATAGTTTCAAAGAATTGCAATCATCCTCTACAAACATAATATTTACTAAGTTCTTGGTAATAACGTTTTTATGCGATATGAAGTTTAATTGAATTTTTTTTTTAATGCGACATAAAAATATGGCTGTTTGCATGCTAATGGTGTACTACAATTTTCAAACATGGGAAAGGAGAATTATATCTTAAATCTAATTACTGGATATATAGCAACGAAATAGAGTTTCAATAGTTTATTGAACTTTAAATTGTTACTGATAAACCATTAAACATGGAAATTGTATAGATGAAATATTAAAAAGTAACTTTTATTTGTTGTAATATTCTGTCGATATATTAATTGTTCTTGAAATACATAAAAAAATGATGAGAACTATACAGATCAAATAAATCCTTTTTTCCTGAAATTTATAGTTCCCTTTACATACTCTATGTAACAAATTACAAAGTTCGTGATTGTTATGTTGACTGAATATAGAAGAAGAGAATATATTTAAAGACCGAGCATAAAGGAGATACTCAATTGAGTTTACAATTTTCCATTTTTATAGTAGTAGAACCTTTGCTATCAGTATCATAGTAAAACAGCTAAATTTCTCATATTCGCAAGTCGCAAGAGAAAACAAGTAGAAATTTCTATACTTGACCAAATTCAAATAGCAGGTATATACATATCTTACAAATTCATGATTGTTTTCGACCGGTGTATCAAAAGTAGAGATTTGTAGAATGATCATAGAATCATGCACATTAACTCCACACCCACCTCATTACATTTGCTCGTCATACAGTATTAATCAATCGTTTGAAGTTTACGTTTCCTGTTCTACTAGCAGCATCTCTAGAGTTGAGGAGTTCTCGTTCATGGTAGAATGTCTCTTTATATTATTTGTAATTTTCATTATTTGGCGATGTATGTGAATGTAATAAATTATGATCTGATGTGCACTGTTTTAAGCTCAAGTTTTCAGAATACCTACTGTCAAGTGTTCCTTTAGGAACGCTAGGGGCTGTCTTAATCTTGCAAGATGTAAGTGTTTTGTGCAATGTTGAAAATCGTACAATAGCTTTCAAGATGAAGAACATCAATATAAAAGCACTATTCACTGTTCCAGTTTCATTTACTTATTGATTACTTAGTACGGTAACTTGTATGTTCAACTCAATATTAGATTTTGTAAGTTGTTTTCGGAATGACTGAAGAATGTCATGTCTCAATACTCTCTGAGATTGTTTTTGGTTCTCGACTTCATGTCTCTTTATCTACTTATTGTATGTATAAATAATAAATCTATCATCCTGTTCATCATAATAAAGTCTCTCAGACCAGGAATAGATATTGGTACCGATACGGAACTTATACACGAGTCATAGAACTAAAATAGTTGGCAAGAATACATCATATAGACATAAAACACTTAAATAGGATGTAATTAGATACTAAATATAAAAATTCAACAAGTACTTCACTTCTTCCCATCTATTATCCAGCCACAATCAATTGAAACTTATTCAATAAAGCTCTTTGATCAGTGAACACATGTACATGTATTTAAAGAAACACTCAAATGATGTAAATATACGGATATTAACCGTGCTTTTTTCCTGGTACTTGCAGTTCGATGGTGATAAGCTGAAAATAAAATGCCATCAATTTAGGTTCCTGCTCCTGCTGAAATGGTTCGAAATTGAAATATATCCTTATTGCATAGTTCAATACACAATTTCGGTTAAACCATTTTGTTGAAATAAAATTTAGACACAAATTTACTGCAACATTAAGACTTTTTGAAAAACTAATGCAAACAGAATTTGGGTCACTCTTCAATCCTACTAATATAATTGTTTTGTTCGTTTAAATTAGGTAGATATTTCAAAATGAGGTGAAAAGAAGGTGTAGTCGTTGTCGCTAGGATGGACATTTCTGATTCAAGAAATAAAGTTCCTTTAATATCATTTAGATTCCCACGGTTTTTCACACTAATTCCTATGTTATGTTTAATTTTAAAACTAATGCAGATTATATACAAATTATCTGTAGCATGAAGACGTAATGTATGGAAAGAGGCTGTGTGTATGGTTGGAAGGAAAGTAGCTTTTGAAAAGTCATTCAATTTATGGGACTTCGTTTGTACCAAATTGACAATTTTGTCAAACATTTGTTTGAAAAGGATTTCGTCAGGGCAAAACACCATTTTGTTGTTGTGTAAAATATTTGTTGGTTTTGTCTATTAATGACTCCAGTTCGGGTATTTATAACTGGCAGCCAACTCTATACCCCCATCTCTACCAAAAATGGTATTTTAAAGTGTTAATGAAATCATTATGTGAATAAATTAGCCAAAAATACCAGAAATATCTCGCCATTGGATCGAAACCTGGGAAATCTAATGAAAAACTAAGTTCCGTTAGATTTACCATGGAACAAATTGAACACAAATGTGTTGAAAAGCGCTCGAAATCCGACTGCCACGGGATCAAACAATCCTATACAATTATCACCCTTGTTGGTGTGTGACCCGACGGTTTGTCTCCCAGAGGAAAGTAAGGTCACCCGACGGCTTGCCCGAGGGTGACCTTACCTTCCGAGGGGAGACAAACCGTTGGGTCACACACCAACAAGGGTGATAACTGTTATATTATATCGAATATTCAACTTTTGACAGATACAACGTTGTTTTTTGTAGGTAACAAGCATGACCAAGTTTGCATATAAATAATCTAGCCTCATCCACCGCAAGCAACCTGTTGTCGGACGCCATGTTTTTTCTTTACTGAATCAAGGGAAGTAACTATAAATGGAAACACGTGAGGCTCACGAGGGGATTTCCATGGGGTTTTCTCGCGAGCGGTTGACCTTACTATGCGACCCAACGATTTTCGGTTGACCCAACGAATGGGCAAATATCACGTGACACTGTTTTAACAAATCAGATTAAAGATTTCTATATGAGTATATAATATAAATAATTCCAGCACGATTATAAACTAATTGAAATGCTCGTCTAGACGTAGCCCTAGGAATGTAAACAAGGAGCTCTAGTAAAAGTTTTCTCAGAACAGCTAGACATTTTTTTTTATTAAAGGGCTTTCAGTTGGTTGTGCCGTACTTTTTAATGTTCCTTTCATTACCTTGATGGGGGGGGGGGGGGGGGGTGCGGTGGCCGAATGAATGGACTAGGCAATACTCCGGCTTCCCCACCTATAAAAACTGGTCGATATTGAGCTAGTTGCGCTTAAAGTGGCATAATCTCCATTAAACCAATCAATGGCTTGTTACATGTATCAAGTGCATTTGGATTTTAAACCATAAAAATTCTACAAGAGGTATGAAATTTATTTCAGTTTAAACATTTACCTAACGAACTATGTACAAGACTCAAGCGTTAGAGATTTGTACCTCAATGTATATGCCTGGGTTTTCATGTATCCAGCGCTCCATGTGTTAAACGGGTAAATTCGTCAACGACATACATTTGCATGTATTTCAAAACTTTAAAAACTACTACATCTACATTCATATGTGTTTTTAATTATCTAAATTTTGATTTATGACTTAATATTTGTCGTATTAATTTACGTATGTCTACCATTTATTTTTTGGATTAAAAGGTTACCTGTGTATTCTACTTTATCTTAATGTTCATCTTTTCATCAACCGTATCGAATATATAATGTTAAATATTCTACAGAATAATAATCCCATTTAAATAATCTTATTTTACTTCACTAGAATGTATTGATCAATTTTAAAACTAGCTGTACGGATTCATGTCGTAATAAAATATTCCACTGCACACCCGTATAATGAAGCTTATTTATTACGCAAAAATAAGATGTAATTTTAAAAGAACACCTATGGTTTTCTAAATAGAAGGTTAAGCTTAAATGTGTTTCTCCGGTAAAACTATTTGAAAAGCATTCGACATCTTTGTAGACTTAATATATTAGTGCATGAACAAGTCAGTAGGGATCTATTCTGTGAGAATATATAACAATTCTGTACATGAGAAGTAAAATAAAAAACAGAACAAATTTTACTGCTGTAGGTCAATATGCATGTATCTGCACATATTATGAGACCTACTATGAATTAGCATTCACCCTTTGGTCTTGGAGCATCGATTGGCTGACAATGAACCAGCAAATTAACTGTATAATACCATCTCAATAATATTTCAGAAATAAAACTGAAAGGAGATACGGATTAAATGTTAATACTAGTAAGACAATCCTGAAACTGTTTCGCAGCGAGCCCAAATAAATTTAATATTTTCCGACAATGACTTTGTATTGTCTTTATCCTGCAATTAGATGCATAAAATCATTAAAATTACGTTTGAAGTTGAAATCCAACTGCCGTGAAAACGCGGGAAACGGCACGACGTCATCTGGTACATTCACTTCGCTCCTCGGGCTCTTCATGTAACCAAGTACCAGTAGACTTTATCAGGTCATTAACCTAATACGACTAAAGTTTATTCTACCCCTGAAATGGCTTGATTGCAGGATAAACTAGTGTAATGTGTAC
The DNA here is from genome assembly GCA_028015205.1 of Mytilisepta virgata. NCBI lineage: Eukaryota > Metazoa > Mollusca > Bivalvia > Mytilida > Mytilidae > Mytilisepta > Mytilisepta virgata. The sequence goes on from CM051517.1 coordinate 36,756,365, forward strand.
TCAGATGCCCCAGTGCACCTGTTACAGTGACGAGACGTAATTATTTCTTTATATGCGTGAAAGCAAAGTCATGCATGTGAAACTGAAAGCCAAATGATAAAATTTGAGTCAATGATATTAGTAAATAAGACTGAAACAATTTATAAGGCAATCGATTTTTTCCCCAAAAAATGCAATGTCCAGTACAATTGCAACTATTTAGCAAAATTTAAGTATGTTCCTGTTAAGATACATTACATCTCATTAATAAACTTTAACGTATTTTGCTGTTAAGATACATGTACAACTTGATCCATAACCCCTCTCCATACACATTGCCACGGACATTTTAAAATAAATCTATATCAAAGGGATTTCAATCTTTCGGTAGAGGTAAGAATGCTTGGAATTAGCGTCCTAGAAACCATACCTAATTTAGTCTCTTGTGACAGTATTATTGTAGTAACTTAATAACTGTTACATTCAAAAGCATAAAAACTGAATTAGCAGTGACCAAACACCTACTTAATAGACGAAAGACGATTCATTATTTAGCACTTGACGTAGAAAGTCGGTTGAAAAAAGACGAAATGATAGCGGGAGCAGGTGATATTTCATGCAAAATTTAAAAATGATAATAAAAAATATTCCTCAATAAATTTTAATATTCCTATTGGAAAACCAAATATGGAGGATAATATATGCAAATCGTGTCATTCATGATACTAATTATTATGCAAAACGGCAGTTTGTCATTTACCTCTTGGTTGATTCTTTATAATTAACAACTGTTAAATTTAGTGCAGAATTATACCCGTATCCACTGCCTTTTGGAAACCAAGACTTAGTACGAAGGATTATTATGACGGCAAACATACCTCTACAGAGATATTACAATGTTTCTGGTGAGATTTATATTAAACTCCAAGATGAAGTTCATAATTTAATCTGTATGTACTTTTGTAGACACAAAAAAAAGATGGTGCATGGTGCTTAAAATACGATTCGTAAGGTATTTTTAGATTTAGTCTGTAACCTAAAAAAAGTTCCTTCTAGAAAAGTACAATGTACGTTGGAAATCTGTCCGTAAAAGTATAATGATTTATTATATAATTTTTCCTGTCGTGAAAATAGAGGTCTTTTATTATACAACATGTATGTCAATAAATCCCAAAATAATCACCCATGTAAGTCTTGTCTGTCTGACACAGTCAAGGTTCTAATACTCGACCTTTTATTCAAATAAGGTTATGGAATTATGAAATTTAGATCGCATCGTAGGAACAAAAACATTTAAGAATATGACAAAAAATGATGCAAAGACATAGCCATATATTTCTAAAAAAACCCGATCAATAAGAATGATAATACCTATATATATTTATAGAATGAACAAGAAACTGGTTTATTGCTTCAGAAAATGTATCAAATGTTTGATGGTGAAATACTTAAATACTTAAATTTAAAAAAAATAATTAAAAAAAAAAAAGAAGATATTTGTGGTAAGCAATATCAATTATTGCATACCTACATTTCAGTCTGAGCTGCCGGTATGGAAATTAAGATTAGAGAAAACGGGTGTTATATAGAGCTAATCTTCAAACTGAAGTTCCCTGGAGTAAATTCACTACATATTTTCTGATTGAAACAACATCCGTATAGATTGATTAAAAATCGTTCTCTGTTGAGCAAGAAAGACATGTTTTCAAGAATGACAATCCTCTGGATTTTGTAAATGATCGACTGTCGTAATAAGATTATATCCTTCATGAAACTTCAGCATTCAGATATAATATTAAACAAACTAAAGCTGATGGCTTGTCACACAGAATTTACATTCTACAACTATATTTTAGTACAACAATTTAGCAGACGTTGTTCAGCAATACGTGTACTGCATTTAATTTAAAAAAAGAAATTCATTCTTAAAATTAGAACATTAATTTTCAAGACTGAACATAACACTCGAAAAGTACTAATTTCGGGAATGGTAAATTTCCACCTAATCAAGGAAAGGAATCAAAACTAATTGTCAGAAAATACCTGGTAATATTAAAATAGCACTTTTAAAAAAGATCAATACAAATGAGAAATATTTAAACGAACGTTTATTCTTAAACCAGACAATGAGTGAGACTTTCAGCTCTGAAGATTTGATGAAAAAACATGCTATCACGAACGGGTTTTCTATCCTAGTTTCTATTGTAATAACCCACAGAAACTTGGTAGTTACTTAATATCTTTTCACAGTAACGACTACAAATATGAAATTATGTGTAATTCTGTAAAACTTGCTCTTTCTCCCAATGACTTGAATACTTTAAATTCATACTGGCCTCTCACGAATATTGCCGATTTCTATTGAAAGCATAAAATCCTTTATGGGAGTGTTATTTCAGACTTTTTCGTTTATTAGAGCAACAGTTTCCGACCTGCAGCTATGAGATCCGTAGCTAGTTTTACAGTTAAAACGAGCACGTTCTGACCCTGCTATCTAAATTATGTACCGTCCAGTCTAATATTGCAGTTCTAGCAAATTATATCTAAGATGAGAGATGATAATGGTTTTCGTAAAAAAACAATGTGTTTTAAACTACAAACCAGTAGGATAGGATATTACAAGATGTTAATCGTTGGGCTTTACAATAACACCTATGCATTGATTTTGCACGACGAGTTTTACAAGCACTTCCTTTTATCAGTTTTTTTGTTAATTTATAAATGCTGGTAGAATGTAGACAAAATGGTGTTCTTTAAAACTGCAGATACTTGTTTAAAAACTCACAAAATAGAAGACATATGCTCATCTTGAAAATAAATAACAAAATTAGATTAAAATAAACGGAAGTAAATCTATGACTTGATATTTTGGAGAAAAACAATAAGGATGGGTTTTGAGATTGGTGCTTTATTTACAGTTATTCAATTTTGAGCTTTCCCTTAAGTGACATTTTTTTATTAATTTCAGTTGATAAGTAGATATTTGAGTCCCTGTATGTTGTCTGCCTTGCTGGGGAGGTGGGGGGGGGGGGGGGGATTCCACAATCTGAGATAAACACAAAATAAAGAAGATCCCGCCTTAATTAATAAAACAACAACAAACGAAATATTGTTTTCTTGAGGGGTTGTGTATTAACATGTTTAGTTTTCTATGCCGTGTTATTTATCAAATGTCAGTGTTCTTCGTGTACGAGACATTTTCAAAAATGTTTTATGTAAGTTTCAGAGAAATCTATGTAATATGCATAGTTTTCAGGAATGGGCTACACCAACTCTCTTATAAATTCTGCGAATTAAGACTTTAAAAATCGCTTTGTTACTCCGTTTTATTTATTTAATTCTTCCTGCGTCTTTAGCAAATTTAAGATGCTAAACGAAATGAACAAAAAGAATCTGAAGCCGAATTTTAATTAAACCTTGTCTTGTAAAACGGTCGTTACTGGCTGTCTGTTCGTTAAGTCTGACAAGCTCGCCGATAACAAACTTAATTGAGAAAGAGTTTAATGAAAAATGAACAGCTAGAATGCTGAAGCTTATCATTAAACTTTATGTTTAAGGCAAAAGCAAACTAATTTGTAGGTCACAAAATTAGAAACTTGCGAATATCTTTGATGGAAAACGTTAATGACATCCGGATTACTTCAGCAGTTTATATTTTGCTTTAAACTATAACACTGATTTCTTGTGGAATATTTGCCAGAGAGGAAATAATAAGCATACAACAAAAGCAATTGAATATGTAATTTTTAAAGAGCTGATGATTTCTGCATTCTCATTGAGTAAGGAGTTGAAAAACATGTAATCTCGGACACCCATGTATTTAACTGGTATACACAATGTGGCCTTTAGAATATTCTAGTAGAGAGTAATTCTGGTCATGAACTTTTCTAGAGAAGAGCTGATCTGTACTATTCAAGGATAGAGCAGCTCTGTTTTATTGTTGAGTAGTTCATCTGAATTGTTGTCTAGTTCAAATAAAAATACACACATTTTATATGATGATCTGAACTGCACGCGAAAATATAATATTCCCTAACTAATAAGCGGCCGCAACTGTTGTAGTGTACAAACCTCGAAAGCTGTTCTTTTTTGGGGATATTCAAAACTTTTCGCTCTGACAAATGAACAATTACTTACAGTATAATATTATTACTTATGCAAAAGACTTAAAAGTTTGTAAATACAATATTGATGTGGAAAATACATAATACTCATCATTTCTGTTTATATACTACATAATGGCATACTTTTCTGTTAGAATTGTTACAGTCTTTAAGTCAAAGAATTCATAAGTATAATAGAAGAAAAAGTTCATAACATTTCTGGACAAATGGCAGTATATACACCTCAACTCCGCGTCGATCCATATACTGTTTATTGAGTTAAATTGCAATATACCCCCCAGTGTCGCAAACTATTTCTTTAATAATCTGTGTGTGTTAGGAAAGAGTCAGAAAATCTGCTCGAGAACATTTCTCTTTATACTTTAGAAAGGTTATGAAATGATTTTATTAGTCTTAATCTTTCATAAATACATGTATTAGATCTGTTTATATTTGTCTCCGAAATGAATAATTCGGTTAAACATTAATAGTAACAATAATAGTGCACAGCATGTCGGTTTGCTGTGGTTGCTGTAAACAAATATAGAATATATCTTTTTTGGCGGAAAGATTTACCATTAAATCATTGTTCAAAATAACAAAATCTCCCATATATTTCGTTTGTCTGGGTCATCATAAAATTCATGTATATAATAACAAAAGACTGAACAATAAGGCTTACAAATCCAGCTTTAATTACTTTTTGGGAAGTCAAAAACAATATAATGACATCTGCATCTATGATTATAGACATGGCTTACAGGCTTTGCATTTCAGAATATGTTGTTCTTGTTCTAAATAGAGATAAGACTAACCTATAAATCTAAACGAGACAACGATATTGAAGTCCATGAAATTACAATACATCCAACATGTCGTGATTATTTTCAGGTTTCATATAATCGTGTTATTATATTTCCGTATTTAAAAACGAGCTTTCCTGGGTTTAGTTTTTTTTAACATTTAGTTAGATTTAGCTCATGTGAATTTGATATCATATCCAATTTTGGCACAAAAAATTTTCACATGCGATGACAAATTTGGAAAGGTTTGCGACACGATAAAACAAAATGTAAATTTGAATGGTGATTGTTGGTGAATGTGAACTTTGCAAATTTCGATATTGCATATCTCTTATAAATCCAAATTTTCTGCGTGTGTTAGGAAAGAGTCAGAAAAATCTCCCCGAGAACATTACTCTTTATAGTAAATGTAGTTGACAGATACGTCCTTAACAAAAAGCAGGACGCTAGAGTTGGAATATATATATATACATTCTTTGAATAAAAAAATTATAAAGATAAAGAATCTGAATCGTGGAATAAGTTAATCAGTTAGATTTTTCCATTTTATTTAATTTGTGTTGAACTCAAAATTTCGAAAAAGGTTAAAGTGATACACAATTATTATGTAAAACTAAACAGAAATTTCATATCTTCCTACGTATAAGGAGATCTGTTGTTTGGGCGATTCTTTATTGCACTTTACACACAATAATCAGAACTCAGTGGTTCAGGTCACAAAGTCACAATAGCAACAATACTGTTGAAATTGTTATTATTAATCCTTATAGAATTGCAAATGGCAAAATTATAGTAAACAATTTTCAACCAATTTCCTAATGACACGATTACAACGGCGTTAGAAAAGAATGTCTAATTTTGGAGGTTATGACATGAAAGCAGATATGAATAGATATTGATGAAAAATAACCTTGTTTGATAATTAACGTATTCACGGCTCTGGACTGTCCTTTGTTTTCTGAGTTCACTGCTCTTTGACATCGGGTCTTCTTTCCATACCTTTTTGGCACTGGGCAAAAGAAAAACACATTTTAGAAATTTTCACATTGTTAATTAATTCTGTGTACTAAATGTGGTCTATGAATATTTATATGTTGTCTTTGGCCGTTCTTTCTTATAAAATATAGGGTGGCTTTAGAGTTTTAAAAAACCTTTGTGAAATCCTTAAAAAAATGATCCTCTAGTTTATCGTATCCACAACGATATCTAAATCCCATATGCTCGACGTAAAATATTTATCAGCCAAGATTTGGGAGCTGACAGAGAAAATGAAGTCATCGTTTATAGTTTTCCTAGCATTCAGTTTTACAAACTTAATGAAGATCCCTAATTCAAAACATTATTAATATATTGAAGGAGATTTTGTGTTTATTCTGTTTCATACGAGTGCAATATATACCAGGTAGGTAATTAGGGGTGCATGAAATAACAGGTTGGTATACCAACTGTCGGCCAGAAAAATAATCTAGGTTGCAAGTAAAAGTATTGTTTGCCAGATTTTATGAAAAATATCTGCTTTGATTCTAAAGCGTCCATAATTTTTAAGAAGTCTTCTGTAATTGATTTTGACATAGTGTGGTTCTTAACAAATTAGGGTTCTTTCTCAACCTAGAACCAGAAACCGATATCTGCATTTACCTTCCTATTAATAGAAACGTAGTTTATGAAGAAAATATATTAAGAACATATTGTGTGGGAAAATCAAAACTTTTCATATTTTACACTTGTTTTACACATTTGTAGTGAGGAAGATCGAAGAAAATTCTTTATGACCAATATACTTGATTAACACCACTGTTTCAAAATTCTAAGGTCTTCACAATATCCTGAAAAATCTTTCATTTCTAAAACACCTAATAAGTTGCTCTAGTTAAAAGTTTGCCATTGATACTAAATTTTATGAATTCGACAATTTTCTTTAACACTTTTACATGACTAAGACATTACCACCAACTCGGGTCTTTAAAATCATCGCAATTGTATAAAAATACTCATTTCATTTAAAACTACTTTAATCGTGAAAAATATTTAAATTACGACTTATTGTAATATTTTCTGAAAACTCAATCCACGCATTTACAACAAATCATCTGTAATAGTCTAATAAAGTTCACGAACTATTGTGTTTACGCTTTCTTCCAGTCTTGTCTGAAAATTAGTCTTTAAAGACAATAAAATTTACAGCAATTGATTTTGTACAAAAAACCATTACAGATGGTTGTTGAAGGAAACACAATTTACAGAGACATTTATGTCTAAACAGCAAACAACTTGGGACTATTTAACTTGACATTTTACTACAATTATATTACATGTCTTAAATCTAGATTTATTGTTCAAGTCTCCTGATTCGGTAATTACATTTATAAACAATTTCTGGAACTGAATCGAGTTACTATTTGTCTTGGAGACCATGTCTTTAATAAAAATAGATGCATTTTAAATTATACCAACTAGTCTTTAATTTGATGTATACTTTGAAGACATGTACTGGAATTTATTTGTGTACGAAATTTTCTTATGTAGAATGTAAATTATCAGATATTTAAAGTAAAAGTCAATACAAGAACAGAGAACAGAACTAGGAAGACCAAATAACAAATGTAATCTGTCCCAGGGGTTACCAAATACACAAAAATGTTAAGCAATACTTTAAAAAAAAGTATCTCTTACAATTAATAACAAACATGTTAAGTAACAAACTGATCAACACGAAGGTACTTAATGATTATGACAGTCTTTAGCAACTCTACATTGGTACAAAAGCAGTAAAAGAAAATGCCAGCAAAATTTGACCATCGTAGTTAGTCCTTTCTGTTTGGTCTATAGTACAACCATATATCATTTATTATAATAGAATCTTAGAAATTAACTTAACATCAATTTTTTATTGAAAAATGTTTAATCGCAATTGACGAAACTAAGAAAATGATCACGGGAATTTTTCTACTGCGCATTAGTTTTGATATCTGTGAAAGTATTGAAAGTTCATTTATTAAACATGTAGAGGCATATGAATGACTTAATCAAACTAAGTGACGAGAAGATAGAACTGTTGTCAGAAATTTTAAAAATTGTGTTTACAAAGTTTAAAACGTTGAAGATGTTCCCGTTATTCAATAATATTCATTTGAATATTTTTTTAGTAAAAGAAGTACTAAAACAAAGATGTAGTTTGAATTAAGCTAGAGAACAATTGCATGGGTTTGATTTCCTTTAATGCATTCTACTAAACACACCCCTTCATTTATATTCTTACCATCAGGTAAGCGTAACAATTAACAATTCATCAGTTGTGCCTAACGCCGAAACAGTGTTGAAAGCTGAAGCAATGTCCCTATAAACAATGTAAAACACATTCCAATGCCAAAAAGTCAAAAGGGGCTTAAACCAAAACCATCAAAGGACAGAACAATGCACGATGGAAATACTCCATATAACAACTGGTGACAACAAAGTATAATTATTGTATCGACTAGCAACTAGAATAAAAGGTTTATAATATAACAATCCAAAGATACTAATATTAGATCTTCTTTATTGACTTCTCAATTAGTTTTGTTGATGTATTAAAATATTTTTTTTTCACAATCTTGGATATCAACATGTTTTGTATCTCAGTTTTTATTTAGTGTTTTCGAATGTTCATTCTAAAGAAATAAGTTCTACAAATATTTCTCTTGTTTTTTTAAACACCATGTGAGCTATTGTCATCACTTACCGTCCGTCGTTGTCGGGCGTAAACTTTTCCTTTAAACATCTTCTTATCTGAAACCATTGGGAAAAGAACTTGACAGAAATGGTTCATAGGTGGTTCTCTTTCAGAAATGTGTCCGATGACCCGGAATGTCAACAAAGGTGGCCACCACAGTTGAACCTAGTTTAACATAGGGCACTATGGGAAAATTCATTAAATAATCTTGTTGTCTGAAACCACTGAGCCAATTGTAACCAGCCATGGCAGCAATGGTCCATAAATGATCTTCTTTCAGAATTATGTCCGATGACTCGGACTGCTAACTAAGATGGCCGCCACAGCCGAACATAATTTAAAATTGGACCCTATGGCAAATACATTTAAAAATCTTCTTGTGTGAAACTACTGATCCAATTGGAACCAAACTTAGCAGCAATAGTCCTTAGATGGACCTCTTTTAGACCCGGACTATCAACAAAGATGGCCGCCACAGCTGAACTTAGTTTAACATTGGACCCTATGGGAAAATTAAAAATCTTCTTGTATGAAACTAGAGCCATTTTGAACCAAACTTGGGAGAAATGGTCCTTAAATGGTCTTCTGTCAGAATGGTGTCCGATAACCCAGAACGTCAACCAAGATGGCCGCCACAGCCTATCATAGTTAAACATAGGACCCTATGGGACAATTCATTAAAAAATCTTCTTGTCTGAAACCACTAAGCCAATCTGGACCATACTTATCAGAAATGGTCTTCTTTCAGAATTATTTCCAATTAGCCAGAGTGTGAACCCAGATGGCCGCCACTGCTGAACTTAGTTTAACTTGGGACCCTGTGGGAGAGTATTATCCAATTTGGTCCAGACTGTGCAGCAATGGTCATTAGATGATCTCCTTTCCGAATTGTGTCCGCTGAGCTGTTCTGTCAATCAAGATGGCCACCAAAGGTGTACTTAGTTTAACATAGGACACTATGGGAAAATTTAATTTGCAGATCATCATACCTTAAACTTGGCCATTTGGACCAGACTACTGGCAGCAATGGTCCTCTTTCAGAATAGTGTTTGCTAACCTTGAATGTCCACTAAGATGGCCACCACACCCTAGCTTTGTACTTCTGGGAAAACCAGCCAAGATAACTGCTACACTAAAATATTCGGTCCTGCTGAAGGTGGACAAGTTAAATCCAGCTGAGCGATACAGACTCTTGAGTTGACGAATTTATTTTTATTGTTCTTGTAAGGCGAGACCACTATTTACATAAAAGAGAGCTCACATCCGGAGTATCGGTAAGCGGAAAAAATAATATAGTATTTATAACTGTATGTTGTAGACAAAGTATATATTATAAATGTAATAACAAGAACAATCGAAAAAGAAAGAAATTCGTGGGAAGTGCCCCTTTAAATTTCAGTATTGTATATTTTTCGCTATTGAAATTGGCCAGTCGATCTATTGCACTCCCGATGAACTATTGCACTGTGCAATATTCTGCATGCCATCCTAGTTGAAATTTGAACGCGATTTCTGATTGGCTTTCAGTTATGCCGATTGGCCAATCATGTAACTCGTTCTTTGTTTCAGTATTATGATTACTTCACTGTTTTGCAATTGACCCTATCTCAGATGTTTTAATGTTTTAGTTTGCAAGTTTGAAAATAGACAAGCTTGGGGATTTTTGATGTACAAAATCCTGAGATATTTAATTATTATGCAAAATTATTAAAACTGGTTACTTTAAATGCTGTTTTTACGTTACATCAAGTGACAACAAGAATAAACAATGTTTGATCTCTTTATCAAGCATGTTGTCAAATGAGACAACAAAAACTGAATTTTCCAAAACTTAATTAGCGAGTTATATCGTTATTTTCTATAATTCAAAGTTTCAGTTAAGGAATATGTTTCATCTAGAATCAAAAATTTAAAAAGAAACAGTTAGTTCGTAATAGGCCAGTGAACAAATTTTCATTATGTTTTAAATATAAAATCAATACGTCATAGTGTATATACAAAAGGGACTCCACATGTAACACGGTTTATTGTTACTATTGATGTAGTTTTTTTCGTTCAGATTATTCCTAGATGTCCGATTAACACGAATAATACAACGTGAATTCCGTAATTTGGCTTAATAGAATTTGGTCACATCAAATATTTATTGGTATGTGGTATATCCGCAAGATGTACACAAATTGTAAAGCGTTAATTTTAGAAATAGAATAACCAGTGCATGAAATGTACAAATATCGGAAACTTACAAATATTAACAGATGAAACAAAAAAACATGCCCGATTGAGAAATAAATCAAATAGAATAAAATATTAAATGGAATTAAATAAAATAGAATAAAAAAGTAAAGAAACATGTAATTACAAGTTTAAATTTTTAAAACAATGTTTATAAAAACAAGATTTATCTGACAAAAAGTCAGTCACTTTATTACTTTTACAGTAGAGTTTTTATTTAATCTGTATTAACTGTACATAATTATCTAATTAAAGGTATTGTTCTGGTGCTGATTATTGCTACTAATAGTTTTCCTGTGAAATATGGATTGAATAACCCATGAGACAGAGATCTGACAATTTCGGCCAAATTGACCATGTAGATCTTATTTCCTGATCATAATTGGTGATTACAGGTTTTCTATATCCTAAAAAGTCTTGTAAAATTAAGAAAGAAGAAAATGTGTCGACAGTACACTGATGCCTGTCGGAATATCATTTTGCAAATACTTGTATAATCAGTATCTCTTCCGAAAAAAAATGTAGCTAGATCTATATGGGTTGAATATTTAAAAAACAAAGCTTTGAAAACAAATTATAAGATGGGTACAAGTTGGTAAGAGAATGAGTTGGTTAAGTATGAGCTGGTAAAAATAAGGTACGTACCTTAACTGACTAGTTTGTCGAGTTTGTTGAACATAGCAAGATCATAAAAAGACGTAAGGGGAGATACATGTATTAGTTGTTCCGGTTCGTCATCCTTTTGACGTTGGTAGGTCGTCCTAGATAGAACCGGAAGTATTCTTTTCTGCATTATTGATGCGTGATTCAAAATGTTTACAAATTTCGAGTTAAGTTGTACGCTAAGCATGATGTTTTGTATTAAAACAGAAAAAATGTTTTTAGCGTTTTTTTGTGTGACTTTTACAGTGTTCCAATATCTAAGATGATGTTGGACCTGTTCCCACTGTCGTAACCTTTCATGTGCCTCCACCGATTTGTGACTTCCACCGGATTGACTTGGTTGAACTTCACGACGGGTGCCGTATACGGAGCAGGAACTGCTTACCATTCCGGAGCATCTGGGTTCACTCCTGGTTTTTATAGGAGTTCGTGTTGTTCATTGTTTTTTAGTTTTCTGTGTTTATTTGTTGTGCTTGTGGTTGTTCATTTGTCTTCCCGTGTTTGTCTGTCCAATGGATTACGTTTGTTTTGATTGCTCCTTAGGTATATTTGTCCTTTTTTTTGACAATAAAAAACTATAAAGGAGTATTCCTAGCGATTCAGACTTAGCTTCGTAATAGAGTACTCAGTCCCCTCTTGGGAGTAAAAATACTTTGACTTTTTTAAATGTAAACAATAACTATGCAAGGGAGATAAAAATGGACTTAAACTAAACTTTATGGTATTTGTAAATGCAACTCAAACGAAGACCCACATAGGACATAACGAAAGCTTATTTGGATCAAATTTATGGTGAAGAAATTACTACTCGATAATTAATAAGTCGTGACCACGAGTTATAATTTTTTTTATTTTCCATAGATTTTTACCAAATTTGGCTTTTGAGGGACATACAAACATTTAATACAGGTATACGTAATAACATAATATAATAATGCATGTACCGGTATCATGCGACTGGATAAGGTCATTTTCTGTAAAAATGCAGTTTATGACGAGAATCGTATTGGACAGCGCTTGAAAAAAAGTCTCGTGATGTTTGTTTAAAATACGTTTAATTATGTAATTATTAATACAGATTAAAAATTCAAAGGTCAAAAGTTTCACAATCCTGATTGAGGGAAACATTGAGGTAGTAGTCTAACGGTTATTTGACAATCTTGGCATAAACGGCAGCTTCAAAACGCTCTCATGTCATGAAAATTAAATAATTTACCTTGTCCACTTTATGAAACTTTAGAATGATTTTTTTTAAATGTAAAAAAAAAATACCGACATAGGTTGAAAAATAACAATAAGAAATGCTGGTATTTATATTAGTATGTAGAATCGAATGCCACATCTGTGACACACTTCTTTACGCGAGTTACATTTTAACAATGCAATTAATGTAAGAATTTCTGATATTTTACTTGATTGTTGAAGTTCTCCGCTATTCTATAATGAACATTACATTCCATATTATTCATAATTTAGGGTTGACTGTGAAAACAGGATTACAAAACTGATGATGAATTTTTCTGCCTTCCGATGAATATTCTGTAAGAAAATATGAACATACATGTAAATAAAATATTATGTATATACAAATAGATACATGTTTATTGTTTTATACATGGATAGATGTTATTTGAATTGTATTTTCATTTTTGATCAATAATGCGACAGATGAAAGGAAGACACATTTCATAAGACGTTGGATTCGTTTTTCTTTCACAAATATTAAGAATAGCGAATATTCAAGCTTTTAAACCACTAAACGTTAAGATGAGACAGTTTTGTAACCGTGATGAGTTGGTTACAAACTTGGCAAGCGATCCGTGAGAGAGGATTATATATTTTATACTTTTCAACTGAAAAGAAGAAATATAAAAAAGTTTACTAATCAACGTCCTGTAAATGAAATCAATACCAGGATGTATAAGTTACTATAGATGAGTATTAAGGCGTTAGATTGTTTACCAGTACCGTTCGGTTTGTCATTTGAATTCCTCTGAAGATGATCAATTCCTTCTATTTATTGATCGATCGTCCTTTGACGAGCAGCGTTTGAATATTAACAAAATCTGCCGTATAACTACTTTTATGAAAAATTCTCATTCGCTGCCAAAACAGTGTTATTTTTATCTGTGATATTTGCGAAATCTTACATGATTCTTTTTCTGTGAGTTAAGTGACAAAACAGACTTACTCGACTTGTGGTAGCTAAGAGATATAATTATATTTTTTCACTGAAGAGAGAACCCTAGTAGCAAGAAAACGGTAAGTTTTTTTTTCTACGTGCAACATTTTCTACTATGTAATATAATATATGTAATATGTATTTTTTACTTATTCAAAATAAATATTGAATGCTGTCGTTAAACATTACCATTGTATAATGTATCAGATGTCCTTAAAGTTAAGGTAACAAGAAAGCATGTCGATATTACAGGTAAATTAACTAATGAACTCGCATCTTAGTTCGCAACTATTTACATGTATCGTAATTAATAACACTGTCTGATTTTTTAAAACTAAATTTCAGAATACACGATATGCTATAGCTAATATTCATAAATATTATGTATTTCTAACAAATATATAGATGATAAATCTCGTGGGAATATTTTTATAATAGCTTTGATTAACAAAACAATTACGATTATTAATCGATAAGATTAAAAACAAACGGGGGGAGTAAAAAGAAGTAAATATTACCGATTTTATTTTTAACAATTTATAATAATTTCTTTTCATCTGTAAATTTTTTATTAGATAAAACATAATTTTGAACGAACATCATGAATAAATTAGATTTCTATATAAACCTGAAAAAGTAAGAGTTTTTATTTGAAATTTAAATTGACTGAATATCAAGCTTCATGTGGTGTAAACCTCTAAAAAAATACAGGCTTGGGCGTATAAAAAATAGCTTCAAATAAAACAGGTATCACATTTATAAAAGTCTTCAAACTTATTCAAGTGTAAACTATACCAAAAAAAAAATTCCACTTAAAACCAGTTCATGTCTGCAAAGATATTAATTCATAGTGTCTAGCAAAGAAACTCGAAAGATTTAAATTCTGCATTGCTGACAAAATAACACAAATGCACACTCGTTAACTTCTGGAATAATTTTGTCTAGCACTCCTAATTCTGGGTTCAGTTGACATGTAAAATTACATTGTTTACTTGTAATCAACCCTAATATGCCTGGCTAATAGGATATCTTCTAAAGGCAAAACATGTACGAATCAAGCATTCGGGAGTTTCCAACATCAATGTCAGCTTTGGCAAAACCTAACATTAAATTTTCTTTGCATGTGATCTATATTATTTTTCTTTTTAAACGAAGTTGTCAGATAGCATAACATAACAGAACATATGTAACATTCATCATGGTACCAAAGAAGTTTAGCAGAAAATATATAAACATACAAATTGTGTGTGTTGATGAATCATTGTGACAGTTGTTTGATGAGTTTCCGAGGTGAACGAACTTTTCCCAAATTTAAGGAGCTATTGACAAAATATATCGTAACCCACACTTCAGATAAAAATACACATAACACAGTGACTGTTTGTATGTAAATTTGAGAAGTTACACACGAACATAAAATATAGGTATAGAAAGCTTCTATTATTACTTTTTTTTACAGACTCTTCACTTGATTCTAAAGCTAGTATTAAGTTGTAAACGTTTGCTTTGTATATACTTATTGGATATACCCCTGATGGCGTTAGCAAGCTTTTAATAATTTAGAATATTTTTTTTATATACAGTGATTGAGCACGATAAATACTGGATATCTGATTATATTTTATTGCATCGTGGTATAAATGTATTTATACCATAATGCCATAAATCCTGTTTATTATACTTTATCATTTCGTTAGGTGATATGCCTGGAAGATTCACTTTTAAACTTATTTAAAAAATCTACCATTTGCGCTTTCAAAAGAATCATGAAATACACTATATCTACCACTATTAGGAAAACTATACATCCCGGGAATATCTAATACACATATGTATATATCTTTGTCAAATCTGAGTTAATAATATTTAAGCTTATTTTATGCAAGGAACTTAATCTTTGAAAATCTGCTTGATTCAGATGACCTTAATACTGTTCAAACATATGTTACCATTGATTTGGATTTTCATTCAATTACTGAAACATATATTACAAAATGTATATTTTCTATTTCAAATTCGTGATTTTATAATCATTGAGACTCAGTCATTGTTGAAAGATTTTTAGAACGTTTTCATATAAAATACGAGAGTTGGTTCATCCGATAAATTTTAAATTGTTACATACAAAAGCACTAGTTTTATTAAATATTTAAAATATACATGCTACTTATGCATGAATATATTGAATAACATTTTTCATTTATTTATTGGGGACCTCGGTGGCCGAGTGGTCTAAGTAGTTCGTTATGACTACTAATGATCACTAGCCTGTCAACACTGAGGTTGTGAGTTATATTCCTCTATACTTTGATTTCTAATACAATTTGTGAAGATAGTGTAAAGACATAGGTATAGACGAACATTAATGAAATTCTAAAGGGTGAAGTTTTGTAGGGCTCAACCTGGTCACTTTTGCAAATGTTCATTTATGATGCATGTCTTTTCAAATCTATCGTATTGGTTCCTGTGTCCGCTGTGAAGGTGCAGTTTTGTATATCAAGGATTTTCTGTCCCATCAGCGAATAATATACCGAACCCTTCAACCTTTCATAATAGGAAACGATAAGTGTACAAGAAATAAGTCGATCTTCTTTAGCACAATCACTTCTATATAATACGGACGAATTCAATAATACCAAGGTCAGCTTCAAATGGCAAATGCAGAAATCTAATTAATCTACAATTGGGAACGATATTATAAAACATATTAATGTATGAATTAAAACCGCATATACATAAAAAATCAATCCGGTATTCACTATGAAGAAAAAAAGTTTTTATTGTTCAGCAGAATCTCATTGAAGATGCTAACTATGTTATTAACAGGAATATTGGTTTGTCATGATACTTCATTTTATTATGTGAGGAAACCTTCAAAGTACGATTTTTATCACTTTTTTTTATCAGATCAATCAGGTCATAAAACAATGGCATGTAACAGATTAAGATTTTCTAAGAAGTATACACAAATATGAGTTATTCAGTCGCGAAATCAGATTTCTATATTGTCCGCTAATTGTCCTTGCCCTAGTGAGCAGAAAGTTAGATATTGTTAACTGTTTATGACCAGTTACTGTGATGTATGTATTTTCTCGCATATTGTCCTTCGGCGATTGTTGGTCATAATTGCTATATACTCGATAAGCGAGCACGATAAAGAATAATTGCATTAGCCTTGAATCTAAATATCTTTTGCGTGTACAAAACAATACTCTAACATAAATTGGTGGCCATTATTAAATACATTTACCTACAATGAGTGAATGCATTTACGTATATCATGGCGCATGCATACAAGAATGTGAATTTTTGAATTTTTGTGAAATAACATGAATAAGGAGTATGTCCCTCGTATATAGCTCTCTTCTTATATGGTTCTGAATTTACCATTTTTGTCATTTTAATATTCAATTTTGCTCTATAGCATTTTGGGGTATTTTGTCGGCTTTCAACCGATTTCGGCCTTGATCACTACTGACGAGGCATGTATTGACGAAATATCGACACAAGTGAACCAAAAATACTGTGACAGAATTTCTTTTGGTTCAAAATGTTTGGGTTACAGACTGACGTGTGATCATAATTGACACAATGTAAAGAACGATTCCCCCTAATACATGTATACTAAAAACATTTATACGTATAACTCATAAGTATCAAGGATATAGGCGTAGTAAACAACGAAGGGATTTACAATTATTAGAGATTCTCCGTTGCCTTATACATGTATATATGTCGAAGCCTAGAGTTGGTCTGGTGTGTTTGATTTAATGTTTTCTCGTCGTTTATTACCAGAATACATTTGTAAAATGTACTTTTTAGAGTATCAGTCAGTCAACACTATCCATGCAATAGAATACTTTAAGATGAAGAACAAGAATTAAAGCGTTGTTCACTTGCTGTTTGTATAATGTTCTAGTATTGCACGCGTTAATATCATATGTACACAACACCTCACCCGTTTGCTTTTAATACAGTATACAATGTAATGTGTGTAGGTAATACTAAATATATAACAGCTTCATCAACATGGTTAGTATTTTACTACAGTCCCTGCATATCCAACCGTTTCAACTTGAAGAATTGTGCAGTGTATAAAGGTACAAGCTGTTATGCATTCGTATTACCGATTACTAGAAACTGGAGTGTGATCTTCCATGTTGTTACATAACTTCCAATTTCTTAAGTTTTCTTAAAAGCTTTAACATGCAATTTTATTATTTGTATAATCTATGTATCTTTTATTACTTTACATTAGCATACACGTAACCTTGTACATTTTAAATTGCTTCTTTCTTTGAAGTATGTAATTCATAGAGTATTGAGAATCATTATTTAGTAGTCTTTCTCTTATAACGCTGTCAATACCACTTTGATTGTTTGAACAGCACGATCTTTTTGTTTTATCAGCAATACATCACACATAATATTCAGTTCATTACTTGTACAGAGACAAATGATAGGTAGATAGTATTTTCCACAATAAAACACGATTTATATATATTTTATGAGAGACTATATATTGGTTATGCTTAGATTTCCTGTAATTGCATAACTTTATGAAACTAGATTTCTGAAAAAAAAAAAATAAAAAAAAAGTTTTGCCTGTGTCAGAAAGTTTAAGCGTTCTTTTTGTAATTTTCAAATATTGCAAGAATTGATAAAGGATTTCACTTTTCATTGTTGATTTGATCAAAGCTTCTCATTTATCTACATTTAAAACAGTCTTGGTTTATTCACTGCAAAACAAATGTAAACTATAATCCACACTTAAATTAATGAAAAAATCTACGGTTGCTAGTCTTTGAATGTAAAGTTTTCTTTGTGCCACGACTTCTGTCAACCATTGCTTTTTTCCAGTTTCTAAGTAATAACTAACGGAGTTATTTTCTTGACACGGTTTGACGTACTAAAGATCGCGACAGGTATTCGTTAATACTGAAGCTATTAGAATAAAATACTATTGGTCTCACTTCATTATTTTCCTATAACTGATTAAACTGTGCTTTGATGTGAAACCAATTTATACGAAAGGTTAGAAATTACATTTCTAATATGCCTAAGAATTTTTAACAGTAATGTTTTTTCTCTGTCTACACATTGATCGAACGTCAAGCTGGTAACATGTGTCGGTGTTACAATAAAAACAAGTATTGTCAAACCAAGATGTGACATTATG
Organism: Mytilisepta virgata; assembly: GCA_028015205.1. NCBI lineage: Eukaryota > Metazoa > Mollusca > Bivalvia > Mytilida > Mytilidae > Mytilisepta > Mytilisepta virgata. The sequence continues at coordinate 36,775,221 of CM051517.1, forward strand.
ATATAAATGAAAGCGTGTGAGATTTTCTTTAAGATTCATTGTTGTCATCAGTTTTCGTCTTCAAGGTTAATAATAACAGTCTTATTGTTAATTGAAAATAGTTAATGTAAATGTTATAAATGGATGTCCCTAGACCTGACCTCATGATATTAATTATGCTGCTAATTTTCAGAACTGGGATGGAATTAATACTATAATTTATGATAAGCATTTTTAAAACTATGGGAGAAAATAACCTTTTAGACTTCTATACACCATTTGGGATTATTATTTAGAAAATACGTATGTCACAATTAAACAAAATCCATCATTAAACTGAAATAAGTATACTGTACTGATAAAATCCATTATTTAGAATAGGCAATTGGCAGCCAATGAGAATTAAGGGCCCTGGTGAAGAGTACTCAGCCGTCCCAATAAATAAAGTCGTGACCAACACAGCTTACATTCTACTAATATAGAACAAGAATATTTATGGAATTTCTATGTGATTCTGAATTACAAAATATTTTTCACTAAATATCTCTACGCTTCGGCCTGTGCGTCTTCAAATGCGTTGATTCAGTACACATTATACAATCAATCCACCGACATGAATGTTTACATGCACAAGCACATTGATGGTTTTTTCTAGTCATTTCTTCATCTCTTGAGTATTCCTTTCTTCAGTGCTAGTGCTTTAGTTTCGTTGCTGTTAGTTTTGTTTAGTTTATTATAAGTTTTCTGTTCTTTTAGTTATGTACATACTTTTATCCTTGTGGTGTTTGTTTGTTGTGTTCCATTCTCCTGAATTTGTCTTTTCCTTGGACTTCGAATTTGTGGACTTTTCCCACTGTTTTGTCGCCTCTGTATGCTTTTGCCGATATTCAGTTTACATGGCCATATATACCATATTTGGTTTGGACTCGAAAATATAAAAATAAAATAATCCTCAGTTTACTGAATTTACTTCTAACATTTACAATGTATTAGAAAACTAGTCCCCAAGAAAAAAATAATATGCTTTCATTGTTTGCAACTTCTTTGCTACGCCGCACTGTGTGCACAGAATTTTTGAAAAAAAACAGGAAGTATTAATTCTCGTACATTTGCATATCCTTTGGTCGTGTTTTGCTTTATCATTTTGGGATCACTTTCAATTTAAATCTGCTGTACAATAGTTTGGTTATTTCAACAATTTACTGACAAGTCTTTTATACTTCTTTCGGCGTTGAATGCGACAGTAATGGCAACGTTGCTCCTTTTTCTTTTTTAAAAGCTCTTAGTTTGCAATACATTTACCATGTGTCGTACAAGCGGGTTCTAAACATTTTCTTTCCATTTTGTCAATATGATCCCATTTCCATCTTTCATGGGCTTTGACAAATTCAAACGTTTTTGATTATCTACCAATCATAACATTGTTATAATACATTACACAGGATTTGGAATATACAATTTCAGGAAGTGTACATGTAAACTGACCTTAAGCGCTTTCCCATTTACACATGTATATGTATGTAGGGAGTAAACTTACTTTACATGCGCAGTATCCATAGATCGTTTCATGATTGAACGTTTAAAATAACTCCCTGCCCTTGTGCACCACGTAGACACTGGGCGAGAAATATTTATTAAAGAATCTTTGTTTGATGTTTTTCGTTTTTAAACGTACACGTAAAAACTTGAGAAATCAAGACCATTGGAATAATTTAAACATGGTTTCTATTTTTCATTTCAAATGCAATATACGTACTACTAATTAGTCCATTTAAAATTAATTGAAGTGCGCTTGGTTTAAAGAATTAAAGATCTACACCAGGAAATCCATTTATTCAGTGAAAAATAAATCTCTTAAACATGTCCATTACTTGTTCTCTTTAAAGAAAATCCAAACTTATACAGGAAATTAAAACATTGCCTTTTCCTACAGAAGCATATTCGATTTGGCAATTAACTGTTAGTGACTGTAGGCCGCGGACAAATAACTGCTTGTTAACCATCAGAAAGTTGTAATTTACACAGTCTCTCAACTTAATTCTTGTGAAATTGTTAGCTCTCTTAATGATCATGTCCAAGAGCAATTCTCAGATCATCTTTCTAGATTAATTAATGTCCTTAATGCATTTTATTTTTTTAACTACGTTTTTATGTACTTTCTTGATTTAGTTGCCTCCTCGCTTTGACGGCATCCGACTTTTTTTTTAAAATATCATTTTTTAAATATTTGACTTATTTCAATGTCTTTTGGTGATATTCTATATCGACTTTTTGTACTTTGAGTATTATGTATATATTCTGTGTTTGGCTTTCATATCGTACCGTACCGATATTATATCCGATAGGACTCCGTCCTTCCTGTACATTTTTCATTTTTTTTTATCATATGGTAATTATATAACAAGCACATTCATTCTTCCTGTCTTTAAGGAAGGAATTTGAAAATTTCTAGTGAAATAAGCGGCCGCGAATCTCTTCGTTAATCTCAATCCCAGAGGCAAAATAAAAAGAGACATATCAAAAAGTCCCGGGGTTTAACTCCTTATGATGATAATAGGAAAATGATGACCAAATGCGAAATTTTAGTCTAACAATATCGTTCAAATGGTGCTTACATTTCTACAAACACCGAAATACACCTTAAAAGTATATATACATGTACGAGCATATATCTTGGTATTTGTTTTTATTTCCCAAATGTTTTGGATTATTATTTTGGTTTTCCACATTTTAGGCCTTGACAACAACTAGCAAAATACGAAATGGGCATTAATATTGATATCATAGAATTTTTTTACAAATGAAGACATGCATAATATAACCTTCATGGAGCAATGTTAACCAGGTCCTCTTAGAAAAGTATAGGTTTCACAGCGAGTGAGAATTAGGTATCGCTTGATATCAATTCGAGTTATTTAATTTGGATATAAAAATAAACGAGCCTTTGGCGAGTTTATTATTTAATCCAAATTAAATAACGAGATTTGATGTCAAGCGATATCTAATTTTTACGAGTTTTTAAATATAGATTCTCCTTCAGGTACGAGTGGGTTATGGAATTTCTCCACCCGAGATAGTTAAATTTTCAATTTTCAACACGCGAGCTTTGGCGAGCATGTTAAAATCTAAAATTTAACTATTGAGCGTGGAGAAATTCCATAACTCACGAGTAAATTGAAGGAGAATCTGTTTCTCCTATGATTTTCGACCACAACCTCAAGAAAATGTCGTTGCTATGTAGTTTGTTTACATAGACGTCATTTCGGGACTTCTCAATTTTATCGTTCCAATAACCGTAGAAAAAAAAACGGCGGTAATTCCCACGTAGAAATTTAATCACCGGGAAGTGGTTAAAAATATTATGTATATTTATCCCACCGATTAAACACGTCAACAATAGGAGAAACTTATTTCTCTTATGATTCTTCAGAAATATTTGTTTGCTTGTGATTTGGCGTCCATTTCGCGCGAAATCTTAAGGTTCATTTCTATGTGACGTCAAATGCTGCTATGCAAAGATGGCTTTCAAATATGGCGCCATTGTGTAGCAAAATTGTTGACCAATCAAAATATTACAATTACCCTACACAATCACGGATTGACCAATCAAATGGACAGACTTTTGATATCACTAGTTGATATCACACTGTACACGATGTGATATCAAATGTCCCTTACCGTTCGGGAGTTAGATAATATCGGTCAATCATAAGTTCAAGAAGAAATCATTATTCTTTTGCCAATATATAACAATTAGTAGACAAGAGATAAACATAGAAGCACGTTCTCTTTGAGAAATAATTCACTTTGGCTTCAAAAAATCTTCATTTTACCACGGGTAGGCCATTTTCCAAATATTTTGCCATGAGCGACAACCAAGTAATGTATAAATGAAAGAAGGATTTTGTGTTTTTAACTCAGTTAAGTGATTATTTCTCTTTGACTTACCATTGTTTTAATAGTTATTTTGCACATAAATATTACTTTTATAAGAACTAGAATGAAAATATGACCGTTTCCAATTTAAGTGTGTCCTTTTACATTGTAAGTATACTTTTATCCTTTAAGGTTAGAAAATTATTTTATTTTACATTCCTAGTAGACAAGGGGTGTTTTTGATACTGTTAAAATTCGAATACATGTATGAACTTTATTTACAACTAAAGAGTACTCTCTGATCACAAATCATCTTATGGTACCAAATCACCTTTTGCATATATCAGTGTTATATGACCTGATGATGGAAGAAAATTGTAGGTTAAATACGAATTGGTAGGAAAAGTGTTTATTGATGTCTATTGATTCAGTTAACATTTCCCATGACTCGTATTGCTACAAAAACAGTCTCTCTAATCACCAGTTCTTACATCTAATGTCGCCATGTAATCCTAAAAGCGTTGTTATCTCGCCTAATAAATGCTCTCGGCGTTATCCTCCTTCGGACATATTATAAATCGATGTTTCTGTACACAATATTCGTTTTTGTAATAATTTCCCATGAGCCATTTGCAGTTATTATTAAATTATGGTTTATAAGATTTTTGTTCGCATTTGAAGATTACATTGTATACGCCTAAATATTTATATGGAACATTAGAGAATGTATTTAGTGTTTCTATTAAACTGTAAATGATGGATCAATTCTTAATATAAAATTCTTGCATGGAATGGACAAAATTTTAAGCAAAGGCACAATGCTGGATTTCATTATGAAGTCACGATTAGGCCTTCAACACTATGAATAATGTCTACTGTGAATGTCACCGTAAAACTAATATGGCACTAGAGAGTTCTCTTTTTAAATTACCTCCATCTGATAATCCGGAAAATAATTGACCACGTGATTTTTTAAATACCCCGGATGTTCCATATAACGTAATGGTCGGTAATTTTCGGCAAACCCAGGAAAAATGGCATAGGTAACTTATTTTCACAGAGGCCGTAAACAAACTAGTGTACGAAATGAGTTTCCAATCCTGCTTTAAACTTATGGGTAAAATTTTCCGTCAAAAAGAAACAGAATTTACCGCCGGATAGCTTAGTAATAACATAAATTATAGTTATAAATATAGATACACAAAACTACACAAAATTCAGTTCGAACAGTTTATGTAATTTCTAACTATAACCATACTCTATCAAAGTCGAGTTTAAGGCCTTCTAATTTTTGCCGAATGACTCAAATAAGGACCATTCCGACAAAACGCGCACCGGTAAGATAATAGAATAATAGCGTATCTGCTTCTATTTGATGTATATTAAATCAACAGTATTCTTCTCCCTTAGATCAGTCCCTACATCTTGTCTAAAAAAAAATTTTCTCGACCCATTTCTGCTCTCCATTATCTAGGTCTTGAATATACTTGAAAATACCTAATTTTTACCAATGCATATTTTACAAGTCAAATCTATTATCACAAAATTTTACCGTAAAAAAGAAAAAAATGATAGAAAAAATGTAACAATAAAATGAAGCGCTCAGTATCGCTTTGATATCCTCCATCCTTATATTGTAAATCATGGAAATTTATTCCTTAAAAGCACTACCGTAAACTGAAAGAACAGCTACATCTAATGTGGTTCTATTTCTCTACAATGTGAACCCGATATATTCTATATTGTTCTGGATTCGAAGAGTTCAATATTCTAACAGTTTAACAGATATTCATTTACGATAGTTGATGCCTATTAATTTAGGAGACTGTATTATCTGCAGTAATTTGCAGATCGCATCCATCTATTGATCAATATCGAAGCGATAGTGAAACGAGCTTCAATGCCCAATGTCACTCCTTGTTCTAATTGAGGCAATCAATGAATATAAGATATCACGTAAACAAAAACTACTCCGATCCATCACCCTTAAGCGTCAGATGCATCATAAGGTATTATACTTGACATTTTTAAAGCTTCATTTTGTTCCAGAAAATAAGTTATGAAATAATTATGGCATCGAATTGAGAGGAACACAATAAAGATCTGAGTAGAGCAAAGAATACATATCACGTAGCAAAATATGTTTTATTTTCGTATGGTCATCTAGCTATAGGGTCATCGTCCTTCTTGATTGAGTTGATGATTTGACGGATCGTTCTATCAGATGTGAGACTAACGATCCGAAAATAATTACTAAGAATGTTCCTGATAAGAATTACTTAATCATAATTGTACAAACCTCACGCAGATTTCCATTTCTATTTCATTTATTACATTTTTATTCTTTACAGGACTTGTAGATATCTCCCTGTACGGAAAGAATTAAGAAATATTGAAGTATTGCTAAGAATTTAGGAAATGAACTCACTTCCGGTTAATGATAATGTTTTGCGTGGCTGTAATCGAACTGGAATGTCTTACGAGTTAATAATATAGTGTTACTAAATTGCTGATTTTGCATTGGCCCTTGTATTGATTCAAAGTTAGCTGTATTGGTCGCGAGGGCCGATTCAGCTGACCGAGAATCAATATAGGGGTAATACAGAATCAGCAAGTTCGTAACACTTTTATTAAATAATCTAAACAGTCCGTACAGCTGGTCCGTATGGCCAGTCCGTGTGACAAGCCATGACAAGCCATGACAAGCCAGTCTATACAGCTGGTCCATATTATCAATCCGTATTACAAAATAGTCTGTAAAACCGGTCCGTATTGAGTTCTATATTTCCCTGTTTCCATATTGACTTTATTACGGGGCAGTATGACTTTCCGTATTGCCACTGGCCGAAAATCTGTATTATATCATTAACCGGATAAATTTTCATATACATACGTGTGTACCGGTATTTATAAAGACCAGCGCAACATAAAGGTGTTGCAAAAAAACTAAGAATGTGACGAAACAGCTCATATGACAATAGACAACAAGGAAGATAAATGGAAATGGTGAGCTGTCAAAAGGGGCACCAGTATTTTTAACGTTTAAGTTTGATTGTTTTTTTTTTACGATTTTATATTTGGTTTTATTCGACTTGTGTATTTTATACATTTAAGTCGTTTTATGCCCTTTTGACAGCTCACCATTTCAACTTATCTTCCTTGTTTTCTATAAAAATATATTGTTGTGCCAAATTTGTCATATCAAGACTATTTTTATCACATTATTCAATAACATTTATTACATAAGTTTATAAAACTTATCAACATTTTACTGCAAAGTCTAGAATTCATTTCCAACAGGACTCTTAGCTGAATTTTAAAATGCGTAAAATTGCTAATAGATAAATAATTTGCATGAAGAAATAATCACTTGTAGACAATCTAAAAGTTACTTAATTTTGTAGGAAGTCCCATTAAGAAAACAATCTATGAATAATCTGCCGTAAATAGTTGACTGCATTATAAAATTTAATATTTATATCAAGACATGTTTTATCTATTTATTCTTTTAAATGTGTCTCATGTGTCTCGTGTGCGATAGATGGCATATACAAATATATAACAACTGAAATAAACCGAAAATAACGTTTTCTATTTTGAAATAGACTATATTTTACACAGATTGTAAATCCTAATGGCTGAAATAAACCGTAAATGTTCCGAATGACAATTATTTAAATTTCCGAATGTCACAATGCCCATAATATATGAATCACAGCCGCATTATCAGCCATTATGGCAGAAAAATACAAAATCAAGACTATATCTAAATCTAAAAAAAATATTTACAAGAGCAGTGCAAAGAACGCTGCAAAATGTAAAACAAATAGGGGACTAAATCCTTAGATGATTTTGCTATCGTTATCCGATTTATTTTAAATATATATTATTTGCAAAATTATATGTATACAGTATATAAAATTACATCTAAACAGGATAAGGCTAAGTGGAAAAAGAAGAGAGGTGTATGAGATTTTCATTTTGTTGAATTTCGAAAATGATGAATATTAATTTGAAAAGGTAAAGCGATTACATCTAAGTATAGGATACATCATGGTATAAATATATTTCGATATGTGCCTTCCCCGGCTTAAAAGTAAGAGTCGTGAAAGACTGGGGTGATATTAATTCCTGCGGACTTTTACCTCGTGAACTATATCACGTTAAAAATTCTGCTCATCGGATAGGTTTAGTAGAAAGCAGGGTTCATATTCATATCACATCAACGTGTTCTCATCCTGATATGCATATAATGATTGCCACGGGACGTTTAATAATAATGTCCTTCAATTTTTTTTCTTAAAATATTTTTTTGTTGGTAATAGCTTTCATATGTTGTCATTATCAAATTTTTTGTTTCATATTAATGAGAAAAAACCAATATCCACAATATTAATTAAATATCGGCAAAAAGTGTACTTTGAAAAATGTTATTGTATTTTCATTGAAACAAAGCATCAATGTTCAAGATCGCAGAGGATTTAAGAAAATTATTTGTAATCAGAATAATAACATGTCATGCTTCCTCTTTTGAATATTTTATTTGTGTGATATTTTTTAAGCATGATTGATAATGAATTCAAATACAGAGAAAATGAACCGAATAACAAACTTTAAACATATTTCTCTTCCTGTCCATCCTATTTTTATTCATTGGAGTAGGCTTTCACTACACTTGATTTACCGGGTTTCTTTATCAATGCCAAACATTCGGGAAGGCAACATTTAACTGATCAAACACAAATAATTGCTTTACCATACAGCACAGTAAACGTCAGACTAGGATATCGTATTCATTATTATGGAAATTATTGTAATCCTATTGATGTATCTAACAACAAAAACTTATTTGCGAAAACGGCAGTATTTCTCTGTTTGGGGTTTTCTTTACCAATGGTTTATCTTTTCAGTTCATTTGTCGATAGAAAAGTCGCCATCTATTTGAATACTATAAGAACGGGTATTTAGAAGCAATCAGACTTGCATTTACTTGTATTTCATCTGTCTATAATTATATACATTCTAATGAATATTTTTATTCCGATCTTTTTTGTGGTTATAAGAGGTTTTTCAAAGTCTCCTTTTGAACAGAATTTTTACATCAATCATTTATATATTTTCACTAAGCATATTTATATTCAAATTTTTAACATCATCGACATCTATCATAGTAATCACATAATATTACAAATTGGGGATCTCTAATATCTCATTAACGTTATTGATATTTATGCATTTAAAGATTGAAAATAGATCCTAGCATGCATCATAGTTTATACTCATATTATAAGTCATATGCCTATAAAAATTAAATACGTTTATCACAAATACAGTCATCAACATTTTAACGTCATCGGACTTATCCACAGCTCTTCCCAAACCAGGTACCAGTAATCAGTGGCCTTGGTCACTGCTAATGAAACATAATATGTAGTGCATCGAAATTGGTATATTGAAATTTTTGTTGTTACATTTAATAATTTTTGGTCTGAAACTTTTTTTAGCTCACCTGGCCTATAGGCCATGTGAGCTTACCTCATCACTTTGCGTCCGTCGTCCGAAAACTTTTCACATTTTGATCTTCTCCTCTGAAACTACTTGGCGGATTGTGACCACATTTGGTAGGAACGATGTACGGAAGGACCTGTATCAAAGTTCCAACCTTGGTTGCGGATGGATGAAACTACAATATGAAATGTTTGAAACTTTGCAGGATTGATTACAACAATACCCTCTACAAACGATCCACTCTTGGTTGAGATTCATGCGCTCAACCGACGGTTACGGCTGTTCAAAGTTTCTGTTGAAACCATAAAGAAAAAGACTTTTGTCATTTTCTCAGAAGCTAATGGCTAGATTGTAACGAAAGTTAAAAGGAATGATGTATAGAAGGACCTCTACTAACTGTCCACCTTTGGTTCTGGTTGGACTAACAACATTGCTGCCAGAGGCCATCTTTGAGTTTGATTGGCCAATTTTCAGAGATTTTCTCTGAAACTACATTATGAAGTGTTTTGAAACTTTGCAGGATTGATTACAATACCCTCTACAAACGATCCACTTTTGGTTGAGATTCATTCTCTCGACGACAGTTGTGGCTGTTCATAGTTTCCGTTGAAACCATTTGGGAAAAGACTTATGTCCTCAGGAGCTAATGGGCAGATTGTAACCAAATTTAAAAGGATGAAACCCACTCGTGACGTTTCTGATAGAAAAATATGGACTATATCTTATCTAAAATTGAAATTGGTAATACATGTATATTTTTCTGTAATCTGCGCTTCGTAATTGTCTTAACGATAATTTAACATCATAACTTTAATATGAGAAATAACATTATGTACCTCACATTTTATGGTTTGACTTGAACGATATCTGGGGGTTTTCATGGCCAGTGTGCTGCCTTTTTTCTACGTTTAAAATTTCTTGTGTATTACAGTCGAGATATGATGAGCTAAATCGAATTCGTTGAAAAGATACGGTTCACTTTTCAAATTTAAATTATGTAGGAAAATATATGAGACTGCATATATATATGAAGCACACTTTTTGAATAGCTTTACTGTATCCAAACAGATGAAACCTTTAATCACCAAAAACGTTTCTTACAGTACATAAAAAGTATAGTTTTATGATGAACCAATCTGATTTACTCCGAGCATAATATAGAGAAACCCTTAAAATTGAAAAGTATTTATTTATTTGTTCTCCAACTGTCCTGCTTTTACAAAGAACAACTGATAAGAACATACCACAAGTTCTCTACTGTCGTCTTGAAAGGGTTGATAATAACGGACTACCGGGGACTCAGAAAACTGCAAAATTTTTATTTATAGGAACTATATTGCTCTGCAATGTCAACGTATTTTACTTATGAATTTGATACTTTCACTAGGCATTGGCTTTGAACTGACGGGTAATGAATGCATAACAGTATGTGCACATTTGAAATAACATTTTTGTTCTCTGACACTGGACTCAACTATTGGACTGAATTGATGTACAACGCAATAAAACAAGGTTGTAATTAAGGTGCAATTGCTACCAGTAATTAAATTATTGCATTTGTGAGAGATATTGATGTTATACCGTCTATGATTGAACAAATTTAGTTTTGAACAATGTTTTTTCTAAAAACAAAACTGGTTATCTTCTATTTTAAGTACATGTATTCGATGACTTAAACACGCAATTAAGAGGGAGACTATTTTAGAAATGTAATAAATAAAACTACTGGCAAAAAGCATTTATATGTTATGTCATTATTGGCAAATATAAGGCAGATGAGTAAATCAGGCTCCTAGGTGATGAAAAGCAGTCACAACTTCTCGGTGCAAAGTTTTTATTCTAATCAAATGTAGGATTATACAATATACTTATTTTCCATCCTTATTTAGAAATATTTGTAGATAATATCCTGATATAATACAAACATGTTCTCAGGAATTGCAGTAATTGAGTCAGTTTTACAATACATTCCAATTAAAATTTGCACATATATTGATTTCCTTATTAAATTACGAAACGAATTATTTTGTAATTCTTTTATTACAACAGCAAAAGAAAAGGAAACGTGTTCATTACTTTAGGATTAATACGGTATGCGGGACTGTATGATGTAACTGGAATAACTTCAGCCGTTTCCGTGTCCAATTCTCTCCTCCAGTAATGGAGTGATCGAAGTGAGCGAATATAACGACTGGAGTATTCGTTTTAGGTATGATGGTAGAAGGATTTTGGTTGAAACATAAATGTAGTTATTTTTACGGCTAAGATACTCAGATGATTTTACATTGTTTTATTGTAAAAAGAATTCGTTGACGCGGGGAACCTTTGTATTATTGAGTATGTTTTTACCATGTTAACAATGATTTCTTTGATCATGATTATCATGACTTTCGTTAAAAACATAAAATTTACAGGAAGAGATGTGTAAGGAAGAAAGTTGACATAATTATATTGTAAATTTTCATTATAACTCAAGTGATTGTGCACTTGGATTATCATTTTGTTCTACCATTCTATTTTAATGTTGCATATAGTTGAAGACAAATATTTCAGAATTCCATATGCTAAGCATTATACATTCATTATAAGTTTTCTAATTTTCATGATGTATCCAATCTTTTCCCCAGTGTTCAGTTAGCGAGTGCATAATATTTGTAATTTCGATATATAAGGCTTTTAAATCAGTAGTCTAGCTGTGCATTACCGATATTAAGTCGATCAATTTATATATTTTTGATCCACTCTCCTCTCGTCTTCGCCATAGATTGTACAACAGTATAACTGAAAACCAACGAACCAAAATGGTGCAACTTTGATTTAATGGCTAGAAACAAATAAAAATCAATAAACCTTCCGAACATTCTAATTCTTTAATCAAACGTTAGAAGTTGATTATAACACTTTAACATGTGCTGATTAAAATTAATAGAGAGATAACTAACTCAATCAAATTAAAAAAATATAGGAGAAGGCGATTCAAATACCACGCTCTGGAAACTACTGAAGCAGGAATTAGTTGAAAATGAGATTGTAAAGACAAATGCTTTGGCTGCTGATCGAACTTGATAAACTTTAAATCAGCTTTCAATACTATTTCTTAACATCTTATGAGAAAATGGTAAAGTGATTGATTCATTATCGCTATATAATTTTCCTGTGTTGAGGTAAAGAAGCACAAGGAAACCGCAGATGCATCCTTCCTATAACACTAAGAAAACGTATTACTTTATTTTAGACTATTCATTGCTAACAATAATGACATTTCTTTTTCTTTTGTATAGGAAAATGTGTATTCACATAGCCTAGAGTTACAATCTGTAACCTACAATTACCATATACATTAACACTTTGTAACTAATAAACACAAACCTGAAAGTACAGTGCATGTATATACTCAGGATATCAATAAGTAGAGATGCAATTACTGCTATTGAATTGGCCTTCGTTTCTTCGGGAAGTGTGTTACAAGTGTTTGAAGAAAAATACTTATGCAGAGTAAGAAAGGTTAAGCTACATGTTGTTGAAAGTAATTGTTCAATAAAAAGTGTCGGACAAAAAAACTGTACAGCGGTCCATTGGTAAAATCATCCATACTGGAACATAACACACCCAAAGCACGGGAGGTACTTATAAGTAAAGTCGTCCAGGATACGTGCTCGTCCAACATTTCAATCAATAAGGTTTTAAGAAAAAACATTTATACATACATATAATTTGGTAGCAAACAATTGTGATTACAGTTAAGACGTTTCTTTCAACAGGAAAACTCTTTTTTTTGTTACACCTCGCATTGACCTTAAAGGTACAGTGTGGTGATAATATTTCGTGGATTTGGTTACTTTTGCACATGGTCTCCCAATTAATATCTGTAGCTCTATCCTTCTACTTACCGTTTACCGATAATTGCTGCGAGTATGTCCTATTCTTCTTTCACGTGTGTGGGTTTATCTATAAATCAAAAAACTATTCATAAACTTTTCCTGTAAAAAGACAGACTCGTTAGTTTATACTTTTACAATTGAGTAAATACTTTTGTCATCGGACTCAAGTCTTCGACCTGCTCATTTACTAGTACATATATTTAGTTACAAGCCATGAAACTAACAAAGGAGTATCTCAGTCACCCATCTTTTTGTCATTAGATGGTTTTTGGTTGTTCCCTTTGTAGTAATTTTAGCATTTGCATCTGATTTGTAACGTTTTAATTTATTGTTTTTGATTTTGAATATTTGTCTTCCACTGCTGATGAGACATAAATTGTCGAAATGTGCACATGAAGTGCATCAAAACTGGTACCGGATAATTTTTAATCAGTTATTGCACAAAATGTAATCTTAACAATTCCTTAAGACATTTGTTATCTCGAAGTTGAAGGGAACTTCAAAAATGAAAATGAAAAAACAGGAATTGTGGGGCAAAAGGAGCAAATATAATACAAAGTATTATTTTGGAACCAATGACTTTGAGATATCAAATGTTTCGAGATAAAAGAGTTGAAATTAGAAAGTTTCAGATAATAAGAGTTAACAATATATTATATAAAAAGGAAAGGCATATACGAAAGCCTTGCCACATTAAACGAACATTTTAATTAAATGAAAGCTCTGAGATACAGCTTCATTAAAGTTACAATTAGTTTCTCCTTAAAACCTAATGAATATAATCAGATTAAATAACATATTACTTAAAACATAAAGAAAATGCTTGGGGTTCATACCAGCTTGATGCATTGCCTATAAATCCATACATGCCTAGTTCAGTCCCATAATTACATAAGGGAAACTTAATAAGCACATGCATTAGTTTTACATTACTATGATAGAAGTCTCTGACATTTCTCTTAAAGAATCCCTCAAGTCTGCGATGTAAACTTCCTTATTAAATCTCTGAATTTATTCAATATCCTAACTATATATGCTAGAAATGAGAATGGCGGAATATAATTGCATGGTTTTGAATAGAATCACGAACTTGAATGTAAAAGTCTACTAGATGCCTGTCACATTGCGATTTTTGATTGACAAACGGTATTGGTAATATTGATTCGGAAGACAGATACACGATATTGCTTTTTGCTCTCTAGGTTTTACCTTACATCTAGAAGATACTGAGGAAAATATGTTATTGTAAGGCGCTTACGCAATAAACGTAAATCGCTTCATTTACATTTAAATTGTTTTCGTAGAAGTGCAAACGTATCCGTGCTTAACTAAGCATACCAGAGAAATCAACATAAATCTGTTTTCAAAGCACAGTAAATCCTATTGGATGATAACTTACTAGGGACATGAAGTGCATTCATATGTTATCTTTCCTCTGTTATTGTTTCTTCGTGTTTTAAACCATTTTATAATTTTACAAGAATAACGAAAATTGTTCAAATCAATTTCAGTAAATATAATTTTAGGAAATATATAAAGAGTATATAATATGACAAATGTGACAGAAATTACCAGATTTAGCAAAATTCAAAAATAATAGAAATACTAAGGGTTCATTCCTTGTATTGCACATGGTAGATCTCCTTAGCTGAAATTTGGCTTCCTATTTCGGTATTTTTGGTTGAGTACTTCTTGTTTAATATAAGTTTGGTTTTTTGTTCTCCCAAATGTTTCGGTTTTAATGCTGCTGATGAGAGATAACTCCTTGAAATGCGTCGTATACAGCATAGTATAAATTTACTATATCTAATATTAGTATCTTTGGATTGTTATTTTGAAACTCCTGGGATGATGCCTCTGCTGGTGGACCCTAGGTCCCCAAGGATATTCGCCGTCAGACTTGTCTGACATGATTATTCATTGATTTGTTACAGAAATTACCAGTATTTAGCAAAATTCAAAAATAATAGAAATACTAAGGGTTCATTCCTTGTATTGCACACTGTAGATCTCCTTAGCTGAAATTTGGCTTCCTATTTCGGTATTTTTGGTTGAGTACTTCTTGTTTAATATAAGTTTGGGTTTTGGTCTTCCAAATGTTTCGGTTTTAATGCTGCTGATGAAAGGTAACTCCTTGAAATGCGTCGTATACAGCATAGTATTAATTTACTATTGTTACGGCCGAAATCACCTTTAAATTATAGCCAACAAAAGACACAAATCAATAATAAAATTTAACAGAATTTATTATATACAAAGTTTACAAAAAGTATTACACAAAAATAAAAATGTCAACTTAACTGTTCAAAATCCTGTTTTTTCTTGATCCGGAATTCTGGTCACTGTTGCCTGAATCCAAACGGAATATTATATCCAATCAGTCACAATCTAGTATGATGTAACGAAAATAAAGTCTGTCAAGTACGATGTGTGAAACGTAAATAAATCCAACAGCTGAGAACACAAGAATGTCTATGTACGGTCCAATATGCTATGTTCTGCAAGTTTAACTTTCGTTTCCATATATATACTGTAGAACGGAAACTTCTGGAATACGGTAGAAGTTCGAATCACACCATAATTATTACGTAAGTCAAATAGAAAGTTCTAGTTATTCCATCAGTATCCATTATTGTTCCAGTGATTTCTAAACTGCGCAGTTATAACATTATTTGGTAAACAACTATAAGTATTATGTAAACATAGTATACATGTTATAAGGCTACGCAAAACAAATTAGGCCAAGATAAATAAATATAATAATTACAATATCATAACACCTCCCCCCTTAAAAGAAGTTTGAGTGTAACGAGAACTTCATGAACAATATGTACAAAAATATATAGTATGTATACAGTGTTTTAATAAGATCTAGATAAAGCATCTGCTATTACGTTATCTTTACCTTTAATATGTTTTACAATAATATCATATTCCTGTAACAATAAACTCCACCTAGTCAACCTCTGGTTCTTGTTTCTCATTTTATGTATGAAGGTGAGAGGATTATGATCAGTATAAACCAGAATAGGATGCATAGTGGGATTTAAATATACATCAAAATGTTGAAGTGCAGACAACAGTGCAAAACATTCTTTTTCAATAGTGGAATAATTTTTCTGATGTTTATCTAATTTCTTGGAGAAATATGATATAGGCTTCTCAACATTATCATCTGTTTCTTGATATAAAACTGCTCCAACTCCTACATCACTTGCATCAACGGCAAGTTTGAATTGCTTTTTGAAGTCTGGAGTGATAAGAACGGGACTGTTAATTAAAAGTGATTTGCTTTTTTCAAAAGAGTTTTGACAATTATCACTCCAGATGAATTTAGAATCTTTCCGTAAAAGATGAGTCAATGGTTGAACAACAGTAGCAAAATTTGAACAAAATTTTCTGTAAAATCCAATCATGCCTAAATATCTCATAAGTTGTTTTTTATTTGTAGGAGGAGGAAAATTGGTAATTGCATCCACTTTAGCCATAATAGGTTTCACTTGACCTTGGCCAACTGTGTGCCCTAAATAATCAACAGTGGCCTTACAAAATTCACTTTTAGCAAGATTAACAGTCAAATTTGATTGTGACAATCTATCAAAAGTATCATATAAATGTGTTAAATGCTCTTCCCAGCTATCACTACATACAATAAGATCATCAATATAGGCATAACAACAGTCTAAATCTTTTATAACATTATTGATCATTCTTTGAAATGTAGCTGGAGCATTTTTCATACCAAACGGCATGACAGTATATTGAAATAAGCCGTCTGGTGTGACAAAAGCTGATATTTCACGAGCTCTCGGTGTCAGGGGGACCTGCCAGTAACCTTTTAATAAATCAAATTTGCTTACGAATTTTGATTGTCCAATGTTATCAATGCAATCGTCTATCCTTGGAATCGGATAGGAGTCAGATTTTGAGACTGAGTTTACTTTTCTGAAGTCAGTAACGAAACGAAAGGTTTTATCTGGTTTGGGTACAAGAAGACAAGGAGAGCTCCATTCACTGTTACTCGGCTCAATAATATCATTGTCAAGCATATATCTAATTTCTTGTCTCATAACATCAAGTTTAAGTGGATTGAGCCGGTAAGGATGTTGCTTAATTGGAGAAGCATCGCCTACATCAACATCATGACAAACAACAGTGGTTTTGTTTGGCACATCTGGAAAAAGATTTTTAAAAGAAAATACCAAAGTTTTCAATTTTTCTCTGCGATCGAAAGTCAGATGTGCAAGTTTTGAGTCTAAATTTGATAAAATTTCAGAATTTTTCAATCTAACAGTTTGTTCCATAGTCTTCGAATCAAAAGATGGTTCAATTATATCTGGTTTGTCATGATCGTTCTCCAATTTAACCATGGCTAAAGTGGCAACTGGTTTACTCTCACCTTCATTAGTACGCTCAAAATATGGTTTTAACATATTAATGTGACACACTCTATTTTGTTTTCGCCGACCTGGAGTTTTTACAATATAATTCAACTCATTGATTTTACTGTCAATGGTATAAGGACCACAGTATTTAGCCTGTAAAGGATGCCCAGGGACTGGCAAAAATACAAGTACCTTATCACCAGGCTCAAAAACTCTGTCCCTGGCATCTTTATCATACCATATTTTCATCTTATTCTGTACATTTTTTAAGTTTTTCTGAGCAATTTGACAAGCAGTATACAATTTTTCTTTAAATCTAGATACATAGTCTAGAAGATTCAAGTCAGTGTGTTCAGTAAGCCATTTTTCCTTAACCAATTTCAAAGGTCCCCGTACAGTATGACCAAACACCAACTCAAAGGGGCTAAAACCAAGGGATTCTTGAACAGCCTCTCGGACCGCAAAAAGTAGAAAGTGAACACCATCATCCCAGTCCCTGTCAAATTGAAGACAAAAAGTTCTAATCATGTTCTTCAATGTTTGATGAAAACGTTCTAAAGAACCTTGAGATTCTGGATGATAAGCACTGGATCTATACTGAGCAATCCCTAACTGATAAACGACCTGCTGAAATAAACCTGACATAAAATTTGAACCCTGGTCGGACTGTATTGACTTAGGAAGCCCTACTAATGTGAAAAATTTGATAAGAGCTTTGACAATAGTTGGCGTCTTAATATTTCTTAAGGGAATAGCCTCAGGAAAGCGAGTGGATGTACACATGATCGTTAATAAATAAGCATTTCCAGTCTTGGTCTTTGGTAAAGGTCCAACGCAATCAATAAGTACTCGGCTGAAAGGTTCTTCAAAGGCTGGAATTGGCAGAAGTGGTGCTGGTGGTATTTTCTGGTTAGGCTTTCCAACAACCTGGCATATATGGCATGATTTGCAGTATTCTGCGACATCATTTCTAAGTCTGGGCCAGTAGAAATGTTGCAAGATCTTAAGGCAAGTCTTCCTTATACCTAAATGTCCAGCCAAGGGGGTGTCATGGGCAAGACCAATAATTTCTTGCCTATAGACTTTAGGCACCACCACTTGGTATACCACTCTCCATTCCTCCTCTGGGATAGCATCAGGGGGCCTCCACTTCCTCATTAAAATGCCGTCTTGATGGTAGTAACATTCGGCCACTTTGTCTGCTTCTTCTTGGGGTAGAGCCCTCTTGCCGAGCTGAAGAACCTCAGGGTCTTTATTCTGTTCTTCCCTAAATGTTCTTTTGTCTAATGAATGGCTGTTCACGTCTGGCCATGGCATAATTACATGCTTGTTAGTACCAGGTGATCTTATTATGGCCTTTTCTGAAGTACCGGGACCTTCAATGTCGGCAAGAAAAGTGTCAGAAAGGTCCATATAATCATACTGGCCTTCTTGTAAATCCTCGTCTTGTTGTTTTCTTGCCATCGCCCTAGTAACAACACAAGCTGGATACAGTTCAGCATCATCTTCAGGTGATTTAACATCCATCACCGGTTCACTTGTAACAATTGGTTCAGCAACCACTTTGTTCCTAGCTAGATCATTTCCTAGCAATAATGAAACACCCTCAACGGGGAGAGTAGGACGAACACCCACAACAACTGGTCCAGTAATTAAATCTGACTTCAAATAAATACGATGGAGGGGAACATCTATACAACCTAACTCCACACCTCGTAACAAAACGGAGGCACCAACGGACGTCTCCTCGGACAAAGGCAACACACCTTCTAACAATAAAGACTGAGAAGCTCCAGTGTCCCGTAAAATCTTAATAGGCTGAGGAGTAGTATTATCAACAATAGAAACAAACCCATCAGACATAAAGGGCTTATAATCCTCCATGTAATCACAAAAACTGGACTTAAAAGCCTGACTCGCAGGACATTCCAACTTATTGGTAACAACGGGTGTCGTACAAGCACTGGACTTGGGCTTATGATCTCTTTCATTCTTCTTCTGGAGTCTAAAACAATCAGCCATCAGGTGACCATTTTTCTTACAATAAGCACAAGTTAGTGACTTCTTCTCAAAAGTATCAAACTTTGGACCAGACATATTATAACTAGACGGAATCTTATTCTGTGCAACAGGCTTACAATCAGTACGCTCAGTGCTTTGATTTTTGTAATTTCCGCTAGAAGTATTAAAATTTTGACCTTTGAAAGTTCTTTTATGTGAAATGGTATAATTATCGGAAACAACAGCTGCATCTTGCAATGTCTCAACAGTTTTGTCATCTAAATGTGTTTTTAAGTCTAAATTAACACACTGCTTGAACTCTTCTAATAACATTAATTGTCTTAATTTATCAAAATTTTTATCTATTTTCTTTGACGTAAGCCATTTATCAAATAGATCTTCTTTTTCCCTAGCAAATTCAACATAGGTTTGTGTTTCAAACTTTTTATAAGACCTAAATTTCTGTCTATATGCTTCTGGCACTAGCTCATAAGCTTTCAAAACTTCCTGTTTAACAGTGTCATAATCAGAACTTTTTTCTGAAGATAGAGCTGAGTAAATTTCAGCGGCCTTGCCCACAAAAACACTTTGCAGCATAGTAGTCCAATAAGGCTTTGGCCATTTCAAATTTTGAGCAATTTTCTCAAATTGTGGAAAAAATTTATCCACCGTTTTTTCACAAAATTTAGGAACCAAACGTATATTTTTTGCTGCCTCAAAATGTTCTGATTTTGACTTAGTGTTGCTTTCTACTTTAGCCATTTCTATTTTTATTTTCTCCATCTCTAACCTTTCCCTCATTTCAAGTTCTGCCTGTTTTTCTTCTTTTTCTTTTTCTAATTGTTTTAATTTAACTTCGTTTTCAAATTGTTTTTCCAATTGTTTTAATTTAAGTTCGTGTTCTAATTCAAGCTGTTTTATTTTTAAAGCATCAACATTTTCGACCTTGAGGTCAAGAGCCTCTTCACCAAAAATTTCCAAGTCGACCAAGTTGTCTATTACCAAATTTTTTATAATTTGTTTTCTCATAGATGTTCTAAAATCTATTTTTAGATGTTTAGCAAGCAACACTAATTCTTCTTTCTTTAATTTATCAAACCCTTCCAGGTCTGGCGTTTTCAAAAATTTACCAGCATCAAATTCCATTTTGTAGAATTTTGTTGGCTAACTCTAATAAAAAATACTGAAAAAATTTAATAAGATGTTAACGTTATCCCGAAACGAGCCCCCAATTTCTGTTACGGCCGAAATCACCTTTAAATTATAGCCAACAAAAGACACAAATCAATAATAAAATTTAACAGAATTTATTATATACAAAGTTTACAAAAAGTATTACACAAAAATAAAAATGTCAACTTAACTGTTCAAAATCCTGTTTTTTCTTGATCCGGAATTCTGGTCACTGTTGCCTGAATCCAAACGGAATATTATATCCAATCAGTCACAATCTAGTATGATGTAACGAAAATAAAGTCTGTCAAGTACGATGTGTGAAACGTAAATAAATCCAACAGCTGAGAACACAAGAATGTCTATGTACGGTCCAATATGCTATGTTCTGCAAGTTTAACTTTCGTTTCCATATATATACTGTAGAACGGAAACTTCTGGAATAAGGTAGAAGTTCGAATCACACCATAATTATTACGTAAGTCAAATAGAAAGTTCTAGTTATTCCATCAGTATCCATTATTGTTCCAGTGATTTCTAAACTGCGCAGTTATAACATTATTTGGTAAACAACTATAAGTATTATGTAAACATAGTATACATGTTATAAGGCTACGCAAAACAAATTAGGCCAAGATAAATAAATATAATAATTACAATATCATAACACTATATCTAATATTAGTATCTTTGGATTGTTATTTCGAAACTCCTGGCATGATACCTCTGCTGGTGCACCCTAGGTCCCCGAGGGTATTCGGTAACCCAGTCGTCAGACTTGTCTGGCATGATTATTCATTTGTTACAGAAATTACCAGTATTTAACAAAATTGAAAAATAACAGAAATACTAAGGGTTCATTCCTTGTATTGCACATGGTAGATCTCCTTAGCTGAAATTTGGCTTTTTATTTCGGTATTTTTGGTTGAGTACTTCTTGTTTAATATAAGTTTGGGTTTTTGGTCTTCCAAATGTTTCGGTTTTAATGCTGCTGATGAGAGGTAACTCCTTGAAATGCGTCGTATACAGTATAGTATAAATTTACTATATCTAATATTAGTATCTTTGGATTGTTATTTTGATCTTGCTATCAAACCAGTAAAGTGGTTTCTTTCCTTTTATATAATTTTAAAACGTTCAGGATTATAAATCGTATAGATATAATTTGATATTGTACAATGTAGTCTCGAACAAGAGTTATAACGAAACCATTAATCCTACCAAAGACTATTACACTGATGTCGAGAAAGTAGTAATTACAGTATACCATATCTTTTAGGCAATCTTCCGGTATAATAACTAGACATATATTTTTACTTGATTTATCTACAGCTAAAACACACCAATTCTGACAGACTGATTGCTTCTAACCTTTAACTTACATCGAACAATTACAATAATTTGAAATAGAAAATAGACTAAGCGATATCTATCAATTTTGATTTGTTCCTTTTTTTCCAAAAAGAAGCTGAAGGACTGCAGTAAAAAATTAGAAAAATAATGAAAATATTTCGAATATCAATCCATCATGGCAGACGGATTCATAGTCAGTAAATTTCTGTTGAATGAACATCAAAACTCCATTACAAGTAGAAAATAGATTGGTATGAGAAATTGGAGTCGAAAATATGGAAGTTATTGTATTTTTGTATAGAGAAAGATTGCGGTTTTATTCGACCCATTATTTAGTCGAAAGTATATTATAAATCAAAATACCATCTCAAGCTTCGAGTTTATTATAATCAGGTTGTCCTAAGATAAACAACAAGACGGATAACAGGAATGGCCAACAAAGACATACCAATCAATCAATGCCATCCAAACGACACAAACACAGACATAAAAAACAACACAGAAGAGCATAAAACACAAACATAGAAACAACAGTACACTTATAAACCAAAAATTACTGATACTCATGTGGTCAACATTTGTCCTATCCTAACGGTTTTCTAAATTGCATACTAATTATACATGTACGACTTTAATTTAAGACATGTAATAATTGGGATATGCGGATATAGAAAAATGAATATGATCGTCATAAAACCAGAAACCAAACTTCTTAGCTTCCACAAATTTTACAAAAGTTTGGAACAGAAAATTTTAAGAAGTTTAGATGTGACAAAATTGTATTTCTATGATTTCAATTCATAATGTCCAAAACAAACGGTTTCATTCTGTGTTTTTCTTGGATATTGTTTAATTTACCGAAGCCATTCCTCGGGGGGGGGGGGGGGGGGGCACTTCTATACTTAATTGATAGGGGGTGCCGCTGGGGCTCTGTAACCCCACCCTTTTCATATAATTAAAATTTTTAAAATGTATACCTTTTCATATATTGCGTAGGTAAAAATGTAATCTTTTCCCATATTAATATTGGTTGACTGTGCGGTGTATACCCGAAGTGTCGAAGAGGAAAAATGTGTGGATAAAAACAAACAGGAACAACCAGAGACATAATAGACGAAGAATTAACAAATAATACCAAAAAATAAAAAATAAAGAGTACATGCAGCAACCCAATTAAAAAACCAAGGGTGAATTCAGGGTATCTGTATCTGTATTAGGAAATCCCTCCTTCAAAGGAGCACTTCGAAAAATCTGAGCCAAAAATACAGGGCTTTTCGTATAACAAGTAATGTGTACTTTATTGACCTTATGATATATTTATGATAATTTTCCCGACCTATTCACATATTTTCAAGCTTGGAAAGGTGACCTATTCCAGCGGCACGTCCTATCACCTTGTATATAGAAAGTGGCCCCCCCGAGAGCCATTCACAGTTCAGTGTTTTTCTGTGGGTTGTTTTTTTTTTTATCCCCGACCACCCCTAAGATTTTAGCAGTAATCTTTAAAACCTTCATTTAAATATATCCATTTTCCTACATTTTTATTTGGAATACGAAATAGGACAATATAACGTATTTACTCGTATAACCTATGCGGATATACAGAATAACATATCCTGGTGTACTCGTATAACGTGTCCTGATATACTCGTATTACCAATCCTGATAAACTCTTTTAACCTTTCTTTCCTTACATACGTTATACTAATAAACACAGTGAGAAAGTGCGAGTCTTTATATTACCGATTTCCAAACCCGCGCAGAACAATGATTTCGTGTAAAATACTGTCATGTACCAAATATTTGTATTTTGGAGAATGGTTCTTTCAAAGATACAACATTATTATATATTAACCTTATTATATATTAACCTTGAGATTTATTTATTTGTTTACTATCTTATCTTTGACATTTTGGACTGATTGATGAAGAGAAATAGAATGTATCTTTTAGTGTATCTAAATTGATTTGAAGTGAAGAATGAAGCTGAATTCGTAGGTGAAAGGAAAGGATAGATGTTATCTATTGTCACTAGTTCTTTTTTTCCGTCTCAGGTTACATATGCATCTTGTTTATGAAGTTTTCGGTCAATTCCAATAATACCATTAAACATTTCAACATTCTTTAAAGTCTCGTCTATGTTAGTCTGAACATTAAAATTTGTACGTGCATTTTTTAGGTATTTGTCGATGGGTGTTTGAATTCCATGCAGTTGGTCACATAACTATTCATAAAATGGTGTGTTCGAATTCCACCGTTTAGGTGTGTCAGATATATTAGATACACAATAGATTCTCTTTATCAAGGATACAAATATCGCTTTGTCTTTGTGACGCAAGATGTAAATAAGATAAAATTCAGAATTTTGGAGCGTGATATAATCGACAAAGACTATAGAAAGTCTTGCTGTCACAACTTATGTCTTATTGACCATCATTTATATGATAATTGTTGACGTAAACGTCTGATTAGATGTAAAAATAGTACTAAAAGACGCTGTTTCCCACCAGTTTCGGATTTTTTTCCAAAAATAGCACATCATTGACTAGGAGGAGTCTCAAACAGATGTACTAGATTTATTTTGCTAAATTTTGAATGTGCTTTGTTACAACCCGCTTTGAAAAAATACGCATTTTTTCACAGTGGGTTATAAAAGTACTTTATATTGTCTAGGGTGTGAAAATATTTTGTTTAAAACTTTTAGAGAAGTCCTTTACAGAAAGTTTTGATATATGTGTATGATATGAAATAGCTTTTAGTATTTGTATATCTGCATTTTCAAACAGCTAAATTCTATTTGAATTAGAGGTTTCTTTGTCTACCATCTTTACTTACAAAACGTCATGTACGGGTGTTTTCTAAAACGTCATGTACGGGGGTTTACTAAAACGTCATGTACAGGTGTTTACTAAACTTGATACATGTTGTGATACAAATTTCTTATTAATTTGATGAATACTTCCGTTCATACGATAACAATGTGGATAGGCAGGTTGTCGGAAGTTTTTTTTAACCATTATTTGCAATTTATTATCTGTGAAAATCCTACTACTATTTTTTTTTAAACATAATGAGTAATTGTGAGTAAAATACATTTGGTTGTTATCTGTGAATGCAAAAGCGTTCTAATGGGGAAAATAAACACAAAAAGACATCAATATACAATCGAATGTATGGGTATACTGCCATGGATATCTTATGGGTGCATAAACTTGACTCTAGTCAGGATCACGTGTTTAGTGTGGGAGTCTAGTGTAGTCACATCTTTTACAAAAGCATTTTTCCGGAGTAAATAATGTTTTATGGTGTGATCATTTAACAAATTACATTAAACTTGAAACCAAAATGGCCAAAACGTTGAAATATCCCAGAAGATCACCCGTATATGCTTTCAATCAGTCAAATAGTTTACAGGAAAAACAAGGCAATTAGGCCTGGATGTCCTAAACTCACGTCCTCCTCAACCTAAATTCTTAAAATCCAGATTACTTTCACGAACGTGTGGGGTTTAGTTGAATAAACATATTTGAAAACTACACTCAAGCCTTTGCTAGTTGTTGACATTTATTGCCCAACTTATTTGTCATTCTATATTTAAATTCCAATGTTTAAAAGACCATATTGCAAGCTTTTTATGACACAATGATGGGAACTAATTTTCCAAGTACCATGGCTGACGTGCTGGTCTTTTATCCCCAAACTACACGAGGTACTAAAGCAAGATGTCATTTAACAACGAGCAATCTAAGTACATTTTCTGTCCGTCTGTTTGTCGTTTTTCATTGTATTTTTTCCTGGTACCAAATATTGTATAGTAATTTTGATTTGATGGGTACTTTTGCTGGATTTTTAAAGAAAGGGTTTCTGAGTCTTGCTCCATATTGAAGACTAAACGATGATCATAAAGTTCAGTAATCTTTGCTTGTCCTGTAGGATGGACCGTTGCTCTTCATTGAGGACCACATACATACCCTTAGATATCTTTCTCATGTTAAATCATGTGATTGTAGTGTCACCAAATCATACCCCATATCCTTACATGTTCATGTGGTTTTGTTGAACAAGTAGGCCGCTTTTATTGGATAACACTATATGCATGTTGTTCAGGCATTGTAACAGTGTGACAGTTTAATACACAAAAACAGATCTTGAGTGAAAGAGTTAGTGAAGGCCAAAACAAAGTCCATTATGAACGTACTTAACTAATTCTCATCAAAAGCTGACAAATAAATCGAATTACTATTTCAGTTAACATGCTTCTGAACCTTTGAACGAAACAGGAAATTGACTAAAATGTACGTTGCCCTTTTTACCTGTATTAATGACTGAAATTAACGTCAATATTCTGACAAGAAAGCAAATTAATATAACGATGTCTGCTAGTAGAATGCTGCGACGGATTTATTTATCGACATTGGCATCAAATTTATTCCATTTCAATCCTAATCTTGGTTCATAAATAGATATTAAAACGACAAGTTTTGCAGCTGTACACAAACATGTCATTTATAGTAAGACAAGCGTTTACAGTTTATTAGTAAATAAAACATATATGCTGATAAATGAACATGGCGAAAAGTTTAAGAAAGATGTCTTTGTTAGTGATTTTTCTTTTGCTATGAACTGTTTTGTCCTGTTTGAATTTTTCTGCAAAACCCTCAATAACCAACATTTAGAATGAAGGACTAAGAGCCAGAGGCAATTTTCGTACAACATACTATTCAACGTAGAGACGGAAGTATACTTATTCAGTAAATTAATTCCAAAAAAGCATTGGGATTTTTTTCAGAGATAACAGTCATACTATTGATCTTAAGATATTCAAATATTTCTCCAAAGCCGATAACAGAATTTTTTACCGTCAGTGTAGATGCATAAGTCTTTCGTACTTTTACAACTTTTCTGGCCGATAGTACATTGTAAGAGTTTAGGGACAATGGACACAACAATGAGGTCAAACTAGCAATTAAAAAAAAAATTGAAATTCCACAATGGCATTAATACATAATACAGTTCGTTCCTTAGTATGTAAAACATGGACCTCCTTGACCACGCAGTTTAAAAAGGATTTCATAATTTTAGGTTAGCTTTTTATTTTAAAAAAAAAGCAACTCTCTATGCTCATGACAGATTGTCTTTATTTTTTCCCGGCATAGAATAACATGTAAAATAAAAGTGCAAAAAGTTACAATTTGTAGCCACAGAAATCTATAAAAAATTGGAAAAACATATTTATATTTCTTTGAAGTCGAAGGGCAATATCACTTTGTATAAAAGCATTATTGATTGTGTTACTATTTGCAATTTCAATAAATATGATGCCAAATGTAACATGTCGTAATGTGAATTCTTACAACAGATTGTTTTTATAATTTGAACATTTTTAATTTCAGTTATGTATGTTACTAACGTCAAACATTCATTTTGATTTTATAGTAAGAAATCTTAACCTACGTAACTTTTTGTCTAGCTATTCAGTGATTCATTTTTTTTATTTTACAGTTGGAAGTAACACAAAACGACACCATTCAATATGTACATGTAAGTAATTACTTTTTATGTTTATTAATTGCAGGGATTAGATATGTTATTTTAACTCAATCTCTGTGTAATAAATAATAAATCGATGAAACAAAAGAAATTGTATGGAATCTGGTGCAATACGGGAGAAATTAACCAGGTTTGTCTTTTAACCTAACATTTCACCAGCAGTTTCATGTTATTATTTTTTATTTTGCTAAAAATTCAGCAGTTTCATGTTATTATTTTTTATTTTGCTAAAAATTCATATTTAAAAATATCTTAGTAGTCCATCGTATAGGAATTGGTTTGCTACGAATTCGTCTATAAATCTACGTTATTTGATTATTTAAGTCAAATATTGACACTAAGGAACTTCAATATACATTAAGTACCAAAGGATTTAAATTGTGAGACAGACATGGGAATACAAAATATCAGCAAAAAATACGTATTTAGTAAAATAAGGGACAAGTCATAAGATTTAAAAAATATGACGAATTTGAGATTTCCTACAAATATAAACGCAGTAAACGTTATATAATTTAATTTTGGATGTAACGTCGTTTCTGATTGGTGAAGGTTTTTGTGTGTATTGTTCAATAAACAAAATCTTCTCCTTGGCTGTGATGTCATGCCGTGTTAAATTCAATTTTTGGGGACTTCACACGTTAAATTATAAAGAATGACTGTCACTATTTTTTGTTCATTCAAAATAACATCAAAAATATTATGCACACTGAATATAACCCGCAAAGTGTGCATCAGATTTTTTTATGTTATTTCTTCATGAACAAAACAAAATGACAGTCATTCTTTAAGAAAACTAAATAAAAAGCTATGGACAAAACACGAACTTCTTTTAGTCTTAGCCTGGCTAAAGTTAGCAGATAGCTCCGGCTACAGTAGCCATGTGGTAGTCGAATTGACAGTCAGTTTTGAAAGCTCGCCAGCTTTTTTGAAATTCAAAAGATGCCAACGCGTTCAACACTAAGGATATTTCGTTTCAAAATAGTTATTATGGGTATTATTGAACAGTGGCTGTCCAGCTACAAAGTAGACAATACAGTGTACAACATGTCGATGTACTTTTGTTTTAAGAGATTAATATCAAAATTAATAAGAAAATTCCTTACGAATAAAAAATATGAACTAAATAAATAAATAAATATTAAAAACAGGAATAAACCTACCTGTTAAAATATTATTTTAAATTATTTTAAATTAACAAATACTTATATTGATTTCATTGAGAATTTTTAATTTTAGCCAAATTATATATACTTGTGTTTTGGAATATCAATTTATGATACTACGTTTATCTGGGTATTTTCATACGTAGGGAGTCATTTCATTTTATTTCTATTTTCTATGTTGTAAAACATACAAAATGAATTTCTTAAAAATATACCGATATTGACAGAATCATACTTCACAATATAAACGTGGCTACAAATTATTGCTTTTTGTCAAATCTCATAAACAGTTAGTCGTAGAGATTTAGGACTTGCACCAATGTTTATCAGAGATCAAAAACTTCAAAATGACTACAAGGTCAAAGGTCAAACGTGACCTCTGACCTTAAACCTTGATACTGCCCTATCTCATAAACCGTAAAAGATAGCCGATGAAATGAATTTAAGAAAACTGTTTAGAATGTCAAAATATACATGTGTCTCATTGGGTTCGAATCCGTACAGCGACAACTTATAGGGGTTAGTGCCCTTGACACTTTTATATTTTATTTTATATCTCGCAAACTATAATAGATAGGAAGAAAATGTCAATATAAAAAAGAGCAGTTTCAGAGTCCAAGGCCAAATGTCAGAGATCAAGATCAACGAAAAATCCCTTAGCAACTAATGTTAAAGTACCTAGCAACCATATATATTTATGTTCAGGACGCTATATTAAAGCTGTTCAGGTAAAAATGGAAGGTCCAGAGTAAGGTCATCGATAAAGTCCTTAGCAACCGACTGAAAATTACCTAGCAACCATATATATTTATGTTCCGGACCCCATATTTCAGCTTTACAGATGAAAATGGAGTGTCAAGAGTCCAATGAAAAATTCCCTAGTAACCATATATAATTACCTTCAGAGCAACTATACAAGCAAAATAGAAGGTCAAGAGTCAAGGTCATGGTTAATATCCTTAGCAACCATGCAAACAACACCCTAGAAACCATATATGTAAATACAAACTTTAGATAAAAGGTCAATCTGACCCGGGAAAGACCATGCAATTGTTCTCTGAACAATTGTCCTTCTAGTTTTACATGTTTTTCTATGCCAGGAAAAAATAAAGAAAACCTGTGATGAGCGTTAAGAGTGTGTAAAACATGAACCTCATTGATCACGCAGTTTAAAAAGCATTTCATAGTTTTCACTTAACTTTTTATTAAAATAAACAACTCTTAATGACACAGAAAGCTATCAAAACTTGGAAAAAACATATTTATATTTCTTTGAAGTCGAAGGGCAATATAATTTCGTATAAAATCATTATAATTGATTGTGTTACTATTTGCAATCTTCAAACTTTTGACCAATTTTACCAGACGTATATTGTGAAGAAAAGTACAGGATAATCTTTGGTATCCAGTTATTCGGTTCTCTTTTTTTTAATTATAGCGTTTATCAATCGCATTAATGTATTCTTGTAGAAATTATTTTCATTAAATTGCTGAGGCTGTAAACCAATATTTTTTTTAAATTTTAAAACCAGTTCAGAACTTCAAAAAAATATTTTAATGATTTGATGTTATATATTAATCAGAATTAATACTTCCTATTTACTTAAACCAATATGATTAACTAAAAATAAATGAAGAAATTTAATTATAACTACGTAAAATCATTATTGCTAGAATTCCATTCGCTTAATTTGTATTTGAGTCAATCGACTGTTTTTTAACCTTTTCATATGATTTTGATTAAATA
Organism: Mytilisepta virgata; assembly: GCA_028015205.1. Taxonomy (NCBI): domain Eukaryota; kingdom Metazoa; phylum Mollusca; class Bivalvia; order Mytilida; family Mytilidae; genus Mytilisepta; species Mytilisepta virgata. The sequence continues at coordinate 36,805,840 of CM051517.1, forward strand.
TAATCGATTACACAAATATAAAGTATTGACTTATAATATTCTGAACTCAGCTGAGTTTATTCAAGTGATATTAAATCAAATCATACCACATATTTTTTTTCTTTCTACACTGCTATACCGTTTTTTACATTCATCCAAAGTACATGTATAAATTATTTGTTTGGAATTTTATTCATTCTGTAAGGAACCCTTTTGTAATTATAAATGGAAGCATTTTAAGGGTTGTTTGTTCATTTCTATGTAGCATTCCTGTTCTCAGGGTAATTAGTTTTCACAAAAATAAGGCAAACCCATAGTAGAAACAAACAACCACAACAAACCACAAGTATTCCAAGAAAGTAACTGACAGATATGCATATATTCCTCTTTCAACTACAAATGTACTGTTAAAATCAGTTAGCCGCTTAAGACAAAATTTATAAGAATAGTTAAGCTATTTTTTTTTAAATTTCAAAACAGTACCACATTTTTACAATGATTATTCGCTGTTTTCATCAAACGGTGATCCAATGCGAAAGTCGTGAGTGTACTGAATATCTCCAGTTTTCTAACTGTACGGTACCTTCAAACTGAGCGTGAGATATCTAGTTGAACAAGATGGCTTTTTCATAATCTTTGTTAAAAGGATTGATATTCATTTTATCGGACTCCAGGTCAGTCAGAATTGATGAAAATAAACATAAATTATTGTATCTATTCTTTCTTTTCGCTCTGTTTTTCTAATTCATCCATAAGGTCATAAATCCATTATTATAATCTGAATATAGAATATATCATGCCATTTAGGTGGCCGCTACTGGTGTTCCTGAGGGCATGTTCTAAAACCTGGTCTGGTCTGGTCTCATGAATCTGGTCTGTTGGTCTGGTCTTATTGGTCTGGTCTGGTCTGGTCTGGTCTAATGTCACCGGTCTGTCTCTTATAAATTACTCTTCAAATGACCCCCTCCCCAAAATAAGAAAACAATTTTAGATACAATATACTTATTTATATTTTTATAGTTTTATATGAGTTTTCATAATAACAAAGAGGAAAGGAAATCACCTAACTCCAAAAATTGATGTTTATTCCTTTTTCAATCATGTGTACATGCATGTTATGCATGGATAATTTGAGGACCCAGTCTGTATTATTTAGTTTTAGATTTTGATTTTGTTATTGATTTAAAATTAATCCTATACTTTAATAATTATTCCAAAAGTATTTTTGACACATTTCTACAAACATTAGCTTATCATGCAGTGTCACTGTTTTCTGTTTTTACCATCACCCAAGAACAAGCAAAAAAATATTTCTATATTTATCTTGATAACAAAGCAGGAGTCAATTATTTTTCAACCAAATTTATAAACTCTGCGCTCTCTGCCCATAAAAGTATGCAGAACATAAATTTCATTTCATTGACAAGATGAAGCATAACAAAAACACATCCTCAAACACAGGGCCAAAATCTCATAACGAAAACCTGTCATTTGATATTGTCTGTGCATTACTCTACACGTGACCTGGAGAATGTAGGTTGTAACTGATGTTATCACCTTAGACTTACATACATATTGCTTATTAAGACTTTACTAAATAAATACTTATTTTAACATGATTAATTTATGCAGATTGTCATTTTCATTAACTTTCAGTATCATTAAAACATGTTTAGAAATTTAAAAAATATATATATACTTCTGTCAAACAGAGGTTTTGGAATTATGAATAAGTGTTCAAATTAACAGAAAATAGAACTATATCTATTTTCAAATGATTGAAACAACTTACAAAACGTTAAATGAAGATTAAAGGCAACATAAATATATATGGATATCTAAGATAAGACCAGATTAGACCAACAGACAAGACCAATGAGACCAGACCAACGGACCAGACCAATGAGACCAAAATGGTTCTGCTAAAAATCTTAAGCTTTTCTACGTTTTCTAGTCCTGATAACTTCAGGTAAGATCTCGATAACGTTGGGTCAAATTATTGTGACATTGGTGATAAGTTAAGGCCATCCTCTAAGTTTTTAAGTTTGTGACGTCAGGACAGGCTGTTGTATGGAGTTTTCTACAGAACTCTGCAGGATGAGATAGGCGTAAAGAGGTACGATAAGCAACAATGGATGCGCAATATGCATGAATAATGTCGCGTATGTAGTCCTTAAAGCCGAAACTTTAGAAAAAAAGTCATCTGCCATAAGTCAGCTTATCAGTTCGTTTCATTCCTTTTGAGTGTTTTAATGGAGCGTTTGATAGGTCATAATTCATTTCTTTATATATGATGTACGCTCACATCTACTTGCACTTTTGAAAAGTTGAGCAGTTGGAGGGGTTGGTATTATAATTTAAGTCCAAGATGACTAATACACCAGAAATAGTGTTAAACAAATGCATATATACACAGAAATTTATAAATACTTGTTCTTTGATAAATAAACGGTACATAGATCTCACACTCATGCAGATATGCACGAATGGCACCCAATTACCAAGTAAATGAGTATAGCAGATGGACAAAAAAATTCAATCTTAGTTGCTAATTTTACCTTGTTTCCTTAAATAATAAGCGTAGTATTTGGGGGTATTCTGTGAGCTAACAAGTTCACATCCTATAAAGATGTTCAATCGTTGTATAGTATTTGTCATTTAAAAAAAATACAATTCGTTATCTTAATATTGCAAATACTAAAAGAATGGAGCTTATTTTCTTCCTTCGTGTATAACCCTTATTTTACCTTTACGTCCCGTGATACTTGAAAATAGTCTACATTATTGATTTAAACTGCATATTTTGCGTTCAGAAAAAACAATCATATCGAGCAATTAGACCCAGAAATTTCCTTAACACTCAACGCCTGCTACGTAATTAATTAAAATGGGAGATGGTTTCATAATCTGGAGAAAATCATGTTTTATGATTCAACGAAAAGTACAAACTATAGGTCAACTAATTTTATGTCCACTACAGAACAAAAAGAGTCATGTTTTTCCATGGATGGTCGTTTTTTTTTGACTGCAGGTACGCAATTTAATACATGTATAGTTTCTATCCTCGGTGGTTTGTGTTCAATGATATTGTGGTATTTACATTTGTGTACATTGATAAAAATCAACGCTATTTTGACGTCGTTGAAAACCACTATATACCGAGCTCGATATTATAGTACTATAGTATTTCTCCATACCTATATCGACCTGCTGAGGCCGTCATAATTTCCCGTATTGCAATGTGACGTCGTAGAGAGTTGACCCTACCAGAATATGAGCTGACCCGAATATATCAGCGATGTCATAATGTTATATTCTATTGGAGTGAAATATCCCAGTTAATTCTTCAATTTGATTGGCTACGCTGACAGGGGATATGAGCTTGCGGCTCAAGGGGATATAGAACACAGGCAGGGAATATGAACCCGTATCCCCTGTGAAGATCCCGAATAATATATATTAGCCAACGTTGACCCAAATATATCAGGAAACATCCGGTTATAGGCGGATGTCCATTGAAAAGTAAGAAATTCCATTAAGATTGTTAGTTAATAATACGATAAATTTATCATCAAGTTTTCTTGAAACAAATATTGTCAAATATAAGCCGCTCAACACAATATAAAGCTTTTTAGCTCGATCGCTACGCTTAGTCGCCGAAAAGGTTTAACATTGTGTCTCGTGGCTGATATTTTACGATATACGTTTGCAGAAAACCTAATAATATATACTTATTAAGTGGGTGGTTTCATATTAATATTGCGAGGAAATCGTATTGGGCTGAGGTCAGCTGTATTTGCCTGATACAACGTCTTGGAGAAATAAGCTGATCTAGGCTGAATAGGACTGTAGTAGGACTAATAATACAGGATAAATAGGAAAACACCCATTTAATGAGACCTTCATTAACCAATAAAAACAGGGCATTACAGGGCCAACAGAGGATTTCAACCCAAAATAGATCCATTAACCAGAAAAGGTTCTGTATTAATCCCTGTATTATCTGTATTGTTCATGTATAAATGCCGTTTTCATACACTGTTGGTTGTATTTAATGGGCAATTTCTGTTGTATTTCAAGGCATTGGACAGTAAAACATTTATATTACATGTATTAAATTGCTTACTTCATACTAGTAGTCCTATTTTATATCTTGACAAAGTATCACGGATGTTGACCATCTTATGCTCATATACTTATTGTTCGTGTGTTACTGTTTCTCTGAAATCAATGTCCTGTTCATATTGTGTCACTTTGCAACTCTTTTGGCAATAGTGTTGTGTTGTATTTACGTAGATGAGATTACGTTTTTTTGACAAGGTTGAAATTTCTTTTAAGCTTATCACAATACATTTTACAACAATACATGTATTTGTTTTATGCTCAGGTGAAAGATTCGTATTAATATATTTAAAAAATTAAAATGTATAAAATAAAAAGTTGTCGCAGTTTGCCCAAAGCTAAATTGTTGAATAACGTATACGAGATATTCCGGTGGGATTTTGTCAGTACAATTTACAGCTTTATTACAGTTATGTAATTCTTTATGATCATAAACGATGCAGATGAATTATATATTTGCCCTTTACAATGTATGACCACTGACCCTTCGAGTAATTCTGCATCAACAATCATTGATCTAACTGGAAAGTCTGTCAGAGAATTTAGAGCAATAATATTTCAATGAATCAGCCAGACAAAGCTTGCTATTTCCAGACCGAAGATGAAGCAATCTTATGATTAACGTAAAGTATTATATTCAACGGATTGATAGATATTTTGTCTCAACCTTCCACATCTGATGTGGATATATTAATGAATGCAGCAGCTTTGAACTGAAGTTAACTGGAAAAACGTTTTATAATTCAGCAATACGATTTACATAATATATATATATATATATATATATATATATATATATAAGACATAGTATGTAATGGAAATATAAGGCAAAACAATTAGAAAACATTTTAAAAATTGCACATTGATATGTATTGTTTGTATTTTTATTTTGTTTGTCTGTAAGTACGAAAAAGCGTGAACGAAGAAACCCGATAAACAATAACAGTGGAAAATAGAAACCGTCGATGAAATATGGACATAACAACAGATGGTGTTATGTAGTGTCAATGTGCATTTATGCATGATATACCTTGTAAATAGGTATTGGAAATGTACTGCGTATATGTTAACATAGATCAAGATTATAAATGAACGTCTCGTGAATGTCAAATAATTTTGGGGGCTTTTTCGGCCTAAAAATGAATTTATTTTTCCTGATAAGTTGATTCGTTGATTTATGTAGATATGCTAGTGGTCTACGGGATGTTGATTAGCTTTTTTTTATATTACGGATCACATTTCCACTGATGATCTGCAGTACTAAGTTGTTTTATCAGCTTGTAATACGATACTGCTGTAGATAACATGATAAATTACTGATTATCATAAGAATATACTGGACAACGTTGATGAAGGAGAGAAATCATTGATATTCAAGACATCAGGCGGTAGAATGCGGTGTAATTCTGTTTTTTATATGATATGACCAAGTATAAATTACTACACCAACTACGAAAATACTTATATAGTAACCTAAAATGTAATAACATTTATAAAAATCCCGAGATGCCCGTTTTTCTGGTATTCTTTAAAGCTTTGGGTTTGCATTTACCACATTCAGTATCATGGAGTATAAATCGGGTATACCCCATCAGGCTAAGCTCTAAATTTAACTATAAATCTGCGCTGTATGAAGGGTAGAAAGCAATTTTGTGAATTCTGAAGTAAGGTCCATACAGTTTTAGATGTTACCAATGGATACTATATTCATAATAATATTATAAAAATACAACTGAACACTCAGGATTGAATGTTTCTTTAAAACATTATGGTTGCAACTTGTTTTGTTTAAATTTCCATTGGTATCATAACTTTAAATATTATAAAAACCTAAAAAAAACCAAAAAGAACATGGTTGCTTCATATCACTGCCTTTCTAGTTATTTAATCCTGATAAATAATAAAAAGATAAGACAGGGCAGGTTAACAATGATTGATATACCATCCACTATGGATGCCCTCCATAACAGTAACAAAAGAACAAGACACTAAAATAAAATCAATAGGGAATCAGGATATTGACACACAGCAGTTGTCGATTTAAACCAGTATTATGGGTACCAAAACCTTTCCTTTATATATCCTATATAAGGTCTGTTTTGTTTAGTTATTCTTTGAAGTTTTTTACGCACCACCAGGACCCTAATCTGAAGCTATCTGGGATTTCTGAATCAATAAAGTCCTAATTCCCTAAACATGAGGTTCGTCAAAGATGTAAAGAATATAGCATATAGTCTAACTTGTTCCTTTTCACTAATGATCTGGTTCAGGAGTACAATGTATAAACATAACAAAATTTCTACCAACTATTTGCCATTCAAACCTAGATGTCTATATCGGATTTTCCATTGAATAAAAGTGTTTACTTCAACTCTTTCTCTGCTGAGCAGTGATAATTAGATTTTCCCAGGAAAATGTAACCCTCTTGATTGCAAATAACATAGCACTTAAAACTAATGAAAAGCTTAAAAATGCAAATGAACCCGAGAGACTAAATTAATCGACTTTCAAATAGTCACTATACATCATCTGAAGTGGTGGTTTTTGACTAGTAAATATATCACAAGACAGCATACAATATTATCGTTGTACGAAATTATAAAGTGAAACTATCTGAGGAATAAACGAAATTAATTTCTTGCTTTATTCTGCAGAAGGAGAAAGCTTTCTGTTAACAACTATCATTTAGTTGTGATGAATTGGCGTCACTGCCTTCATTTATATCGTACAAGTAACTTCAACGTGAAATTGAAATTTTAGTTGTTACAAAACCTAATGAACACTGCGATATTTGTAAGCAATTGTTTGTTTTGGGTTTGTTTTGTAGCATGATTGGGTTTTTTGCATCATTATAAAACTGAGCTGAAAGTATTCAGAGTAACTGTTTAGTTTTATTTATAATGAAGCCATGTTGGAAATCCTGATATTATATCTCTTATTATTAATTACGTTTGAAAAGGTTTCATTAACTTTAAGCGTTGTGTTGTTGGAAAGTTTAATAGGAAGATTTTAGCTATAGTAAAAGCTTATTATTCTTCTGTCAAAGAGGTGCCATCTTGAATTCTCATTCCTTTTCAATGACATATTACGTATTTATAAATGTTATTAAGAGTTTCGATCAGTTGATGAGGATTGGTGAACATGTTATTTAAAGGTCAGAATAGAAAGTGTATAATGAAACAGATTTCTTTTCATATCACACGTTTCGCAACATCTAATTTTGAAATTGAAACGATCAAAATAGAATTAATCAATAAAATACAATAAATGGTAACTGTTGATAGAGTAACGCTGAATCTAATTTTTATTTTAAGGAAACTTGACCTAAAAAGAAAAATTTAAAAAGAAAATAACCGATATAGATCAAACGTCAAAGACAACATGCCATCTACGGGTCTTGGGTGAATTGTCAAAAAATATCCTTTGAAAGTCGACACACGTTCTTAAATACAGTAGGAAATCTCATACCTTCTGGTGAACCCTATATGACCCTGACAAAATAACAAAATGGATATATCAACAGGAACAATAATATAACCATCACATATTGTTGAGAAACCGGAGAATTTAAATGACAATACATCCCAGTGCCTTTGTTTTGTGTGTGTTTAAGGAAAAACGGGTTATACATTATTGTATATTGCACGTTAAGTTAATAGAAAGTATATAAACAAGACACAACTGCTAACACTCCCTCGTGGCTATTATCCAGTAAATCGACTGATTATTGAATTTTACATTTCGGACAATGATAAAATGAATCAAAGATATGCTATAGTACTTTATTGATTGTCCAATTGAAGTGAATTCAATTTGGAGTGCATATTGTTGACCTTTCCCGTTACCTAGTTTATTAGCCTAAAGGCCATGTCAGCTTATGCCATCACATTGCGTCCTTGTGCGTCGTTCGTAAACTTTTTTCACATTTTGATCTTCTCCTCTGAACCTACATGGCGGATTGTAACTGAACTAGGTAGAATGATGTATGGAAGGACCTCTTCAAAAGATCCACCTTTGGTTCCGGTTGGATGAATAAAACATGGCCGCCAGAGGCCATTTTTGATTTTGATAGCCAATTTTCAAAAATCTTCTTCCCTGAAACTACATTATCAAATGTTTGGAAACTTTGCATTGTTGATGACAGCAATACCCTCTACAAACGATCCATTTTTGGCTGAGATTTATCTGCTCACACGACAGCTGTGGCTGTTCATAGTTTCCATGGAAACCATATTGGAAAGGACTTTTTTTTTCATTTGCTCAAGAACTTATGGGCAGATTGTAAACAGAGTTAGTACGAATGATGTACAGTCTATGGTAGAACCTCTATTAAATTTCCACCTTTGGTTCTGGTTGTATGAACAAAACGGCCACCATAGGCCATCTTTGATTTTGAGCCTCTAGCTCTGACGAGCCTCTAGTTAACAATAGTACGGATTATTTCTTAAGCCAGATCCCTGAAGGCAGTAGATTTTTTTATGTGTCCTCATGATATATGTTAACATTGGGGGTTTATTCCCTTTTCAGAGATGTATAGTTTAAACTGAATTATTCAGCTAAGTAATAGGGCTGTGGAGAGCTTGTCATTTGATATTGACATATCATTACTTAGTATTAACACCTGTCATGTTATAGGCATATCTATAACCAAATTTAAAAAAAGGAAATAAAAAACTACGTAGGTATTTATGTTGTCTCCTTTGTAAAATCCAATAATCTTCTTGTCCAGGTAATTTGTAAGAATACAAGAAAAACCTTTATTGCCATCGGATTTCTTTTGATATTAATACATTTATGTAGAATTGGCAACCTAATTTCTAGTAAAGTCATGATAAGTTTTATCTAGAAGCAATTTTCCGTAAATTACAGTTATTGTCGTAGTGGATATATTAACACATTTCAAAATTTTTACTTACATAAGGCATACCATAACGATGATAGTATATGCATAATACGTGATCTAATGATAACCATTTTATTATACTGGAAATGTGATTAAACTTAAGAATGTGCGAGGGATGGAAACTAAAAGAATCTTTGAAAGACTTTTCTTCGATAAGAGTATTCTCTATAAATAGTAGTACTTATCTGTGATTTAGTACCACTTGGTCTTTTTCGATTCTTGTGATGTAGTAACTACGCGACAGTATCATTCGCTTCAGAGACATACGTAGAAGACACAATTTACAAGTTGTTCATTTTTTTTAAACCAACACTGTTTTGATGATATTTGCTTTTTAAGGTTTTCGTCATGTGTGTATCTCTGCCTGTGCATCATCCAGATAAACCATTTTCATGTCAACTCAGTTTGTATAAAACTTTCCAGTTATATACATGTAGTTCTTCCATAACACTTCAAATATTGATACAAAAAACATGCCGTGAGAATACAGATATATCAATTTATTGACCTGTTAATCGATTCAGATATATACAAAGTCAATGTACATTGTTCGGCAGAAGGATAATAAAAGGAAGGTTGAAATCCAAAGAACTGTTGAATTAAGCAAAAATAAAAATTTGCACTAATCTTTATATCCAATTCCCGATGTAGCATAATTATATTTATATAAAGAATAACAAACAATTTGTTTTAATCCCCAAAGAACATAAATTAAATCAAAAAAATAATCTTTTTACTGGTGATATTTTCTTGAAGTGAATGTTTTATTGTATATGAATGTTTACAATGTATATTGAAAATGCAACCCTAAACTGTAAAGTTGTGATTTAAACGACGAAAAGCAAAGAAATTCCATGAAAACCGGTGTTTCGGACCATGTTTGACTTGGGCTATGTAAGGTAGGATATTTCTTTCTCTATGACATTAAAAACAATTACAGCGCTGTTCTCTGCTTAGATTTTTGCAATGTGTATGTGTCTATTTTTCTACAGAGGTTGCCTCTGTGTATATTTAAATATAAATTCAAATAGGAATGTATGAATAGATCGTTTTTCTTTTTTTAGCAGTTGATTAAGGCGTTTTAGACGTCTATCATCGACATTTGAAATGTTTCTTATTTTTTTCTTGTCATGATTAACACTGAAATCTTATGACAGCTTGTCGATGAGTTTAGTTAATTTTATGTTCAAGACATAAATCTTATGAAAACAAGTATTAAAATAAGCGTAAAACTCGGGCGGTGCTCTGAAATGGCTATTCATCATTAACGAGGAAGAATCCTACCTAATTTTAACAAATGATGCTGAGATATCATACGATTTGATCTTGTTTATCTAAGTCAGATTTAAATCGTATATTTCCTGTCAATTTATGATAATCTTTGATGTTGATTTTGGTTTTAATGAACAACCGGTTTCTCTTGAATGTATCTACTAATCATTATGAATTTTAAAAAAAACCCGAGAAATACTACGTGTTGAACATTTGTACAACATATACAAACCACAACTTTTGCCATGATAGGCTAATAAGAGATGCCAGTGCCAACAGAGGAAATATATATATATATATATATATTTGTCATTAGTCAAAATCTTGGATTTACAATTGCATGGATGTATAATAAATGTATTTCCATCTTTTGTGAAAATCAGGTGAAAAAAGCTGTAAAATTCAGCAATGTTTCTTTTTCCAATACTTTAAAACCTAATTACTAGGATCTCAGCTTAAATTGTTTTTTTCCAAAATATAAATATTAGATTCCAAAGAATTTATTCCTGCATCGCTTTTCTCCAAAATTTTTGGGGCTGGGTTTTTTCTTCCAATTTCTTCCTTGATCTTTCGATATAAATTAAATGGTTGATTTTATACATGTATCTTCAAATAAAAATATCATTCAAGAGAGAGAATAATTAAAATTTTCTCCCCCTTGTAATTTTTTAAAAGGGAGGTAATGCTAAAAAACAAGTTTGTAAAGTTCACTTTCAAAAAGTTACATGCAAACACATTTAAATGATTAATACATGGTTCAACCGCCTTGATGGTCTCGTTGTAGCGTGCTCGCCCCGAGTGCGGAATGTCACTGGTTCGATCCCCAGCCTGGTCAAATCAAAGACATTAAAATTGGTATTTGCTGCTTCTCCTCCAAGCACGTTGCATATAGGAGAGAGGGCAAAAATCTACTGGTCGGCTCGGAGTCAGTATCATGTGTCCGAGTGTGGTGATACGTCTTCCTTCGAATAGTTACCTCGTGAGCTCAAAAAAGGGCTGTACAAAACAGGAATCATATTCATATACACCTGGTTACCACTGGGCGTTAAACAATAATTCATCCATCATTTATACATGGTTCTAAGGTCGCGACCTTTTAATTAATCATTCTCTTGTCCCTTTCTTATTGGATGAGTGAAATATTTCCTAGAATCAACGCTTAGGCAGTAACAGTATTCGTAAACTGTGACAAAGAAGACTTTTACATAGTCAAGTGTTTGTTTGCTTTAAGTGACCTTCATCAAAAATATTAAGAGATTTTTTTTCTAAATGAATCGTAAGATGGTAATACTTATAAAACTGTACTTTATGCACAGTTTGAAACAAAAAAGCTTAAAACAAGTTCGAAGAAATATTGAAAATCGCATACATCTAAACTGTGTCAACAGTGTAAAGAGCTTCCATCTTTCACCCGTTATGAGCGAAAGACGTATCCAGTAAAAGCATGAACGGTACAATTTGTTTTATATAACACGGTGTGTCGGTCTGACATTCATATCCGAACCCACACATTTCGTTCGACTGATTAACACATAAAAATATATCTTTACAAGATATTTAAATTGGATAAAATTAATTTCTGAGCTGTATGAAGGTAGGGAAATCACGTTATAATGGTATTCAGGATATGCGCATATATGATAGTGCATTCACAATTCATAGTCATCATGAATTATTCTGAGATGTTTTATACATGACTGAAACCCCTTTTACGGACATGTTGGCTGTTGTTATACATGGACATGTAGAAAAGTTTTAAAGTCAAGAAGATTCGATGTATACAGGCTGAAAATAAAAAAATCCCTTACAAAAAACATCGTTAAAGGAAAAGACAGCATGTTTTCTGTTATTTCATAGATGAATTCGACTACTCATTTAGTACATGTATTTTAAAATTCAAATTTTATAAAATGGTGATCAACTCATAAATTTTAACAACCCGAATATCTTAATAAACACGGTGATGTGGTAGAATCTGTGTAATTCTGTACACGGTTAATAATACCATGGCCTGACATTGAACTTATAAGGTGATTTTTTATAAATACCTTACGTCTATTTATTATAGTGTCGATCAAGTTGTCATAAAGAAAAACCTTCAAAATTTAAATTAATTTGCCTTTATTGGGGTCAAATATTGGTGTAAAAGTTTTATGAAACATTTTTAAAAATTGAAACAAAATTGATAAGAGGATGCCTGAAATTGACTTGCTCCTTATATTACCAACATGATCAACATGCATTACATGTATCAATGACATTGGATACATGTATTTGACGATATATTTATCCAGAATTAAAATATAGAACTCCTATGTACATGTACCTGTTCAACATATAAAAAATTCGTTTATAAACCCAAAGTTAAACACTTAATTCAAATTACAAAATGTTACTATTTGGAATTTTAAGTATTTTTTTTTTCAAAAAAAAACAGATTTTCAAATTTATTTTAAAATATTAAAAAATGTTATATATAATTATTATTTGAAGGATGAGTGTCATATTGTCCATTTTGTCCTTTTGATTACTTTACATCCTGCATACACGTGTTAAGAATTGTAAACTGTAGTATTATTATTTTCTCAGTATTTGTCTTGAATTTATGATAATTAATTACAGTGAACATAATACTGTCCTGTTACAGTGAGACGACAAACAATCCTGTTCCTCCATCCTTAAATTTCACTTCTTTTTGTGGTATATAAATCAAACGTCACAGTTTTTAAAGTTTTAAAATTATAGACATTATGAAATACAAATGGTATTTTCTTAAATATTTATAATTGTATAAATGTACCTCGTTTTTATACTTTATATACATATGTATTATTATTTTTACAGGTAAATATATAGTTCACACCGTCCTACCTCCAGATGACCATATCTAGGATTACAAACAGTCATGATAAATTTTTCACGTGAGTATATTTTTTCTTTATTTATATATGAGATATATCAATGAAAATGTTAAAATTTGGGTTAATTTAGATCTGATAGAGCACATGGTACCATGCATCTTTTTTCTTTGAAGGGTTGGGTAATTGATATTTTTTACTACGTATAGTAAGTTGCAGGACTAAATCTGATTCCTTTAAAAAAACATTTTCGGTGTTGGTTCTTCTTTTAATGATCCCTTTCTTGGTACTTATGGTGTTAATTATTCATCTATGTCAGTTAATTTTAATAACTACACGTAAACTATAAATGGCAATAAAATATTAATAAGGTGTTAACCATATCTCTTTCATTATTTAAGAAGTATCATATTGGCCTTGAAGGGTTAGTCGTAATAAATTCTCCTTTAGTTTCTGTTGGGGGATGGTTAACCATTTTTACGCCCGTTAAATGGAAAGTATCATAGCGTTATCCATATTTTAACACAGATTGTTTTAGTATTAAACGTATGAATGTCCCTGTAGAAACACTACGTTTAGACATGCACAGTTGACGATCCTTGTACATATTACGATATAGATAATAATGTCAGTGGACTATATGTACCTATTTATTTTATCACTTAATATTTGATAAGCACATTTATCTTGTGGTGATGTTTTCCGTGACTATTGTTTCTTCTCCACTATGTCAACCTTTGAAACGAGGTTATTGTAAAGACTATGGTTCAGGGTTAGGGGTATTTTTGTAGTGTCTTGTCAATTGGATTTAACTAAATGAAACTTAATATTTTTATTTTGGCTCGTTTTTTGAGTAAAATTTAACTTCGACGTTTTGTTCCATCTCTCCATATAAAATTCTTTGTTTCGCTGTTTTATTGATATGATTCTTTTTACATCTAAAGTTGTTTTTAAATAAGACGAGAGTATCGTCGTCATGAAACAATAATAATATTATCCAATTATTAAGGTATCCGTACCATAAATGACCACGTGATTGTTCAAAAGTTCCCGGATGTTCCATACAACGCAATTGAATTGACCTCGGTAATCATCGGCAAACTTCGGAAATTCCAATATAACTAACTTATTTTTACAGACTCTGCATATAAGCAACAAAGTGTGTTTCAACTTGAGAAATATATATATATACAATATTCAAGCTTTAAATTGTTTGGTTCAGCCATTCACGGCCAAAAAGAGATACAATTTTCGATCATGATCTATTATGGTCCGAATACCTTAAATGAATAGAAATTCTCTCTTTTCTGATTGAATAAAAGTCTATACACTTCTTCTCATGAGAAAATATTATGACCACCGCGCAATTGTGCACGCAAGGTAGACATCACGGTGGTCATGTACCTAAATATGGAAACGGGAATAACCAGATGTTTACGTGGCAACGGTTCAGTTTCATTTCAAAATATGAAGTTGTTAATCTCTTGAACCAACCAGCTGAGTGTCAAAATTTCATTATTACTTGATAAAATTTTTTGAAACTTCACTGTTTTTCATATGCCAAAATACACATAGAAATAAAAATATTAAGATTCTATGATTCGACATCTGATGAGGTAAGTGTCATTTAATGAAACAGTCCATGACTTTTGCTATCGTTGATAAGTGATATTCAACGGCCGACGTTTAAAAGCAAAAAGTGGAAATTCAAAACAATAAACCAAAAATAACCGATAGAAAAACGTAAAATAACTAAACAAAATAAATCAAGCAGTTTTCATATGACTTTAATCTGTGCAAAACGAAGCAATAATTGGCTTATATACATGTATGTGTATATTTACGAAATCTTTTTTTTCTCATTTCAGTTATCATATATATATATATAATCCTTTAAATATGACCAGAAGTAAATAAGGTAGATGTTTTCCAATATTTCTTTTAAGGAGGTATTTATCGTAAATTTATGATAGTAAATCTATTCGGTCGTGGTTTTTCTTTTATAAATGTTCATTTTGCGCGTAAATTATGAAAATATTTTATTTAATTTTTAACCAGATGGAAATACATTAAGGTATAGATCTTTGTGAGGCCGGATTTTCTTTTGGTAATCTGTTAAATTCTTTATCATGGACGAATGCCCAAAGTATTACAAATCAATAACTTATAACGATTAGTCGGGAAAAACATATTGAACAGATTACATTCTTACAGTGTCAGGGACAAAAAGGGTATGTACATAATTTAATGTACAACAGGAGATAACTCCTATTTTATTAATATTTCTGATTTTCTTATATTTTTTCTGTAAAAATTGGGCAATTTGCATTAAGGTATTACAGCAGCTTACTTTGATGTACTTTACAACTGGGAGAGATTATATTATCAGATCTGAACGATGTGTACTGCATTAATATATTGTGCAGATTGGGGAACCAAAATTATTTTATAATCTGGATGATTTAAAGAAAATTTCTATTCATTTAATATGTATTTAAAGTTTTTTTCATCTTTGGACTGAAATATCAGGCACATTATATAAGTACTTGCTAGGCTTGCGTTTTCTTGTTTGACTGTCTTGTGTTTATCCACAGACCCAGGATTGGGGGAGGGGACGGGTTGAGTCCTCATAACATGTTTAACACCGCCTTATTCTATACGTGGCAGTACGAAGCCAGCTATGTGTTTTCAGTGGTCCCTATTAGTATATGTTTATAATATGGAAAGCGATTTTAATTTTTGGGATTTGGGGTTACTTTTGTTAAATTGAAAACACCGCTGTTTATGGGGTGGATTGTTGCTGGTATTTTTTTTTTAACACAATACTATGACCTCCTAGATATTATCAGTTTTTTCTTCCATTATGCTCAGTCATTGACACTTAACCATTCTAAAACCTTTTTGACCATACATTATTGGCATTTTATTTGTAAACCTGTAAGACATGAAATTGTATGTTAATTAATTTGGTATGTGATTTTATGTTCTGACACTGTAAACCTACATGTAGTTAATTTTGTGAACTTTATTATATTCATTTTAATTTATTAACACTATATTCTTTAAGTTTATATTAAGAACACATTTTTTTTATTTATTTCCTCCAGGTTTAAATGACTTAAATCCACCAGGTTGTTTATAACGTGTATACTGTTATAATACCTTTAAATGCTCGATATTATAATTTATCTGTACTTTTTCTAAATTAATTATTATACTTTCTTACATCAAGAATAGAGCAATTAAACGTTATTTATCCCGTTCACAGGCAGGAAAAAACTTGCAATATCTCACTGGAATTTAAATTGGTTATTTTTTTCAAACATGTTTAATAATTTCTAAATAAATGAACGACCATTAGAAGGGAAATATATAGAAGATGCTATTTTAAATTCTTCTGGGTATTAAACACGGATTCATGAGTCTTTAAGGTAAGGTTCGCGCTCTCCCTGGATTTTTATCATTATAATATTGTAGTAATGTGACATATTTATTTGTTCATTGGGGGACCCTCTCTTATGTAGTGGCATTTTAAAGAAAATCGCCCGTCCAGTTTTTTTGTATGAACACCTCAAAATTTAGATTTTTGGTAGTTTTGTCACAATGTATTTATTTTACTATTTTCAAGAAATAATTTATGCAAGTATTAAAACTATTAAAGTTTTTAATGACAATTGTAAAAATGATTATTTTCTAGATATTATTTATCAAATCTGCAATTTAAGAAAAAATCACGAAAACACAACATTTTAACATTTCCTTGCAAAAATAGAGACGTTGCCATGGCAACAAAAACGTGAAAATGTCCTGTTTCTAGATCCCACGATTTCATGAAAAATCACTGAAAGACGTTTTGAGGGCATAATTTATGTCCTTCGCCGGAACGCAATGCGGGGACATAGAAATGCCGGGCGACCTTCCGTCTGTCCGTTCGTCCTCATTTAATGGCTCATGCCTATATTAATTTGCGGATTTTGATGAAATTCATATGGAAGACTTGTTTTAATAGTATCTAGATTAAGTTTAAATTCGAGTGTAGTAAAACAAGGTACTAAGCAAATATTGTGTTTGATCTGTTTAACTTCCATCGTGGCGCAATGTATATTTAACTATAAAACATTCCTCGTGCATGGAATGTGTGTTTTTTTCGGTTTTCTTATGTATGAAAAATACTGCATAGTTTTGCCTTTTTATATTCTAAACAGAAATAAGAAAAAACATCAAATTATAAATGTAATAGGCTCTGACCTGCGTGAAGGAACCATTCCCTCAGCTAACCATACCCCTGCCAAATCATAGCTCTACAGTACAAGAGTGGGCGCTAAACTAGATGAAGACCAGGAAATCAATGGACATTTTTATTGAACTAATGAAGTCAAAATAAACGTAGCTATTCAAAATCTCTTCTTGAACTGTTAAAGGTTAGATTTTCAATTCGTGGAAAGATCAGCATTTATGAGTTCGTTGTTTGAATGTTGTAGCAAGTAGCGAGTCTAATACATGTACATGTAATAATGATTTATCCACTGTATCCTCATAATTTCTGGCCATGATAAAGACGATCAGTTACTGAAATATCTAATAATTCAAAGCATCGGTAATGATGAAGTCGTCCATAAACTTGAGACTTTGTCGTTTTAAAAAATATTCTCCCAAATCATCGTTGATCCATATTCAACACATAGATACACTTTCGGCAGTTGTGTAGACTTTCAGCTCTTCCTGGCAAAAAAACTTTTCTTAAATTGACATTGATTTAGTTCTCGAATGCATTCCAAGCAATAGAGCAACGTTTTGATTTTTAATCGTTAAACATGTGATTAGATTCACTGCTACGATGTGTTGACATTTTGTCAGACGATAATTGTACGCAACGCGCTTTTTCGACGTTGTTAAAATTCACCGGATTAAACGCTCCAGTGATCAGAACTTTATGCAACTTTTCAATTCGAGTTATCTCCCTGTGACCGCAAACCTTACCTTAATGATGCATAATTCTGTAATGATGTTTGTATCACTTTATCTTAAAATTTTCTGAATTTAGAGCTATTTTAAATAAATAAAGTTCTGATGAAATAGTCTCTACAAACATTTTACACCCCCTTTAATATCGTTCCAAAGAATGTGTCTATATGATAATTCATTAAATACTAAATCATCCCTTAAACAAAAAAAATTGGTATCTTAGAAAATATTTTCCTCTTGTCAACCTACAAAATTCAAAATAAATGTTCTGAATTACCAACATGTCATCAACTATACGTTGTTTAAAATTGTATGAATACATGTAACATCCATCGTAAACCTGTTCATATACATTTTATCTGTTTTTGTTTTGTTTTTTGTTTTTTGTTTTTTTTTTTTGTTTTAGTTTCCTGTTTCGTCCTGTTCAGGATTGTTACACTTAAATTTCAGAAGATTAGAATTCCAGGGCCGGGTACATGTAACCGGAGGTCCGTCATAAAATGTGTATCGTAAGATGTGCCTTAATTGAAATTTCATCTTAACATCGTCATATAACATGACTATAGGTGTAAATCAAAGGAAAGTAATGACAAATACATAAAGGTGTCAATTTGCTCTTTGTTATGAGGCTATTTGGAACAGGAGAGACATGTTATTTATTGCAATTTTTTGCTACGATTTACTAAAAGTATACATGTATGTTTACTTTTTTGTATCTGTAATTCCATTCTTTATAATAAGTCTTTTTAAGGATTTTTGCTTCACCTAGTTTAAACTTAGACGAAATTTGCCATTCCAAGATTCACCAAGTTTTTTTTAAACTATCCATGCGTCCATGGAGGAGGCTATAAATACTGTACAATATCAATCCTGATGCAAGGTAGTAAAAAAAAAAGTTGTAAGCTTGGTATATTTGGAACAAGTCTACTTGAAGTTGACCATATACATAAGCTTATTATATAAAATAACTAGAAAACTACTGTCGGAATCGAAAGTGATCCCCGGACCCCCTGTCAGTACATAGTTGGGGCACTTGCCCAGAGTCAAAAATATAAAACCTTATTCCCATCCAAAAATATTATGCAATCATTCTATTAAGAAATTAAATAAATAAACCAAATGAAAAATGCAAAAAGGTTAGATTACAGGCTTAAACTTCCAATTTTTGAAATTCGGCCAGGTGGGCCCAGGTTTAAAAATTCTGAAAACTTATTGTGCATCTGCATATGGTTTATGACAATATTGTACAGAAATAAAATGAATAAATTGAAAAATGAAAGACGAGTATAGGTCACAAGCTTAAATCGACAATTTTTCGAAATTCTACCCCTGTGGGCCTTGATTTTAAAAATTAAAAGCTTATTGAGCATCTGCATGTGGTGTGTATGCATTTTCGAAGTTTGACCTTCTGTGAGCCCAAAATTTTAAAAACATTCTATTTAGAAATAAAATTCCTTAATCCAAACGTGAAGGAGGAGTTGATGTCACAAGAAAGTGTGACGGACGGACGGACGGATGGATGGAGACAATCTAACTAAAAACAGTAAATAAAAAGGCTAATACAATACTTTATAAACCAAATATGGCATATACCTGAATGGTTTGTTATGCAACTGTTAAATACTAGCCGTATTTATCTTAATACATATATATAACGCAGTTATGATAACATGTCATTGCCTATCACCGTTATGTTTGGTCAGTGAGAATTGAAATATTAAAATATATACAAAATACGGGAGACAGTCGCCATCATACTTATAGGTAGTTTAATTATAAACTTCTTAATTTCATAGTAATTCAGTTTGTTTATAACAAAAATTAATACTTTAAAGGGCTTATATTTTAACAGATTTGATATTTATACCAACTGTAATTGTATTAAGCCTTGATTAACAATTTCATACATACACGAATAACTGACACACGAAAATGTATATATATATATTCACAATTCGTTTTCGTATCTCCTTCCAAAACTATGTTCATTTGTGATATCTTTATAATTAGTCAAATGCATAAATGTTAATATCCCGATAGTACACACCCATTCCATTTTTATGATTATTCGTAAAGCTCGATACTTCTCATTAACTATCTTTACGTTAATTACAAAAAGATTTCATACAGTCACTTCGTTTTTAGAACGTTTATTTTCATCATAGTTTCATTTCAATCGATATTTTAGTGAAAAAAAAATAACGAAAATTATATGTTCTATGTCTTTAAGCGCAATACATGTCATATGCAGTGAGGGGCGATTTGACAAATTGGTTGTTTATGTGCATGAATTACAAACATGACACAATGGAATCTAGTATTTCTGTTCGTATGAAGTGTCCATTTTAATTAAATACATTTAAGATAAACAAGTTGCAACATGATGTAATTCTACTTTTGTAAGCTAAATATAAT
Source organism: Mytilisepta virgata (assembly GCA_028015205.1). Lineage (NCBI taxonomy): Eukaryota > Metazoa > Mollusca > Bivalvia > Mytilida > Mytilidae > Mytilisepta > Mytilisepta virgata. The sequence continues at coordinate 36,826,354 of CM051517.1, forward strand.
AAATGTATGCTGTAAGTTCTAGCACGATCTTTATTGAGAACTATATTGCATGTTAAAATGTTAAATTGTGGAGACTTTATATATATTTTTTTGTTTTCTATATACTGGTTCATTTAATCGTTTTCGTGAAATGTATTTCACATAAACTATAAAATCGGTTGAATTGAAGAACTAATTGGAGAACGTATTTGTCTTATAGACACAGCATAACGTTTTATTATTTAATGAAATGAAAAAGTATATCGAAAATGACACCATTCAGCAATATGCTCCAAGACCTTGGATTTCATAATTATTATATTATTTTATAAAATGAAACAAAGAACAAGTAACAGTATGCTCCAAAAATTGATAGGTCCTTGAAAATCTTGGTGATCGGATTTTTATCGTTGTTAATTAGAACTGAAAATTTACTTATTGTCTGAAAAACTTTAAAAGGCTAACGAGTACTGATTGTTTATCACATACACAACAATAACCTATCATGTATTTGGTTCTATAGGAAATAGCTCCTAATATTAGGGAAAATAAGGCTTCAGGTTTTTTCACTGGATACCAGTAGTACATAAACTTTGCAGAGAATGTCGTTTTCTGGTTTTATGCCAATACGTTTTCAGGTTATGTGACAAAGCTTTTGACGATACAAAAAAACCTTGTATTTCAAGTCTAAGATAGGCTACATGTCCTTGCTTGGAGTACGATTCGAAAGAACAATCACACACACACACAAATATATAACAACCATTCTTTTGTAAATTATATAGCTACAAAAATGTTTATTTTTGTTTCATTGTTGACTATTATGTCCAGTTTTACATCATCTTCATTATCGGAGGAAGGCCAATGTTCTCGTTTGAACAGAATTAACAGATATACAAATATATATATAGGTGTCATCAGAAAATAGGGAAAACACATAAAAATAAATGTTTGATTATCATGATTTACGTTTCAAATATCATATACATGTACATATACCTGTACATGTATTTTTATAGGGAATTATAGGGAAAGGGATTAATATGAGTTTGTAGCTTGTTTCCCTTTAATTAAAAAATATTATGTCTTAATGTTCGTAGTATATGTATACTATGCTAACATTATTTGTGATTTAATTAATAGAATATGTTTAAACTAAATTGAATTATCGTTGTGTTCTCAGGGACAATAAAACCATGACATATGTTTGTAATAAATTAATTTAACAATTATTTTCCAGATTCCGTTATTTAATAATCTATGGTATAACACATTACTGTTATGGCGTTCTCTGTTAATATATTAATAGAAGATTATTAGGCATTTACCCATGTATATATAAATAGTTAACAATATTTCAAAATTCTAGAATCGGCCAAAGATTTATAGAAAGAAGCATACAGGTATATTTGTACATAATTGTAAATTTTTTTCTTTTCTATAATCAAAAGTGCATTGCCACACAATTTGCATTACATAATTTGAAAGAAATTTCAGACGTGGAGGCCATTGGCTCAAAAGGACCTTTGGATTCGTAGAATATACAAGAAATACAAAAAATAGCAACAGTGTACACTGTACAACAGTACAGGTATATCAAATCTCTATTGATATAATAAACCAGTAACATCTATCAATGTTACGTCGGATTAAATCAAGTTGTGTATACAAAAGTAGTTCAAACTGCGTTTCTTCAAATTACCATTATTTTCACCGTATGATACTCCAACTGGTTTCCGTAAACACATTATTATCTTAATAAAATTGAATTTTTTTTTTATAAAAATGTTTATTTCTTCTTTTTTAGAAGTGGTTATGCCTGAGCAGTTGTACTTCATTCATCGACCGTCTCGTTCTCTAAGACTTACTGAATAACCAATAACTCTAAGCACAACGAGGAGATTAAGTGAATTATGGGTTTAGAATCGTTTGTGAATATTTTCCACACGTGGGTACACATGGTCAAACCTACAATGTAGACGAATTTCAGTATTTCTATTAACGGTGAATAGAAATTGTTGTGGAGTGTAACTCGTAAAGAATGAATACTATATATATTAATAAGGATTATCGCAAGGGGATTATTTTATTGCAATAGTCTTACAATGTAACGTTGGATTATATGAAGGATTATATTAAAGATTTTTCAACTTAAAAATCATTTATAATTTGAAGGTCGTAAGTTTCCAAATGTGACAAAAACGTACCGCTAACTTTGTGGCAATATTTTTATCTGAAGAAGAATTCTCGAAAAATATTTTGATGGATTTACATAAATATTGTTAAAATTTTCTCAACATATGGCATTGGCGGACAAAAGACTATACGAGGCATAATAAACACTAATATTTTAGCTCTGCATCAGCTTCGAATCGATATGAAGCAATTATGTTAAGTGTAGAATATCTAAAGTAACCGTCCGAAGTCATTTGAAAACATTGTAAACGACAATATTTGAATTCAACACTTAGTGCGTCAACGACGCCATAAATATGCCGTATCAAGAGAAGTAGTAAACATTTCCAAGACAATTTTCTTTCACAGATATGAGTGCTTCAAATATCTCAGGAAGTATATTATATGACCCCAGTAATCATAATAGCAGTAACCTAACGTTGATATACGATGCAACTTCGGAATCATGGATAAATATCTCCGGAACTGACACACCACCCCCAGAATCCCCGTATACAACGTGGCAAAAGGCGCTTATTACTACAATACTGTTGTTATTAATTCTAGGAACAATCGTAGGTAACTGCTTGGTTTGTATAGCTGTAGCTATAGTTAGAAAGTTACAGACGCCTTCAAATCTTTTAATTTTGTCACTAGCTGTATCGGATCTTCTGGTTGCATTGTTAGTGATGCCATTTGTTACCACATATGAAGTAATGGGTTACTGGGGACTGGGGAAAGAAGTGTGTGATTTATTTACTTCTTTAGATGTTATTTTATGTACGGCTTCCATCTTAAACTTGTGTATGATAAGTGTTGATAGGTATTTTGTTATAACAAGGCCTTTCCAGTATGCAATGAAACGGACACCAAGGAGAATGGCTATTATGATAGCGTGTGTATGGGGAGCTTCCGTTTTAATATCTATTCCACCTTTATTCGGATGGAAGGACCAAAATCCTCCTAAATGGCATTGTTTAATAAGTCAGGAAAAGGGTTATCAAATCTATGCAACATTTGGTGCCTTCTACGTTCCACTGTTTGTTATGTTAGCCGTATATTACAAAATATGGAGAGTTTCGTCTCGGTTAGCTAAAAAAGAAAGTATAAATCAGCTTGGAAGCATTGACAAAAACAATGTGTACTATCCTAATAATGCAAAAAAATCTATTGAAAGTGAAAATACCGTTTTACCGAATGGGAACTTACGAAATGGTTGCCATGGTGAAAAAGGAGAAGAAGAAGCTGTTGAAATGTTAGCTAAAACTAGTACTGTGAACCAAAGACGTAGGTTTACTATAAAGAGTCTTCTACACAGAGGACGTAGATCATCGGGAAATAAAGACTCCAAAGCCATAAAAACACTAGGGATAATCATGGGAGGCTTCACAGCATGCTGGTTGCCTTTTTTCATTCTTGCCCTTATTAGGCCATTTGTTGGAGATGATGCTATTCCAGTTACTATACTTGCCATTTTTAATTGGCTGGGATATTTTAACTCATTTTTGAACCCGGTCATCTACGCACGGTTCAATAGAGATTTTAGGACTCCTTTTAAGGAAATATTGTGTTTACGTTGCAAAGGAATTAACGTGAGGATTCGTTCAGAAAGTTACGTTGAGCAATATGGACCAGATCCTAGATTAAGGGACTGTTTACGACCCCCTACCTCATCTGTTGTACGATACGATAGTCAAGGACGGACTGAAGTTCATTTGGGAAATGGTTCAACACCATCTGAAAGTAAAGTGTGACGAACCGTTTTAAACATATATGAAAACAACATTTTAAAGCCTGTCTCCTAAGAAGGCGCTAACAAGCGTTAAGAATGTCGGTGTTCTCGAATAAGTTCATCGACAGTTTGTACTGTGATATAAGTTAAGCGAGATTTGTAAAATGGTTATTTAATAACTTTTTGTTGCCCAAAGTGCCATTTGGGTTTTTTTTGTATATTATTTATGCTGTGATAAAACTGACTGAATACAATAGACTTTACAATAATGAAAGCAACAATAAGTATATATAGAATAACTTTACATGTAAGCATTTACAGTAAGTCTATCATGTTTAAAAGTTAAAACAAGCTGTCATCTTTGTGAATGGATTTTAAATCCTTTTTACATGATTATTCTCTGGGATTTTTAAACAAAAACACATTTGATTTACTATGCCAAATAATATACTTTTAGTTTTTGGAATCGCTGCATATACCTGTACATGAACTTTTGAAATCTCAAGTTGAATGACAATAATATTAGTACACATGCAGAAGCAATATTTTTCATGATTTAAAACATAAGATGATGCAATATATTTTGAAAAGAATTTAACCGTCCCTAAGGAAGTATTATTCCTCTTTAAATTTGTACCAACGGTTTGGTTTAAAGTACATTTCTTACAGGTTTGAAACACGAAATTTTAGAAAGTATGTATAATATATAATAGGTTTAATACTAAGACATTTGAACGATGTAACGATTATATTTAAAGATACATAAAACGACACCTGAATTTATTTAAAATATTTAACGATTGAACAAGATTTTTGTAAATAAAAAATGAAAAGGATAAATTTTGACAAAATTAGAAAAAAAAACCGCAGTGATTTACTTTCTTGAATATAATTGATAAATGATTTCCTGATGACACTTTATTACACTCCAGATCGATACGGAGCACCTCTTGTTGTATAACACACTATAACATATTAAATATCAATCAGTCTTTTATTAGAAATTATTTCCGAACAATTGCTCATGATGACAACTAAACTGTCGGAAATCACAGACGTACTGTGCAATTATACAATATGAAACTGCTGAAATGGTTTATGTAAATCAACTTTATGTGTAATTCTACGAGCAAAATAAGGCTTCCACTTGAAAGTTTTTAATTATCGCTTAGGGATTGCTGTATCGAAGTTTGGCGACTGTAAGTTTAATTAGATGCCACAGTAATCCTGCCATAGACGTGACCTCTCCAGATTGACCTAAATAGCATGATCTGTCAACATCTCAAATATAACACTAAACACTATTATTGTAAAGTAAATCAAAAGAAATTTCCAAAAAGAAAAGTTAATTAGTATTTTTTTTGACAGAAGGAAAAAATCCTCAAGAGGATTAAATGATAATTTATGACTAAATTTCATGTCTATAAAATGTTTCAAGTTTGCTTGATAAGTTATTTAGAGAAAGGTTTTTTCAAGAATCTGACGATAGTTAAAAAACACGACATCTATTTTTTTTAAGTATTCTGCAGATGTCCGAATATAACGTAATGAATAAAGGTAGATTAAAAATTTCAAACTGGATTGTACTGAGTCAAAGAAGAAAAGCCGAGATTTCCTACCATGAATAATACGATTTATTACATTTAGTGTGGTGAAAGACCGGGATTTCCGAGTGAAATCAAATCCGATACCTAACCCAGTGAAATCGAAAGTCATATTTCACTCTAGGAAGTGACGTAACAATAGCCGTCGCCAATGTTGTTGCTATACAAACGTCGTCGCGTAGTTGCATAAGAATATAATCCCTTGTATTTTCTTGTTAAATTTTATGAATACACGGCATATGTCAATGTAATAAACAGAATAACTAATCCCGAAATTCGAATACCAAAGATCTACAACTCGTGACCGAAAAAGACTAATAATTGTTGTTCGGTAACTCGTAGATTTTTAGGTATTCGCATTTCAAGATTAGTTAAACTATAAATATTTAAGAGTTCAGTTGAAAATATACCCGAATCAATGTTTTTAAATTCGTTTGTTGTACTGTAGGATGGTTGAATTATATATTTAATTTACTGCAATGTTGACCCCTTCCCAACGGTTTAAAATTTTGCAGTTTTAAAAATCCCAGAGAAGCACGGTATACAATGAATATTTTGTTGCAGCTAAGCTGTCTGTTCTCATTTCTACTGCTGAATTCCATAATGCAATAGTTTCATTTGTACATAATCAAACATTTTTATCATAGAATTTGCTGAAATGCATTTACTTTCATATTCACCGGTGCACGAAGTCAATCTCATGGATAAATTATTAAGAATTGTTATTTGTTACTGAATTTGAAAATGAAAGGTCAGGTTCTATATAGTAATTTATATAATTAAAACATGTACACGTAGGTACTGTTGTTTATATAATTGTTAATTGATAGGTAATGAGTAAAATGTTCCGAAGGTAGAGTTATATTATTGTTTGTATTTTCTCATGTCATTCTTGCCATAATATACTTTAAAATTTCTGGTTCTAAGTGCAGATTTTAAAAATATGAACAGAATAATTTTTACTGGACCCTTTTTTTAATATTTCAATTCAAGATCATTCAAGTTTCTGAATGTATCGTATTTCACGGATGTCAGTGTTTTCACCTGGTGTGTGGCTTCATTTATTACATTGTAACCCTTTCATTACTTAATATGAAAAAATGAATTGGTGTTGTCAGGAATTTGAAAACAACAATGTTGATAATAGTGTTAAAGATTGTTTTTTTATAAACATCACACAAAAAATTATATATTAATCATAATTCTGTCTTTACTATTTACAAGAAAGTTACAAACTATTATTATTCTATAAATAGGTAATAAATAATAAGAAGCTTATAAAAATCTCTCAGGTTTTTAAAGGTTGGTACAGATATAACAAATAACATGACTACATTTGTATAACAAAACGTACTATACTTAGAATTAAATGTCATTTTGTAATAACCATTTAAACTAAAAAAAAAAACTTGTTATAAATTAAATTAAATAGTTTGTAACATGTTTTGTAAAGTAATTGCTCAGCCATTTCTAGTCAGATACTTAAATTTGCGCTGTGTCCCAGTTTATTTGCTAATTTTGGATTTCAAAAATAAATGTAAATAATATATAGATTTCAGCAGATTCTAATGAAATTGAAATTTATAGTGAAAGTAGTAAAATAAAAAAGAAAAACCTGTCAATTCGAAAAACATGACATTTTTATTTATAATGACCAAAACTGAAATAGTTTTATTGTAATCAATTAGAATGTTTGGGATTTTATTCATTTGTATTCTAATTTCTTATTTAAAAGATGATAAAATTAAATTCTTTAATTTTACTGAGAGATTTATGACTCCTGGCTACACCAGAAGAAGTTCTTTACTGTTGGGATTTTAAATAAAAACATTTAAGAATACATTTATGAACAGTCTAGTACTAGTATTTCTAAGATAGTGGTTATAGATTAAAAAATGCAGTTTTACAAGTTATTTTTCATTTCAGTGTGTGCATTGGGTTTATTTATCTAAAGACCAAAATCAGAAAAAGTGCGAATTTGCTAGAAAGTTATGTTTCTTATGACTAAAACCTACTTTTGCATAATTTTTTTGAATACTGTTACTTGATTAATGTGCATTTATCTAGCTTATCCTACAGATACTTCTGAAATACAGTTGTATTTATATATGGCATGTTAAATATTATTTTTGTAAAAAACGAATTTAGCGCATTGTTCATCATTGAAACCCGAGATTTCACGTTCATATAATTCTTGAGCATAATAAAATGTAATATTGATATTAATTTTTAGTTCTATTCTGTTAACAAACTGCATTGAACACTGCTGTTGAGAGATAAATGGTTGAAATGTGCACATACAGCGCATCAAACTATTTATCAGTTAATGTTTATTCACTCAAAAACATACTTGACAATTGCTTTTTCTCTGACAGGCATTTTTTTAAAGAAACACTTTCTGGGCTTTCACTCCCCATGCAATTCATTTTTTTGTAACTATGATTGCGAATTTTCAAGATACCAGGATTTCACCAATATGTCAACTCAGTTAAATAAATTGGCCATCTGTCGTCTTGCATTGAAATATCTTTATGAGGGATACTTCACAATAATATTGGTGTATTTGTGCCGATTACCTTTGCAAAACAAGACTGTTCAAGACAGGCAGCTACCAAAAGCATACACTGTTCAGGACAGACAACTACCAAAAACATGCCCCGTTCACGATAAGCAACTAACAAAAACACATACCCTGTTCATGGTAGGCAATTCGCAACACATACTCTGTTCACGACAGACAATAGCAGAAACCATTCCTTTCCTAGGCTAAATTAAATTCTGATTAAGGATGAAATATTGAACTTAATATAAGGCAAGATTTACATAATACTGCAAATGAAAAAAAAATTAATCATTTACCTCTGTATTTAAAAAAAACAGCATCACATTACATGATGTATTCTATAAGGTATTATTAAAGTGTCCCAGAGAGCGAGAACGAGAGCATGACAAAACAAGTGTCAATCAGACTGACATTAATTGGGAAAAGAACACTTATAAGCAACTTTTTTTAATCTGCCAACACTAACCTTATACCTGAAGAAATTATTCTTTGTGCCTATTTCGATGAAGATAGTACGGAATAATTTGAATTTATGTATTACTTGTTGTATGAAAATGATCTTAGATTTGGGAGAAGAGATTAAAAAGAATACCAACTGAATTCACATGGTAGTATGCCGTTATAATACGCAGGATTGACGTGAGGCGTTCGGTGATGGGCAACAACCCACGCCACAAGACATGCACTAAATAACACATAAAAACAGTGTTAACAAGCCAATAATATTTTAAATAAACATAGTTTGCAACAAAACAGTAAATCATGTACAGCAACTAATATATATACAATGAAGAATAGTTTGTTCGTTTTCAATTCCCCTTAAATCCTGGGTTTGCGGATAAAGGTAAGGAAAAAAATCAACCTTAGTACAATGTTAGTACTTAATCAAATCTGGAACCAAAAGCCACAAACAGAAAAAAACACGGGTATTACAGAATAGTCGCAAGTATATAACAACTATTTATTGGTACTACGTTGTAACCGGGGAATTAATTAAGAGGACCATTTCTTCCTACACCCGAAAATAGATTTTGGGCAAAAGAGAAAACCAATGAAAATGAACGATCCTGGATAGAATCTGTGAAAAAATAGCTTCTTTAATAGGATTTAAATATCAACAGCAACATTTAAATTAGGAAATATAAACTGAGACAATGAAAAATACCGTCCCCAGAATACTCTTTGTTGACTTGCAGCTTGCTTAACTACGCAATGGGTTAAGATAAGACAACTTCACAAGATGGTATTGTTTAAAATACGTTAAACAATCGCAAATCCTATTTTTGTTTGTCTTAAAACCCGTAACCAAGGAATTCTTCTTGCCTTCGGGCTGTTGTATGTTTATATTCTATAGTAAGGAAATTTTCTATTACACATTAGAGTCCTAGTATTTGGTGTCCTTTGTGTTTGTCATTTGGTTTGGACTTCGGATAAGTATTGAAGGATACATGACGACGATTACATACATTTAATACATTTTTACTTGCATGTGGAATTTTAAGGATATTTTGTACATGTATGCACCAATTGGAGAAAACCCTAATAGATTTAACACCTAAGGGTCGTACGTATGTTTTTGTGCATACATGTAGGTGCTTAACGTGTATTCTGAGTATCTATATGAATATGTCACATATGAGATCTATGGAAAAAAAAACATTTGTTCCAACACTCTGTGAAGGTGAGCTAATGAGAAACACTTATCATTTACTCATCGGCAACCATGGGGAAATTAATATAGTCACTCTTTCTAATATCTAATAAGTTCTAACGACAAGAAAAAGAAAATTCCCATTTGATTAGTCCATAAAAAGAATAATCTAATAGTATACTATGGGCTTATTATTTCTGAATAAGATTTTGAAATACTTATCGATTCAGGTGGTGAAGAAATATAAAAAATGAAGACTTTTCATTCCTATTTCAATGCCCACTGCTTGATGCCACACCAAGATTGAACTGAACAAATATTTTGTATTTTATAATTATCTCTTTTTTCGTGTATCGTTTGTGGAATTAATCAATATCAACCAAAAGGTGACATAAAAACGTACGGACAAAATTGGTACCAACTAAATGGGGAACCAGGTAATTAATCTCTCATGTATTTTCCTCCATATATTCCTACTTCCCACCATCCGGGTTTTATCATTCTTTTTCGTTTGCTGCTGTCTTCCCTTGAAAGTTTTAAGATACTATTTATAAAGACGAACGTATAATTTGTAATTTATTGTAATCTCTTAAAATTGACACAATATCTTAGTTTTAAATTTATCGTTACAAAAATGTAAAATTTGCAAAAAATAAGGAGTATCTCCCTCATGCATAGCTCTGTCCTTAGATGGTTTTAGTATTACCCCTTTTTGGTCATTTTTGAATTTTTGAATTTAATCTTCAACCTTTTGGATTACTGTTTTGGTTTTCAATATTTTAGGCCTTGAGCACAATTGATGATTCGTGAATTGACGAACAGTGCACATCTTGTGCATCAAAATTGGTATCAAATAATTTTTTTTAAGTAAATATTTCTTATAATAAATAAAAAATTAAAAAGATATTAAAAAACTGCAAACTCATGTACACTAAATCTAATCACTACTTTTAAATGATATCTTCGTGGTGGTTTTCGTCGACAGCTCCCTTTGATTTTTTGTATTGGAGGAGGAATAACACATGAGATTATTTATCATGCATAGACACACATCATAATAACATCTACATGTTGCATAAAAACATTCCTAGATCGTTCATAGCTGTGTCTAAACATGCAAAAATCACTCGTGTATTATTAGGAAACCAACCAAGTCAGAAATTATAATATGTGTATACATGTCAAGATGTTAGTTGTGCTAACATCGCCTGCGTATGGCATCTACACATCCCAGCTTATCCCATATTCAAGGCCATGTGCGAGTTATCACGGACCTTCAAGAGAAGGCACCTTAACTGTTACAGAGGTTATTCAGTAAGGGTATCGTCATTTGCTTTTTGTCATTACTAATGGAAATTTAACTGTTATGATATTTTTACGCTTCAACATACAAGTAGTGTCGTACAACGTAACACCTATTGTTTTCCGCTGATATGCAACTACTCTCAGATTGACTTCTTGTGCAATATACGACAGGTGATTTTGTACGGAGCGGGAACTACTTTTCCTTGCAGAGAACCTGGGTTCACTCCTGGATTTTATAGGACCTTGTCGTGTCTACAGTTTATAGATTTTAGTGTGTCTGTGTGGTATTTACGTTTTTAGTTGCTTTAATATTTTGTTTTATATTATCATGACAAGTCAGCTAATTCACTTGAAAATGAAGTTAATTGTCAACATAAAGAAATAATAAATTATGCAATTTACGATTAGTATGTTACAAACAGATACAAAACAGATGATTATAAGACATACGCTCCAATTAACTTTAAATGGAAACAGGTTTCATCCTTTCCGTTGACCATTATTTTAATTGGTTTTAGTAGTATAGTAGTATTTTTTTCAAAACAGCATTCATTAATAATGGTTTTAGAAGGACAAAGATATTAATCCTTTTCTATTGATTCTTTTGGCTTATATTAATACACAGAAATGAAAGAAAACGCCATATTACATTTTATACCACAATAACATGTCTCAGAAAAAAAGCACATGCAATTAATAAAATGAGTACATTTGATATAGAAAAAAACGTTTGATAGAAATTTAGCTTAAAATTCAAAATACAAGTTGTAAAGATTTTATCCTAAATACATGTTCACTTCTGGAAATAGTGCTAATGTTCGTGACTTCAGGCGTTGTCAAATATCTATTCTCCTATTCTTGACGTGTTTAATCGGTGGGATAAAAAAACAATATTTTTAACCACTTTCCGCTGATTAAATTTCTAGGTGGGAATTACCGGCGTTTTTCTACAGTTATTGGAACGATAAATTAGAGAAGTCCCCAAATGACGTCTGTGTAAACAAACTACGTAGCAACGAAATTTTCTTGAGGTTTTTGTCAAAAATCACAAGAGAAACAGATTCTCCTTCAATTTACTCGCGTGTTGACGATCGAAAATTTAACTATCTCGGGTGGATAAATTCCATAACACACTCTTACCTGAAGGAGAATATATATATTTATATGATTGGACGAAAATGTTGGTGTTCGGAAACGTCTTTAAGGCGTCTTTGGGTAATATATTGCTATGTTCAGTAGGTGAAAATTAAGATTTAATACAATTTTATCGTATAACAATATAACTTTTAATAACAGAGTTTTTGATAATTAACCGTTTTCTACAACCAAATTACTAGCTGTATGTGGAAAATTAGAATTTTTAACACCAAATATCATGGGATATGTATACACGAATGCGCGGGTTAATCCATGCGGGTTTTAAAGTAAACCAAATTAAAGATGTACATCGAAGAATGCATCGGATATATTTTTCAAAGACAGTGCTTGTTATCAATTACCGTTATCGTTGTAATTTGAAACTAATGGATTGCAATTCGATCTAAGTTTCTGACATCATTTATTTACAAATTTAATATTCGACTGAAGACGTTATCCTTTGTTTGTTTTGTTTTGTATTTTTTTTTCTTTGTTCTTTGTTTTTTAGGGTTTTTTTTTCTTCGTTCGAAATTGGAATTGCTTTGATGAAGATATACATTGCATCAGCAAAACTGTACCAATGACTGAAAACAAGATACAATCCTTAATTATTACAACTTCTATGCCATTTATAGAAAACCCTAATTTATTGTCCTTTGCAAAATCAAAGAGATGGTCATTGTTTTTGTCTGTAAATATAATGTAACTAATATTTTTTTCGACATGGAGTACGTAAATTTCATTTTGCTTGGTATTCAGGTGTTGTTCTGTTATGCACATTCCTGTTTAGGAAAATACAGAAGTGCACCTTACATTTGTACTCATCAATAGCGTTAAACCTTAGTCGTTAAAATTGTTACATGCTGATCAATTAAACAACTGCAAAATTGTTTGGTTCTAATGACGAATAAAATGTCTTTATTTGGCAATTTTCCTCCAAGGATAAAAAGAACAAATAAAAGTAATTCGAGTCATTTATATCTCCTTTGCAATTTATTGTACTAATACTGGCATTTTTAATTGGATACAAGTGTCTCTCAATATGGCGTCTATAATATTCTCATTATTCTGCTTTTGTTCAACACTAATGCTTTTAAAGAACTAGTTTTTTCATTTGATATATTTTCTTGAGAACTTGAAATCATTCAAAGCAGACAAGTGCAAGATCCTTCAGAAACATTGCTAATGACTGCACTTAACATCACTTTTAGTTGTACTTTACAGAAGTACCTGCCTTTGCAGTGCTTTTGCAGAAGTAAATATGGCATAGATATCGACCACATTGTTGATAGGAGTCATCTGCACTTCTCTGGTAAGTATCCATAATTTAAAAACGGGAGGATATGGAGTACGCCTAAATGAAACAATATCCTAGTCCTACAATAACAAATTGATGAAACCAAAACCTCTGTGGTAAAGTTAGCATACTGACTAAATATACATATCCAATGCTTACATACGAAAAGACAAAAACAGACATGCAGTATTTGAAACAGGAAAATATTACGACCACATAAAATTAAGGTAGATATTAAGTACTGAATAAGATAAAATTTTCTATCACTTTATCATCCAACGCCTCCAATTCATAAAACTGTGGGATACTTTTTGGCACATATTGAAAAGAACATCAATATTATACTGTGGTTATATATACGTATCATGTGATATATCTATTCACTTGGAAAATATGTTTAATAGAATCACGTTCACATGTATCGTCTATTTTAAATAACTGATATTTAGTCTGTAGTAGATTTAAAACTTTTACACAGTAGGTCAGTTTCGTTAAGAGAGACCTTTTGTTAGAAATATAAATTACTTCTCATATTTAAAATTAAACCAATTTTATAGTCAACCGTGTTGCACGAAGCTTTTAGCTTTGGCACAAGATTAGTTCCTACAGTATCTTGCTACATACAGTTAGTCTTCGAGTGGTTGAGTAAATGCTTGTTTGGATACAAATGTATAGTGTATCGATAATCATAAATGAAATAATCTTACATTGTACAATTTACTAGGGCAACAAAATGAGCATCATTCCATCAGCACGGAAACTATGACACACAAGTACATGTTTAAACAACAAAACGAATGTTATCAACATGAACACATTGTACTAATTCCAAACCAATCGGTCTTTGTTCCAACATCTTAATACACCTGGTTTTGTGAAGTAATTTCACTAACCCTAAAAGGGTTTAGTTTACACAATAATTTTGAAACCTTCTAATCTTGAGCCGAGCACGTAATTACCATTGCAGACAGGAGAAAATGGTCTATTCATAGAATGCAGATAGAATGCATCCTGAGAAAAATGTCTCTTATTCTTTTTCATTTTAAGAGGAGAGTGACTATTGGTTATATAGTCAGTTACAGGAGGATGCGAATTTTTTTCAGGCACTCCATATATTCCCGTATCCTCCCTGTAACTGACTGTATAACGAATTTATCCCGGCGATCAAATTTTCAAATTTTTTATATTATGGCCTTTAGTATGTTTTTTTTTTATTTAATTTTTGTAGGGTGGAAAAAAGCAAAACTAATATTATAAAGTTTAAAACAATTTGTTAACAGAAAATAGTGACAGCGAATCACGTGATTTCAAGGAAGAGGGATAGAGTTCGCGGAGACGGGATACAAAATAATTTCGGGGCATGTAGCGAATTTCGTGATTTCAAGGAAGGGGGATACAAAAATTGATAAGGACACTTTGTAGCCAATGCAAAGACAGTATTTTTAACAGAGTCGGGATAAATTGTGCAATAGGGCTTCCAGGCTACGTTTATTTCTTTTTCAAGAAAATTAAGGGCAAGATTGAACAACACAGAAATGGTTCTTCAAGACATAATTGTTCATACTTTTTAATTTTAAAGTGTTAATACGCATAAAACTGAACAAGAGGATTACAGAATTCATAGTGTATTTGAAATAAATAAAGTTTAAGTTTTCCACTGGTTTGTAAAGACTTTTAATCTTTTTAATGGTTAGGATTAAGATTGATTTTGTTCTTAGTGTCTTAAAAATATCATGGTTTTGTTCTGTGATGCAATTAATTTTACAGACAGAAATGTTGAATTAAATGTCTAACTACAGGTACTATTAATGACTACAGAACAATAGCAAGCAATTTAAGCGAACTAAATATTATTTATATCTCTACTAAACCTATTAAAGTTTATTCCAATCGTCTATAATCCTAGGAAAAAAAGTTTGTCTGAAACATTCTGATTTCATTATCCGAGTATGTGAAAAACGAACGGATTGACTACAGGAAACACTTGAGTAGTGGCATTTTGTATTTGTTAGTTGGTTGAATTTTACTGAAATTAACATAAAATATCACAGAAACAGTGTTCAGTATAGAAAATAAGTAGGAAAGAAACAACCATTTAAAAAATACAGGGTCCTTGCTAGTAAAAAACACATATAGAATATGTTAAGGTTAAGACAGTTTAAGCTTTAAATACTGGGTTAAAGGTTAAACACAACATAAATTCAGACCAACAAAAATAAAGTGCCCTGACTACAGTAAACGACAAAAAGAAACAAAAGTGAGGTTCTCGGAATGTTTGCTGTTATACTGAGGGCATCCAGTTCACTTATTGGTTGCCTCTTCATCCTATGCTAAAGACATAGAAATTATACTTACTGAAAATACATGTATAGTACTTTCATAATATAAGATAAACCAGTTTACTAGTGTTTGCTGGATGTTTTAAAAGTGTTGTGAGTTGGAGTTTTTTCATGTCAAGATGATCATTAAGGCAAATAATTTTTCCTTCAAGTTCATTATTTTTGCAACTATTAAACCTGCATTTTCTATTCCCGAGGATACAGAAACTCGTATAAAAGTATAAAAAGAACTGACAAAATTAAATTTTACTTAACAAAATTTTATAATGTCTTTAACCGATAATGAATAGAAGCTATCAAAACTATTTCTTCAAGCCATACGCAGATGACTAAATGAGCAGAGCTGGTTGTGCTTATTAATTCACCATTATATCTTAACCGGTTTTCCAAAACTTTGATCTCGAGCACTGCTGATGAGTTGTAAATCAACGAAATGGCCATACAGTGCATCAAATCTATTTCGGTATTTTGTGATACGTTTTATTTACCATTCAACCGGAATATACTGTTATCATTACTTCTGTAACTCACAGTAGTACAAGTAAACTTTAAAAATCATTTGCTATTAGCATAATTTCTGTAATTACACTATATTAGGAACACTATGAAAGAAGTGTAATTATATTTTAACAGCTTATAGGAAATGTCGATTTTTAGGATCGAAAGGTTATGTGATATAATGTATCTAAACAGCTGATAATCACGTTCTCTGTCTAGCATGACAATCAAACTGACGAATTAAAAAGTTAAACTTCATATTGTGTTTCTTGTTTGAAGCAAGCACCATCAATATATATGTATATAAACGTCTAAAAAGTTGCAAAACAACATCAAAATAAAGCAAATACAATTTTGAATTATAACAAAAATTATTATTCCCAACGGAGGGAAAAATCGAAAACAAATGACAAATGAACAACGAAGAGAAGGCCAAAACAATACAAACACTATACTTAAAAACTAAAAACATATGAACAACAAGGACCCGACCAAAAAACTGGGGGTAAACTCAGGTGATGCGGAAGAGTAAGCAGTCTCTGCTCCCTGCAGGACATCCACCATGCTGCCCATGTCAAATCCGGCATAAGGAAGGGACAACATCTATATTTCTAAACCAACTTTAACAATCTAGGAATCAGAATGTTTGGAATCATGTTTGCTTTTAACTCATGTAAATTTTTTTTCAATGAAATATATATGACGGCCATTTTGATTCAAAATGGCCGCCACAATCCTCGGAATAATCGTAAATTTACATATTATCTTCTGTAATGAGAAAGTTTGTGCATATTATTTGAAGAGCTTCTGCAGTTAAAATGTTGAGATCCTGATTATCTACGCTAAAGAGAGCTTTGTGAACTTCATCCTGCACTGTGAATTCCGGATATATTATTTTTCCGGACATAAGATCAGAACTGTCTTTTGAAAATTCTTCCATGTAGTTAGAAAATTCTAACCAAGTTTCATTAAAATTTAAAATGTGAGTTGCTTTTTCAATTTTTCTCCATAACGGACCGGTACAAAGCTTATCTATAATTCCTAATGCGCGGCGGCAAGCTATATAAATATTATTTTTAATGTAGTGAGAAACACATTTAACTAAATTGTGGAGGAAAGTACATTGCGATGAAATCCTGAATATGTTTGTAGTGATAAAAAACCACAGCAGCCATTGAAAATAAAATATTGATGCGGTGCCCGTAAAAAGTTGACATATGTAGAGAAATAGGGGGTTCCAAACTTTGCAAATAAGTTTGGAAAAGGGAGCCATATCCAGACTTCTGGTCTGCTCCAGGCACACATAGCTTTGTTGATGCCCGAATAAAGTCAGGTGCACTATAAGACCATTGTGTGTCATCTGAATTGTTCTCATCGGTTATAATAATAGCCTTTTCCCATTCTTTTAATGCGGTTTCTGCTTGAGAACCTAAATTTACCAACACATGTAGGTTACATTTAAAATGATTTATATTAATCAGTTCATTCTTAATATTTTCAGGAAATGACTGGAAGTTATCGATAACGATGGGAAGACAATCTTCTTTCCATTTTTCTAGAATATTCTTTAGTGAAGTGTTGACTACATGCCTATCGGTCATCAAATTTGATATTTTTAATAAAATTTCTGAAACTTTTTTATTTGTATTTTCTTAGCCGGCATTGTCATGTAACATGCTTAAATTTTCAAACATTTTTTTGATCATTTCCACAAATGACTCAGCTGTACCTTGCGCAAGTTCAGAAATCCCCACAGAGAACTGCCCACTTTTAGTCCCTACTTGCAATCTCCCGTATTCGTGACCTTTTCTTTTAGTTCCATCAGTGTGAAAAGTACAATTTTCACTTAACATAACCGCATATAAGCATGGTTTGCAAGAGCTTTTGCCTCTACAAGCATTACTTCGGCAAATATTTTTTTGGGGGAAGACGACCTACTTTCACATTACAAAGTTTTTCTAATACGGTCCGAACAATGTTTTCTACATTTTTTACTCCTACATTTACCGATAATAAAGCTGCATACACCTCACGTACAGTATCTGAATATTTCCCATTTTCGAAAGTTAAAATTTCTTTATTTTTCATGAAATCTTCGATCAGATCTTTCATTTGAAGGTTTTCATTTTCTAATTCTATAATTCTCTCATTCATGATACTTTTTTCTGACGCAAAAGACTTTTCTAATGTTTCCTATTGTTCTTGATTAGCTGTATTTGCATTTTTGTTAATTGAGACCTTCTGATTTTTTGCTTTTTGGTTGTAATATCTAATACGAACTTGCTTTTGTTTGTATTTTTGTTTCATTCTTACTACGGTTTCTTTCATACATTTTTCTTGTACTAAAAGCTTTTGGTTTTCAACTAACAGCTTTTTTATTTTGTCGTCTCTTCTTTTGATTCTTTTGTTTATATTCCTTGTTGATAATTTACTCAACCTTAATTGGCATTGATCAAGTTTTTGCGATAACTGTTTCTTAGCCTGATTTAGTTCGTAGATTTTATACAGTGCATCCATTTTTTTCTTTTTTCAATTTCCTATATTGCTTTTCATCACATGTTTTTGTTGTGGTTTTTTTAATTGTAGTGTTATACGATTTCATTTTAGGAGCTCTTGTAGATTCTGTGCAGTGCTTGCATGGTATATTTTGTACTTTTGGTGGCTGGTAAATTCCGCTCATGTATTCCTTTCTTAACAGAGGACTAAGTTTGAATTTTTTCTGTACATTCTCTCCCAATTTAACCATAGCCGACCGAGAGGAGGAACTGATTCAAGCTTACATATGTATTTGACCCAAAGTGGAAAATTTTGTCCCGTATTTTGTGTTTTTTTGCATAACTACGAAGCTCCAGAATAAGATTCCTGGTCACAACAGGAATATCTGTTTCTGATGGACTATATATATGTAACCATTGTTCTGTAATTTCTTGTAATTGACATTCCTTTCCTATATCTTGTGTTTGTTTTCTGTTTATCATTTGATCATAGAAGAGCTCTTTATTTTTATTTTTCTTTATCTTGTTCTTTATATTCTTAATCTTCCTAACAAAGACGGAGATGTTTTCACAATGCATATGTAGATTTGTAATGCATGTTTGCAGGTTGTACTTGTATGTCATTTGTGCATTTGCATCAATGAAGTTGATAACGTGAAGCCAAAAGTATGCAACTTGGAAATTGTTGTCGTGTATTCTTCCTATTGAACAGTCATCTT
Source organism: Mytilisepta virgata (assembly GCA_028015205.1). Taxonomy (NCBI): domain Eukaryota; kingdom Metazoa; phylum Mollusca; class Bivalvia; order Mytilida; family Mytilidae; genus Mytilisepta; species Mytilisepta virgata. The sequence goes on from CM051517.1 coordinate 36,845,848, forward strand.
GAAAAAAGAAAAGAAAAGACATGGAAAGACCCATCACCAAAACCAAAAAAACAAGAATCTAGCAAGTCTGTACCTTTCACCTAACAAACCAGAAAAATACCAAACATTTCAATGTGCCAATGGTGTTTACTTCTAGCTATTTTCTGGGTTCCAAACAAAGTATGAAAAACTAAAAATCTGCACAAGTTTGATTTGTCCAAGAAAATGCCAGATGGATATTATTTTGTTTTTTTCAATACCAAAAACAAGTATTTTGAAAGCTAATTTAGTAATATTTTATTCATAAATGGTTTGACTATTGTCTGTCATGACCTTAATAACATCCAAATAGAACACAGAAATATGGAAATTATTGTTTTTATAAAGACCAGGTAATACTAAAATCTCTGACACTGAATGATGTATTTTGTTTGTAGTCAACATGCTGTAAAATGTCCACGTTTTTTTCATAATCCCAGACGACGAATGATTACAGACGCATAGTGATGGCGAATGTTTACATGGCTCATTGTCACGTGAATTTTTAACTATGAAGTCAGCCTGCTGACTTCAAACATAACAATTTTGAACTTCACAGTTATTCTTTCAGTCCAGCTGATCACATTTGGAGGGAATGTGTTGTCATATTCTGAAAAAAAGAAAAGAAGGGACCACAAAGCAACGTGAACTTTATCAAACATACAATCTTAATTTATGTGTGTGCATGCTACATATCAGACCAGCCTTAAATGGTGTGTAAATATATATATATATTTAGCCATAGAAAATATTTCATTATCCGCATTTGTCTTCTTTTGTACAAAATAGTCGTAAAATAAAATGTGATTTTAAGGATTTCAAATAAATTCATAGAGAGAAACAAATCAGATATTTCAATGAGTTGTTGTCACATGCACATTCACTCCATAACCTGTTTTTTTTAGTTTTTGTACATAATTCGTGCGTCCAAATAAAATTTATATTTTTTATAAAATGATACTTGAACTGTGTAATAACTTTGAAATTAATGCTGTTGTACCAAGTCTGGAAAATGTGTATTTCAAATGGAAAAATTGTGATGATCAACATAAAATAATATTAACCGGTATAATCTTCATCATTTAAGAGACCTAGCACTGTTTCTGAGCTAATTCCTGCATCCTCGACTAAAGTTGTGGCAAGTGCTATGAAATCTAAAAAATATTACATTCTTAAGAAATTACAGTGGGTAATTAATAAATAACATACAGAGGCTTGGCAGTGCAATAAGTATTCATAATTTTTGGATTTTACGCTATATATAATGGTAGTTTTGTAGGTCGAGACAGAAAATATCACCGTATCACGGCGAGTCCGATAGGACGACCCGTGATGCTAGTGATATTTTTTATTGGAAATGTCATAATTATCATGACGTCACATTCATGACGTCATTGCCTGATATTTTCTCGTATCGGGGCAGTACAAAGATACTAACAGTATCAGTCGGTAAGATCAAAGGACAAAATGTGCATATTGCCGATAAATATTTCATATTAAAAAATACAAGTTATTCTAAAAAAATTTGTTATCTCATTTCTCATCCTGAAATATCTTGAAAGGCATTCAAAGAACTTTTAAAAGTCTTAAGTGGAATAACAATTATTTTCGTGTCTCAGTAATTTTCTTTCGTTAGCGCCGTGAGGTCTGTGGTGTGGCACACCAGCCTGGTCCCTCCATAAAATTTCAGCTTCTCAAGTCTATTATTTTCTTTAAAAAAAAAATGAAAGTTTGGGCAGCACTTCCCCTGTACGCAGCACTCTTCACCAACATATTAGCATTTATGATTATATAAAGGCAATATGTCTGATTGCTTTATGCCCCCCTTCCGAAATGCAGGGCAATAAAGAGGGGTGGGTGGTGAGGAAGAAGAGAACAGATGTGGAACAGGCCCATTTATATTAGAAGACCCATGGGCTTTCATCTGTTCAACCTAAAGATAGATTGTAAAACACTTATGAACATATCTTCATCACTATCAAGCGTCACAGGTATCGGCTCAGATGGCTGAACGTTTAGAGGTTTATCGACGTTGTCCATGGCGAAAAACGATCTTTCTTACAATTTTAGCTGTAAAATAAAAATATGTTAGTGACGGTATTTATCCTTTATATTGGGTGTATTTAAAAGGAAAATGGTGTAGTTTTCGCGTCCAAAAGGAGGAATTTTCTTACCTATCTTGGCTTAAGAGAAATTCTGGTTTGAATGTTTCGATCGAAATATTGACCTTGAATTAGACCGGAAATAAAAATTCCTCCTTGACATTCAGGCTATTATATATTGGTGTCACATTCTTGAATCAAATGGTACCCTTGTACATAGTGTATATGAAGCAACAAAAGAAACAAATTCTTGGGTAAAACAATTGAAAAGTTCTTTAAACAACCTTGGATTTTCATACATTTTCAATAACCCATCTCTACTGAAAATAAACATTCCAATTATTGAAAGAAGAATTAAAGATGTGACCCTTCAAAATTTAGAAAATGATATTAAAAACAACAATAAGCTATCTTTCTTTAATAACTTTCATTTATCTAATATTAGACCCTATTATGTTGACCTTTGTAAATTTAAAACAGATAGATCAACTCTTGCAAAACTAAGAATAAGTGCTCACGAATTAGCTATAGAAAGAGGTCGATATCAAAACATACCTAAACAGAACAGACTCTGTCTCTGTTGTAATAATGGAGAAATAGAAGATGAAATCCATTTTCTTATTAATTGCAATATTTACAACAACATTAGAAATAATTTTATTGCTAAACTTAATAGAATACTCTCAAACAAAACAAAAATTAATAACTTAGCAAACTGTATTATTTTTAAATTATTCAATAGCAAATCCCCTACCATACTAAAGCTTATTGCTAATTTTATACAAGAATGCCTACAAAGTAGGCAAAATAAACTTAAAAGGGGATAATTTATTGAATTTTCTACAACAAACACATAATTTCAACATTGTATGATTATTATAATAATTGTAATAAGTTTTTTTTCTTTTTCTTATAATATGATTAATTTCAATCTTTCCACTGTCACTCCTAACTATTATTGTCATTTGTAGCTTTTAGTTTAATATGTTGGCAATGACCATTTATTGTAAATGTGTTTCGCTAATAAATATTGTATTGATGTAGGGGAGAATCTCCTCTTTCATAGGATACTAAATTTAGGTTTCTATGACGTCAGGAACATATTTTTATCTTCAATTCAGTGCACCCATGCGAGGTGTTTTTCGGTGCCGCCGGGCTTTAAAATCGCGAAAATACACCGCTACACGTCTATAGTTTAAGTATTCCGATTCAATTAGCAATCGCACCCCTTAATATTTGCAATACTATAGGGAAAAGAAAGGAATCAGAAATCCAACAGTACCAAATACAGCATTGAAAAACGATATTAAGGGGGTCAAATTCAAGATCCAAAACAACCTATTTTGGAAGATTTTTGCCGTGGAAAACAAAATGGCGGCCGATTTCAATCACGGCCGGCACTGAAGTCGACAGAGATCATTAAATATCCTTTAAGTCTTTGGAGTTCTTTAATATCCACATTTGATTGATACCACTTCTTGAATAGCTTGTATCACAATAACTTTGGAGGCCCGTTTTGACTGCTGTTAAAATAGAAGTTAGAAGTTGAGACAATGGTTTGGTGGAACACTTGACAGATCCAGCTATAAATCGTCGTTTGTGTGGACAATTATGTAACTAATACTATACAGAAATGCAGTGTTTGTATGGACACTTATGTAACTAATACTATACAGAAATGCAGTGAATAAAAAAAATCGTGGCCTTTTTGTCCTTTCAAGTATTTTTTCCGATATTAATATTTCCTTTTATCTTCTACTAAATTGTCTGATATTAACACAATTGTTTTTCTTGTATCCATTGATTGAAGTGTGAAAGTCAATTTTGAAAATAAAGTGACAATTTTGTGATGATATTTGGGTTTTTTTAAAGTTCAAATTGGCAATTATTTTGGTTTAAATGAAAGCAAAATTAACTATACAAGTATCAATTTTACAGCATTTTTACCATAGCACAAATGAAAACAAAATATATCTAAAGCTACGGATTTTATGTAATTATGGAAATCTGTACAATGGTGTGAATTTCAAGATGCTTTGAACATTCTTCCACTTTATTGAAAAGTCGGTTTGTATATTTAAATTTTTTTCCCGACGGATATAATTTGTAAAGTTTTGCAATTGACTAATTTCATTTTGTTTCAACATTTCAAGATAATACCAACTCAGCCAACACTGAGCTACTTTGTAGATTGTTATTTGAACAATATGGTTCTCCCAGTTTATTTCATTTTGTAAACAAAATTCGTGTTGTACTTTTATGCTATTCATATTGTCTTAAGGAATTTTATGGTGCAAGCACCTCTACCCTGGATTCTTGACAATCCTTAACATAATTAATAAAAAAAAATCATTTCCTGTCAGTTTATGAATTTTCATATGCTTCGATTCTTCAGTGCATTTTCTTTTTCAGTGTTTGAATCTTGATATGTTTCACATTTTCCCCCTAAAAATAAATGAAATAAATAAAAATTGATACTTCAGATTCACTGTTGTAAAATTTGGAAGCACGGGGGGTATCTGGTCAAGTCATAGCTCTGTTCCTCGGTGGTTATTGGCTTTAAACGGTTTTGGTAAATCTGGATCTTCAAATATATATCTACAGTGGATCAATATTGGTACCATCAAGTAATTATTGCTACGACTGAATGGGTGTCACTGCTAAATTACTCAAATGCCGAAGGACATCAACATTTAGTTTACTGGCGGTTTCTGAAATGGCGCGATGTTGATACTTTAATTCACTTATAAAGATCATTTTCCTCAGGTATAGCTCTTACCGCTGAGATGTCGAGGTTTTCTTTTTTCCAGTTTAGATTTGAGTCTGATAACATTTGTCACTTTTATCAGGCGAAAATTTAATGAAATGTTCTTTGTTTATTTACAGTAAACAAATTGACAATATGCACTTGTAAAAGAAAGCAGTACATTAACTAAATTGTCAATTAATTTTCCATTTACTTTTTATATAATTTAAGCCGTATTCTTAACAGAGTGAAACAATTTTATCAACGCGAAATTTCAAATCAAAACTTGTTTTGAACGTTTATATTTATTACAATTAGCGAATGCACTGGACAAATAGTAGTTGTGCGATCAAAGCGGCATAACTCAGTAATGCTTTTGATTGTTTCAATTCTTAAAACTAATTTTTTAGAATTAAAATTTGATTTTGTTTAAATGGATAAAGCATGAATTTCACTCCTTCTACCACCAGTAGCCAAAGCTAAGAGGAAACAACATTTATAAGTCAAATGTTTAAAAGAAGATAAGTATAAAGGTTCCAAAGGAGGAAACTGTAGAACCTTTAGAACCAAACCCAAATCCCGATGTGGAACCAGACGCCTTTGTCGAGGCCGTTCAAGACTAACGTTTTTAATCAAAAGAAACAAAAACTGGACCTCCCGATAAGGATATAGTTCTGGCAATGGCAGATCTATAACCTTTGATCGTAGAAGGAGAGAAACCTCTATCTTCAAAATGATAAAGTAAGAAAGTAAGAGACAGCGAGAGGATCAATTTGTCTAGAACAACACAAAGAACAGAAAATGGTCCACTTGGAGTCATAAACATCTCCTGTGGATTGCTGAACTGATCCAAAGATACGTTTGGCTGCTTTCTCAGAAAAGTCTGCCTTTCTGAGGGAATCTCTGATAGCAACCAAGCGTGAAGATGAAGATTCTGAAGGCCCTGATGAAACTTTCTTCCTTTGCACTGAGAAAGAAGATCTGCTCTCTGAGGAAGACGCAACGGGTTCGCACAACAGATTTGAAGAAGATCCGGGAACCATGATTGACTTGGCGAAGCTGGAGCAATACGCATGGTCTTGCAAGCATTCTGGTGAATTTTGTGCAAGATCTTGGGAAGAAGACGAAAAGGAGGGAACAAGTAACTGACTATTCCTTTCCAAGACAGAGTCATAGCATCCACTGCCCAAGCTTTCTTATCTGGAACGGGAGAAACATAGGTTTGTATTTTGTGATTCAGACTGGTGGCAAACAGATCTATACGAGGTCTGTCCCACCGAAGTATGATCTCCTTGAAAACTGCAGGATGAAATTCCCATTCTGATTTCAGTGGAACCAGAGAACGGAAAAGAGCACCCGCCACTACATTCCGCTTCCCGGGGACATGCCTCACTGACAGAAGAGTCTCGAGTTCGTCGCACAGTATCTGAATGTCCCTGCACAAAAGATACAGGGCAGTGGAGTGTCTTCTGCCATGATTCTGATGATAAGGCAATACTGTAGTGGCCACCAACACAGACTCGACCTGAATTACTTCCTGGAAGTACTCCAGAGCTAGTACAACTGCCTTCAATTCCACAATATTGATATGTTCCTGAAACTGAGGCCCCGACCAAAGACCCAACACAAACCTGCATAGAAGGCATCCTGTTAGAGATGCGTCTGTAAAGGATTCACCTTTGGGACAGTAGGATCTAGAAGAGAACCTTTGAGAAGATTTTTCTCTCTGTAACCACCAATGAAGATGAGGAAGCAACCGGGGTTGAATAGGTATCGGAGCTTCCCACAACTGAGATACTGGGTGCCAAAAATTCTTGAGGTACCACTCTGAATTGGACGGATATGAAGCCTGCCTAGATGTACATCTGCTAGGGAGTTCAGAAAACCCAACAGTTGAGGAAACTGAAGGGCAGGTACCACCTCTACCTGGCACAGAATCGATACCCAATGAAAAACCTTCAGGATTTTCTCTTCTGGAGAACGAACTAATCCCAAATCTGTTCGAAACTGTGAATTATTGACTAACAATAGAATATCAGCCTAAATATGATAAAAGCTGTCAGTACAATACAAAATGTCAGTGTACGCAAATACCACACATACCCGTCCAATTAGGCGTATTGACTAGTCAATACGACATATTGTACTGGTTAGTCAATAAAGGTATCATTACGCAAGGTTTTCCATATTGGCTTAGTTATTGGTCTATAGATAGCAATATTGGACTTCGTCTTTGCCTCAGTCCAATATGACTTGCCTCGGACCAATAACTAAGCCAATATGGAAAACCTTACGCAATAATACTATATTATTTCTGACTTCTCCCATGATATTAGAAAACTGAATTACAAAAGAGAAAATGAAAGATTCTTGATCAGAGAATCGTCCAGATAAGAATGGATGAATATAAACTGGAAGATAAGCTACGACAGTCTGAAAAATTCTGATGAACACTAGAGGAGCAGTAGATAGGCCGAGGGGCATTTCCTTGAAGGCGTATACCTCGTTCGACCATACTATGAATTGGCGAAACTCTGGAGCAATAGGAACGTGGAAGTACGCATGTGAGAGGTCTAGAGATGTTGTCCACATCTCTGAATCCCTTTGGAACAAGAAAAAGCCGGGAATTGAAACCGTGATGGAAAGGATGAACGATCTCGTCTAACAATTGTTTATTGAGAAGAGCACTGAAAGGACCCACTTGTCTGTCGTAATCAAAGAACGAGGTATACGCCTTCAAGGCAATGCCTTTCGGCCAGAAAATGGGACAGTCTGTCTCCTACTGGAAAATGAGGAAGGGGTGTTTGAAAAGATTCTTCTTCCAGTGGAGGTACTGATCTAGGAGGAAACCCATCACGTCGACTGCTTTTTGCTCTTGACAACTTTAGCTTTTTTAAAAGAAAAAGAGGAAGGAGGCAGCGAAGACTTAGATTCAGAACTTCTCTTCCCCCGAGGAGGATGAGAAAACGACGACCTAGAAACAGACTGAGAGGAATGGGTGGACACTTTCCTCTTTCCATCAGACACGTGAACATCCACCTTTAAAGTAAGTGGAAGCTTATTTATTTCCTCTTGAAGTTTCTCTAAAGTAAAATTCAACAGTTTTTCTTTAGATAAAGACGAAAACAGTAAGGATTCCTTCAAAGAATCTGACACAGAAGACTTGTCAAGCAACTCTTGCCTCTTGGACATAGTAAAGTTTGACGAAGTACCTAACAATGGAAAATGAGAGACACCAAGGCTCTTGTCCACCTCAAACAGAACAGACTTGAGTTCAGCAAATTCTTCCCCTTTATCTTTCAAAAGAGAGCCAGCTGCAGCCAAGAAATGTTCCGCTGTCTCTAAAACATTAGAAAGAATTTTAAGATTGTTCTCGGATTTTGTCGAAATCGCCTGAGACAACCCAAGACCATCCACAGGTTTAGAACCTAAGACCGAAGAAAACAGACCGGAATGGATTAACCTATTAACCTAGAGAAGATCCATGAATATCATAGCCTTTAGACCGTATCTTACCAGGAACTTATTACCAGGCACTGATGATTTGTTTTCTCCCATAGAAGAATTTAGAAACGACAGGGCGGTTTTAAAATGACTAGAATCTGGAATTGTAACCCTTAGGATCAGAGTTGATAATACCAGATCAAGACATAAAATCTGAGTGGACACGAGCAGGTCGAGGTGGAGAGGACATAGGGATGTCAGACAACTCCCGTCATATGGCGTAAACTCGACTTCCGAGCGATTCCGGATTGGTGCTGGAAAGAGAAAGATCAGCTTCGCTAGTACCAGGGGAATCCACCTCCAAGACAACTGTTTTCTGGACTTCAAGGAGCAGAAACAGGAGAGTCTTGCGATAAAAATCTTGCTTCCTGGCTCCTAGGTGCCAAGGAAACACTGTCATCCTCAACTACACCAGACAATTGAGAAGACTGAGAATGTCCAGTTTCTAAAGAAGTAAGGCGGTTACCAAATTCTAGGAATTTAGAGTTAAGCATTGCTTGCAACTTTGAAATGGAGACAGTAAGTGCCTTCATATCTGCACTACGGGAAGTTTCTGAAGGGTTTGGCTTAATGTGAAATCCCTGAACTGACATCACTGATTGAACAAAGAATGGATCAAAGGTAGGAAAACCTGGCATAGGCATAGGTGGATAAGGGTAATTGACAGGCCACCTGGACCTAGAAAAGGCATAACTCCTTATTCCATAAGGTAAAGATTCTGAAAATAAAGAGGATGAACTAGAAGGACCTGACGCAACCGGGCTAGCAAAAGTATGCGTCATTCTAGGACGTGAGAGTCTAAGTTCGGAGGCAGTAGATTTTACTGCAGGAGAATTTCATTTGTGGACACCTCAACATCTTCACCTGACATAAAAGGGTCAGGAAGATGAGAAGGAAATCCACGTTCCCAAAATTCATCTGAACAAGTAGCCGAACGCCAAGAGGGTAGACCCATATTATCTTGACTTTCGCTGTCAATTTTGCAGTGAATATTACCTGTACAATTATATAACTTTCACTAAACAAACAACAAACAAACAAATACTTTATTTGCCAATCACGGCGCCCAAAATGAGCAGAATAATTACATTCTTAATTTCCAAACATAATATAAAATAAAATAAAAATTGAAATAGATTAAACAAAGTATAACATGATTAGTTTTGATTTAATTGATTAAAGTAAATGAAATAAGTAATTTGTAATATGAAAATATGTACACGTATATGACCCATTGTTTGTTACTCTTGTCCCCTTACTGGACAGCACACTTTCACTAATATGCAATGATATTACGTGTATTGGCAATAAAATATGATTGCAATTGTATAATTAAGCATAAACTTTCCAAAATCTCAAATATTGTTCCTCCAAAAAGCACACATGCTGCAATCTCCAGAAAACCGGAAAAAGTTGTAGGTGTAAGGCGTACATGCGTCACGTTGGATTGAGATTATATATTGGTTTCCGGATGCATAAGGCTGCATTTAGGGTATATCTAAATTTATGATGGTAACTTATTTATTGCAATAAAACCAAATGATTTTTTAATGTTTCGAAATATATTGGCCTGTTTACATATAACCTTCTGAGGAACCTTGCCCTGTCATTTTTGACAATCTTTTACTGTAATGTGATTCAAATGATTGGGATATCTTCGTGTATGAATTCGTTTTACCATTATACTCTTGTCTTGTAAAAGTAAATATTATCTTGCAACTTTTCTTTAATTTTTGTGTGCAATTCGAGTTCATTCCTACCAATCACTCCAATTGTGACTGGTTACTCTCGCTGTAAGTACATGTATATATATATATATATATATATATAATATGGACTGTGTTAGCTATCCTGATATTTTGACATTTAATTGCACGTGTGTTTTATATTAAGTTTCATTATTAATATTTTTGCCAGTCCTCGGGGTTTTGTGCAAATTTTCAACAAATTATTATTATATTACTAGGATAATAAATTGAGTTAATATGGTAACAAACAACTTATCATACACACGTTTGTTATTTTAAATTTATTACATTCGACGACATATTTTTAGATTCAGGTGCTCAGAACGCGTAAGCTTGTCCTGCTCCGTCAAGGGCACTCGTATCATTGTAAGTGTTGGTAAAGTATCAAGAAAAATCAGGTGCCAGTATGACGCAAATCTATCTGAAGATATCCAGCCTCATTTGTGGGACAGAAGGTTGTACCAGTCAATCAGATCGTGATGACGACCGTAAAATTTTGAAGTGATGTTATTAACAAAGGTGGAATATAGCTGTGTCTCAGAATTTATGTCACAGTAATTTTTTGCAGTTAAATCAAGCTTTGTCCGAAATTCCTCTTTAGTTAAACGAGAGTTCTGGGCTGCCTAACCCTTGAGACGTTATGGCACTCTCGGGTATATAGAACTTGTTGTAAAATTATGGATTTCTCTAAAGAAACGTTTCATCTCCATGAGACAATATCGTACCTGGATTTTAGTTACTAATTTTGGGCTAGTTTGATTTTATTGATGTTTTTTATGTTTGCTTTTACAAAGTTTTGGTTATTCTTGAAATACACGTTGTACACACAACAAATTTAATATCCTTGTTATTGTCCAGATGTTTGGAGTTTGAATAGGTTTGTTTTTAAATGTACAGATTGACATGCAGATGACACTGTTATACTTTATTGGACCTTTAATACACAGATAAGATATGGGTGCCAGATTTATGCCGGGGAATGAAAAATGTATTTTATCTTTATGTTGTTTTGTTGAAGGATATCTGGTTGCATTGTATTCCTATAGTGTTAAAATAAATAATCCACGGATATACTGTACATATGTATATATAATATAAATTAAATGTACCTCTTCTTTAACAAGATATGAATATTGTTCCTTGTTTTAAGATTTTTAACTAATGTATATGTATATAATTTCATATGATACATTTAATATGTAGATCACATTATTTACATTTGCTTATTTATTTATAAAACAAGCTGTTCCGTTCTAATCGTTTTCAACTGTTTTACTGATTTTACGTTTCAAGAATATTTATACAATGTATGTCCTTCAGATAAATGCAAGTTGTAAATATCCAGAGAGACGGGATTAAATTAACCAACGACCGCAAAGAACAGAGAGAGTTTCATAATCACCCAGGTAGAGATATTCAGTCCTATCAACTGTTATGCATTATGAATATATAAGAGGATGATTTTTTTTAGTAATTTCCATTAAACTTATTCAAATAGTTCCTGTCACTTTGAAAAATTAAGACGTATGGGCAACCTTGATACCCAAAGTGTCCCACAACTCCGAAATGCACTTTTGTCGTATTTAAAAAAAAATCTTTTGCTTTCCGTGTATTAGTCCGATTCAGTGGCCAATTTGAAGTTTCTATCTCATCTGATGAAACTGACAACACACCAGACTTATCCCTTTAGTGTAACCAAGCGTAATGTGACGAATGCTATGAACGGGACAGAACAATCTCTTACGCTGTTGTGAAAGAACGGACATGCTAGTATGTAGTGATTATCTTTGGTTTGCTGTCTTTATTGCACATTTGATTGTTCTTTGAAGTATTTGTTCTTTTTGGTAATGTTTTCACGAATTTGCCTTGAATTGTGAGCTTCACCTCTGTTTATGGCTTTGGTGTTCTTTTGAAAGCAGCTGACACCAAACAAAAATAAAATTTTCTTTCGACACAAACAGAAAAGAATTAATACATTAAAACATTATGTAAAAGTGCATAAATGTTTACAAAAGGAAAACGATTCGAAACACATATTCATGATTCGTTTCATATTGGCCTTTTAATTTCAGTGTATTTCTGAAATCAACCAAGGCTTGCATATTTGCTTCTTTTAGTATGTCAAATCACGTACAAAAACGTCATACGGTATTTTTTATCCATACTTTTATATACAGTATAAATGTATTTTAGATGCAATTTTTATTAAAAGGAATGAGCGTGAAACTTCAATTCGACTACAGATGATTCAAATTAGAACCAGGAAGGTCGGAATGTTTGTAGAGCAATGTAAAAATGCAATAGTAACTATGATGCACCAGATAAGTAATCGAAGCTAATATTTTCACCTTGAACTATTTGAATTATAACTCACTGATACATTCCAGAATTCAGAGAGAAAAACACTGCTCTACACCAGACTAATTAATGCAGGTGGCGTACCTATTACATTACATATTGTTGTAGAATAATGTTTTTGTTTAGAGTTGGTGATCACTATTGTTTAATTTTGACATCATTGTCTCAGACCGGAATTAATTGCTTGTCTTTCTCCCTGTCGAAGAACGCACGACAACCACTTTAGTCAAAATCTTGTTAAGTTTAACTTATGCCCGAAAGTACATTTCAACAAATATATCTATCACCTATGTTAATGTTTTGACTACCCATACTTGACTAACAGTCCACCAGCAGTGGTATCACCTGGGAATTTCAAAATAAAACGATTAAAGTTTAAAAGCTTGCATGGAATTAGTAAAGCTTTGGACCCAAAAAAAGATCTGCGATCGAAGCGACATAACTACATGTACAAGTCCTATGTGAACACACTGTGCCCCTCTGCTTGCCGATCTGTTCTTACATTCATATACGAGTCGGTGTTTCTTCAAACTTTGATTAAGGACAAGAAGATCAAAGAGGCTCTGTCATTTAATATCACATATAGATATATTGATGATGTTCTCTCAATTAATAATCCAGACTTTTCTAATCGGATTTCATTAATATATCCTTCAGAGTTAGAAATTAAAGAAAGCACTGACACAGCTTCCCCTGCCTCGTTTTCAGACATATACCTCGAATTTGACTTCAGTGGCGTTCTCAGTACCATTATCTATGACAAACGTGACGACTTCAATTTTGAAATTATAAATTTTCCACACCAAAGCAGCAATATACCTACTTCACACATTTACGGGGTATACATATCTCAACTTATACGATATGCAAGAGCTTGCAGCAGCTACTCAGAATTTGTTTAACGTCACCGATGTCCGAGCAAGAAGTTGATAAGCCAAGGTTTTCTCAGAAAACGTCTTGTCCTTTTTCTTAAGAAATTCATCGGTAGATACCAAGACCTTATAGACAAACATTCAGATTCGGTTTCACAAATCATACAGGATTGTCTTTGAGTTATAGATTCTGGTAACTTTATGACTACTGGATTTTCAAGACTGTCAGTTTTTTATTTCATATATTGCTCCTCTCGTTTTTTGTCAATAAGGAACTATGAACGACTGTCATATAAGTGGGATGTTTGGCTAGCCGTAAAACCTGGTTTAACTTGCCATTTTCTTCGGAAAATGCCTGTACCAAGTTAGGAATATGACATTTGTCTTCCAATTGTTCCTATGGTTGATACGGCTGAGCTTCTTTTCGGTTTTGTCGTTGTTTGTAGACATTACCCTATTGAATATACCTTGGAGTACGGTACCTTTGTTGTGACCTTTAATTTCTTGCCTACTGAAACCAAGTGAGTTTCCGAGTAACCTTACCTGACATTGTTAGGATCAAAAGAGAAACAATATTTGACAACAATGATTAACAAGATGTTACTGCACAGTCTACTATCATTAGGGGAAAGCTGATACTCGTGACTTTCATATTGAGGTTCGTAGAGGCATTACCACGTCGCTGTTCATTGTCTTCCATTATTTGTGTAGTATTGGATACAACGGTGTATATCAAAAAGAGAAAATTTTACTAGATCATAATTATTTCGTTTTCCATAAAATTGAGGCTTACCGTAACTGAAAAATATTGATTTCGGAGATAACATAGAAAATTAGGTAAAGGGGGTGTAGGAAAATAACCTAAATAGTTTGACTCCGTATTCTGCCAACTTAATTCAAATTATGATGCAATAATAATAACATTGAATTAAATGTAAAACATGATTAAAATATGTTGGAAATCTCTAAAATTATTAAAGACAGCTTCAAAAAATTTCAAGAAAATTTACCTTTCGACGTCACAGTCACACGGCATGTGCCCTCCAGTGTACATTTACTATGACTTTATTTTTCACCATCCACACAAGGAATAGGTCCACAAATTATGAGTGGAGCGGAACGGAAATTACCCTGCTGTGGAGATTGGCTATTGTAGTCTCGACTTTTCAATGAGCGGCATGGAGGACTTGTGCTGTTGAAATCCTTTTTATCATCGGTTACGAATATACGTGAAATTTTTGTACTGTATGCGATTTAACTTTTCAAAATCTAAGGAAGAGAATATCTACGTGTATAAAGAGGACAAATATACATTGTACCTAAGGAGCAAATCAAAATACGCAATCCATTAGGCAGACAGAATTCGTTTTACCATTACACGCCTGATTATAGTGAATAGTACCATGCAACATTGCAATCAAATTTGGATTTGCATTTCAATTTAATTCCTTCCCTAATAATATATCGTGCTGTTCATATTTAGTGTCAACATTACATGAACAGCATGAATAGTATAAGCCATTCCTGATATTTTGATATTTATTTTCTATGAGTGTTTTTTATTGATTCCTAATATTTTTGACTTCTCATAAACACGTATGTTAATTCAAATTTATTTACAGTCAAAAACAGAATTTCATAATCTATTATTCTTAAACGTACGTCATGATCCTTTAATACACTTGTGTTATGTAATGTACCAAAGAAAACAGGCCGTGTTGAGACAAATTAAATTATATTGGCTGTTCAACAGATATTCTTAAGTCGATAGAAAGCAAATTCAAAATACAGGATTGCTCTATTTTGCGTAAATTATCAGTAGGATAGGCGAAACAAAAGTTGTTCAAATGTTTTCTCATGTTAAAATGTAGGCAAAAGAATACCAACTCAACGCCGAGATCAAAGATGCAACCAAACTAATACAAAAAAAAAAAAAAAAACGCATAAAAAACCAATAAGAACAAAGACAAAATCTAAGGCACTTGCAATGTAAACTTCATCAAAAACTGGGAATGATATCAGATGTTCCGAGAGGGTAAGCAGGTCCTGCTCATCTCTTTATAAGTTAGTAAAGTATCAAGACTATTCAGTATCAATTCCTGTAAGTTTTATTTAAGATATCTAGTCTCATTTGTGGGACAGAAACTTTTTACCAGTCAATCAAATCGTTATAACGACCGTAAAAATATTGGAGTGATAACATTAACAAAGGCCCAACATAATTCTATCTTATAATTTCATACATCATACAGTTAAATCGAGCATTGTCCGAAATTTCTCTTTAATTAAACGACCGTTCTTTGCTGGCTCTTAGGGACGAGATCAAAAGTTCAATGTAGGATAAAAAACTTAATTCAAATAGTTTGGGGGGAGGGCAAAAATCGCTGCAAGTTTTGTTATCCGACATCGATTTTCGAATTGAAAAATACGGATTCAAGCGATGCCCAAGTCAATATACAGAACAAACATACACTGTTGAGGAAAAACAGGACCCATGATACAAAAAGTATACTCTCAAAGCATATGCCCGTATTGGTCAATTAATTTTTCCCAAATTAGGTTAAGAGGGGGGTGGGGGGTCAGTGAAAAAACTATGTGAATTAAGTTTTTTATCCTATATTGAACTTTTGATCTTGTCCCTTAATTAAATAATCTAATACTAAAACATCAAACGATAAACTTTATTTAAAAAAGAGAAAAAAATGCCCAACATATATTTTTTTTAAAGAAAATAAATATTTAAAACAAAACAATTTACCTATATACATGTATTTTATAAATACGGTGTGACAATGATACGCCAAAAAAAGCCACACATCTGTATTGAAATGATTCAATATTACGAAATGGCCATATAGTGCATCAAATATATTTCGGTATTTTGTGATACATTTAATTAGATACTTATTTTTCAATTTTCAGTTTCTAAAATATGGAATTCTGTTTTAAGAAACAATTCATACCCTTGAGACAATATTTATCTTACCTGTATTTCGGTTACCAAAATTTAATGCTAGATTGATTAATTTGCTGTATTTATGAGTTCTTCTATCAAAGATTTACCTGCAAAAGGTTTTGTTTGTTTGTTTAGTTGGGGTTTTATGCCGTTTTCAGCACATTTGGCTATTTCGCGGCGGCCATTTTTATTGGTGGAGGAAGCCGGAGTACCCGGAGAGAAACACCGACTTTCGGTAGGAAAATTGGCAATCCTTGTCAATCGGAGTCGAACACACCCCGCCACAGGTGAAACCTCTGCGTTGACGGGCTAGTGATCATTAGTAGTCATGACGAACTACCTAGACCACTCGGCCACCGAGGCCCCCCTGCAAAACGTTAATCTTGAAATGCCTTTGTACATACGAAACAAATTTAATATTTGAGTTTTAACCAAAAGTTTTCCTTTTGAAGAAACGATTTTTTTTCAATTTCCAAATTAACATGCAGATTTAAATTTTAAAATTGTAAATTAACGTGACCTTCAATACGCAAATAAAGTATTCTGCATTATTTATGATATCATGGGATATATATATATATACCGTAAAATGTTTTTTTTCTTCTTATTGTCTTATTGGATAATGTTTCGAGGATAATCTGTTCTATTCCTCTAAAATTAGGTTTGGTAAATCAAGGGGTAATGGATCTTTTAAGATTTGACCCTGTTGTAGGACCCTTAAATGTAAAAATGGTCATAAATTTAAAAATGTTCTAAATGTAAATTTGTTTGACTCTAAATGTAAAAATTATGGGTATCTCAATTATGTTTTTTCTTCGGTTCATGTAGTTATACTCTACATATCTGAACTAATATGAATCATAAGGACAGTTATCGGACTTGAACTGTATCAAATATATCCCTTTATAAGTTAGTAAAGTATCAAGACTATTCAGTATAACCGTAATATTTCCTTCAACCACCTGGCTAAAGTACAGTTAGTAACAGAACTGAATGTTTTAAATGAAATGAACAAATCATTTGACTTCCTTATAGATGGGGTACGAATCAAATATTCTTCTAATGTATGGATTACACATAACTCCTCATGGTCAAATCTGTATAAAACAACAGAGGGTAAAGGAACACAGGTCTTAAGAAGTCTGTTAATTTGGAAAATATATTTATCGGAAAATTTTGTTAGCAATCTTACATCAAGAGCAGAAATGGTCTGGGCCCTAGCTGCTGTGGTTAAAGCTATTAAAGCTATAAGCTTCAAAGTTAAAATTTTTAATGATAAACTAGAAACTGGAAACAATGTCCTTAAAAAATTTAAAACCACTGGTGCATCCCAAGTAAACAATTTTTTAACTGTGTCTGGTTTAGTATTAAAATATGCTGAATCAATTTGTCAATACATGTTGTCTGACATTTTTGAAAGTTCATATAGTTTAACTCTACATGTCTGAACTAATATGAACCATAAAGACAGTCATCGGACTTGAACTGTATCAAATGTATCCCTTGATATCTTGAATCAATTTGTCATTACATTTTGTGGTCCATTTTTAACGTTTGTGAGATAGGGTTCATTCCTTGTATTGCACATGGTAGATCTCCTTAGCTGAAATTTGGCTTCCTATTTCGGTATTTTTGGTTATGATTATTTCTCGTTTAAAATAAGTTTGGTTTTTGGTCTTCCAAATGTTTCGGATTTAATGCTGCTGATGAGAGGTAACTCCTTGAAATGCGTTGTATACAGCATAGTATAAATTTACTATATCTAATATTAGTATCTTTGAATTGTTATTTTGAAACTCATGGGACGATGCTTCTGCATGTTGGATCCTAGATCCCCGAGGGTATTCGCCAACCCAGTCGTCAGACTTGTCTGACATGATTATTCATTGATTTGTTACAGAAATTACCAGTATTTAGCAAAATTCAAAAATAATAGAAATATTAAGGGTTCATCCTTGTATTGCATATGGTAGATCTCCTTAGCTGAAATGTGGCTTCCTATTTCGGTATTTTTGGTATGAGTACTTCTTGTTTAAAATAAGTTTGGTTTTTGGTCTTATAAATGTTTCGGTTTTAATGCAGCTGATGAGTGGTAACTCCTTGAAATGCGTCGTATACAACATAGTATAAATTAACTATATATAATATTAGTATCTTTGGATTGTTATTTTAAAAGAATGTGTCAGGATGCTGTATGAGATGCTTATTTAAATCTCATGACCTATATTTTACTTCACATAAAATGTTCATATATATATATATATACATGCATACTGAGGATATCGAGAAAACCACCGCTTCTTTGCATTTACACTATTGTTACAATATTCTAATATTAACTCATAAACAGGGATAGGGCCAATTACTTTAAAATGTAATCGATAAAGTTACAATTACATTGACATTTCAAAGTAATCTACAAAGAAAACCAGCCCTAAATTTCCAGTCTTTTGATGTGTAACAAACCTGATGGCCGAATTTAGTTTACAAGCAAGATCATCAAATACACTTCATAAAGGCGTCCATCCAATGACCATTCAACCAAAGTTTGGCTCCAACTGAGCCAGTAGTTTCAGACAAGAAGGTTTGGCTGTGGTGTCCATTTTTGGTAACGCAATCATACAAGAATGAACCCAATCCACCTATAGAGAATACCTGAACAACAATAAATATAATGAACAAACTAACATTTCAAAACAGGAGATACTTCTCAATGAATGCTCGCAGTTTCTGAAAGGAAGCCAATGGTGCAACTCCATATGATAAAAGATCAAGCCTCTCAACACAAGATATCATCAAATACAGTACGTAATGGAGATACGCATAACAAAAAATACCAAAATCAATACATCTTCATAAAAAAAGTTTTTACATTTAGCGTTTTATTTTTTTTTTTTTACATTTGTGGTAAAAAATGTTTTTACATTTACCGTAAAATTTTACGACATTTATCACAAGTTGATTTTTACATTTATAACCAATAGGTTTTACATTTAGCGTAAGTTTTACATTTAGAGTAATTTGTTTTTACATTTAGAACATTTTTTACATTTATGACCATTTTTATATTTAAGGGGCCTAAACCTGTGTAAAATAGAGTATGTTAACTGTAGGACATCTGAAAGTATCGTAAAATGTATCTTACTATATATCATAAGTCATGATTAAGGACACAACTTAAGACATGTCGTAAAGTGTAAACGAAAGCCAGCTAAGATAGATCGTTACGTATCACAGACTGATTTTATAGTGCAAATATGTATTTGAGAGAATGTCTAAGATTTAATCATATGTGAACAAGCTATCCCTTGTTTTGTGTTAAATTCGTGTACAACCAGCAACTCCGGTAAGATGGTTACATTGTATATATACTAATTCTTTCATCCCCAATAAGATGTAAATATTCTTCATCATTATAACACTTTCACAATAAACTAAATTAACTAATGTACATAAGGTATATACTTTTATATGATACATTTTTTTTATAATTATATTTGTGTATTAAACAAGCTGTTCCGTTATAATCGTTTTGAACTATCTAAATATTATTCAAATCCTTCCGTTTGAAGAAGTTGTATATGTAAAACTAAACAATGGTGAAAATAAGCCCTATTTATAATTCACCTCAGATTTTTCAGTTTGCTAAAAAGTATGTCAATTCTGTATATCGAACCAGGAAGTACAAAGGATTGTCCGAGTTTTTATAAAAGTGAAAAAATAAAGCGGCCAGGAAAAATCGAGCTTTGGAATTTCCGTACCGTTTCCGAGAGTACAGATAGTTTTCTTGTGCCTTCCATTTAGAAACTAGTAAAATAAATCTCTGACAGTTATAGGTTAATGTAAAATGCTTCTGTGTATGAAGTATATCGTTCGAGATAATGCTAAAAATGCATGTACTGTAAATATAAGATATTGAGTAAGAAGTGCAATTTTATCATCTCTTTAAGGTCTTATTTATGTTTTGCTTCTATTGGTCAACACAAAGATTCTATACCACAAGTAAGACTAGATGCAATCAGCTAGACTTCGCGTCTCACTGGAATTAACATTTCACCGGTCTTTAAACTTCACTGGATTACACCCAGTGGAATGTGATGGGTGCTGTTAACGAGACAAGACATTCCAGAGCTGCTAATATCAATCCAGGTGCTTTGTCGGGGTAAACATTCTTTGTACATTGGTTTTTGTGCTTTCTTGCCCTCATTATAGTTGATTTGGTGTCTGTTTTTTTGTTCATTTTGATATACTTTGTAGTATATTTTATTCATTTTTGAACTGTTTTCACGAATATTGTTTTGAATGTGGAGTGTTATTTATTCGGTGTTCGTTTGTCGATGTTTATAATAAAAGCAACAGCTTAAATAAGTAATACAATGTATGTATTAACAATATAAGTGCAACTGAAAGTCATATTGATAATTCGTTTCATTTAGGCCTTTTAAATTTCAGTTTAATTCTGAATTAACCAAGGCTTGCATGTTTGCTTTTTATGTCAAAATCACGTACAAAATACATTACCCGGTATTTTTTAATCATATTTATATACGCATGTAATGGCGATAACAGTATAAACGTATTTTAAATTATATTGTCGTTAAAAGAAAATAATAGCCTGAAAGCTTAATTCAACCACTGATGAATGAAACTAAGAACCGAAAACAGATAGGGCAAATCATGCAGAAATGTAAAAATTAAATAGGGAATATTAAATCGAACGTATTTTACGTAATCGAAGCTTATATTTTCGCCTTGAGGTGTTTGAATTATTATTTAGTGATTGTCAATTTACCATAAAAAGTGGATAACGGGAGAGGGAAATCGCGTAGCCATCGGGATGCTATATATTGCCTCTCCCTGTGATGGCCGATACTGATGAGCCTTCAAACTGAAGATCACACTAAACATTTTCTTGTGATATTGATTTAATAAATTTCGGTAGCATAGTTAGAGATCACAATGTTCAAAAGTTTATACCAGCTTATTTTGACAATACTAAATGCCTATCATATCATATTCATATAAAAAACGACAGGGGTATTATCTTTGATTATTCTTCTATAATATCTGAAGCAAACCCGATTGACTATTATCCTATTTTCTATTTTAATATCGTGAATAAATGCGAAAGTCTCGCCAATAACCCACAGAAACTTGGAAGTTACTGAAGATCTTTTAACTGCAAGGGCTAAAAATTATGAAAGCTGTGTAATTCTGTAAAAATATCCTTTTCTGCCAATGACTTGAAGACTTTAGATTTATTGTTCAGTGTTCATATTTGTGTTTTGTGCTCTTTTGTTATTTTTTGTCCAAGGTTCTGTCTGTTGGGTGGCTTGATTGCTTAGTATGTTATTGTTGACCTATTCTGTTAATCATTTTGTATTCATTTACTCAAACAAAAACTTATTCGTTAATTATCAAGATAGTTTTCTCTATCCTGATGGAGAAGGGAACTGGGCGGAATAATTATTGTCTCTTGAATTTAATGTATGCAGAAGCTGATATTTGCGAGAAATGCTGGCTATATACACATGATACTTAGACTTTTAATATCAGTTTTTCACAGTGATAATTCAATTTGATTTTTTTTATCCCGACACTCTTTTGGACGGGTACAGATGACAAAACATAGAGCGCTTACAAGTTTTACACGTTTGGTTTTGTAAGATGGTGATAACTACATGTATGAAGGGTAATAATTTATTTTGTTACACGTACGCTAGAGGTACGCGTAATGGTCGTTCACGTAACCTAGAGGTACACGTAACACTTTTTTCACGTTCCTAGAGGTGCGCGTAACAGTTTGTTGTTCAAGTTCCCTAGAGGTACACGCGACGTTACTCACTCCATTCAAGCACACTGCCACGAGACCACCGAGTTGGTCACTGAACAATGTTACATGAGATGTAAGACCAATTGTTATTAGACTATACATGTACGTGTATTTATAAGCGAAAGAGGGCATATTTTTGTCGAAAGAGTTTACGATTTTCCTCTCAATCTTATCGTCAGTATTCTGTTTTCGCACAGAAATTTTCATTTATTTTTCTTTAAGTTACAGTTTAAAGGGTATCGTTAATTGCTTGAAGGCGGTAAACCTCTCACAATAAATACCAATTTACAATGTTCCCTCATCCAAGCATACCTTAGATGTGCATGATGAGGGGCATTCTGATAATGTTTTATGGCACTTCTTATTATGAGCCTGAGGCTCTGAAGGGTATCTCATTAGCATAGTAATTTGAGTTGTTCGGCAAGACATATGTACATAATCTCATTCAAAGAGGTTAAATCATGACCCCTGACGGTGACCTAAGTCATTGTACAAAACCAGTCAGTTGCGTGAAATCGGCATTTGTCACAACAGTTTGGACCAACAAAACAACAGCCATTCTTCAACTTCAAGAATTTGAATGCAATATAGACTTTCACAAAAACATGCTACCATTTACAGTATTTCATAATACTGAACAAAAGGGTTGGGTCAACAAGGAAAACCAACAGGGTGAGAATGTGATACCCTTCAGAGCCTCAGGCTCATTATAAGAATGGCCATAAAACGACTGTATAAGAAAATATCAAATATAGATTTAACTAATTAAATTATACATGAATATCAAGTTATGCATTCAAAATAGCCTTTGAAAACTGGTTTACTGACACAACATTTTTGTGATAAAATCTGACAAAGGTTTTTGCTGAAGTCCAGTTTGCTGTTTGCATTAATCGTTCAATGAAACGCCAGCTCCCATGGCTTTGGAAGTACTAGCACTACGAAAAGAATGTACTCAAAAATGTGATATATTTATTCCTGATAACCGTAATATTTCCTTCAACCACCTGGCTAAAGTACAGGTAGTAACAGAACTGAATGTTTTAAATGAAATGAACAAATCATTTGACTTCCTTATAGATGGGGTAATATTCTTCTATTGTATGGATTACACATAACTCCTCATGGTCAAATCTGTATAAAACAACAGAGGGTAAAGGAACACAGGTCTTAAGAAGTCTGTTAATTTGGAAAATATACTTATCGGAAAATTTGGTTAGCAATCTTACATCCAGACCAGAAATGGTCTGGGTCCTAGCTGCTGTGATTAAAGCTATTAAAGCTATAAGCTTCAAAGTTAAAATTTTAAATGATAAACTAGAAACTGGAACCAATGTCCTTAAAAAATTTAAAACCACTGGTGCATCCCAAGTAAACAATTTTTTAACTGTGTCTGGTTTAGTATTAAAATATGCTTTCAGTAATTTGGAACAAGTAAACTATTATCAGTCCACATTATACCAAAAAATTGGTAAAGTCTGAAATAACATTGCATTGTATGCATTAATGACGGAATATAAAAGTCCTTGTCTCACCAAGGAAGACAAAATACAAATAACATCCTTTTCAATTGGTTGAAAAATATTAATTTTCCACTGTTAACACTAAATAACCCATTTCTGCCAACAATATTGATATTGTTTATTAGTTGCATTTCTCCAACTGCACAGAATGATTGTTGAATCGTGTTGACAAATTCCTTTTGTTTTTAGGAAAGTCCTCATACACAACAGGCGATCAGAGAAATCTTGCGAAGAGGGTGAAATTCTCCTGTGTAGGGATGTACCAATAGGTCTTTGTGTCGAGGAAACTTAACAGGAAATGAAATTAAATTATACATTAGCAAAGAAAACCACAACTGAGTAGGCCAATAATAATCCCTTTACTAACTCTATCTGCTTCTATTTTATTCAATATTCTAGAGATCAAACAAAATGGGGGGAAAATATATGGTTGAAAATCTCACCAAGAAATTGACAAAGCATCACTAAATTCAGCATCTGGGTCATAAGTCCATGATGCGAAACGTTTTAACTTATTGTTGTGTCTAGATGCAAAAAAATCAATATCTGGAATAAAAAATTGTTTACATACTCTGAGAAAAATTTCTTGTTTTAAATGATGAATCAGAAAACTTTCTAGACATAAAATCAGCATCCTTATTCGAGTATCTAGGTAAAAATCATGCAGATATAAAAAATATTATGATTAGTACACCAATTTCATATTTGACCAGCAAGATCATCCATGATCAAAGATGTCATAGAACTCATATTATTTATATCAGCAATAGCAGATTGGTTGTCAGATTTTATTCCAACATGAATGGATTCAATATTTGATGAGAAAAAGGCTATTATAGCATTGAAAATAGCAAGTAATTCCAAAAAATTAATATGATTAGTGGATTCTTGAAATCTATCTACGCCCTATATACTGATCATTAAAATGTGAGCCCCATCCAAATTTTGATGCGTCCGTCTCAATCCAAAAATATATTGATTTTGGGGCTATTGACTTTCCATTGCAATTAATAATATTCTCTAACCACCACGAAATCTCTTTCCTTGAAGCGTCACACAATGTCATCAATGAATCATAATCATATTTAGATTCAAATGAATTCAAAATGTTTTCCCTTCCAAAACTCTGTAGTGAAGTGAGGCTAAAGTCACTGCATTAAATACGTGTACAAAAAGACCAATCAACGATGAAAATTATCTTATAGTAAACTTGTGACAATTCAACAATTTTGAGGAGAATTTAGTTATCTTGTCAATTTTATCTCCAGTTAAATACACTTTAAACTGGACAGTATCAATTAAAAGACCAAAAAATTCCAATCTTTGAGATAGAATCATAACTGGCTTAGTAAATCCAAGCAAACCCATTTCACGATATATCAATTCAACTTCCATTTACATTTCTGTTCATTTTGATTCATAATTAGAGAATCATTTATATAGTAACAGCATTCTGCCTAAAATTTGCATGAACAGGTTGAGCAGGTTTCACATTTTTTGTAAAAATTCTTGGTGCTGAAGCTAGACCAAATGGCAATACGCGAAATTGATAATATGAACCTTGCCAAGAAAAACATAAAACATTTCTATAATCAGGGTGAATATTAACTGGAAAATATGCATCTTTTAGATCTAATCTTGTTAAAAAATCATTTTTCTTCAACAATTACAAAGCATAAGATAAATTTTCCTGTTTGAGATGATGATATTAGACAAACTGATTCAAATATTTCAAATTTATTACTGGTCTACTTGTATTATCTTTTTTTCGGAACTATAAAAATCGCAGACTAGAAAATGATCATCTGACCTTTCAACTTGTTCAATTGCTCCCTTTTTAAGTAATGTTGATACTTCTTCAGTAACAATTTCAGCCTGTTCATGATGAAACGGAATTTCCATGGGGAATTTTTCCTGAAAAGGGGCCTCTATAAATTAAAATTGTGTCAAGAATCCACTGATCATTTGTATACAAACCCCAGTAATCAAAATTTAAAGGTATCACCCTTTAAATAGCATCATCATTCAGAACCTGCGTTTCTGCTGTGGGCCTCTTTTCAGAACAGCATTGGACATCAAGGGTATGGGTCTCCTGACAGGGGGAGGCAGCCTGCAAACAAACCCTGGTCCCCTTGCAAAAACTCCTCTCAAGTCTTGCACTTTATTGATAGCAAATAAAAGGCATGTCCCAAAAGACTAATGGCATCTGTCAAAAGATTTTTGTATTCAAGGGGAAATACTTTTATGTAATTTTTTCAATGCTAGTTTTCTCAGATATAACAGTGAGCGCTGCATCCACAGTTTTTGACAAACCAGAACTAATTTTTGGTAAAATTTGTTCTACTACATCTAATAGGGGAATGAACCAATCAAAGTCATCTGTTTCGTTTTCAACAGGGGCATTATCAGCACCCTGCTTACTAACCTCACTACAGTTTTCAAAATTCTGATTATCAACCCCAGAATAAGAAACACTACCAATATCATCAAAGGGAGTCAAATCAAGTTCATTTGCACCAAATTCAGTGGGTGTATCATAAGTGACACTAACAAACGGATAGTAATTTCCGTTATTTCTAATAAAATTTTCAACTGGAATATCAACGATGGATGTTTGATTTTCTATGGAAGCAACCTCATCGTCCAAAGAAGGTTTAGAAATATTAGAAAAGGGTTTGGCCTTGTAACTGCACAAAATGTGTTTGTCCTATTAACTGGACAGGGTAGTAACTTTACAGGTGGGTTTGGCCTAGAAACAGAAATATTTGATCTAGAGAAAGTACTTTTAGATCTAGTCACTGTATTAGTAGCTGTAAATGTAATGGTATAAGCAGGGTAGAATAATTCCGAATTCTATTAACAGTACCAGATAATGAAGTAATACTACTCGAAATTTCATGCAAACCAAGTTGGGATTTATTTTGCAATGTCAGTGAGCTGAAAATTACTACCAGTAGGATCAGTATTAACCTTTCTAGATTTCTTAGCTTTGTTACTTTTAGTTGGTTTTTGAGGAGGCAACTTACGTTTCAAGGATGTTCCTGTAATTACCCGGTCCCAGTACCGGTTTTAGAGTTTGTAATTTCAGAGGTCAGAGACCTTGTGTTTATTTTATCAAAGTTGTAAGTCCTTTGACTCTCCTCATTCAAAAAATTATCTTTTTCTTCCTTACAGGAAAGAATGTCGGCTGAATCTTATTATTGTCTGAAAAAGACATGATTATTTGATCTAAAATAGTATCGTAAAACACATGTTTTGTGAACTATAAGGACTCTTTCAGTCAGTCTAAGCAACACTAGAAAAGACCTTTTCAGTCGGTCCAAGAAAATGATATAATTTAATTTCCCAAATATCTGGTTCTTTCAGTACACCAGTCAATAAAGGTTCTTTCAGTCAGCCAATGAAACTCATTTCCGGTATCACGATTCTGATCCTAAAATTATAATTTCAAACAAGTTATTTCCCTTACTTTACTTACTTCCGTTTCCGGCGAACGAAACTTTTTCTATCCTTAGTATGTAGCATAATATGACCACATTCGCTTTAACAAATAAATTAACTTCGGATTGCATAACGGCTGGCCCCATTAACCAAAGACTTTTTTTTTTAAAAAAATCGCGAATTTAGGTATTGGATTTAAAAAAAAACGCGCTGTCATACATTGATCATGTTCACGAGAACTAGAATAATG
The DNA here is from genome assembly GCA_028015205.1 of Mytilisepta virgata. Classification (NCBI taxonomy): domain Eukaryota; kingdom Metazoa; phylum Mollusca; class Bivalvia; order Mytilida; family Mytilidae; genus Mytilisepta; species Mytilisepta virgata. Next base: position 36,873,199 of record CM051517.1, read on the forward strand.
ATAGTATGCAAAAACATTTAGTTGTTGATTAAATCATTTTAAAATGCACGAAAATTTGTCTTTTTGGGGGAGGAAAAATAACACGTATCTGTGATCAAGACTGCAACAATACTTCTGTTTATGTCTATGTTTTTGCTCTTTTATGTTATTTTTTGACCGGGTCAGTCTATTGGGTGGCGTTGATTGATTTGTATGTCATTTTTACCTTTCCTGTTATCCATTTTGTTGTTTATTTTCTGGGTAAAATATATTAAGCTGTCATCGGTATAAAATTGTATATTTTTGAGGCTTAATATCATAGATTTATCTGTTTTGGTTTCAATAAAAACTAAGATGTCATGTGTTTTTCATATGACTGTCAAATTACTGTTCAATAGTTTTGAACAGATACCATATACATTATGTAAAGAAAAATTCAGTTTACTCAATGTTAAAAAAAAGGACAAATATACCTAAGGAGCAATCAAAGAAACGTAATCCATTGGACAGACAAACCTGGGAACCACAAGCACAACAAATAAACACAGAAAACTAAAAATCAATGAACAACACGAACTCCTATAAAAACCAGGAGTGAACCCAGGTGCTCCTGAAGGGTAAGCAGTTCCTGCTCCGTATACGGCACCCGTCGTGAAGTTCAACAAAGTCAATCTGGGGAAGTCACAAATCGGTGGAGGCACATGAAATGTTACGACAGCGAAAACAGGTCCGACATCATCTTAGATATTGGAACACTGTAATGGTCAATCAATTCGTGATGACGACCGTATAATTTCCTAAGTGATGACATCAACTTATCACTGATAAAATCCTGGTTAAGAAGCTTTTGTGACAGCAGTAATCCTCTTTGTCGAAAGTCATGACAACTCACGCATGCCCTTGACTATCGGATAAGCTGAAAAACGTAGACGCAATATGCAGGCGATGCTGGTATATTGCTACTCAAAAAGGGAAAGTTAACAAAAGGAAAGTCGAAGCCATCACGTTTGTCATAAAGCTTTGTCTTCAGAGTCCCTCATTGTCTATTTCAAGAAACAAATCCAAATATGAAGCGGACTTTGGTGTATCTTTAGTATCGTCAATTTAAAGTTCACTGGGATAGATGAGACGTAGAAAAATCTTTGAATTTATCGTTATATAGAAAAATGAAATAAAAGGATTGGGCTAGTTTCTTTGTGTTTTCATGTGGAAGCCCTTGAATGAGGTCCGCTTCATATGAGTACAGAAACAGATCGGCGAGGAGAGGAGCCAGGTCGGTTCCCATAAGTAACGTGGAACCATCTCTGATACACTATCATTGGGTGACAAATGTTTTTTTTTTTTTTTGAAAAGGTACATCACAAATATTGTAAAAAACGGCATGTAATTAGCATCAAAAACTGAGCTTTAAATTTAAATAAATCTTTACATGAGGATGGTACACTTTTGCAAAAGAGGTATTTGCAGAATATCAGTTAGATGAAAATGATTTTGAATTCTGTAATAGGCAGTTTTATCGTGCTAAAACTGCTTCAAAAATACTTTTAAAAAAAACTGTTTATGAACATGATGAAAAGGATCTATTGGAAAAAGTTTCTTTTACTAATGATTCCTATTTAGTAAATTAAAATCTCAAATCAAACTTGAATAATATTTAAAAAGGGAGAGAAATTTCATGAGTCTTCATTTATTAACAAAATTTCGTATAAGCGATCATAATCTGGAAATAGAGCTTGGACGTTACAAAAAATATTCCATGTAATCAACGAATTTGTAAATTTTGTAAAATTCTGGACAATGAATATTAATTTTTCTTTTATTGTAAAACAAATGATAATTTCCGTTCTCCTTTTATCGATTTTATGAAAACTAAGTTTTCTCAGTTTGATCAATTCGACTCTATTGAAAAATTGAAAATTACTCTTAATCCTGATACAGAAGTTTTTCCCAGCCATGATAATCCCAAACAATTGATGATCAGTGATGAACAAGAACAATGTGGGACAACATATTATAAAATCAAACATTGACTACAGATACACCAAAGTCCGCTTCATATTTGGATATCACGACGGGTGCTGTGTACGGATCAGGAACTGCTTGACCTTCAGGAGTACCTGAGTTCACTCCTGAGTTCGTGTTGTTTATTTTTTTTTTTTTTTGAGTTTCAGTGTTTATTTGTTGTGCTTGTGATTGTTCGTTTTACTTCACGGTTTTGTCTTTCTAGTGGATTGCGTTTTTGGATTGCTCCGTAGGTATATTTGTCCTCTTATATCTAGCACCATATTTGTATACTGATAAATAATTTTTCATAAACCAGACTTCACTATTATTAAGTAAAATAGTCCTTATTAAAGTATCAAATAATTTACAAGATCAGCTGGAATATTAACAAAATTTGACATAAACTTTTTCAGAGCAAAGAATACTTTTATCTTTTTTGATAACTCCTGCACAGATCTCTTAAAATTTCCTTTATTATCTATAATATTCCCAATAAAATTATATTTATATGTAACTGTTAAAGGTTGGTTTTTTTATAAAAGAATTGTGGAAAAAGGCGTTATTCTTCTGAAATACCAAAATTTTTGTTTTTGGTAGTATTGACTGTAAGTTGCCATTTAAAACAGTAGATATCTAGTTTATTGGGAGCAGTTTGTAGTCCTTTATGTGATTCTGAAAAAAATACCAAGTCATCTGCAAAACTAAGACTATTTATTGAAGTATTCTGAAGATACAGAGGATCACATGTGGTGTCAAAAATAGCATGACGGTCATTGATAAAATAATTAAATAAAGTGGGCAAAGACTGTCCCCTTGTTTCACTCCTCTGTCAATATGAAACAAAATTGGAGTACTCATATCAATCTTTACTGCTGACTGATAGCTCTTGTACATTTTTTGAATGACTCTAATTTTTAGCTCCGCTGGCCCAAAGAGCCATGTGAGCTTATGCCATCACTTGGCGTCCTTCGTCGTCTGTCGTCGTCGTAAACTATTTCAAGAATCTGCTCACAGGAAACTAGTGGGCAAAATATCTTTAAACTTTAACTGAATGTTCCTTAGGGTATTTAGTTTATAAATTATATCTGAAGTTTTGATCTATCAACAAACATGGCGGCTTTTGCTCAAATTAGAACATAGGGGTCAAATGCAGTTTTTGGCTTATATCTCAAAAACCAAAGCATTTAGAGCAAAACTGACATGGATAAAAATGTTTCACAGGTCAAGATCTACCACCCATGAAATTTTCAGATGAATCGGACAACCCTTTGTTGGGTTATTGCCCCTGAATTGTTAATTTTAAGGAAATTTTGCAGTTTTAGGTTGTTTTCTTGAATATAATAAAAATACAGACAAACTGTAAACAAGAAAAAGTGTTCAGCAAAGTAAGATCTACGAATAAGTCAACATGACCAAAATCGTCAATTGACCCCTTATAGGAGTTTTTGCCCTTGAAAGATTATTTACATGTGAACAGAAAATAATGGTCTAACATTTTAACAGATGTTTAGGGATTAAATGGTAGCAGTACGAGTAAAATGGAGGGTCAATGGTCAAGGTCATTGAAAAATTCCATAGCAACCGATGAAAAAGTCCCTAGCAACCATTTATATTTGGATTAAGGACCTTATAATTTACCTGTTCAAGTCAAAAAGAAAGTTCAATGGTCAGAGTCATTGAAAAAGTCCATAGCAACTGATGAAAAAGTCCCTAGCAACCATATATATTTGGGTTGAAGACCCTACAATTTACCTGTTCAAGTCAAAATGGAAGGTCAAGAGTAAATGCCATTGAAAAAGTCCATAGCAACCGATGAAAAAGTTCCTAGCAATCATATATATTTAGGTTAAGGACTTTATTATTTACCTGTACAAGTCAAAAGAAAGGTCAAGAGTCAATGCCATTGAAAAAGTCCATAGCAACCGATGAAAAAGTCCGTAGCAACCATATATATTTCGGTTCAGGACCCTACAGTTTACCTGTTCAAGTCAAAATTGAAGGTCAAGAGTCAATGTCATTGAAAAAGTCCATAGCAACTGATGAAAAGTCCCTAGCAATCATATCTATTTGGGTTCAGGGTTCTATATTTTAGGTGTACAGGTCAATATTAAGGAGAAAATTGTGACGGTATACATTAAATAGCAAAAATAATCATTGATGCAAGATCTACTGGTACACAAAAGATAACAGGTGAGCGATTCAGGCTCTTGGGGGCCTCTTGCTTTTAATCCTATTCCATTCTTCATAAAGAAGAGTTTAGGTCACAAACTTGAAGTCACAATTTCAAGAAGCACAGTTTTTATCAAACTTCTAAACCTTATACATCTACATACAGTATATGACAATACTGTATAGAATAAAATAAATAAATTTAAAGAAATGAAAGATGGGTTTAGGTCATAGCGCATGTTTACAGTAATCGAAATTCGATAGTGTGACCCCCATTTTGAAAATCAAACTTCTCAAATGTTATTGCATACCTAAATACATTTTTTGTCAATATTGTAAGAAAACAAATCCATAAATTGAAAAATGAAAGAGGAATTTAGGTAAAACGTTTATATTCACAATTTTCAAGATCGATGCCTACAAATGTACTTATATGTAAAATAACAATTCTAGCACCTTATTGCTGTTCTACATACAGTGTATCACAATATTGTAAAGAAATAAAATTAAAAAATTAAAAAATTGGGTCACAAAATTAAATTCGGAAATTTCGAAATTCGACCTCTGTGGACTCCGAGTTTAGAAAATCAAACTACTAATTATAAAAGCCTTATTGTGCATCTATAAATAGTATGCAATCATTGTATGAAGAAAATAAATCCAAAACTTTAAAAGAGTAATTCATTCTAAAGTACAGAGATAAAAAGGTAATTCTAAAACTTTAAGTTCCGTGCACTGAAAACATTTAGAAAATGCGAAAATTTTCTTTTCTGACAAAACCAAACATTAAGGTGTTGATATATCATGAGTGTTTATCGATTAGCTACATGAAAATAAAAGGATAGATTTATATATTAAGTGTCAGTGGGGATTGAACATAAGCCTATACATGTATATTCCTTGTGCTATTGAAACAAGTTTACGCCTCGTCAAACAGTTTTTTCTGGAATTACCTTACAATATGTTACTACATGTACAAAATATAACGCAAATTGTAATTACAGCCTTTAAAATCATAACAGTGCATGAATGTTAAGACGGATTACGTGTATGTAAAATTGTTTATGTTGTGCCACTATAGTATCTTTTCAATACGGCGTTTGGTTGACTCAAAATATGACGAAGAGAGCCAACCGATATAATATAACGCTGTTACAGTAAAATAAGATTGCTAATACACGATGAATACAATCTTTTAGGGAAATAAATTATATGTAGTATTTTGAAGATCAAAACACATAATAAAATAAGCCAAATCTTTCTTCTGTTCGTAGAAGTCCTTAATTTTCTGCTTAGTATAAATATCACGTATTTATCAACGCTCACATACTCTCAAACACAAAACGAAATGCATGTTATTTATAACAATTTAGCATTTATTGTAGGATTCGGAGTTTTGTGCTCATGAGGATGTATAAAATATACTGTTATTAATGTGAGAAAAAGTGGACAACTGGCATTAATATATATTACAGATTAATAGACAATAGAACGCAATTAACTGCAGTTTGCCTGTATGGGTTTCATAGTATAGAGAATAATAGATTCCATATATGTGGCACCATACTGCAAAACAGAGAAGTCCACAATACTTTTAATGGAAATGTGTCGGTGAAGGGAACTGCACCAGAAGTCTTCGAAAATATGCATATTTGTGGTTGTTTTTGTTTTTATCGAAGTTGTTATGATATTGTAATTATTATATTTATTTATCTTGGCCTAATTTGTTTTGTGTGGACTTATAACATGTATACTATGCTTACTTAATACTTATAGTTTTTTACCAAATAATGTTATAACTGTGCAGTTCAGAAATAACAATCCAAAGATACTAATAGTAGATACAGTAAATTTATACTATGCTGTATAGGACGCATTTCAAGGAGTTACCTCTCGCCACAGCATTAAAACCGAAACATTTGGAAGACCAAAAACCAAACTTATTTTTAACAAGAAGTACTCATAACCAAAAATACCGAAATAGGAAGCCAAATTTCAGCTAAGGAGATCTACCATGTGCAATACAAGGAATGAACCCTTAGTATTTCTATTATTTTTGAATTTTGCTAAATACTGGTAATTTCTGTAACAAATCAATGAATAATCATGTCAGACAAGTCTAACGACTGGAGAACTTTTTATTTGACTTACATAATAATTCTGGAATGATCATAATATACGATGTATAATTCGAACTTCTACCGTATTCTAAAAGTGTCCGTTCTACAGTTTTCTAGAGATTTCCGTGACAACTATATATATATACAGGCACTAAAGTTGGACTTTCAGATTAGACATTAACATTCTTGTGTTTTCTCAGATGTTGGATTGACACTTTTATTTACGTCAACTACATCATACTAGATTGTGACTTATTGGACATAATATTCTGTTTGGATTCCCGCAACAGTGAAGAGAAGAATTCCGGATAAAGAAAGGACAAAAGGATCGGACATGTATTTTAACAGTTAAGTTGACATTTCAATTTGTATAATATTTCTTGTAAACTTGTGTATAATAAATCTTGTTAAATTTTATTATTGATTTGTGTCTTTTGTTGGCTACAATTTAAAAGTTGATTTCTGGCCGTAACTAAGTGTATAATGACAATATTTCATAAATCTAGACTATTATATGATGGAAAAAACATTCATTTTGGTATTTCGAATTTGCTCTTCAACCTTTTGGATTGTTGTTTTAGTTTTTGAATAATTTAGGCCTTGAGCAACACTGGTGATTCGTAAATCGGCGAAATGTGCACATTGAATCAAATAAATTATATTTTAACCACTGAGTCAATGCCACTGCTGGTGGACTCCAAGTCCACGAGGGTATCCCCAACTCAGTTGATAGTATTTCGATACTAGCCCGAAATTGATACTTTTCTGTTACAAAATTATAAAATTTTTGAAAACTAAGGAGTATCTCCCTCGTGCAATAGCCCTGTCCTTAGATGGTTTTGGCTTTACCCCTTTTGTTCATTTTGGTATTTTGAATTTGCGCTTCAACCTTTTGGATTGTTGTTTTGGTTTTTGAATATTTTAGGCCTTGAGCACAACTGATGAGTCGTTTTTTTTTTGTAAATCGACAAAATGTGTACATCTTGTGCATCCAAATTTGTATCAAAGAATTAGATTTAAAGTTTTTTGGAGGGTGGTACTTGGTAGGTCCTGGATTTTTTGTAGAAGGCCTACTGTGTTGCGTATTTTTACAAATGTTTTACGACTTCTTGATTCTAGGGTATGATTCCTGCACTTTTCACCATTTGTTTACTTTAAACATTGTATAAGGAATAGAAAATAGATTAACAAAATGATAACTATTAGACTGGAAATTGGTCAACTTCGCCTTCGACAGTTATATGTATCTTTAATTACCTGTGCATCCTTTTAAATAATGGGTCATTCCAACTATACACCATTAGAAAGTTCTATTTCATACCGTATAACACAAAATTGGGTGAATATAGAAGAAAACAGAAACGGGTAAAAGAACCTGTAGTTGTGGACAACACTTTTACCTATTTTTTTCAAATGTGTATTCCTGTAGCTTGCGTTAAATATACAAAATGTTAGAGACTCAGGTCATGCAACGATAACAGTATTTTTCTCTTTTTGTCCTTGGTTAAATATTTTTTGAAATGTAATTCCGTGTTTTAAAGCTTCTGTGTTTAAGATTATACCGACTGTTACAAAATTATAACAGGATTAATAATACATTTAACGCGCGGTTGATGCTTGTTGTGCGTTCACCTTACGCCTACAAGGTCAGCCAAATATGAATCAATAAAATGCACAATTGAGATAGACATTTAAAGGAAAAATCCCAATTATGGAACTCTTCAACATTTTATGTTATTTTTTAAGCTTACTACAGTTTTGGCCTTGAACTTAATTGGTGAATTGTAAATCAGCTAAAATGCTTACCCAAATCCACAAACTGTGATTTTAATGAGTGTGAAATTCAAAACTTAAAAGTTTAAATAAGTAGTATTTTAATCAAGAAATTATGATAAAGAGAGATAGAGGAAATATCAACAAAGATATACCAATCAATCAACGGCATCAAATCAACATCATTACAGACGGAAACGACAATAAAGAACAAAAAAATGAAAACATAAAATCCATAGAGGTAAAGACGCTTACCATTTTTCGAGATAAATCGCTTTCATTTGTAAATAAACTTCCCCCTTATTTATCTAGACATAGAAGCATAAACACTCTATAAAACTATTAAAAGCCATTACAGTATTTTAACCAACATGTGGGTAGAAAAATTAAAACTCGATGGAAAGTATTCGCACTGTTAAACGAAATCGTGAGAAATAACATTTTTCATATAGGGTTTAATGCTATCTGATCATAAAATTCCAATCTAGTTTCCGGGAGAGACCAGTATCAATTAAGTCTTCAGGCTATTTGGAGATACAGTCTTTTTCATAGAATCCCACAGAACTTATAATATCTGTGGCCTTTCCTGCGAAAACATTTTCAAACATTTCTGAGTTTATGTTGGTTATTGACAGGACTATTGCATTTATAAATGGTGTAAACCATACATGAAACATTTCATCAGAATTTGGTCTAATGGGTTTATTGGTTACTTGTTTCAAAAGAAACCATTTTAAAGCATATGTTCAATTAAGAATTATGCAGTGAGCGATATGTCTATATTTTTCTCTTTTGTCTTAAATTTTTGACATCGTACCATACTGAGTATAATGAAAAAATAAACTTAAAACTATATTTTTTAAATACATCTTTGCTGTTGCCATGCAAAGGTCTATTTTCATCCATTTTGTGAACGATAGCTTGTGAGAAATGTGTTATGTGTGAAATCTTAGGCTTTTAGTTATATATTTTTACAATATAAATTGAATTTGTGAGAATGGTTTTGCTATCTAAAAATTTAAACCTATACTTAAAATTTGCTTGGAAATAATGACGATGAAGTAAAATTAGCCACAGTCTACAAGCTTAAAAGTTAGTATTCCAAAAATGGTTTTGAAAAATCAATTTTTGTCATGCAATGTATAAATTTTGTTAACAGAGAAACAAAAAATTCGGAATCGGCAAATGAGTATTATTAAAATGGAAACATTAGTGCCATTTTGTTAAGTGAAAACCAAATATTTGTCTCATTCTTTTGTATTACCATTGTTAAATTTCAATCGAAACATTTTTTAAGTACAAACGTTTGAGCCAAATGAAATAAACATCGCCAAAAGAATACCGAATTGAGAAAACATTGGGAGAAGTTCGTAAAATCGAAATCCAGACACATGTCAAACTCATGAGACAAAGAGAAAATCGAATGAGCAAAAACGGAAAGGACAGACCTATGCACGAGGGAACTTTTACAAAATTCAACATTTGTAGAGCATCAAAGTTGAAGTATCTATTTCTGTCTAGTATCAAAATACTAGCAAATAAGCTGGTCGTATCCTCGGGGCCTTGGAGTCAACCAGCAGCGTTACCGACTCGGTGGTAAAAATAAATTTTCTCTGATACCAATTTTCAAAAATATTCTGGTCTATTGCCTGGCTACACATTAAATAACTGTATAATAAAACATGCCTCGCGAATGGCATGTGTTTTTTTTTTTTTTTTTTTTTTTTTTTTTTTTTTTTTTTTTTTTTTTTTTTTTTTTGTTTTATGAAAAACATTGCATAGTTTTCCCTTTTTATATTCTAAATAGAAATAAAAAAAAAATCCAAAATATGAAGTTATTAGGCTCTGACCTGCATGGAGTAACCCTTCCCTCAGATAACTATATCCCTACCAAATCATTGCCCTACACTACAAGAGTGGGCGCTAAAGTAGATGAAGACCAGAAAATCAATGGTCATTTTTATTGAACTAATGAAGTCAAAATACATGTAGCTATTCAAAATCTCTTTCTGAACTGTTAGAAGTTAGATTTTCAATTCGTAGAAAGATTAGGATCGTTGTTTGAATCTTGTAGCAAGTTGCGACTGTAATAATGATTTGTCCAGCTGTGTCCTCATAATTTCTGGGCGATCAGTTAATTAATGAAATATATAATAATTCAAAGCATCGATAATGATGAATTCGTCCATAAACATGAAACTTTGTCGTTTGAAAAAATATGTTCTCCCAAATCAACGACGTTGATCAATATTCAACATATACACAATTCGGTAGTTGCGTAGACTTTTTAGTTTTAACAGTTTCTGAAAAAAAACATTGCTTGAATTGACATTGATATAGTTCCCGACGTTGATAAAATTCACTGGATTAAACGCTCGAGAGATCAGAATTTTAAGGAACTTTTCAATTCGAGTTATCTCCCCGTGACCGCAAACCTTACCTTAATAACAATCACAACAAACGTCACATAAAAAGACACATTATTGAAGATATTGTAGATTACAACAAACTGATTTTTTTTTACAATATTATGTAATTTGGGGGGTGAAAATGAAATCTTTTATTAAAAAAATATGTATAAAAAATTCATAAAATTCACATAAATTATAACGATTGTGACATTGTTATATAAAACAATGTCAAATTATATTTGAAGTTAATTCTTTCAAAATACAAAAGTATATAGTATGAAAATTGTTGGATTATAATGGCAATTTTTACATGAAAATCAGATTTTTCGAAATATTTAAATTATATTCCAAAGAAAAAACTAAATTATGAAAATAGTGAACACTAAGGGTTAATGTCATGATACATGTACATTGTAACTTATATCCTGTTAATAACTTTGCCACATAAAATATTTACAAATTATTTATGTTTTTGGGTGTATAGTGACATTTCGTTAAAACAACAAAAATATTGAGAACATAAATAACGCAGATTATTAAAATATTTAGTAGTTTGCATAATATATGAAAATTTAAACAAATATAATAAAATTTCCAAAGAAAAATCTTTTCAGAAATCCAAACTTTCAGGAAAATTCATTCTTACATCAATCTAAATAGCCATAGCATATTATGATAATGGTGAGCATTATGTAGAATATGATTAATTAATTTATTTATTCATACATCTTATTTTTTATTTTAATTTAATATTACTATACAAATAATTATACATCATATATAATTATGTAATGTATTTAATGAAAATTAATGAAAAGTATAGGTACCAGTATATGTATGAAGCCACCTTATCACTAACCTGTTCCCATACCTCAAGATATTGAAAATATGACTGCTGTATACATTTTGATGAAGTACCAGCCACTTCAAAAGTTGAAAACCATACTTTAAAGGTAAAGACACAAAAATCCAATTTAAAAGTTTCAGTTTTGTTTTCACATTTATTGTATTTTTTATGTTTGGTGACATAATCAATTTTTTAAATATTTTAAATATTTTTAAATCTGAATGTTAATCCATATATCTCCTCAACACTTGTAACAAAAGTATATAGAATTATCAATTAGTCAAATTGTCAACCAAAAATTGTTCATCAATGGCAGTCAAAGCTGCCTCTAGATCACCGTATAACACAAAATTGGGTGGATATAGAAGAAAACAGAAACGGGTAAAAGAACCTGTAGTTGTGGACAACACTTTTATCTATTTTTTTCAAATGTGTATTCCTGTAGCTTGCGTTAAATATACAAAATGTTAGAGACTCAGGTCATGCAACGCACTTTAATTAGTCGGCACCATTATCATCTCAACGGCTACTTTGTCGAGATAACAGTATTTTTCTCTTTTTGTCCTTGGTTAAATATTTTTGGAAATGTAATTCCGTGTTTTAAAGCTTCTGTGTTTAAGATTATACCGACTGTTACAAAATTATAACAGGATTAATAATATATTTAACGCGCGGTTGATGCTTGTTGTGTGTTCACCTTACGCCTACAAAGTCAGCCAAATATGAATCAATAAAATGCACAATTGAGATAGACATTTAAAGGAAAAATCCCAATTATGGAACTCTTCAACATTTTATGTTATTTTTTAAGCTTACTACAGTTTTGGCCTTGAAATTAATTGATGAATTGTAAATCAGCTAATATGTTTACCCAAATCCACAAACTGTGATTTTAATGAGTGTGAAATTCAAAACTTAGAAGTTTAAATAAGTAGTATTTTAATCAAGAAATTATGATAAAGAGATACGAGAGGAAATATCAACAACGATATACCAATCAATCAACGGTATCATATCAACAGCATTAAAGACGACAATAAAGAACAAAAAATGAAAACATAAAATCCATAGAGGTAAAGACGCTTACCATTTTTCGAGATAAATCGCTTCCATTTGTAAATAAACTTCCCCCTTATTTATCTAGGCATAGAAGCATAAACACTCTATAAAACTATTAAAAGCCATTACAGTATTTTAACCAACATGTGGGTAGAAAAATTAAAACTGGATGGAAAGTATTCGCACTGTTAAACGAAATCGTGAGAAATAACATTTTTCATATAGGGTTTAATGCTATCTGATCATAAAATTCCAATCGAGAGACCTGTATCAATTAAGTCTTCAGGCTATTTGGAGATACAGTCTTTTTCATAGAATCCCACAGAACTTATAATATCTGTGGCCTTTCCTGCGAAAACATTTTCAAACATTTCTGAGTTTATGTTGGGTATTGACAGGACTATTGCATTTATAAATGGTGTAAACCATCCATGAAACATTTCATCAAAACTTGGTCTAATGGGTTTATTGGTTACTTGTTTCAAAAGAAACCATTTTAAAGCACATGTTCAATTAAGAATTATGCAGTGAGCGATAAGTCTATGTTTTTCTATTTTGTCTTAAATTTTTGACATCGTATCATACTGAGTATAATGAAAAAATAAACTTAAAACTATATTTTTAAATACATCTTTGCTGTTGCCATGCAAAGGTCTATTTTCATCCATTTTGTGAGCGATAGCTTTTGAGAAAAGTGTTATGTGTGAAATCTTAGGCTTTCAGTTATATATTTTTACAATATAAATTGAATTTGTGAGAATGGTTTTGCTATCTAAAAATTTAAACCTACACTTAAAATTTGCTTGGAAATAATGACGATGAAGTAAAATTAGCCACAGTCTACAAGCTTAAAAGTTAGTATTCCAAAAATGGTTTTGAAAAATCAATTTTTGTCATGCAATGTATAAATTTTGTTAACAGAGAAACAAAATATCGGAATCGGCAAATGAGTATTATTGACATGGAAACATTAGTGCTATTTTGTTAAGTGAAAACCAAATATTTGTCTCATTCTTTTGTATTACCATTGTTAAATTTCAATCGAAACATTTTTTAACTACACAATTTTGAGCCAAATGAAATAAACATCGCCAAAAGAATACCGAATTGAGAAAACATTGGGAGAAGTTCGTAAAATCGAAATCCAGACACATGTCAAACTCATGAGACAAAGAGAAAATCGAATGAGTAAAAACGGAAAGGACAGACCTATGCACGAGGGAACTTTCACAAAATTCAACATTTGTAGAGCATCAAATTTGAAGTATCTATTTCTGTCTAGTATCAAAATACTAGCAAATAAGCTGGTCGTATCCTTTGGGCCTTGGAGTCAACCAGCGGCGTTATCGACTCAGTGGTAAAAATAAATTTTCTCTGATACCAATTTTCAAAAATATTCTGGTCTATTGCCTGGCTACACATTAAATAACTGTATAATAAAACATGTCTCGCGCATGGCATGTGTTTTTTTGTTTTTGTTTTATGAAAAACATTGCATAGTTTTCCCTTTTTATATTCTGAATAGAAATAGGAAAAAAAACTCCAAAATATGAAGTTATTAGGCTCTGACCTGCATGAAGTAACCCTTCCCTCAGATAACTATATCCCTACCAAATCATTGCCCTACAGTAAAAGAGTGGGCCCTAAAGCAGATGAAGACCAGAAAATCAATGGTCATAAATTGGAAATATAAACCTAAAGTAGATGAAGACCAGAAAATCAATGGTCCATAAATTGGAAATATAATTTCAAACTACTGATGGATGCTGTGGAGGACTATGCCAGAAAATGGACCAAACGTGAACAGGAGCCACTAGATCCACTTTCAGAGTGGGTTAAAGCTGTGAGATCGTTGATTCAAGTTCGAATTGATAAACTTAGAAGGTCTATGAGTAAAAAAGGAACATCAGTCTTCAGCAACCCCGATGCTGCCAAGACATTGTCCGCCATTCATGACAAATATGTTGTTGTTCCTGCAGACAAGGCCCCTAATAACATCGTTTTTGTATGCAAAAGCTACTATATTCAATGCTTGATTAATGAACTAGGGATTGCTAGTTCACTTGGCAACCCTACCTATAAAGCTACTACTTTCAAAGGAAGAAATAACCGACAATCATAGATCGGTCTTATTGTCATTTGGTATTTCCATCAAAGATGATGATTGTGATCTTCCTACCTTGTACTGGATACCCAAGTTACATAAGTGTCCATACAAACAACGCTTTATACCTGGATCTGCCAAGCGTTCCACCAAACCATTGTCTCAACTTCTAACTTCTATTTTAACAGCTGTCAAAACGGGCCTCCAAAGTTATTGTGAGACAAGTTATTCAAGAAGTGGTATCAATCAAATGTGGATATTAAAGAACTCCAAAGACTTAAAGGATATTTTACGATCTCGGTCCATTTCAGTCTGTAACAGCATAAAAACATTTGATTTCTCTACCCTCTACACTACCATACCTCATTCACAACTGAAGGAGAAGTTGAAAGATCTAATCCATCGATGCTTTCAAAATAAAAATGGCAACAACAGATACATATACCTTGTCATTGGTAGAGATAAATCATACTTTGTTAAAAACCACTCTAAATCTAACAAAAAATATACAGAGGACGAAATTGTCCTGATGATTGAATTTTTGATCGACAACATATTTGTTCAATTTGGTGGACGTGTTTTCCAACAGACAATTGGCATTCCTATGGGTACTAATTGTGCGCCACTCCTGGTCGACTTGTTCCTTTACTCATATGAGGCAGACTTCCTTGACGGGCTTCTTAAGGAAAAACAAAAGAAGTTAGCCCGTACCTTTAATTTCAGCTTCCGCTACATAGATGATGTTTTATCACTCAACAATTCACGTTTTGGGAATTTCTTACATCTCATCTATCCCAATGCGCTCGAAATTAAAGATACCACAGACACTGCCAAGTCTGGATCTTATCTTGACCTTCACCTCGAAATTGACACTAGAGGAAGGTTGAATACAAAACTTTACGACAAACGGGATGACTTTGACTTTCAAATCGTCAACTTTCCATTTTTGAGCGGCAATATTCCAGAAGCGCCGGCGTATGGAGTATATATTTCACAACTCATACGTTATTCCAGAGCTTGTGACATATACATTGACTTCCTGGACAGAGCCCGGCTCCTGACAGAAAAGTTCCTCAGACAGGGGTACGTTACTCCTAAGCTGAAGTCATCCTTATTAAAGTTTTATGGGCGTCATCATGACTTGGTTGACAGGTATGAAAAAAACCGTTTCCCAAATGAAAATGGACCTGTTCCATTGATATTATCCCTTCCTTATACCGGATTTGACATGAGCAGCATGGCGGGTGTCTTACTCTTCCGGAGAACCTGAGTCTACCCCCGGTTTTTTGGTGGGGTCCATGTTGTTCATACGTTTTTAGTTTTTAATTGTAGTGCATGTATTGTTTTGGTCTTGTCTTCGTTGTTCTCCGGAGTTTGTCAGTTGTAACGATTTTTCTCTCCTTCGAATATCCCTTTGGTATTTCTTGACTTTACTTATTGAACTAATGATGTCAAAATACATGTAGCTATTCAAAATCTCCTTCTGAACTGTTTGAAGTTAGATTTTCAATTCGTAGAAAGATTAGGATTGATGACCTCCATAAGTTCGTTGTTTGAATCTTGTAGCAAGTTGCGACTCTAATAATGATATGTCCAGCTGTGTCCTCATAATTTCTGGGCGATCAGTTAATTAATGAAATATCTAATAATTCAAAGCATCGACAATGATGAATTCGTCTATAATCATGAAACTTTGTCATTTAAAAAAAATGTTCTCCCAAATCAACGACGTTGATCAATATTCAACACATACACGCTTCGGTAGTTGCGTAGACTTTTTAGTTTTAACTGTTTCTGGAAAAAAACTTTGCTTGAATTGACATTGATATAGTTCCCGACGTTGATAAAATTCCCTGGATTAAACGCTCAAGAGATCAGAATTTTAAGGAACTTTTCAATTCGAGTTATCTCCCCGTGACCGCAAACCTTACCTTAATAACAATCACAACAAACGTCACATAAAAAGACACATTATTGAAGATATTGTAGATTACAACAAACTGATTTTTTTTACAATATTATGTAATTTGGGGGTGAAAATGAAATCTTTTATTTAAAAAATATGTATAAAAAATTCCTAAAATTCACATAAATTATAACGATTGTGACATTGTTATATAATATATTGTCAAATTATATTTGAAGTTAATTCTTTCAAAATACAAAGTATATTCTATGAAAAGTATGAAAATTGTTGGATTATGATGGCAATTTGGACATATAAATTAGATTTTCCGGAATAATTAAATTATATTTGAAAAAAAACTAAATTATGAAAATAGTGAACACTAAGGGTTAATGTCATGATACATGTACATTGTAACTTATATCCTGTTAATAACTTTGCCACATAAAATATTTACAAATTATTTATATTTTTGGGTGTATAGTGACATTTCGTTAAAACAACAAAAATATTGAGAACATAAATAACGCAGAGTATTAAAATATTTAGTAGTTTGCATAATATATGAAAATGTAAACAAATATAATGAAATTTCCAAAGAAAAAATCTAATATTTGTTCAGAAATCCAAACTTTCAGGAAAATTCATTCTTACATCAATCTAAATAGCCATAGCATATTATGATAATGGTAAGCATTATGTAGAATATGATTAATTAATTTATTTAGTCATACATCTTATTTTTTATTTTAATTTAATATTACTATACAAATAATTATACATCATATATAATCATGTAATGTATTTAATGAAAATCAATGAAAAGTATAGGTACCAGTATATGTATCAAGCCACCTTATCACTTACCTGTTCCCATACCTCAAGATATTGAAAATATGACTGCTGTATACATTTTGATGATGTACCAGCCACTTCAAAAGTTGAAAACCATACTTTAAAGGTAAAGACACAAAAATCCAATTTAAAAGTTACAGTTTTGTTTTCACATTTATTGTATTTTTTATGTTTGGTGACATAATCAAGTTTTTAAATATTTTAAATATTTTTAAATCTGAATGTTAATCCATATATCTCCTCAACGCTTGTAACAAAAGTATATAGAATTATCAATTAGTCAAATTGTCAACCAAAAATTGTTCATCAATGGCAGTCAAAGCTGCCTCTAGATCACTATCATCACTCATGTCCTGTTGATAAGGTGTTTGGAAGGAAACTCCTTTGTTTGCTAATTTTGAACGAATTGTTGGCTGTGTTGTCCCCTCTTTAAATCTCTGCCTAACTTCTAGAGTGTTATACTTTTTAATACTCTTTCAATTATCATGTCTTTTTCTGACAAAAAAGCCGGAAAATTTTGCTATTTTCCTTCCTTTCCTCAACACCTATCCCAAAAGCTCACCATTTAAAGCCTTTTCAACAGTGTCATTCGATGGAAATCTTTTCGCAATAATGCGGATTGTCATATGCTGTTTTCTTGTCCAATTATAATAAATGTTTACCACACCGTATATGTTTTTAAACTCCTTTATAAGTAACATCTTTTTAACATACCTAACTTCTGAACAATGACAGATATGCAAGTCCTTTCTCCAAATCCAGAGACCTTAGGCAGGACTACAGGTAGGCAATGGTCAGTAAGTGTATCGCATTGTAATCAGTTATTATTTATGACTTTAAAATTGTCTAGTTGCACAGTAGAACCTTGACATCCCGTATCACAAACAAGAAGAAAACAATAACTCAAACACAATTTTCTAACATTGTTTAGCAGTTTCATTCCTGTGGGTATATGGATTAGTAAAATTGCAATATTTCCAAATACCTGGTTTTTATTGTAACAGAAGTGATATTGATCCAATATATGGGCCCCAAAACATTTTTGAAAGGACATACCATACCTATTGATCATTCATTCAAATTTGCCAACAATGGTTCCTTGATTTAAAGCATTTTTTATTTTTTCATTTTTTGTTACGTCAGCAATATTAGTCCAAGGTCCGGATTCCTGACTTTTTTCAAAGTAGTCTACCTAAGGATATAAACTTTTATTCTATTTTTCGTAATAGCAACTACATTTTTTCCAGATCTATAAACCTCCCAAAAATTAGAAAGGAAAGCAAAATTCTACCATAACCTACCAGTTTCACAGAAAAAGACTTTGTTGGTGATTTGTCTGTTTTTAGACATATTGGTCCAACAACACAATTTTGAAAGGGGGTCATTTAAGAACCAATCTGCTAAGGTTTGATATAAACTGGCATGGAAGGTTCAGATCCCGGAAATGATTTTGAAAGGGGATTTACCAAGGACCATTTCACCAACTGACGGAATAATTTCAGAGGAAAAGACTTCTTAATATAATATTTTGCTGATTTTTTATCATTTATTTTGTTCCAACACTAAAAACTATTGCCTTGAGGCTTATTCTATGAAGATTAAAAAGATTTCAAAATTCTACATGGCTGTGGAGAGTAATACCTACAACATTATTTATATATGATTTACGGGTGTATCGTTTTTTTCAACGACAAATTCTGCTGTAGGTCCTACCTGTTTCACCCCTCAGTGGTAATTATGGGTAACATATATTAATTATGAAATAGCGTATCTGTTATGGCTAACGAAACATGTTATACGTGGTAATGTTTGATTTTAAACATTCGCAAATATAATGCAGCTCATTTTAGCTAAATGGCAGATGTATTTACTATCGGTGCGTGCAATATTATTGATCTGCTGGTGTTACCGTATACACTTTAACAGCCTACACTATTGTTCCTCTCTGAAAATTCTTCCCTCAATAAACTGAACTGGTATATTTAGAAATAATAAATACGAACTTAATAACTTTTGCAAAATCTTTGTGTTTGCTTCCTGAAAATTGGTTATATGTCATATCGGAAAGAGGTGCATTCTACCAGTATTTTTACGCATAAAAGCATGAAGTTTATTGATAAGATTTATATCAAAAATATATTTCCAGCAAATGAGGGGTAATTGCAGAGAATGATCAAATTATTCAAATGTTTGTGCAAAGTTGTATAATATAATACTAATCGGAACGAATCTTAAATAGTTTGCAACAGCTTAATAAAATTTTATACGAGGAAACCGTTTGAAAGATTTTACAAGGAAAACAAATCACCCACCTTAGTTATGTCAATTTGATTCTCAAAAGGTTAGATTATATTTTTATAGTATTTATCCGATTTAGAATAAGGAAGAATGTTACCAAATTCTTTACTTCGATGATAATTCTGAATTATTTTGTTGCTGTAAAATTATAACAGCGATTAACTATTCAGTGTTGAAGCAGAAAGGAATGAAATCATTAAAAACTATTTTTGCTTTCTGGTATAAATATCGAGTCCTTTTGAGGCTACGCCATTGAGCTCAGACAACGTCTTGCCAGAGCTATGGAGTTCCACTTATTGTCTGTTTGTCTTCTGTTTGGTGTTGGATTTGGTAAGACATATCTTACTTAAATTATATTTACGTCTATTATTACAGAGGTACGATGTATAGTGGTGGTAAACACAGCAAACAATAGTAACTTTTTAAACATTTATTCATGCAGAATTTATTATGACATTTAACGACCAGTCTCGAACTTTTATTTCAAACATAAAGTTTTTTTTTATCTGACTCGGATTTTTAATCGGTCGAGTTTACACAGATTCCTTCAAGAATGTTTTTTGGATTTTAACGAAGAAAAGAGTCATTAAAATAATGATACTTTAGAGAACCTAGCAATTAATAAAAGCATTGCCATCATGTATATTACAACCAATGGACCGATGGTTTAATATTTCATATTTCATGCGCATACATTTAAATGAGTTATTTTCGTTTACAGTTATCGCCAATCCAGTTGCCTACAGAGGTGGACTTCCAAGCTATGGAGCTGGAAAATCGGGATATGGTTCAGATTCGTCAGGTTATGGAGGTAAGAACTTTTCAAAGGGAGCAGAATAACTAATTGTCTAGAGACATTTTAATAAAGAAAAAATCACAGGACTCTAAAATTTGACTTACTTTTGTATTTCTATAACATAGAGATATTATGTTTATCATACAAGAGAACAATGAGAAAGGCGGATTTTTAAAATCGTTTTACTAAACTTCACTTTAATTGTAAACTAGCGAAAAAAATACAACCTATTTTTCAACTCATACTTTTTTCATAACCATCAGTATTTCAGTTATCTGCCAATATGATATTAATAAGTGATTTTATATCAAAATTTTTCTGGCATTAACCACATCCAAACAAAGATCCCTTGGCACATTCAGATTGGACTACCTATCAGCAATTGTTCATTCTAAGTCGCCTCACGAATTTCATGGGGCAGTAACAGAGTTGTTATTTTTTTATACATATGTATTCAGAAATTGACAAAACGCAGCAGCACTTAAAAACACCCCAAAACAATGGAAATTGATCAAGGAAATAGACTTCACTTGGTCAAATTTCAAAGTATACGTGAAGAATGGTAAAAAAAAATTTATTACATTTTACTAATGTTCGACTGAACATTAAGGTCTCATGTGGCGTTTCAATAGAGATTAGCCGTAATTTTCAGATTCTACATAAAAATTCATTATATTTGTTTAGAAAATCAAAGAAACTTTTCGGGCTATTTTATCACATTTTAACTTTAATACCAGTTCATGTTACAAAAATTACTATCACAAAAGTCAAGCGCACGTGGTGCTACACATGTCCTAGTTATTAACACCTACTTTGCTTTCAAACCTTTTTCAGTTTGTTTTCGTATATATTATTCTAAAACCCATCCTCTTTCACTGGCTATTCTATGGGTAATATATTCGTTATATGATTATCACACTGTCAAACTTTGCCAAATTTAAAAATCAATATAATTGTAGGTCCATTATCCGAAATTTTAAATAATTAAGGAAGTAACACCTCAGTTTACCGTTCTACTTTAAGCTAGAATAGTGAAAGTAACAAATGTCTGGTACCATACCATACTTTTCAACCAACATTGCAAAACATTTAATCGGGATATCATTTGCACCTTTTTAGAGGTTTTATTGAGTTTTCTATTCTGTTCGAAAATTGGGGTAGATCTACTCTTTCCTGCTGAGCACAATATATTATGTCGTTACACTATTGTTCTTTTTTGTGACGTCAAGGTACTTTGACGAACGTTGCTTAAAACACGGCCAGACAGGAAGATCTATTTGATAATATTGCTTTATATAATGTTATTGGTCTGTGTATATAGCGGCCAAACATTTTTCAATTTTTATCTGAAAATTGAAAAATGAAATTTACATCTTGCGTTTTCAATTTTCAGTTTTCAATTTTGATTGGAAAATTGAAAAATAAAATTTGCAACGTGCTTTTTCGTTTTCAATTTTTCAGGTTTGATTTGAAAATTAAAAAATGAAATTTACAAGTTGCTTTTTCAATTTTCACTTTTTTGAAAAATGAAAAATGAAAAAGCACGTTGCAAATTTTATTTTTCAATTTTCAAATTAATAAAATTGAAAAATTAAAAATTAAAAAGGAAGTGGTAAATTTCATTTTTCAATTTTCAGATAAAAATTAAAAAATGTTTTGCTGCTTTATACACGGACCGTTATTGTTGTAATAAATACATTTCTGAAGTCAATTGTGAACAATTTGGTATTTTTTTACTGATGGAAATATGAAGATTCTCTTCTTTATACCAGAAAAGCATGAAGACATAAGCAATAAACATCTTCTTGCACACGGTCTGACAATTATTAAATACATGTATTTTTCTTAAAACACGATCAAGATAAATATAATGGAGGGGGTATTACTGTAAGGTGCGATTGTCATTTTAGAGGTTTGAATGGGGTTCACATTGTAAATGATTTATTTTTTGTATTTTCTTTTGATTCTAATTACTTACAGATCTGCTATTTTTAAAAGTTAAGCCTCAATTGGCCTACCAATCTTTGTATTATTCTCCTGCCTTCTTATTCTTTTATTTTATGAGCTTTTCTTTTTGGCTTATTTCTTGATATTCCTTTGGCGATATTTGGTTCCGTTTCAAACATGATTAACAACTATATGAAAATAATAACGACAAACGCCCACAAAATGTTCAGTGTGTCCTATCAATTGCCACTATATTGCATATTTTTTTTTACCTAATTTTGATTTCAGGTAACAAGGCACCAGCCAAATATCCCGTTAAAACATCGAGTTATGGCACCGGATACAAGGCACCAGCAAAATATCCTCAAACATCATCTAGCTATGGTAGTGGATACAAGGCACCGGCAAAATATCCTACTAAGCCATCGAGCTATGGCAGTGGTTACAAGGCACCTGCAAAATATCCCACTAAGCCATCGAGCTATGGTACTGGGTACAAGGCACCGGCAAAATATCCTACTAAACCAACTAGCTATGGTTCTGGATACAAGGCACCTGCAAAATATCCTACCAAACCATCTAGTTATGGTACTGGATACAAGGCACCAGCAAAGTATCCTTCTAAGCCATCGAGTTATGGTACTGGATACAAGGCACCAGCAAAATATCCTTCTAAACTATCTAGCTATGGTACTGGATACAAGGCTCCAGCAAAATACCCCACTAAATCAACAAGCTATGGTACTGGATACAAGGCACCAGCAAAATACCCCACTAAATCAACAAGCTATGGTACTGGATACAAGGCACCAGCAAAATATCCTACTAAACCAACAAGCTATGGTACTGGATACAAGGCACCAGCAAAATACCCCACTAAATCAACAAGCTATGGTACTGGATACAAGGCACCGGCAAAATACCCCACTAAACCAACGAGCTATGGTACTGGATACAAGGCACCAGCAAAATACCCCACAAAACCAACAAGCTATGGTACTGGATACAAGGCACCAGCAAAATACCCAACTAAACAAACAAGCTATGGTACTGGATACAAGGCACCAGCAAAATACCCAACTAAAAAAACAAGCTATGGAACCGGATACAAGGCACCAGCAAAATATCCCACAAAACCAACAAGCTATGGAACTGGATACAAGGCACCTGCAAAATATCCCACTAAACCAACAAGCTATGGTACTGGATACAAGGCACCAGCAAAATACCCCACTAAACCAACAAGCTATGGAACTGGATACAAGGCACCAGCAAAGTATCCCACAAAATCAACAAGCTATGGTACTGGATACAAAGCACCAGCTAAATACCCAACAAAACCAACAAGCTATGGAACTGGATACAAGGCACCAGCAAAATACCCCACTAAAAAAACAAGCTATGGAACTGGATACAAGGCACCAGCTAAATACCCAACAAAACCAACAAGCTATGGAACTGGATACAAGGCACCAGCAAAATACCCAACTAAAAAAACAAGCTATGGAACTGGATACAAGGCACCAGCAAAATATCCCACAAAACCAACAAGCTATGGTACTGCATACAAGGCACCAGCAAAATACCCCACTAAACCAACAAGCTACGGTACTGGATACAAGGCACCAGCAAAGTATCCCACAAAACCAACAAGCTATGGTACTGGATACAAAGCACCAGCTAAATACCCAACAAAACCAACAAGCTATGGAACTGGATACAAGGCACCGGCAAAATATCCCACTAAAAAAACAAGCTATGGAACTGGATACAAGGCACCAGCTAAATACCCAACTAAACCATCGAGCTATGGTACTGGATACAAGGCACTAGCAAAATACCCCACAAAACCAACAAGCTATGGTACTGGATACAAGGCACCAGCAAAATACCCCACTAAAAAAACAAGCTATGGTACTGGATACAAGGTACCAGCAAAATACCCAACAAAACCAACAAGCTATGGTACTGGATACAAGGCACCAGCAAAATATCCCGCTAAAAAAACAAGCTATGGAACTGGATACAAGGCACCAGCAAAATACCCCACTAAACCAACAAGCTATGGTACTGGATACAAGGCACCAGCAAAATACCCCACTAAACCAACAAGATATGGTACTGGATACAAGGCACCAGCAAAATATCCCACAAAACCAACAAGCTATGGTACTGGATACAAAGCCCCAGCTAAATACCCAACAAAACCAACAAGCTATGGAACTGGATACAAGGCACCGACAAAATACCCCACTAAATCAACAAGCTATGGTACTGGATACAAGGCACCGGCAAAATACCCCACTAAATCAACGAGCTATGGTACTGGATACAAGGCGCCAGCAAAATATCCCACTAAAAAAACAAGCTATGGAACTGGATACAAGGCACCGGCAAAATACCCAACTAAACCATCGAGCTATGGTACTGGATACAAGGCACCAGCAAAATATCCTACTAAACCAACAAGCTATGGTACTGGATACAAGGCACCAGCAAAATACCCCACTAAATCAACGAGCTATGGTACTGGATACAAGGCGCCAGCAAAATATCCCACTAAAAAAACAAGCTATGGAACTGGATACAAGGCACCGGCAAAATACCCAACTAAACCATCGAGCTATGGTACTGGATACAAGGCACCAGCAAAATATCCTACTAAACCAACAAGCTATGGTACTGGATACAAGGCACCAGCAAAATACCCCACAAAAGCAACAAGCTATGGTACTGGATACAAGGCACCTGCAAAATATCCCACTAAACCAACAAGCTATGGTACTGGATACAAGGCACCAGCCAAATATCCAACAAAACCAACAAGCTATGGTACTGGATACAAGGCACCAGCCAAATATCCCACAAAACCAACAAGCTATGGTACTGGATACAAGGCGCCAGCCAAATATCCTTCTAAACCATCCAGCTATGGTACTGGATACAAGGCACCAGACAAATATCCCACAAAACCAACAAGTTATGGTACTGGATACAAGGCGCCAGCCAAATATCCTTCTAAACCACCCAGCTATGGTACTGGATACAAGGCACCAGCCAAATATCCCACAAAACCAACAAGCTATGGTACTGGATACAAGGCGCCAGCCAAATATCCTTCTAAACCATCCAGCTATGGTACTGGATACAAAGCACCAGCAAAATATCCCAGTAAGTCCTCTGGATATCCGTCAAAATCAAGCTACGGTTCTGGTAAGTAATAGTTTAATATAGGATTTGGAATCAACAACACAAAACGATTATGTTTTTCCATCATTATACTGTTCTCTTTCAGTTTTTCTTGTAAAATACTTTTTATAGGAGTGGTTAGCATTAAGTATAAATGTCCATCTGATTGTTTATCGATAGTTTTAAGAAATGTTCTATTACAGTTACGTTTTACGACCAACTCTTCAGATGTGCTCAAGGTTGAGAAAATTGAAAGACGAACAATAAACACCCACAAAATCCCACAAATTAAAAAACTCATTATTTTCTGGGTCATGTTGTGCCTTTGTCTATGAGGGTCTTTCATTTTAAATGTGAATAGCACTAAGCATTATGATTTTACCGATTTCCTATTTTCTCTCAAATTTTTAACTAGAACAGAAAAGAAACAAACGTACAAAAAACTTTTATTTTAATTTGATCTGAGTTGTAAAGTTGATTAAAATGAATAACTGAATTTGGTTTACATTTATACATTTAATTACAAAAGGGTCGTTAGAAATCGGATTTTATGAAAGGAAAGACCTTTCAGTGGATGTGATAAGTACCTACGCATATGTTGGGTTTTGGGGGCAATTCGCATCGAACCGATACATCTGGATTCCTACAAAATATCCATGAATAGTTGTAAACCACTGTGAAGAAGTAAGAAAATGTGTACAGTATTTACTGCACAAGTTGAAGACTAATACTACCTGGTAAGAAGATAGAAAATAAATATAATTTTTTTCTAAATAAAATAACTTGTCGTCAGTAGTTCTCAAGTCCCAAAGCAATAACATTTTTGGCTGTAGCGAGATAACCCAAAATATCCAGTATTCAGTGTATCTTTGATGAATGGCAAGTCTACGCCCTATAGATCTTTCTGTAACGTGTGAACTATTGTTTTACAATGAGAAGGGAATAAAACAGTTTTCGATATAATAACAAATGGCCTTTAGCAGTGTACGGATTTCATATCTTCAATATATGCAAATATAAATTATGTATAATGTAACATATATAATATAAATGTTTTTCAGGTGGAAAAAAATATTCAGGAAATGCTTACTGAGGTATTAAAATATATTATAGAATTTTTTTTGATATTTTATAAAATGAATTAATCAAAACAAATTTACAGTTTACAACTACGGTAAGGGGGCAAACATTTGATTTGTAGGGGGCTGGAGGCTAGGGTGAAATGTTTGATTCTGCCTATTTTTTTCGCCGAAATTTCACTCCTGGATTTTCATTTAAACCAAAACGTTAACTGATTGGCTATGGTCCTGTATTTTTTCACACCTAAATTGATCCTGGCTTTTTATTTTGAGAAAATCCGACTCCTTCCTTTTTATCTCAAATTTCACCCCCCCCCCCCCCTCTTAAAAATCAAATGTTTGCTCCCTAACACCTGACTTTGAAAAAGCATGTACACCCCTAAATTAAAGTTACCATCGTCCTTGTTTTTAAAGCTGTAGATTTAATCTTTTGAAGTAAATACACACCAACTCTCAGCATTAGTTAACAATACTAAAATTGGTGCGCAATGTAACTAAAGTGTAAAGTCTTGAATCGATGGTCGCAAAAAAACAAAAAAAAAGTTGACGTCAAAATATGAAAACAATAGTCTAAGGTCTGTAGAAAAAGTGTTTCTTATCGATTAAGAAGTGCTGCGATTGTGTTTGTAATTCTCATGATGAAAATGGTGTGATACTTTAAGAAAAGAAATTTTAAATTCTGTATGAAACTTTTATGGAAATACATAAATCAAAAATACATATAACTTTATAAAATTGTTGTAGTCAGGATTCAATTACATTCATCGTTTCTTATATTTTGATTTTTACATTTGCAGAAAAAAGTTCACCGTTCAACCTGCAACAGTACAATCAAGAGTAAATTTGTAAAATCTGTGATTGATACATTTACACGTTCAGCTTTTAAAGGTGGATTCGCTTATTTGTTATATATGTGTAATAATGTTGTAAAAATAAAACTTTATTTATTTGATGAAGAGAGTGAACGTAAATCTTTAACTCAAAATAAGAAAATTGTGAAGAGCTGGATCAAACAAATGTGTTTTGCTTTTCGCAATTGGACAAACATTATTTGCACCTTAATAAAAATTTAAATCAAGTAACGTATTTGCATACAACAAAGAAACCGAAGTTCTTTGCTTACAAAATGCTTTTCTAATTTTACCACCGTCAGTTTCGCTAAATACATAACTATGCATGAAAAATACAAAATTACCATACAATGTAATTAAATTATTTACACAGTCCGCTAGTTTTGGTAATTTCCATTTCTCCCGAGTGTTCATGCAATTTTCTTGATTGTGACGTGAGGTTGACATTATGTTAAATGTTTTTGTCGAGAAAACAGATGACATTATTTGAAGGAATACTATACCAATTGTTTGTTACTAGTATACTCCCAAATTAATCAAAGTTAAGGTTCGCGTACTAGATCATAGACCTAAGGCGTCTTGGTTTTGCTTAATGACTGAGCTTTTTAGATCATTGATGCAACCCTTTTCAGCTGAAAAACGGCAATAAAAGCACTATGATCACATGGTCATGAATAGAGTTCTAAATGGCAATCTGGGTTATCGGATATCAGTCTGAAAGGGGACCATCTAAGGATCATTGCTGCCAAGATTAATTCCAATTGCTTTAATTATTTCAGACATGATGATCTTTAAGAGACTTTTCGATAGGATTCTTTGTTAAACTTTGTATTGTGTTGGCAGCCATCTTGCATTTCAGATTGAAACAAAAATAACAATTTGAAATAACACTATCTGAGGATCATTTCAGCAACAGAGCAATTCCTTTGGCCTTATGGTTTCTGTCAAGATGTTTGAAATTTATGCAAATCAAAACACATTTTCGGCCATGTTAGATTTCGGATCGTCACCGAATGAACAAATCTGATAGAAATCCACCAAATTAACTTCCTGCCAATTTTGGTTTCAATGGGTCCGACGGTTTCAGAGATGATGATTGAAACTTAACAAAGCCAAAGACGGACGCAAAATGATGACAATAGCTCACATGGTCCTCCTTCGGACCAGGTCAGCTAAAACTTTAAAACTTTAATAAATACATGTTGTGCTTACTAATTTATCATTATATCTTTAACCGGTTTTCCAGTATTTTGATCTCGGGCACTGCTGATGAGTTGTCAACGAAATGGCCATACAGTGCATCAATTTATTTCGGTATTTTGTGATACGTTTTATTACTACCACTGGGTGTATGTCACTGCTGGTGGACTGTTAGCCCCGAGGGCATTATCAAGCCCAGTAGCCAGAACTTTTGTCCTGGCATGATTGATTACTCAAATGCCTTTAAATTTTCCGTTCAAAATTTGACAAAAACTACCAGAAATTTCTAAGGCTCTTCCTTTTCATGCAGAGGCGACCCTTAGCTGAGTTTGGATACCTGTTTGTTTTGTTTTGATTTTTGATGGTTGTGGTTATTAATTCATCATTATATCTTTAACCGGTTTTCCAATATTTTGATCTCGAGCACTGCTGATGAGTTGCCAGTCAACGAAATGGCCATACAGTACATCAATTTATTTCGGTATTTTGTGATACGTTTTATTTTATAAACAGGGATATACTACTGAAATCAAATAATTTTAAACGTGTTCGAATTAAAACAACCAAATATTTAAGGGTATCTAAGAAGTTACATGTCCATGTCATATTATATTCAAAATAATAAGCGTTTAATCAAAATGAATGCGTAAGTTTGTGAAAGGCACAACATCAACAACAATCCTGTCAAATATGAAAGCTGTCGCATAATTGAGCAGAGAATAGTTGGCTTATACATTTAACAAAGAGGATTGAGTGTTGTTTGCTTAACGTCCAGTGTCAAATATTTCGTGCTTCTTCAGGACTAGAATTAGTTCAACAATTTTTCAAACACAATCCAAATAAGTGTGGACGGGACATAAAGAGGAATAATTTTTGACTGCCAAAAGGATGGATGGTTAGGTAGGGTCAGATAATTTAGTCTACCCTTTTTCGAAAACTACAGAAAGGGTCTTTAGCATGCAGGGAATGAGGTATTCTCCAAACACGTTACTCTCTAGGGTCTGTGGCTACTTATGCTTAACATCGCTTTGCAGAGAGTGAGAAAGTCGTAATCCATGCTTTCGTCCCAAAGTCTATTTTCAAACTATTTTTGTCCTATTTTATCCTTTGGGGTAAAAGACGCAAAATAGATTTGTTTTGCACTAAATGTTTCATTTGATATTATAACTATATGATCAAAATAATATCTAATGAACTAAAGCTGTGTCCGGAAGACACAGATGCCCATCCTTCTGGGCATAAAATCCCATCTATTATTTATGACTGCAAATGAGAATCATTTTGAATATATTAAAGTTTCATAATATATCCTGCTTACTTTAACATTTACCTAATTAAAAATAATGAATCAACTGAACTAATCTATGTTTCTGACATAAGGACCCAAAAACTAAAACTTAACGAAATAACTCAATCATGAAATGTAGGTCTTGTGGACCTATACGTTGGTCATCTTTGTTGAACTAAAGAAGATGGTTGCAGTTGTAATATACCATTGATACATCAACACAGGTTTTATCTAAAAATAGAATAAACTACAAAAATTTAACCAAAGTCACTCTACCATAAAATGTAGGTCATAGTGACTCAAATGTAAATGAGCTGTGTTGTACTATATACGATGACTGTAATTGTGAAATATCATTAATATAGTACCATAGGTTCTTTAATAATACATCTAAATTCAAAAACTTAATCAGTCGCTCAAGCATTAAATGTAGGTCCTGGTGACTCAAATTAATGTCGTGCAATTCTGTTGTACTACATAAGACCACTGTAGTTGTGAAATATCATTAACACATTACCATAGGTTCTTCAATAATACACCTAAATACAAAAATTTAATCAAAGTCACCCAGGCATAAAATGTAGGTTACAGTGACTCAAATGTTGCTAAGGTGTGCTTTACTATACAAGGTGATTGTAGTGGTAAAAAAATCAGCAATATATTAATTTGGATTCTTTAAAAATAAATCTAAATGCAAAAATTTTAACAAAGTCACTCAAGCTTAAAATATAGGTCATGGAGACTCAGATATTGCTGAACGCAAAAACTTGACCCAGGTACTCAAGCCCTAAATGTTGGGCCATAATGACCCAACTGCTGGAGAAATGCAATATACATATATAATGTAAGAGTTTTAGTGGTGGAGTATCATGGGTGTAACACCATGGATTCCTAGGATATGAAATTAAAGGCAAAAATTGATTACTCAAATGCCTTTAAATTTTCCGTTCAAAATTTGACAAAAACTACCAGAAATTTCTAAGGCTCTTCCTTTTCATGCAGAGGCGACCCTTAGCTGAGTTTGGATACCTGTTTGTTTTGTTTTGATTTTTGATGGTTGTGGTTATTAATTCATCATTATATCTTTAACCGGTTTTCCAATATTTTGATCTCGAGCACTGCTGATGAGTTGCCAGTCAACGAAATGGCCATACAGTACATCAATTTATTTCGGTATTTTGTGATACGTTTTATTTTATAAACAGGGATATACTACTGAAATCAAATAATTTTAAACGTGTTCGAATTAAAACAACCAAATATTTAAGGGTATCTAAGAAGTTACATGTCCATGTCATATTATATTCAAAATAATAAGCGTTTAATCAAAATGAATGCGTAAGTTTGTGAAAGGCACAACATCAACAACAATCCTGTCAAATATGAAAGCTGTCGCATAATTGAGCAGAGAGTAGTTGCCTTATACATTTAACAAAGAGGATTGATTGTTGTTTGCTTAACGTCCAGTGTCAAATATTTCGTGCTTCTTCAGGACTAGAATTAGTTCAACAATTTTTCAAACACAATCCAAATAAGTGTGGACGGGACATAAAGAGGAATAATTTTTGACTGCCAAAAGGATGGATGGTTAGGTAGGGTCAGATAATTTAGTCTACCCTTTTTCGAAAACTACAGAAAGGGTAATCAAAGTCACCCAGGCATAAAATGTAGGTTACAGTGACTCAAATGTTGCTAAGGTGTGCTTTACTATACAAGGTGATTGTAGTGGTAAAAAAATCAGCAATATATTCATTTGGATTCTTTAAAAATAAATCTAAATGCAAAAATTTTAACAAAGTCACTCAAGCTTAAAATATAGGTCATGGAGACTCAGATATTGCTGAACGCAAAAACTTGACCCAGGTACTCAAGCCCTAAATGTTGGGCCATAATGACCCAACTGCTGGAGAAATGCAATATACATATATAATGTAAGAGTTTTAGTGGTGGAGTATCATGGGTGTAACACCATGGATTCCTAGGATATGAAATTAAAGGCAAAAATTTATCAGTCACTCATGCATTAAATTTAGATTAAAGTGACCTAAATGTTGTTGACCTGTGTCCAGTGTTATAAGATTTTAGTGGTCTAATATAATTGTTGTATCTTCATGGGTTTCTCAGAAATGGACCTAAACGCAAAAACTTAACAAAGCCGGACGGATGTACCGACATACGGACAAGGATAAATCAATATGCCCCTTCCATATTCGTGGTCGGGACAAAAAAACAGTACTTTTAACTACAATGGAATATATGAGCTCGAAATTAAAGATACCACAGACACTGCCAAGTCTGCATCTTATCTTGACCTTCACCTCGAAATTGACACAGGAGGAAGGTTGAATACAAAACTTTACGACAAACGGGATGATTTTGACTTTCCAATCGTCAACTTCCCATTTTTGAGCGATAATATTCCAGAAGCGCCTGCGTATGGAGTATATAGTTCACAACTCATACGTTATTCCAGAGCTTGTGACGTTTACATTGACTTCCCGGACAGAGCCCGGCTTCTGACAGAAAAGACCTGTTCCATTGATATTATCCCTTCCTCATATCGGATTTGACATGAACAGGTGTCCTGCAGGAAGCAGACTGCTTACTCTTCCGGAGCACCTGAGTCTACCCCCGGTTTTTTGGTGGGGTCCATGTTGTTCATATGTTTTTAGTTTTTAATTGTAGTGCATGTATTGTTTTGGTCTTGTCTTCGTTGTTCTCGGGGGTTTGTCAGTTGTTACGAGTTTTCTCTCCTTCGAATATCCCTTTGGTATTTCTTGACTTTACATATGAAATAACATCAAGCTCATGTATGTAAATTGTCAGACCTTATCATTTTATATATACTTCATATCTATCAACGCGCACCAAACACATATATATTATTCTACTTCAGTATTTTTTTCCTATAGTAAATCAAGTGTAAAATTTAACTGATTCGTCCAAAAGTCCCTTTTTCTATTTCACCGGTCATCAGGTTTATGTACTATTCACCGGGGCAAAGGTACTGTATTCATATTTCACGGTTTTTTTTACCTTAATCTCATTGGCTATTTCACCAGTCATCAGGTTTATGTATTGTTCACTGGGGGAATTGGATTTTAATGATACCACCAAAGTTTGAAACTCTGAATGCACAAATATAAGTTCTATTGAATGGGTTTTAATGAAACTTTTTTGTTTGGTTTTTGTTTATTCAGTATAATAAAACATTTGTTGACTGATCATTTGGGGAACAGTAAATTTATTACCCCATTGGTACAAATTATTACCCTCGGCGTTGCCTCTGGTAATAGTTTGTACCTCAGGGTAATAAATTGACTGTTCCCCTCAAGACCAGTCATCAAATGTATAATAGTACTTCGTTTACAGGCAACAATTCTTTTTGAACCATGTACTATGGCTACTTCTAATTATAACCAAGACAATAGTGAGTGACTGGCTGTTAGTTTTGTATGAGAAGGCTATTAAAGTTTAAGAATTAAAGTTTGGGGAGAGTAAAAGCAGATTCCCGTTGATGAAAGCAGCTAATAAATGATTAGTGCAGCTTGGCAAAATAACATACCTGTAAATGAGAAAAACTGTAAGCTAGTTATTTTTTGACATAGATAATGTCCCGCTTCACTCTGAAACAAAGCATGGAATATTTTATACTATCTACAAATGCATAAATAATAAATTGATATACAATTTGGAATTCTCAGTATAATAACACACTATCAAATTAATTTATTTCAATAAATATTATAAATATATATGTTTTTATACAGTTAAAAATTTACAACAATAAAAAACAGGATTTCATTTGATAAGCACATTATGAAACAGTTCATGGATTCTATATTAAGAAACTACTATTTGGTATAGATACTAAAGGAAATTCTTACCAAATAATAGTTACTTAAAAGTACACCATTACAAGTAAATAATCAGCAAACTACTATTATAGCATCATAAACCGTCTTTACTATCATAACATTCATATCTTATCCTCTGATTCCAACAATCAGTCTAAATCTTAATTTAAAAAAGTTAAAAATAATAACAATAATAACAGAAATGTTAGTATAATTATTGACATTTCATTAAAATCTACTGAATCAAGTACCCAAATAATATTTATACATTATCAAGTTGTCTGCATACTTATATCCTAATACAAATAAGGTACATAACAGTATTAACAAAACTCGCAAGTCCATAAGACGTGTGACAAAACTGGTATCACACCACTGGAAAATTGCAACCGTAATGGTCCTGACTTGGTACAGGCATTTCAAAAGAAATGGTGGGTTGAATCTAGGTTTTACAGCGCGCCAAACCTCCCGCTTCCATTACGGCATAAAAGTACCAGTGGTGGTAATCAACATAGATATGCTGATGTCAAAGTTGGTAAAGTAGAAACAAAACACCAAGATAAGTTATAAAAAACAATCTTCAATGATAGTAGTAGAAGATACTGAATATTTTTCAACCAAATCTTGGTATTTGAAAAAGAATTTCGTAAGAGACCTTTTTAGACGCATTTCCTCGTATTCCTGGCTAAGAAGTCTGTCACGCAGATGTTTATGGCGTTCAAGGAAATCAGAGTAGTTGGAACATGCTCTAGCGTAACGAATCAATTGAGAAATATAAACACCATATGCAGGAGATGTTGGGATATTGCTGCATAGGTAAGGAAAATTTATAATTTTAAAATCAAAATCGTCTCTTTTATCGTATATCTTGGTGCTTAGTTTACCACTACTGTCAAATTCGAGATGAAGGTCTAGAAAGGATGCTGTACAAGTTGTTTCTGTAGTTTCTTTAATTTCGAGTTCTGGTGGATATATCAATGGAAGCCATTGAGCAAAAGAAGGATTGTTCATGGACAAAACATCATCAATATATCTATATGTGAAATTAAAAGATTTAGCATCTTTCATACGTTTATTCCTCACGAGGTTCTGCAGAAACTCTGTCTCATAGGAATATAAGAACAAATCGGCGAGGAGAGGGGCACAATTAGTACCCATTGGAATGCCGATTTGTTGTTGAAAAATCGCTCCTCCAAACGTGACAAATATGTTATCAATGAGGAAATCAAGCATGTCGCAAACCTGTTTTTCAATGTAGCATGTTTTGTTTTTTGGAGATGTTTTAGAAAAATATGTGGAATTGTAGCCTAATACAACAAAGTTGCGTGAATCATTAAAAGCTTTATGAATCAGTCCCTTTAAACGAGATTTGAGTTTATCATGGGGTAAAGTAGTGTAAAGGGTTGAAAAGTCAAAAGTTTTAATAGAACTGATTTCTGAAAAACTGCGCGATTTAAAGTTGTCAAGTAAATCTTTAGAATTTTTAAGTATCCACATATGATTGATACCACTACGGGAATAGATGGTATCACAACATGCCTGTTGTCCCTCTTTCACTGCAGACAATATCTTTGTGAGGTGAACTGACAGCTCCTTGGTGGAACATGATGATGATCCAGCTATGTACCTTTCCTTGTATGGATTTTTATGGAGTTTAGGAATCCAATATAAGTAAGGCAAGTCCTCACATGTAGTGCTGATATTGAGAGAAGACATGAAAGACTTGTGGTTATTGAGGATATCATCTTTGTCAAAAGTAGTACGTTTATATGTGGTATTACCTGGTGTATCCCTATCAATACCTAATTCATGTATTAGGCAGTTGAGGTAATGAGCTTTACATACAAATACTATGTTGTTGGAAGCTTTGTCTGCAGGGACGATAACATACTTGTCCTGGAGAGAAGTAAGGCAGTCAAGTGCCTCACGATCTTTAAAAACAGATTTGGGTCGTTTATGGGAATGTTTTCTGAGGTTAGCAATACGACCCTGTACCAGTGATCGAATGGTACGTACCCAGTCTGACAAGGACTCAACTTCAGGCTCTTGGTCTTTTTCTCTCTTTATCCATGATCTGGCATAATCTTCAACAGCATCCATAATGGTTTTGAAATTAAGATTCCAATTGAGGCGCTGTGGTTCTCTGAATTTAGGACCATGAGAAATGAGATTACGTAAGAGTTCATTCTCAATGATATTCAGATCACCAGTGATGACATGACCAGAAGGAGTGTAGTTAAAGGGAGAAGAAGAGCAATCACAAGTCAGAGGGCATTTGAGGTATTCCTCAATGTTTAGGCTCTGCAATGTTTTTTTATGGTTGAAAATTCTACCACCGATAGTATTAGTATAGCTGTAAGATACAATCGGAACAGATTGATTTTTGAAATATGGTGGAATTTTAGAAAGAACCTTTTGACGATGAAGAATGTTGCTGATGTTGATAGCATCTATTCCTTTGTTCGAAAATGGAATATGGATAAACTTCCGATCATCATTATGAAGAGGTTCAGATTTGACTGGTTTAAAAAGGCGAAATTGCGCTACATCAGAAATAATACTAGACAATCTGTATTTGGTAGAAAAAGGATCGACACCTCCTTCGTCGAGGGCGAAATCTCGGAGATCTTTAAGGATGGTGACGGGAAGCGAAAAAAGTTTTGTCCTAATGTGATGAACGCCTAATGGTTGTTGTAAGGAAGACAGTAAGTTGGTATAATTGTCTTTTAGACTTAATGATTTTTGAGGATCGGGTGGGTCTTTACTCCGAGGCTTAGGTGGTCTTTTACCATGGCTACGTTTATGTCTAGGATAGGTGTTAAATAAGTTCATCACATTGATTTCACTATTACCTGGACTAGATAAATTCCCAATACCTTTAATATTATCATTACAACCATAAGGCATTGCAGTGCCTAAATCATCCACAAGTCACAATGTGAAACTGTTTTAGCCAGTGAGTTTAGCTAAAGGCCCATATTATGTCTTGTGGCTGATATTTTACAAAAATTTTTTACAGACAACAAGATAATAAATTTACAAATCTTTTTGTAATAAAACATGTAGCTTTTCATTGTTTTCAAAGCAAATCCATGAAAATGGAAGTGAACTTCCCCATATTTGCATAGACGTAGGGCAAACTGATAATTCACACCATGTCTAAATCATGTGATATCAATTAATGATACCTACAATAACTTTGATATTAAATTAGGTAAAAAGCTTAATCAAACAAACACTGAATCTTTACTGTAAGTAATGCCAGTGGGCCTTTAAATTTATGACATGTAACCTTCTATCACAAATTACACCAGCATTCATGCGCATATTTACAAAAATCTAGCTCTGACAAATAATTGTAAGTTGAAGACAAAGATATTCCAATAGGAAGGCGCTGTATTGTCTCGTCTTTTCTATCAAGTTCTGGTCTCAACAGACATTACCACATAACACCAATTAGTGATCCCTTTCATTTGGAGGTCTATAAGGCACTCCTAAAAGTGTCATTACTGATTCCTCTGTTGGAGTTGGAACAACTGTACCTTCATATATCTTTTCTGTTCCCTGTAATATTGAATTTACGGTTTTAATTTTGTTGTGGTAACTGTTTTCATATAATCATTTGGAAAGGTTCGGTCTTCACTTTATTTTTTCACAATTCTACTTGGTGAATCCACTGTTTATTTCATAATCTATCTTTACTCTATCCTTATTAAAAGTACAAATGTATGACCTTGATAAAGTTATAAGTCAGTTCAGTTTATAAGTTTATGATATACTGGGAAAAAATATCAAATCATTACGTCAGTGGGCAAAATTCTTAAATTCAAGAACAAGGTGAATTCGAGAGAATAAAACAGCAAACACATACAAAAAAGAAATAACCAAAGGAGTAAACACGAAGCTAAACAAAGAAATTCAACACAAGACGGCACCAGAACTAATGCACTAAATGCAAGCTCCCAGAAAAAAAACAGGGAGTGACTGAATCAGGTGCTCAGGAAGGGTAAGCAAGTTCAGCTCTGTTAACGGCACACGTAAAATTGCAAGTGAGGAAAATCTGATAAAATGTCACGTCGGGTGAATAGTTAATTTTAGTAAGACGTGAAATCTAACTGAAGATATCTATTCTCATTTGTGAGATAGAAACATTGTATTGGTCATTCAGGTCTTGGTTACAAGCTTAAAAGTTCTTAAGTGATGATATCAACAGAGTCTGAACAAAACATTGTCTTCCAAGTTTATGTGACAGTAACTTTGGTCTGTCAAGAAAGTCAAAATTTGAATCACATGCCCGACAGTAACGAATCAACTGTGAAATGTAAACTCCATAAGCTGTAAACGTTCGTATGTTACTATCAAGAAAAGGGAAATTCATAATTGGAAAGTTTAAATCATCACGTTTGTCATAAAGTTTTAATTCCAATCACCTTTCATCGTTTATGTAAAAGTATAAATCTAGTTTAATTTCCAGATCAATGGGTTATATAAGATGTGGATAAGGACTAAAAATATACCTAAGGAGCAAATAAAAAAACATAATCTATTGGACAGACAAACCCGGAAGACAAATGAACAACCACAAGCACTACAAATAAACACTGAAAACAAAAAAAACAATGAACAACTCCCATAAAAGACCAGGAGTAAACTCAGGTACCAAAATAAATTAAGGATTAAGAGATAGTATATCATCTATATCGGTAACTGCCTTCTCATTCTTTTGTAGTACCTAGACGGTCGCTATTCGCAAAAAAACGCGTCCGGTGTTGCTATTCGAAATTTTTACGGTTGCTATACGTATCAAATATGGCAAGACAGAATAGAGAGGTGCAAAGAAACAGCGACAAACGCAGCTAATTTGTGAATATATTTTATAAAAAGGTTTTACGGAATACTATAAATATTCACAATGCTTACTGTTTACCCATAACAAGGAAAATAGCTCTTGTAACTGAAATCTAGATGAATAAATTAGATCACCCATGCCGAATCTCCCCTATCTGCACACTAATTTATTCATTTTAAATGAAAACCTAGTTGTCTTGAAAATTTAATTTTAAACGACTTATAACTGTAACAGTGAACTGTTCCGAAGTCTCCCAAACGAAATAAGTGATATGTCTAAATATTGTATTCAATAAATTATTTGTTTTTTCAGAGACTGAAATGGGGAAATTGTCCCCATAAAGTGTATGCATACTTAATGGAGATGTTACTTGAAAATCGTGATATGGGTATGCTTGTGGTCCGAGTTTTACAGTCATACAATGTCACACTTGATCAACTGTTGCTTTTCGACATGCTGCATTGACAGAGATATATCCCAATATTTCTGAACTGTATTGTACATGTATGGTGTAATCATATGCATTCGGTTTCATTAAATATTAGGCATATCTAGAAACATTGATCTTTCATCATGGAAAACCTCAGATCCATATCTCTGACGGTTATTGAGAACACGAACGAACAAAATCGGAGAGAAAGAAAACAAATGTTCGATAAAAATCGCAAATCAAATCTATAAGTCTCCCACTTCGTTTGGGAGACAATAAAATAATTGATTACACCTGTAAAAAGGTAGATTAAATGGGTGGGGGGGATAGAGATACATGTATAACACTCATGGGCTCCACACATACATGTACCGTAGAACCCATTGTGCAGCATTACATGTATTTGTGATATTCGCCATTTTACGTGAATATTGCATTTAATCTCCAGTAATTTT
Organism: Mytilisepta virgata; assembly: GCA_028015205.1. Lineage (NCBI taxonomy): Eukaryota > Metazoa > Mollusca > Bivalvia > Mytilida > Mytilidae > Mytilisepta > Mytilisepta virgata. Next base: position 36,912,665 of record CM051517.1, read on the forward strand.
TGTACTTTTTGTTGCTACATGCTCATTGGAATAGTTTTTTCAACATAAATCAGCAACCGGTGCTATTGTCCAATAGTAACCGTAAGCTAGTATTTTGTCGAAAAACCCAACTGAACGGTAAATTGAAGAAAAATAATGTAACTTTATAAGACGAAAATATGTATTTTGTCGCAACATCTATAGTAATCATGATTATCTTACCGTAATTTGACGACAATTACAACTATCAGACGATAAATTTGTTAACTTTTGCGTTCTGGGTCAATATCAAGAATCTTTTTTTATTGTTTGAAAAGCATATTTCGTATAACAGCTGAGACTGAACTGAAATCGTTAGATAAATATATCTGACATTCCGTGAAGACGATTTGATACAGGACCAAGGTTTGTTTAATACATAAAATTTACTTAATTTGAAGTACTGACTATGTTTCCTGGTGTTCTTTTTCAAATAGCAACCGTAAATATTTCGGATAGTAACATAGCACGCGTTTTCTTTTTGCGAATAGCAAGTACTACACCGTGGCTTATATAAACTCAGCTTCATAGATCGACTAAAGGCGATGCACAATTTTTCAAATAGGAAATCCAATAGTCTTGAGAGAAAATATGTCCTCCAACTTCAGCAAATATATTTTCCATCAGAAATTCTAACATGTTAAGAACAGCAGTCCCAGAGTAATATTTGTTAAAATCTTGTGGTTTCTGATAAAATCAGCTTTTTAATTATTTAATAATAGAAAAATGCCTTTTCACTTGAATCTTCTATTCAAGATTTAACAATAGTCCACTCATTTTTTACAGAATGTCTTATCATTAAACAGAATGAATCAGTTGTTGGGTAGATTTTACTGACATTGTCTTATGTGTGTGGACTGCTTTAATTTGTTGTTCTTTTTAGGTATTTTATTTTGTCAAATCTCAACTAGTTGGAGTGTAAGAAACTGCTTGGCAATTTTTAACAAATAAAATAAAAAACCAGAGGCTCCCGGGAGCCTGTATCGCTCACCTGATATTTCCATTTGTTCACTGCTAAAGGACCTTGAGATTAACATCCATGCCATGTTTGGTTTCAATCCAGAAGAATCCGTATGTTTTTCCCTTAGGGTCCTTTGTTAAACTAAGTCCCCAGCTGGTCGCCATTTTTTTTTCACAGATCAGCACCAAAGTATCAACACTTGGGAAGCACCTCATAAGGAACGTTCGTTCTATGTTTGGTTTCAATCCATTCAGTGGTTCTCTAGAAGAAGAATTTTGTATGTATTTTCCATAGGGTCCTATGTTAAACTAAGTTCCCTGCTGGCGGCCATCTTGGATGACAGCATCAAAGTAACAACACTTGGTCAGCACATCAAAAGGAACATCCAAGCTATGTTTGGTTTCAATTCATTCAGTGATTCTCTAGAAGATGTTTTTGTATGTATTTCCGATAGGGTTCTGTGTTAAACTAAGTCGCAAGTCGGCCACCTTGGATGACAGATCGGCAGCAACAATATAAATTTGGTACAGGACCATCATACAATCATTCAGGCATATTATCAATTCAATTTGTCAAATGGCTTCGAAGAAGTTGTTTGTACGTATTTCCTACGGTCTTTCATTTCAGGTTTGCAATTTTCACCAATGATGATTTTATAGGGCTGTAGTTATTAAGAACTATTCTGCACAAGAAACGTGAATGCCCTAAAATAACAAGTGATACACTTAAAATAATTTGCCCAACTTTTTAGGTTTTGCAATGCATACAGTATACTAGTACCTAAAAAATAATCCCAACAGATAAAATGTAGTGGTGAAAAAAAACGACAACGTATTTCGTTATCATTTGGATAAAATGAATGGTGTTCCGGTTGTTTAACAAACAAGTCAAATTATCTTGCTTTATCATAAATGACACTGCGATGCATAAATCAAGATTTACCGTAAAATATAAACTCTATTTTTAAATATTTAAGTGGACGACACATTATCTAGATGCCATGGGCAATATGTACTCTTTTTCATTTTAAATCTTCAAAAATAACAATCCAAAGATGCTAAAATTAAATATAGTAAATTTATACTATGCTGTATACGATCAAGGAGTTACCTCTCACCAGCAGCATTAAAACCGAAACATTTAGAAGACCAAAAACCAAACTTATTTTAAACAAGAAGTACTCATAACCAAAAATACCGAAATAGGAAGCCAAATTTCAGCTAAGGAGATCTACCATGTGCAATACCAGGAATGAACCCTTAGTATTTCTATTATCTTTTTAATTTTGCTAAATACTGGTAATTTCTGTAACAAATCAATGAATAATCATGTCAGACAAGTCTGACGACTGGGTTGGCGAATACCGTTGGGGACATAGGGTCCACCGTGCAGAGGCATCGTCCCAGGAGTTTCGAAATAACAATCCAAAGATACTAATATTAAATATAGTAAATTTATACTATTATACTAAATTTAAATTTCTAGCTAAAGTTTATTTAACTGAAATTTAAATTGAAATGTTTGACAACATGAATTTAGTTTTCCATCCATTAAGATATTGCTTCATTTCAACAGAAATACAGATATTTATTTCAAGCCATTATTGTGAAAAGTTCTCACGGTAATTCTCAGTTTATCTGTATATTTTGCATTTAAAATGATAAGTTATTAAAATCGGTACATGTATTTTAATAAAATTTGGGAAAAAGTAAAAAACTGTTGTATATGTGTCTTTGACCATTAGTTTACTAGTGATTCCGAAAAACCTCACGGCAAAGGTTACGAATTAACATACTTTAAATAACGATATAATGTATCACCTTTCGTACGACTCCTTTCCTTAATGCATGATTTGACAAGGACATACCACATTTCTTCGCTAGGTTACGTAGGGATCGATTAAAATGTGCTGATCCAGTGAAGTATACAAGAGCACAAGCGTACTCATCATAAGGAACAACTATGATGTCTATACGACGATGCTAGAAAAAATAATTTATAAACAGTTAGAAATTAATGGGTTGTAATGATTATATATACAACATTAACATGCACAATCACAAAAACTATTGGGCACGAATTTTCCCCATTAATCAACCAATGAGATACAGTAAGTATTTATATCATACCCAGTCAATACTAAGCCGTACCACATTTTTTCTCTGTCATTTAAATGTTTGTATTTCATCTTCTTGACCTTTGTGAACCAGAGATGTCCTTTAAATTTTTCCATGTGAAAAGTCTTCCTTTTAAGATCAAAATTGTGTTACTAGTGAGTTCTCCCACTAGCATTAAAATGTGTAATTCTAGTAAGTATCTATACCATATAATAAGCATATAACTCCTTAGACTATATGCAAATCTCTCAAATAAAAACGGCAGAATGTTGTTTCATTGGATGTATTATTTATGCTTTGGCTTGTCATCACAGTTCACAAATTAAGTATTCCAAAAATTAGAATGACGTAAGAAAATACTACTGTACAATAGCAATGTCTATTCGAAGAAGAAAAAAATCATGCAGAGCGAATCTGTTTCCTAAAATGAGATACCGAGACTCCGAAACAATATTCCACTTATGCTTAATGCCAACTGCAAAGGTTTGGGGGTGTTTATTTCGGACCTGCAAAATATGCCATGTTTCTTTTAGCAAAAAACTCAATCCAAATCTTTATTTGTTCTGTAAAGATGTTAACACAAGAGTGGACACACTAAATGTCTCACATGAGCATGCACATGGAGACAGAATAAAGATTATCTGATACCCGACATTGTAACTCGAAGGAAAATGTATTAAAAGAAATAGTAATGGTCAGATGTCATTTGTCTGGAAAATTTCATGCATGACACTCGAGCCTAAGACTGTGTCCAAGGTTAGCTCAGGTTCAGGTCTCAGACTGGTATCTACCCACCAAAAAGTATCTATAGACAAAATGGTGGGTCTACATACATGTATTACATTTGTTTAGAAATGGAATTATTTGTAAAGATGTGATGATAGTCACTCAAGTATGAACTTGAGTCAAGGTCAGGTGTCAGACTGATACCTACTTGCCAAAAAGTATCTACAGACCAAATATGGTGGATATAGATATTACAGCTGCACAGAAATCATGAAAATATGACTCAAGTCACTCAACTTCTCAAGTGTGAAATTCAGGTCAAGGTCTCAGACAGGTATGTACCCACCAAGAACTATCTATACGACTCCTTTCCTTAATGCATGATTTGACAAAATAAATATGGTTGGTTTCTTTAAAATAACATTTTAAAACTTAATCGAAAAAAATGTCACACAAGTGCATCTAGTTGGTATGGTTGGTATAGTTGCGGAGAAATAGAAAAATGTATTGCAATTCATTCATGCATGACATTTAGGTCAGGCTTAGGTAACAGTATTAGACTGGCATGTATCCAATCTGAACTATTCATAGACCAAATATGATGGGTCTAGGTATTACGGTTGCTACAGTTGTAAGAAATGGACTTAATCACGAAAATGTGACGTAAGTCACTCAACCATGAGTGTTCGGAGACAGGATTCAGACTTGCATGTACCCACCAAGAACTATCTAAAGACCAAATACGATGGGCCTTGGTATACATACAGTTGCTGAGAAATTGAATTAATCACAAAACTTGGACGCAAGTCATTCAAGCATGAAATTGAGGTCAAGGTTCGGAGACAGGTATCAGACTGGCAAGTTCTCACTAAGAACTATCTATTGACCAAATATGTTGGGTCTAGGTATTAAAGTTTATAAGAAATTGACTTAATCACGAAAATTTGACGCAAATCACTCAACCATGATGAAATTGAGGGCAAGGTTCGGAGACAGGTTTCAGATTGGCATGTAAGCAATAAGAACTACCTATAGACCAAATACGATTGGCCTGTGGTATAACAGTTGGTGAGAAATGGACTTAATCACGAAATCTTTTACAAATGTTTATAAAACCAATGAACCATGAAACCGAGGTCAATGTCACAAGACAAGTATACTACGGCAATGTTTATATCGTAATGTATCTGTGGACCACAGATCATAAGTTTAGGTAGTATGTGTGCACAGTTATTCAGGTTATAAAACCGTTTACGTCACAGTCGAGACAAAAACTGCAAAGCACATTGTAATGACTAATGAGATTGGGAAAACTCACTAAGTGGTTTGGTCCTGGTAACTTACAAACTCCTAAATACTTTTGCTGATTCCCGTCATTTTCTGATGATACTAAATCATCTGTAAGGAATTCTGAAAGAATATTCAAAATAACAGTCATACAGATGTTACATAATGAATATTCCACCTCACTTAAAACGTTTTGATTCATGTGTCAAACATATTTTAGTATACTGTAGTGAACTTTGGTCCTTGGATTTACTTGTAAAAGATAAAGGACAAATAGAGGACAGATATTTTTCTTTCCCTCCTGTCAAAGTTCAATTGAAATTTGCTAAATATCTTCTGGGGTCAATAAAGGGTCAGTTAACTTTGCCGTACTATCTATTACACCAATAGCTATAGACACACTTAAACTGTCTTTTAGTTTCTGGTATCATTTGATTAATGCAAATAATAGTAGCCTTGTATACTTGGCTTATCATTCTAATCTGAGGCTAAAAGGTAGTTATTGCTGCAAAGTTCAAGTATTAATCAAAACCGGATCTCAAACATGTATGGGACAATCAAAAGACCTTTTCTAAAAATAAATTGGTATTTGCTTTTCAAAGAAAACTCAAAGAAAATTATACAGCTTTCTGGGAGAGGGGATTATATAATGATGAAAATAAACCAAACAAACATAAATTAAGGATATATAGGGAACTTAAAACATAATATGCCCTGGAAAAATATTTATTAGTAAACTTGGAAAAAGAAAAGATTTATATTTTTACAAAAAACAGAATAAGTAATAGTAAACTGCTAATAGAACAAGGCCGTTATCAGAATCTTCCACTGGACCAAAGAACTTGTCCTCTTTGTAAACTGATATTGAGGATGAATTTCATTTTATAATGAAATGTGTTGAATTAAATTCAATTAGAAACAAACTTCTTTCCGAGTTAAACTCCACTGTCCCCTCTTATGACAAAATGTCCGAGAAGTATAAATTTCATTTTATACTTAGTAGTAACGATTATGATATCACAAAACTTTGTATTGAGACAGTTAGTGAAATGTATGATTTTAGAAAGAAGGCAAAATAACAGATAATTAAAATACGTAGGTAATATGGTTTAATATATATTATATATTTCTTTACTTCCCCTTTCAATTTGATACAATTATCTGGGAAATAATCTCGAATATTTATATACAACCATAGTAATATTAATTGAAACATTCCTCAGCTGTGATAACAAGTTTGTAAGGTACTATATTTGATATACATCATGTCTATATTGTATTTCTGTCTAATTATGTTATATTTCATGTGTATTTGTAATTTGATGATAATCCTATGTTGGATTTTAAATCAATAAAACTTTGAACTTTGAACTTTTAATGTAAATGTCCCTCGCAGACAATTCGTATCTAAAGCAATTTTTTCTCAAGGACTCTCTGGGGAATTCACAATTGTGGCAAAGAAGACTTGGTCTTAAAACAATTAAAAAGTGTTATTATTTCTATAATGACCTTGTTTACTACAGGCAATTGATTGGAATATATACAAAAATGAACTCGAGGGACGTTCCTGAAGTTCAATTGGGGAAAGTTAATACGAGTAACTGTCATTCAAAAGACTCCCCCCCCCCCCCAAATCGAACGATTAAGGTCCAAAAAGGCATCTCCTGGTCGCTGTTCATTGTACAAAAGAGACGGTAATCCTTTTTCTTTTAAACCGTTATTTGGACAAAAGTGTGTACCTATTGGAGCATGGTAGTTTGTATCATGTGTTCTGATTCACAGTATTTATGACGTCACCTATGATATGTATGCTATGATCCAAATCAAATTTCAATAATCTTATCATCTTAATCATACCACAAATTCACAAGTTCAAGGTGGCTACTACATGAAGCACCAGAAATTAGTATGTCACACAATAAAACTGGATAGAAACTTACAAATTCTGTCATAATTTGTCCCGGCGATATCAAAATATACATAAATTATGTCCTTTGGTCATTTTTTTTAAAACATAAATACATTAACCTTGAAAATAATTAATTATTAATGTCAAATAGATTTTTTTATGAATGTGAGTATCTGCTGCAATATTAATAACCAAGTTTAACTTTTATGACGAATTACATGCATTTATAATTTTGTATATCATTATATGAAATATATTTATATGTATACATAATCAGAATATGTAGCGATGCAGATGGCACAGTAACTGCCAGACACATATTATTTCTATACAATGACATCATTTGATTTTAATTATGATTTTACATTATAAATATGCAACAACTGTAGTCATTACTATAGGACACGTAAGTGCATATTTCAATTAATCATATTCATGGTCATCAACGACATGTATGATTACATCATTACCAATCATAGCAAACAATTTTCGGCCTTGAGTAAAACTGATGACTGGCAATTCGACGAAGTATGAGTATCTCCTGCAGGATTTTGTTTTGAGATATTACATTTTGGTATATATTTATCACGCTAGAAAAATGAATATAATTTAGAAGATATATGAAAATTGGAGTCAATAGTTTTGGATATTAGAATAAAATTAAACATAACGTGCTTTATGCTAGAAATCGCAGACTGAAAGTGCGACATTTTTTCCTATATTTTGTTCATTTGTGCGACTACTTTCAATGTTTTATCTACATACGTGTACAATATCGGGTGTAAAACTAAATTACTTTACTATTATAAAATTGCTAATTCTTTATAAAATAGGGTGTATCTCTCTCATGCATAAGAGAACTAACTTTGAACTTACAATCTGTTGTTAAACTTTCAGGGCATTTAAAAATTAGAATTTGAACAAATATAAGGAAAAGTAACAATCATTCTTTAATACCTTATGATGTAATAACCTTTTATTTAAACAGCCGTTAACTTTAAGCTTATTCTTTTAATCCTGCATTGTTTCCTCGCCTAATCCAACTAATGCATTTGTGTCATTGATATGTTAGGTAACTGGTAATGGAGAGAAAAGTTCAATTCAATGTATACAATAACCGTCAATATAAATACAAGGTATAATTTATCAGCTTTTATCATATATTTAGTAGTAAATACAGTAGTTTTAAATATTTGATAAATAGCCTGCTGTTTAATCCGTATCGCTCAACTTTGATGCGCACCCTTTATCACACTCCTTTATCGGATGTCTACATTTATCATACCCCTTTATCACATAGCTTTTTTTCATTTTTTTTACAATTTTACTTTTTTGTATTTTTTTTTTTTTTTTTTGTTATTTGGTTTTTTTTTTTGGGGGGGGGGGGCGAAATTTTTTTATGGGGGGGCGAATTTTTTTGGGGGGATTTCAAAAAAAACGAATGTTCAAATTTTTTCCCGATTATTTGACTTTTTTTCAACCCCCCCTATTTTTTTTATTTTTTATTTCACAAAATATTTTCCCCAATCAATTTCATTTGTAGCAGTAGACTTTAATTTGGAAAATTTGAAGTCCTCTGTTTAAATATATGATAAAGTGTATAATACATGTTAAAATCTGTATCACATGCTGTATCAACCTCGACCAATATCAGCCCTCGGGCCAAGGCCCTCTGGCTGATATTGGTTTCTCGGGTTGATACAGCATGTGATACAGATTTTACCATGTATTATTCTCTATTTATCTTCCTTCGCTGTATATACATCTTATTACCGGGTATTATTGAATATGATGACTTATTATAATCAGAATGATTACACCTATATAACCTACTTTGTCATCTGTGAAAGAAAGATTGTGACGTCTGATATATACGTATGTACAATCCCAAATTCTTCATGCTTAACGAAACACATGAATAACTATGATAATAAACATAAAGAATGAAATATATCAATTTATCGCATGAAGAAATACATATAACATCTGTAAATATCTTGAAAATTATTTGCCCTTCCTAGTAAACAAAAATAAGGAAGTCAATATTTATATGGACTTGTTACAATTAGCCTCACTCCCTCAAATTTATATATCCGTCTAAAGTTTTACCATATTAATAAATAAATCCTAACATTATAAATATAAAAAAAAAACCTCTTTCCGGTTAGGGACGAGATCAAAAGTTCAATGTAGGATAAAAAACTTAATTTACATAGTTTTTTCACTGAGCCCCCCCCCCCCCTCCCCCCCCCTTAACTTAATTTGGGAAAAATTGATTGACCAATATGGGCATATGCTTTGAGAGTATACTTTTTGTATCATGGGTCCTGTTTTTCCTTAACAATATATGTTTATTCTGTATATTGACTTGGACATCACTTGAATCCGTATTTTTCAATCTGAAAATCGATGTCGGATAACAAAACTTGAAGCAATTTTTACCCCCCACCCCAAACTATTTGAATTAAGTTTTTTTATCCTACATTGAACTTTTGATCTCGTCCCTTAGTACTGTAATAGCATTAATAATAAATTCTTTGATACCAATTTTTGATGCACAAGATTTAAACATATCGTCGATTAAATGGTCGTAATTCAATAAGACATCTTACATCAATAACAACATAAGAAACAATTTTCATGGGGGTAAGATTTATAGAAATACAAAAAAGAAAAGATATAAAACAATGTTTCAAAAGGTATTTCGCAAATTTTCGAAATAACCATGTACCTTCAATATCCCCTATGAAAATTCAGTACTTATCGAATTCCCCCTTTCTGATTAAACTACATGTAGATAAATACATGGCCAGGTATTCATTAACTGGTTGCGTTTATTTATAAAAACATACATAGTCTCGTGATAAACTGGGAAAGGGGGCATTTAGCTGCTTCTGTCCGCACGGATTAGACAATTAGATCTAGTTGGTAAATCTGGAATTGGTCTATAATAGCTGCATGACGTAGGCCAATTCATTTTTTCTACCAACAACAACTGTAGGTAAAATTTCATAAGAGGAATTCAGTTATTTCCACACCTACACTCATATATCATAATTTCGAATTTTATTTCTATATAAAGTAACTGAAGAAACAGCACTATCCCCCAAAAAGCTTCGGCTAAGGTGGGTATTCTATTAATCACATTCACGACCTTTTAGTGGAAAGGTGGTATATCCTCGATTTGAGATCCAAGTATTGATTTTCATTCGATTTATCGTTTTTTAAATCAATTTTTACTTCAAGCTTAAGCTATAAGGTCATGTCATGATGTGAGCTATTGCAATCGCTTGGAGTCCGTCGTCGTCCGTCAACTTTCCTTTAAAGATCTTCTCCTCTGAAACCACTGGGCCAATTGGGACCAAAATTTAGTGGAATGGTCCTTGGATGGCTCTCTTTAGAATATGTGTCCGGAATCCCCGACTTCCATCCGACATGGTTGCTGTTACTAGAAATAGAAACAGAGGGGATGAATTTAAAAAAATCTTCTATAAAACAAAATGGCCAGATGGAACCAAACTTGACACCAATGGTCCTTAAAAGTTCCTCTTTCAGAATTGTGTCCGATGATTCGGATTGTCAACCAGGATGGCGGCCACCGCCGAACTTAGTTTAACACAGGACCCTATGGAAAAATTCTTTTTAAAATCTTCTTGTCTGAAACCACTTGGCCAATTGGAACCAGACTTGGCAACAACGGTCTTTAGATGGTCCTCTCTCAGCTTTGTGTCCGATGACCCAGACTGTCAACCACAGCGCAACTTAGCTTAACACAGGCCTTATGGGAAAATCAGCCAAGTTGACCGTTACACTTAAATTTTTAGTTCTGCTCAAGGTGGACAAGTTAATTCCAGGTGAGAGCTCTACTTTTTTTTCTTATTTGTCAGGGTCATTCATCATTATTTCAGTGGTAAAATTCCAATATTTCAAATGGAATTTCTATCAGTTCACTCTTAAGGAGCAATTTTTTTTATTACTTTTATTGGATTTGTTCCCATCTCGATTAAAGCTAGTTGATGCTTCATGCTCAAACCTAACGACTCGCAGGTTTTCATTTTGCTCCATATATATGCTTCCCCTTTTCTAACTAATAATAAATAAAGATATAATATTTTCAATCGATACTTAAAATGTATCAAATTGAAATCATTTCAATAGATGATACAATTATTTGCGTGTCTCTTAATACAAGTGTTTGTAATTATAAAGGACATAATTTTAGGGAATTTCGTCATCCATAAACAGGTTTTGGTATCTACTATCCTACCACAATATGAAACCCAACTGCAACAGAACTTCAAAAATACCTTTTTAGCACCAATAATAAATTTATCAGATACCAACGTAAGTAACACCTTAGAATAGAAAGACTGTCAATTGTTTTTTTTTTTTTAAACAATCTTTGTAATTTATATTGGTACTTGATGGAATTCGTCAAACATAAAAAAAAAATCACAAAACTTTGATTATTTTTAATCAAACAATAACTTCTGTAAAACATGGGAAAACATACCATAAAAAATTGTCCAAATATAAAATGAACATCAGAATACAGAGTTTACACCGCACTAATTGGTTAGTCCTTTCGAGTCATCTCATCAAAATACAGTTTTGCTCTTTTCTCTTGATCTTCATAGACATTTCCTCCGTCAAAATACACCGTTAACACAAACCAGGGTTTTAAAAATTATCTGCCAGTTTATGAAACATTGTCCTATATTCATCCAAACCTGCTCGCCTGATCACTATGGACATCATTTCTTGTTTGATTGTTAGTTTCTTCGTGAGAATCAACCTGATCAGACATATTCAATTTCCTAAAATGTTCGTATATATCTTTTGTGTCATTAAAAACACCGTCAAATATATTTCCTTTTGCATTTCTCCTATGAGAGAGTCTGTTATATGTGTGTCCGTTTTCAATCACAAAATTGCAGTTTTCCAAAGCCATTACAGACATTTCTAAACTGAACACTGACATGAATATTATCGTTCTCTTATGAATTGTTACAAATGTATGTTAATCGGCCAATCGATTATACTTTTATATACACACATGTATGTCATGACCACGTCACTGGGTTTACCTGTGAAAATCCTCGTATTACTCAGCGATTACGTTTAATTAAAAACATAACGCGTCGCTAGAGAACAATCATCCATCGGAAGTATAAATTTATAACCTAGGGTAGCTTTACCATGTGGTCATTATAAATAAAATAAAACACATCTGTTGGTACGACAAAGATACGGTTTAATGTATGATTCAAAAGACTTTTAACCTATTTGAAGTTATATTTTTCTTAAAAAATTAGAAAAACTTAAACAAAGCCAAATAATTTTAAAACTCTGGCTCTTAATCTGTCTTTATTCCTTGAAAAACTGGACTTTGATGGTTTAAACATTCCAATTACAATAAGATTAATTTCATATTTACAACAATTATCGTTGACCTTATTATCTATACGGAGTTAAAACATTGGTAATTCTGTTGTGTATACAAATCCTAAAAAACATTTAACATAAAACCCCAAACTGGACAAATAACAGAACCAATCTGTCTTTATTCCTTGAAAAAAAATAGACCCCAAACTGGACAAATTACAGAACCAACCATAATGTAACAACACAAGCCTGTATCCCTCAGCAGAAATTAAATATCACGCGATATTAACTTAAATTCAGGGGGTTTCTAAATTTTGAAATTACATTGTTATAATAAATCAAATTAGCTGATTCGATTTTTTAAAATCTTGTTATGACGGACAGTTCAATTTCATTGGAAAAGTAATATCGCTAATGGTAGGTTTAACGATTCCGGATGTAACGAACGTGAATTAAAATGAAATAAACTTGTTGAAATCACGGCCTTACTTCCGTTTTCTTGATAGCGACAATTTTTAATTTATACAGAACGTCAAAGCATTTTACATTTGTACCTATGCACCTCGTATATAGTAAGTGCCCCCCCCCCCCCCCGGCCAAAAGTCAGTTTTAGAATGGGCTTCTCATAAACCAAGTCAATTTGTCAATTTTAAAACAGTCTGTCTCAGATCAGAGGGTACCTATAAAAGATTGAACCCATCCCTTTTTTTCTTCGTGTTAACACTATTCCGGCTGCCTGTTGTATTTATTTTTTGTTTACATCATGTCTATTTTATAAAAGATCGGAGTATCATTGTTCAACCTTTCCCTGCATTGCACAATTTTATTTATCTCAGACTTCCCGATATGTTTTAATCAATTTAATCAAAATCGAGGATTTACAGATAATATAGTTTAATCAAATGACCGAGTAAAACCAGTCTGTGGAAGTTTTTAATACTTAAATGACTCCATATCCTTTCATTGCTCTCGATATCAGTCTACCAGTGGGAATGATCATTCAATGATAAAAAAAAGAGTATATACCCTTTGCTGTGTATAATACCCACAGAATCGTTAAGCATGTTGTACCATATAACAGTATGCATTTGAATTATAAAGGTCAGACAAAGATGAAGACAGTTACGACTTTACTGAGCACTTCAGATTGTAGCTAGGTTATACGTACATGTAACATTGTGCAAAAATATTATATTTTTGAACAACTGTTTAAGGATGCTCGCTGGTCATGTTTTGGTCTTTTTGTCAGATTTTCGGAATCCTCGGGTTTCATCCATTTCTTAAACATGAAATTTTTTGCCGATGAACCCCCACTTTTTCTTTTATAATTCAATCACACATACTAAAAATGGTATTTGACAAAATTTTATGAAATCCTTTTTATTTTTTCATACATCTTTGAGAGACTGAATTTGTCAATGCAAAGACAATGAAAAATCCAGAGAAAACCCATTTCCTGCAAATTTTCAAGGCCTTATAGCTCTAAAATGAGCACATGAACCTATATTTTTTTCTTGCTTATTTGTTTACTATTCATATGTTCTCTCAAACTAAAACACCCATTTCAAATCCTATTTATTTCCTAGTAGACCAGCAATCATCCTTAAAGCAAGTTCTAACATAAACAAACCCTAATACACAATAAAGCTGAAAAGTGAAACATGTTTACCAAATTGAATGCAATGTATCATTAATGAATTGGCTTGTTCAACTAGAGTACCAAAATCTAGAAGATGACTAATTATTCGCAAAAATTCCATCGAAGCTTCTGTCATGTGGTATATCAAAGCTATTCCTATTATCAAAAGTAGCTGAAAGAGCCCAATATGAAAATAAGATCCCTGTCTCAATCCAAAACAACCTTTAGTTTGACTGATTCTAGAACGTAGTTCAGCTTTTAATCAAGCGTTATTTTCTAAATAGTCACTCCATTTATTGTCGGTTGTACCTCATTTAACACCTATCTTTTCTTCTGTATTATACAACTTGGTTCCGTTTGTCAACTTTACCTATTTTAAAATACTATGTAACTTCACTTGTTTACTTCTTTGTCCTTACTCTCAGTGGAAACATCTGGTATGAAATCAGGTTCGTGTGCAGACATATTTAGTCTATGTAAATGGACCTTAAGCTTTTCAGCTTTCTGTGGTGAAATGTCTTCGTATATATCCCCTTTCGCATTCCTCCTTTTTCTAATATAATTTTCATGTCCAGTTCCAATTACAGTGTTTAATTCTTCGTCCATTTTCAAGAATATTTCACAAAATAATTCCTTACGCAAAAAGAATTCGGGTATCAAAGAAAGCTTTTTTTAACTTCCGAGTAAACCTTTGTCGCTTGATAAACATCCTTATTACACTAAAAATGTATACCGAAAGAAAAGATAATATAAAACAATTTACCCTTACAACATGTGTACAATAAACTTCAATAAAATAAAGTAACTTCCTTATATATATAATGAAAAAAAAACTGATACAGTCTTTTGTATAAACAACAAAATGCATTACAGGAAACACCAATCAATCAACCTACCTAACAGACAAAAAAAAACAACAGACAAAAAAAAAACAACATAAAAGAGTACAAAACACAAACATAAAGAGAGAGTCAGGATAGTCTGACTTGGTACAAACACTGAACAGTGGTGGGGTTAAACCGGTTTTATTGGTACCCAAAGTTCGTCCTCATATATCCTGACACTATGTTGTATAAAAGCCAATACAGTATGATTACCAACTAAGTGACCGCTTGCTAGAACTGAAAAATTTGTTGGACGGTACAAAATTTAGATAGCAGGGTTAGGATTTGCTCGGTTTAACTGTAAAACTAGCTAAGGCTCTCGTGGCTGGGGGTCGGATACCGTCACTCTATTAAACGAAAGGGTCAGAGATAACACTCCCATAAAGGGTTAAATGCTACTTCGTCACAGAGTTCAACAGAAATCGGCAATATTCGTCAGAGTCCAGTATAAATTTAAAGTTTTCAAGTCATTTCGAGAAAAATAAATTTTTACATGCAGAATTAACAAAATTTCAAATTTGTAGCCCTTACCATGCTTACTATGAGAACATCTTAAGTAATTAGCAAAGTTTCTGTGGGTTATTGACGAAGCTTTTGCATTTATTCACGATATCACAATATAAACTAGGATGAGAAAACCCGTTTTCTGGAGCCGGGTATTTACCTAAAAGATGTTAATATCTATTATAAAACTTTTTGAACAATCAAGCAGCTTGTGAAATATTTAACCCTGTGATAGAAGTTTTTTAGTAATCGTATGTTTACGCTCGTTAAAATCTTAGCTTTAGCAAATTCGTGCAAAACGTGCAAGCTGTGATATGTACACGTCATACGTTGTTGCAACAGACACGCTTCCGTCAGGAAGGGGAAGTTAGTAATTGGATAATTACAGTTGTCCCTTTTATCTCAAAATTTAGTATGTATCTCTCCATTCTCGATGTTTATAGTAAGATCTAAAAATGAACACCATGACCATCAGTGCGTCATTTTTCTTTCGATTTAAAATTTCTACCACAATTTTTACTAACCAACCGACAAAACCGAAAGGGACTATAGATTTGCACTCTGTTCGCCCGTCAGTCACAGTACAGTTTTCGTGACATTTCAGAAACCGTCTAACCAGCTGATGTTATTTTATGTACGTGAGCTTATAATGACGAGTTTTTACAGATCAAGTTTGAGTTTTACGCTGATCGGAAAATTATTGTGAGAGTTGTTGCCCTTGGAAATATGAATTATTGCCAAAATAATAGTTTTCAGGACTTTTGTCTACAAACCTTTTTATACCTAATGATCTTATTTTTGGTATGTGAGCCTCAAATGATGAGCTACTGATAAAGTTTAAGTTTCAGGCAGATCGGGAAATTATTTTGTACCCCTTGCAAACATAGTTTTAGGATTTTTAGGAATGACTGTCCTTACGTCTGCGTCCGAATAGTCAAGGTGTATTTGTTGTGTTTTCTCACACCTCAAGCCGGTAGGGGGAATTATATTGCTCAGCAATACTATCAGAATGCTTGTTTAAATTTGATTACAGAACTAATGTTTTACTTCCTTAATGCAGAATAAATTTTTAATTTTGATATTGGTACCGAAACCAACAATTTAAACAACGGGAGAATATACCTCGTATTACATAATTTCCCTATTTTATCGCAAGAAATTAGCACATTAATTACAACTGCTAGACATGATTATTGACCTTGTTGATGTATCAGTATATATACACATAAAAAAATAACACCTAGCACCTCTGGTATCAAATGCACAGATGCACTCACAGAGTAGACACGTACGGAGAAAGTTCAGGGATATTGTTCATGTGTTGTTATCGCCCCCGTCTATCACACTTTCGCCTCGTTCATTTTTCATTTTATATGTGAGGCGTTAATTTGCCTGTCTGTTTAATTTTAAGCTCACTAAAAGTAATCCTTAAAGATTATGTAAAGAAAGCACATATAGCAGAAACAGCGCTTAACCAATGATTTCTGTAAATCACGTGCAAATGCTGCACATTTCTGTTAACAGTTTGAATAAAAATGTATACATTATGTACATAGTGTAAAATATTATTTCAATTACTTCACTATTTCAAATGGTATATCAACGTTATATCAAAATAGCCCACGAAAGACTACTACCAAACAATTTTTCAGAAAGCATAATAATTTATTTTATATTTTCTTGACGAAAATGTCAATTCTATATTATACTTATGGAAACTATAAGTTAAAATAAAGCACTGACGTTCTTTGTGTGATTTCGAAGTCCAGTCGTAATTTGGTCAATGTGAGAACCTTTCCTTAAAATAAATTATGGATTTCCTGCATTCTCAAACCGTGCAAGGACTTCAAAACCTCGTCTCGTACAATTCAAGTAGGTGATCTGATAACCAGATATATTTATATCTATATGGGTATATATATATGTGTGTCTTTGTATAAACAACAAAATGGATAACAGGACATGTCAACAACGAAGTACCAATCAATCAACGTCACCCAATAGACAGAACCCCGGACAAAAATAACATAAAATACATACAGTATAGCTATAGTCTCACTTGGTTCAAACACTGAATGTCTTCCGCGGGTTATGAATCAAATATGGAAACAGACTGAATTTAAATCAAATAACTAACATCTTTTATTGGCACTTTACTTTATATTGTAATCTGAACAGACACAACTAAATCGTTCATATCTACAACATATACAAATCATCTAACAATTCATAAATAAATTGATACCTGCACTTATAATAAAAGTTTATAATATTGCTTTCATATAACGAGCCCATTCTCTTGTTTGTCGAGATATAGTCCAATAAATATAGGCTTCTCCGTTATTTAGATTGTCTACCAGCTTAGGATAACATACACCGTCTCTTCTTTGTTTCTTGTCCACCAGCTTAAGATAACGTTTAAAGTCTATTCTTATATTGTCTGCTAACATTATGATAACGTTAATCTGAATCTTTTATCCAAAGTTATCTTCATCCTCGGTGTTGATGCATGTATCACTATAGGAATCCTCAGAACAATCAGTGTCCTCTTCATAAATCATCCTACTTGTAATATAAACTTTGAAAATATCTTTTGTCCCTGTCATCAAACCTTCAAAAATATCTGCCTTTGCATTTCTCCTTTGTCTGATATAAATCCCATGTCCTGATTTTATGACTATCTTTGCTTTTCCTTTCTCCATCGAACTCCAGACAACAGGAAGCAATGACTTTATTAAATGGAAGGCAACATCAAATTAAATAACTTCTACTTTTTCGTTTGATTTTTGTCGAGCCTTCGAAAAGCGAGACATAGCGATCCTACATTCCGTCGTGGTTAAAGTTTTTGAAATTTTAATAACTTTCTTAAACTATCCTGGATTTCTACCAAACTTGGACAGAGGCTTGTTTATGATCATAAGATAGTATCCAGAAGGAAATTTTGTAAAAAAAAAATTCCAGTTTTTCCGTATTTTACTTATAAATGGACTTAGTTTTTCTGCCAGGAAACATTACATTCACTCTGTGGTTAAAGTTTTTAAAATTTTAATAACTTTCTTAAAATATCCTGGATTTGTACCAAACTTGGACAGAAGCTTGTTTATGATCATAAGATAGTATCCAGAAGTAAATTTTGTAAAATAAAAATTCCAGTTTTTCTGTATATTACTTATAAATGGACTTAGTTTTTCTGCCAGGAAACATTACATTCATTCTGTGGTTAAAGTTTTCAAAATTTTAATAACTTTCTTAAACTATCCTGGATTTGTACCAAACTTGGACAGAAGCTTGTTTATGATCATAAGATAGTATCCAGAAGTAAATTTTGTAAAATAAAAATTCCAGTTTTTCTGTATATTACTTATAAATGGACTTAGTTTTTCTGCCAGGAAACATTACATTCATTCTGTGGTTAAAGTTTTCAAAATTTTAATAACTTTCTTAAACTATCCTGGATTTGTACCAAACTTGGACAGAAGCTTGTTTATGATCATAATATAGTATCCAGAAGTAAATTTAGTAAAAAAAAAAAAAAATTTCCGTATTTTACTTATAAATGGACTTAGTTTTTCTGCCAGGAAACATTACATTCACTCTGTGGTTAAAGTTTTTAAAATTTTAATAACTTTCTTAAACTATCCAGGAATTTTACTATTATGTGCATTCACCTATCACACTGAAAATATAGACAACATCAAAAGTAGGCGAGACACTGGGTTCCGCGGAACCCTTACGAATTTTATAACAAAGCCAGTGTATGCCAACGGGGATTTACCTCTGAAATTTTCCAACTTCGTGCCCTGATTACGTTTTCATATATATAGTATACTTTATCTCCGAGAGATACATATCTTTTTTCGCTGAATTGTGATGTACTCGTATTGAACTTGAGGTTTAAATTTTAAAATTTACCTATTCAGCTACTAATTATAGCAAACTTCCTGATTTCATTTTCGTCGTGGGACTACAACAGATAAACTGGGAGCGGTTGTATGATACTGCATTAATTGCTTTAAATAATTATATCAGTAATATTAATGATTCCACTGCACATTTTATCGATATTAAAAGTCTATTTTTAGGCGGACGCACCCCCAGCCCCTTTCCCCACTCACTGGTATCCGTCATAAAGAGCATAAATATAATATCTAGATATTAGAAGCCGTTTTCTCTAAAATTTATACATATAATAAATCATTTTGCGAAGAATCGTTTCTTTTAGAAATATGGAGTTCACAAACTGAAGGTATGATATCTATGTTAGAAAGAGTCACAGTTCATGTCTAAATTACTGGATCTGAACTGATAAACTTAGTTAAGAAGAAATTGGGACATGTAGTCCCATAACGTCTTATTTAGTAAATATGGACAGAAGAATATCAAAGCTATAAGACAATAGGAAAAGCCAATAAAACAAAACTGCATTCGAGAGAACACTAACACAGCAGATACTATAAAGATATTACCAAATGAATACAAACTAGAGGCTCTCAAGAGCCTGTATCACTCATCAGGACTATTTCCATCCTGACCGGCAGCCTGGAACATTGCTGTCAAGTTCCAACTGATTCACTGGTTTCAAACAAGAAGATCTTTCAGTGATTTTTCCCATGAGGGTCCTATGTAAAACTATGTTATTTCTGGCGGCCATGTTGTATGACGGGCGGGGTCATCGGAAACAAATCTGAGAGAGGACCATACAAGGACCATTTCTGCGAAGTTTTGTTCCAACTGACCAAGTGATTTCAGACAAGACCTTTAAAGAATTTCCCATAGGGTCCTATGTTAAACTATGTTCGGCTCTGGCACCCATATTGGATGGCGGTGGGGTCATCAGATATAAGTCTGAAAGATGACCACCTAAGGACCATTGCTGCCAAGTTTTGTTCCAATTGGCCCAGTGGTTTCAGAGATCTTTCAAAGAAAGTTGACGATGATGACGACGACGACGGACGCCAAGCGATTTCAACCAATCAGAATCAAGAACTGCCCATGGCGGCCATATTTGTAGTCTGATCGGGACGACATGAAGAAACTTTATAAAGGACCTCCCATATATGCTTCTTGTGAAGTTTTGTTCCATTTAGCCCAGCAGTTTCAGAGGAGACGATTTTTGAAAACTCAGCCAATCAGAAACAACAATTGCTCATGGTGGCCAAGTTTGTTGTACGATCAGGACGAAATGAGCAAACTTTATAAAGGACCTTACATAAATGCCTCAGCCAAATTGGCCAAGTGGTTTCAGAGGAGAAGATTAAAATGTGAAAAGTTAACGGAATACTTAATAAAAAGGTATGCTAGGCATGTTACATATACCAATACCATATACTCCTGTAAAACTTTTGCATCATCAATGCGTTTTCTCAATTCTTACTTTGTCAGGGGAAGTCACTTCTGATAAAGGCTTGGATAAATTTTGGGTCAAGATTTTACATGATAATTATGCATTGAAATTAATGGAAAATATGAACTAGAGGCTCTCAAGAGCCTGTATCGCTCACCTGGATTTAACTTGTAGATCTTCAGCAGGACTGAAAATTTAAGTATAGCAGTTATCTTGGGCAGTTTTCCCATAGGTTCAATGTTAAACAAAGTTAGGGTGTGGTAGCCATCTTAGTTGACATTCAAGGTTATCAAACACAATTCTGAAAGAGGACCATTTCTGGCATCAGTTTGGTTCCAATTGGCCAAGTTTAAGGTATGATGATCTGCAAATTAAATTTTCCCATAGGGTCCTATGTTAATCTAAGTTCAGCTTTGGTGCCATCTTGATTGACAGATCGGGTCAGCGGACACAATTATGAAAGGGGATCATCTAATGACCATTGCAGGCAAGTCTGGTCCAAATTTCGCAATTGGTCTCAGATCAGAAGATTTTTAAATGAATTTTCCCATAGGGTCCAATGTTGAACTAAGTTCGGTTTTGGCAGCCATTTTTGTTGACTGTCAGAGGACACAATTCTGAAAGAGGACCATCTAAGGACCATTGCTGAAAGGTTGGTCCCAATTACAATATCTAAGATAAGTATCTTTGGATTGTTATTTTGAAACTCCTGGGATGATGCCTCTGCTGGTGGACCCTAGGTCCCCGAGGGTATTCGCCAACCCAGTCGTCAGACTTGTCTGAAATGATTATTCACTGATTTGTTACAGAAATTACCAGTATTTAGCAAAATACAAAAATATTAGAAATACTAAGGGTTCATTCCTTGTATTGCACATGGTAGATCTCCTTAGCTGAAATTTGGCTTCCTATTTCGGTATTTTTTGGTTGAGTACTTCTTGTTTAATATAAGTTTGGTTTTTGGTCTTCCAAATGTTTCGGTTTTAATGCTGCTGATGAGAGGTAACTCCTTGAAATGCGTCGTATACAGCATAGTATAAATTTACAATATCTAATATAAGTATCTTTGGATTGTTATTTTGTTGTTCATTAAGACTTTCTTGGTTAACTGTCATCGGACACAATTTTGAAAAAGGACCATTGCTGAAAGGTTGGTCCCAATTGTTGTTCACTAAGAAATTTCTTTTCTTATAATATCAAAATAATGTCAGGTGGACTCATGATTCTGATGCCATTATATTTTACATATCATTAAGAATACTTTGATACAAAATATTATCTTTTTAGTTTTTATTGTTTAATTTAGTTTTAACATATTTTATTTGCTAGATGTTTTAATGAATTTTCCCAAAGGGTCCTATGTTAAACTAAGTTCAGTATAACGGCCATCTTTGTTGACATTCTGGGTCATTGGACATAATTCTGAAACAGGACCACCTAATGACCATTTCTGCCAAGTTTGGTTGAAATTGCTTAGTGGTTCAGACAAGAAGATTTTTTTAATGAATTTTCCCATAGGGTCCTTTGTTTAACTAAGTTCAGCTGTGGTGTCCAACATGGTTAACTTTCTGGTCATCTGACACAATTCTGACAGAGGACCATTTAAGGACCATTTAAGTTTGGCTCCGTAGTTTCAGACATCTTGGATTTCATATTGGCATAAAAAATATAAACTTTGTAGAGGACCAAGAGGATCATTCAGGCATAATATTACTTCCATCTGTCAAAAGGTTTCTGACAAGAAGCTGTTTTATGTGTTTCCCATAGGATCCCATGTTCAATGTGTCTGGTTGTGGTGGCCATCTTGGATATCAGATCGGCACGAAAAATAAAAACTTTGTAGAGGACTATGTAAGGATCATTCCTGCAATATAACAATTCAATTTCTTTTGTATTTTCAGAGAAGAGGTTTTGCAAATTTCAGCCAATCAGAGTTCATGATTGACCCTGGCAGCCATGTTGAATTTTGGATCAGCACCGAAAACATCCCTTTTGTTGGAGACCATTATCTGATCATTCAGGCATTATATTACTTCCATCTGTCAAACGGTTTCTGACAAGAAGATGTTTGTATGAATTTCCCATAGGATCCCATGTTAATTGTGTCCCGCGGTGGTGGCCATTTTGGATTTCAGATCGGCACAAAAACATAAACTTTGTAGAGGACCATGTAAGGATCATTCCTGCAATATAACAATTCAATTGCTTTTGTAGTTTCAGAGAAGAACATTTTTTATATTTCAACCAATTAGAGTGCATAAATGGCCATGGCAGCCATGTTGAATTTTGGATTGGAACCAAAAACATACATGTATAGTTTGTAGAAGACCATCCAATGAACATTCCCACCAAGTTTGGATTCATTTGGCCATGGGGTTTTGGAGAAAAAGATTGGAATGTGAAAGTTAACGGACGGACGCAAAGTGATGGCAATAGCTCACATGGCCTTTTAGGCCAGGTGAGCTAAAAAGTTGATGCTTAGCATTTCAAGGGTCTATTTTCCATGTATGAAATAAAGAGAATTTATACTTTAAAATAAGCTGAAAACTTATGTGGCTGCAGGATAATCCAAGCATTCAATACATGAACAATTTCAGTCTGTTTGTTTGTTTGTTTAGTTGGGGTTTAACACCGTTTTCAGCACATTTGGCCAGTTTTTATTGGTGGAGGAAGCCGTAGTACCCAGAGAGAACCAGCGACCTTCGGTAGGAAAATTGGCAATCCTTGTGAATTAAGATTGGAGTTGAACACACCCCGCCACAGGTGAGATTCGAACTCACAACCCCAGCGTTGAGAGGCTAGTGATCATTAGTAGTCACGACAAACTACCTAGACCACTCGGCCACCGAGGCCCCCAATTCAATCTGAAGTTTAAATGAAAAGAATTAAATCTTCATTAAGTAAAGGTGTTTATGTCGAACAAACTATAGATATCATGGTAAGAATACACATCACTAAAACTGCATAGTCAATTATTGTTTCATTGCTTATAAAGCTGTGTTAAAACATGAACAGTGTTTTAATCTGCCTCTGACGATCAAGAAAGACCACCTAGTATTAATAAATGAGTACATGTCTCTCTATGATGTGCAAGTAATAACAATAAATGGGTTTTAATTTTGATTAAATTCTTGAGTTCTTCTTGTCTCAGTCTTGGGTTACAGATGGATGTGGGTTTAATACAGATTAAAATCTAACCAATGTAATACTTAAACATAATACAAAAGCCATGATGTATTTAGTTCACCGAATCAATTTAAATATCCCTTCTGGGTACTACTTTTAGTATAGTACTGTCTCGTTGTTATATTATGTAACAGTTAATTGATTTCTATCTAAAATTAAATTTCTTGGAAGATAAAGCTACAGATTTTTTCAGTAGTATATTTAATTTTAACAAAAAGTCATTCTACAAATTTTATACCTTCTGATATAAAGAAAAATAGAATTTCATAGATCTTAAAAAAACAAATTTTATAACCTTACAATACAGTTATAAATGAATTGCTATCAATTTATTTTTTCTTGGGTCAATGAAGTTCTTGATCATTTTTTGTGTCAAAGTTTTTGATACAATTGTATGAATATGATTAGGTCAAGGGCAATGACAACCTATTATAATATAAAATCAAGTTAGCTTCTACTTCCTTCTGAAGGTATTGAAAACTTTTTAAAAAAAAAAACAAATAACCAAAATTTACTCAAAGCACCAGTTTAAATTAGGGCAAATTCCCATTCTTCATAAAAGAATAATACATAAACTAACAAATGCAAAGTCATATGGAACTTGTAAACTCCTACCTTGTTCTCGGAGCTCTGTCAGAAGTTTGCTGAACATCCCTTTGTGTGATTTTCCATCTGCGTGAGTGACTAATACATCTACATCACCACATGTTGACTTTCCACGTCTATAAGACCCACAAGCTTGTGCTATGATGCCTGGTTGAATTAATTGTGCAGTTTTCCGTACCTAAAAAAATTAAGTTAATTTCTAGGTATATTTTTCAACTTGCAGAGGTTCATTCTTGTATTTATTAGGATTATGCCCATGACTTCACCTCCATTTATATTTCGTAATATCTATACATGTATATATATATATAAATTGCAATATTATATACTTAACTCTCCAGTAAACTTTTAAATTTTTGCATTTTCATAAACAAAGATAAACTAAATTTCATAGGTCTGGAAAGCCTTAGAGAAGGCACTAAAAGATCAACAAAGGATAAAATTATTATATTTTGGGTGTTTGTGGTTAAAAACACCTAAAATTATTGTTATCTAACAATGATTTTTATGTATAACATGTAGGTCTTATAAGGGGATTGTAGAGGTATAACACAATTGATATATCTCAATGGGTTTCTGAGAAATGGACCTAAACACAAAAACTTTACTGAGGCAGGCAGGATCATCCAATACAATTCTGAATGAGGACCAAATACATGTAAGGACCAATGCTGACAAGTTTGATTCCAACTGCCTAAGTGCTTTCAGACAATAAGATCTTTAAGTGAATTTCCCAAAGGGTCCTATGTTAAATTAATTTTGCCTGTGGCCGCCATCTTCGATTGGGGTGTGGATTATTGGACATAATTCTTATAAAGGACAGTTGCTGCCAAGTTTGGTTCCAATTGGCTTACTGATTTTTAAGTAAATTTTCGCATACATGTAGGTATCCGGAAATTTCATCAGCCTCTGCCAGACATTTTTTTGATAGACATGAATTGTCATTTTATACTCTTTTTTGCAATCTCAACATACGACCTTATTTCATACAAATGTTGTTATGCGCGATTTATAAATGTTTTGGGTAAGACCTGAAATAAATGTCGTGTGTATCAACTCTTTAACATTCTGTGCAGCGTTTTTTGTGTACTGATAATTATAGGTCTCTTCTTCGAGGTCTGGGTTTGGTATGTATAAATCGATATGGGAAATGGACTTCACAACGGAGTAGAAATGAACTAAATAAATGAATAAAATAAATTAAGTTAAAAAGCTTTGAAATCATTATATGAAAATCTTCCCCAAAGATGAAATTTTTATTACTTTTTCATATTTAACTACAACAATTCACGCATGCTCAATGATTATTTACTAAACTACACATGCAGAAAATAGCAACAATGTGGAAATTTCTAAGTTTTGCAGAGTTTAAACTACCAACGCGTTTTATCATCTTAAGTTTGTGATTGTGAACTGTTAGATCGTCCGAAACATACCTTGTAATGGATTTTTTCTAATTTCAAAGTAGAAAGGGGAGAAAAATGCCTGATTGATCATCACTGATGAATGACCTTGACTGAAATTTTGGAGATTGTTGACAGGTGTACATTAATTATAATTAAGCGTCATAAGAGCACAGTCACCTTTGTAAATTAACGTATTGACAATAGTAATTGCTGTAAAAACAGTTTGAAAAGATCAGTTAACTATCGAGAGGAAATGACCTGAATGAGGTCACCGTTCTGCCAAACTTTGAAATTTTGGCGTCACGACTTTTCAATACACATTTTTATTAAAAAATATAAATTTTGGACGTCCATTTGACCCCTTTTATGACTGGACAAATTAAAATTTCTCTGGTCATGTACGGAAAATAGAAGGCTTTCCGGATCCTTGGTCCTATGTTAAACTCTTAGATGGGGCACAGGGTAATTGGATATAATTCTGAAAGAGGACCACATAAGGACCATTGCCTCCAAGTTTGGTTCTAACTGGCTAAGTGGTTTCAGATAAGAAGATCTTTAAGTGAATTTCCAATATAGTCCTATGTTAAATTAAGTTTGCCTGTGGTGGCCATCTTGGATGCCGATCTGGATCATCTGATTTCTGTCAAGTTTTGTTCCAATTGGCTTAATGATTTCAGACAAATGATTTTAAGTCAATTTTCCTATAGAGTCCTATGTTAAACTATGGTCAGCTCTTTCAGCCAACTTGGATGGCAGGTGGGGTCAATGGATATAATTCTGAAAGAGGACAACCTAAGGATCACAGCTGCAAATTTTCTTTCAATTAGCTCAGTGGTTTCAGAGAAAGTTTACGAAGGTGACTTTGGACAAACGACAGACACCAAGTGATGGCAATAGCTCACATGGCCCTTTCGACCAGGTGAGCTAATAAAGGGTTATATACAGAAAGTAAAATATAACATACTTTTAATCACTGCAGTATTATCGAACTAACTAAGGTACTGAAAACTCTCTACAATGCAGAAATGTTGTCTTAGGCCAATGTGGATCAAAGGTCCATATTGGCTGATTTTTTTTCTGTTCTGAAAGAGTTAATGATGTAGTTACTTAATACAAATATTATAATCATTATTATATTTCTAATATTTAGCCTAATTATTGGTGTCCACATACTGCTAACCTCAGGCCAATAACACAAAAATTACTCTGTAATAACAAAACATATACATACTTTTTCTTCTATTTCAGCAGCTTCTTCTCTAGGCATCCTGTCCAACAGCTCATCATAATATTTCAATCCAATTTTCTGTTGGTGAGTAAGTTTAGCTTTGGTCCTAATGTCATCTAATGTTCTAAAACCCTAAATAAAGTCAAATATATTCTTGTTTTAAGATGATAAAACATCACTATCAAGTAAACAAACACAACTTTGCTTGTTAACGGTAAGTAAAAATGTAAGTAAACATGTATATTAAATTTTACTGCAGTTAACTTTCATTAGAGGGAGTGACCGTTTAGAGTGCAGGGAGTAAGGTGATGTCATATCCTGGACTTTTTTAGCAGCATTTACAAGCATGGCATTTTTTGCATATTTGTGTGCCTTTCTTTTTCAAACTATTTGATGCCAGGTATAGTAGTTGAGGCTGATTATGGGTCTCATATGAATTTCCCATATTATGATTTTTTTTATCTTATATGTTTCATATATTATGGAAATTACAAACAACTTATGATGTACCATGGAACAATGTGTTTTAACATTGGAAACTGCAATAATGAATTCATAACAGCTTGCCTTGTACATCACCTACCTAACAAATGGACAATTAATGTAATTTATTGTATTGTAAGATGTAATACTAATTCCTGCTTAAGTATATGATAATTCCTGTTGAAATACAAATTATTACATTGATTAAATATACATATAACCTTATTACTACCAGATCAACTCATTTTACCTGTTGATACCACTGCCGACTTGTGTGGGCTCCAGCACCCCATATATTACTGAACAGTTCTAATGTTTTTACTTCCTCATTAGATTTAAATTCATCTAATTTTCTTAATCCACCACTTTCTATAATTTCCCAAATTTTATCAGCTAGTTTTGCTCCAACTGCTGGAAGAGCCTTAGCTTCCTGTGTAATAAATTTATTTCATTATCAATACTACAAAATCTTTAGAGTAACAACATGACACAGACAGTAAATACTTTCAAAATTATCAATTTTTGCTTTATTTGACCTAATATTACTTTTCAATATCAATTTCAACATACATGTATTAATATAACAGTAAATAATGTTAAAAACTAACACATAATGATTAGGACATACATGTACATGTATAAGACTACAAAAAAATGGAAAAGAGAATAATATCCTAAGATATCTTGTTATTGTCGATTGGTAATGCAATACCTGGATCACAAGAAATCTTAGGATTTTTGAAGTCATGTATATAAAACAACTTTGTACCTCCCATGTGGTCACTTGTTTTGGATGCTTCTTTAGAGCTTGTATAGCTTTCTGGTAACCAAATGCCCTCCATTTATCACTTGTACTTTCATATTTCTTAACCATTTCCTATTAAGAAACAAACTTTTATGGTTTTGTTACAAGCAAGCTTACATACTATTTTTCAAGTCCCTAATAAAAACAAACCAAATAAAAACATACACATATCAATTTGAAATTAAAATTACAGCTTTTGTTTCATCTGTTTTTACATATTTATTTACCATTTACTTTTCTAACTAATTCCTTGTAACAATAAAGCAATATCCTTGAAAAAATGAAATCTCACATTTAAAATCTTCAACATAAAAAGATTCTTTATTAATTTTCTAAATTTTAGACCTATATACAGGGAACAAATTGGTTAAAAAATAAAACACTTTACTGTTTTCTTCATCTCATATGTAATAACCCCAAAATATTAAATAATGACTTTATTTCAAAAATTGTTTTTATAAAAAAAATTAATTATTTGAAAATATTTTGGTTTTTTATGTGTAAAAAACAGAATTACCATACCTGAGCAATATTTTTTGATACACAGATGATCACAGATCACTTATAATTAGCTTTACACAATTGGCAGTTTTTTGTAATACAATGCAAATACATTTTGTACATGTAAATGTAATTTAAATATATATTTTTTTCAATTTTTAGAATAAAGATAATTATTAATTGCCTTATTATCTAGTTGCATTATACCTTTAACAATCCCACTGCCAGCTTCAATTGAAACACTTACTTCCAGTTTATCTGTAATGTGTTTATTAAGGTTAGGCTTTGGATTCATTGATGACTGGGTACATATCCAATTTCCTTTCTATATTAAAAAAAATATTCCTCTAAAACAATATATTTACATTTGTATATGCAGATATGAAAATGAATAGTATAGTTTTTACAATTTGCCTTTATTTGATTGGTATAAAGAAGATAATTATGATTTATTAACCAGTGGGGTAAAATACGTTAAAAACGCCTTATCTTTATGAGCAAAATGAATGCATTACAGCAGGGCCGTTACAACATTTTGTTCATAATAACCGGGCCATTACAGAATTTCGTTCATAATAACCGGTTATTACGGCTTTTTCAAAATGGCTGCTTTTTTCAATACTCCACTTGGAAATTTCAGGAAAAGCAAACTAGAACATTTTAAAACATATTTTTGGAAAAAAACTGTCCGAAATTAATCTTTAAAACTGTTCTCACAAGTTTTGCTTACTTACCATTATATTTGTGCTATTCGGATTAATGCAAATGCTATATACAAACTGGTTAATAAAAGTATTAAGAAATGTGTGTTTTCATAATGGCCCCGTTATATGTCCTCGGTCTGTAATAATGGCCTTTGGATGCTGTAATGGCCCTCAGCGTTGCCTTGGGCCATTACAACAATCCTCAGGCCATTATTACAGACCTTGGACATATAACAGGGCAATTATGAAAACACCCATTTATTAATACTATATTATTAACTTGTTTATAATACATTCAGTTTTCAAATGTTGATATTTTTTTATCTATAAAAATGGTATGTACAGTACATCTATAACTGGTGATCATCATTTCCCTTGCTATAAATGTCTCAAATCTATTACATACACTGAATTTTGTACATATACATATGTATCAAAATAAGAAACAAGATTATACTTTTGTTAGTTATTTATGACTATAGCCATGAATCAGACAGAAATTTTCCACACAATCCTTCAATTCTTATTTGTTCCAAAGCACTGCACTGAAAGACTTTCTGGAAATGCTGTAAATTTGTAAAAACTGAAAAAATACACCATCATGCATCCTGCTGCTAAACATCTGTAATTTACTGTATTACAAGTCGGGGCCTCGGTGGCCGAGTGGTCTAGGTAGTTCGTCATGACTACTACTGATCACTAGCCTGTCAACGCTGGGGTTGTGAGTTCGAATCTCACCTGTGGTGGGGTGTGTTCGACTCCGATCTTAATTGACAAGGATTGCCAATTTTCCTACCGAAGGTCGGTGGTTCTCTCCGGTGACTCTGTAACGGTTTATTTTTTCCGGTGTGAAATTATTTCCGAACTCGTATATTAATACACTTCTGACGGAATAAAGTTGGAAAAAATTTCATTATATAAAAATTAAGATTGCTATAAAATATTATCTGATTCATATTTTACACAAGATCATCATTTGACGGTCGGAAAATATTTCACAGATATATGAATATCACAGCCGGAATAAATTATCTCTTACAACTCCGGCTTCCTCCACCAATAAAAATTGGCCGCCGCGAAATGGCCAAAATGTGCTGAAAACAGCGTTAAACCCCAACTAAACAAACAAAAAAATGTATTACAAGTCAGTGTTCCAGATATTAAAGATGAAAGCAATGTCTCTACTAAATCATACTAAGTTTTCTTTAAACCTTATTCATTTTATAATACGTACATGTACACCAGTAGTGTACTAAATACACAGAAATACATGTACAAACTTAACCCTAGTATTGAGCTGAGAGACAAACTTTAATGTGATGGTTACCACTATCATAGTTATCCTGTGTTACTTCATTTGTAATTATTCAAATACCTAGTGCACAAGACCAGAAATGAAAAACAGTTTAATAAAACTGTATAATACAAAACAAAACCGAAAAAGCTGTTGATTTATACTTGTATCATTCCGAAGACCGTTATTTTCATAAAAAATCTTGGATCGGAATTCTCATGATTTTTCTTTGGCCACAGTGTTTTTTAACAATATGAAGACCTCATTTAAAAAAAATTTAGCGGATTTTTACTTATCTATGCATAAATGGAAATTTTTTCAATATTGATTATCAAGGAGTTCAAACAAGGTCAATGGGAGGATTTTAAGAGTATGTTCAAGAAAAAATAATAGTAAAGATTATAAATAAATAAATATTAAACAATAAAATGGCAATAATAAATAAGTTGTGTCAAAATGGGCAAAGATTTTGGTTGCATATGTTCATTTTTTTTTTTTAATTATATTCGTCAGTATTTTAAGGCAGCACATGATTTTGATTAAACTGTAGTAAACAATAGTACAATAGGCCTACCATGGTCAAAATCATGCAGGAATGTACATTGAAAAAGTAGCGATGAGTCCTGGGATTCATCATTCTGAAAAATGATAGTCCCAGGACTCATTATGAAAAATTCTTAGTGAGAAGTCTGGGGAGTACCAACTTCTTAAATATTTGTCACCGAGTCGATCATGAAATTCATGTTTAAAATATATAATTATTTACGCAAAGCTTATCTGAAATGCTGAAATGAAAAATATCCGTAAACTTCTTGAAAACTTAATTCGAGTTCGCTTTTATTTAATTTGAATATAATACATTTAAACATTACAGAAGATATACCCGGATGAAACATAGGCCTACAGTGAAGAGGTAAACATAATACAGCACAACAAGTATTTATATACATGTACCTTCAACATATGTTCTGTTGATGGTACTGATACTTGTCTTTTAAGATGACCTTCTTCACTGCTATCATATTCACTACTGTTATCACTTTCACTATCAAACTTCCTACGCTTTGATTCATGTACATTCATATAACTTGTGCTACATGTGCCTTTTGGTAATTTAGAACCAGAACTGTTTTCGGTCTTCTCACACTCAATGTTTTTGTCTGGATTCATGCTACATCTGTCATTTGAAATATTGGTCTTAATATTTGCACTGTTATTGCTTTTGACAACAAATTCCTCTATATCAACCAATGATTTTTCTTTGAAACATTTACTTAACCAGTTTGTTTTCACAACTGTGATTGTGTCCGGTATAGTATCTATATTTAATATATTTAAAATCCGTGCCATTTCGACATTTTCATCCACAACTAGATGAGTTGTTTCGTCGCTTAGTTCATCACATAAGGATCCACCATATTTTGTCAACTGGGTTTTAAATATTTTCATTCTAGCATTTTCAATACCTGCCTTCAAAATAAGAGCATTTATACCGTTTAAAAAACTATATTTTATTTCATTCTCGAATGCCTTTGGTAGTTTTCTTTTCTTGTCTCCCATGTCTTAAATATTTAAGTAAAAATGTGACAAATAAATTAATATTTACAAAATTTACAAAACTGAAACGGAAATCAGAACAAAACCGGATGTTTACATCAGTTTGCTGAATAAAACGAAATCGGCAAGAATTCAATATTCCGGGTAATTTGTATAATAACAACCTTTAAAAGAAACAATGTTAAACATAAAAACAGGTAGGCTCACTTTTGGGCGTTTTAAAATCATGTTTATAAGTCATTCATATCACCTTATAACTGGGGTTAATGATGTAAATATGAAGGGAAAATCACAGCAACTTTTTGCATAATCCGGTTTTACCAATGTAGCGTCAACTATCAGAGGCAGATGCAATGGAAGTCTGCGTTGATTCTGTTGCATCTTCTGTTAACGCTGAAAAGGGAGGTATTGTCGTATTTCTGTTATCAGTATGGTTTGATTGTAATGGTTTAACTTGAGTCTATTTGAGCATAAAATTATCACTTGGTACATTATTGTTTTATATCTATCATCGATTTCAGGCCAAAATTACATATATCTGTTTAACGTTACAAACTTTGGTTGGGTTTCACATGCTGTTATTACAATGTATATATTGTACATTGGGCCTATGCCATCTCATAAATTATGTGCTTATGTCAATAAACATATTTGTATTGAATTTGCTGATATGACATTTTATGGAATACATTATAGTAAACTGTTTTTAAGATTGAAACCGTAAGCATGTTTGATAAAACATTGCATTTTTCAAAACAGTTTAGAGGTTGATGCACAAACGCAGTACTATGGACTTATTATTAGTATTTTCTTCGTATTTATTATTATTTATTGAATATGGTTACAACAAATACGTCATTCAGAGTTACACCTGTACAAATGGATGTTGGTACAATGACCAACGGAAAGAAATATCCCCTCTTTTAGAACATCGGATTATTCCATATGAAGATCAGTCATTCGCCTTATTCCAGCAAGATTGAATGACCATATGATTAACGAATCACAATCAACTTTTTTTTTTAATAATTTACACCTGAGTCAGTTGTATGTTCTGATTATTATTTTCAATAAATGATTTTAACTTCGAAAAACATACATTCACATGTATATTTATTCACAGATACATTTCATTGTACAATTAATAATTTTAATTGTAGAAATATCTACCTGGTGTCACTCTTATAAATGGCGCAAATGAAAAATTGGTATTTTGTTAAAAATCATGAAAATAGCGCATACATGCACATATGTACATGTAAGTTGTACACCACCAGACAAGACTTTGAAGCTGTAGCTCTAAAAATCTGTCATTTGCTTAGTCAAGTAACTTGTGTATTTAATGCTGCTAGACTTGTTCCATTTGGTATTCGGTCTTTTGTGTATGTTTCTCTTTTTTTCTTATCTGTGGCCAGAAAACTTTTGGAATTCAGTGGTTGATTTTTGTTTAAAAATCGCCACCATTTTCACCACATCTGAATACCATATGGGATTTTCTATTAGACATACTGCAAAGCTTGGGGCTTTTTCTGTTACTCCATGTGCTGTTCTAGTTGTAGAAGGATTAATATAATTTAACGCACACGCTTTTCAAAAACAACTTTTCGATCCAATCTAATAACTTGGACAAGTAGAATATCCTGCTGATTATTATTTATGAACTGTCAAGCTTAATTTTGATTTTTTAGGATGCATTCGATTAGAGTTATGTGGAAATCTATCAGAAGGCGGAACAACACCATCTGCTGGTATGTAAAAAATTTTAACGACAGTAAACGTATTCGGTTTTCATATACATGATATAGCCGTATTATCAATTTTTTCCGATTTCGCTTACATATATATAGAAAAAAGACACTGTCAATATTGAAAAGCACTATCAAAATTGAAAACCACCGTAATCGTATCAGTTGGCATGCCTAAATGGATCTCCATACAAAGATAATACTGCCACAGTATAAATCTTGATAATTATAATTGATGTGATGTTTTTAAAACCTGTGCTCAAGATCCAAAATTATCTTGCAAAAAACACATAGATATACAGCCATATCCCAGAGAGCCTGGGTCCTACAGAAAAACCATGAGCTCCGAATATGAACGAATTCCCTATAATACAGGACCCAAATCATTTTGATTGAAACCCGGCGGATACGGGACTCGCTGTTGTAATATAGCACAGAGATGGATTTTTCAATTTTGTTTTAATTTCTTTACTTTAAATTTAATTTGATAAATATAATCGAAATAAATCAAGATAGATAATGATAAAATACATTTTCTCAAGTTTGTTGCTCTTTATTTGGATTTTGAACAAAATGGCTATGTTTATTTCCCTTTTTCAATGCTCAATGAGGGTTTTAATATGATAGTCAAACTGAGAATACTTAGATGAACTATTCATAAATAGTATGGGCAAATTTCAAGTCTCAAATCGTTGCAGTTATACTTTTTGAATGGAATTTAACAAGGTTCCCTTGGATGACATACACGTTATCGACAGATAATCGTATCAGTTGGGTTTTGAACAAATGTTACAGTCATTCAGTCAGTTGTACGATGTGTAATAGTATTTGCGAGTTTACAACTTTCTATGTACATCTTTAATAATGGGTTCTTGCTTTTTGTTAGATTTTATTTCTGCTGTGGCACTGATTTTTGAGTTATATCTTTTGTGATTATGTGTCCGGAGTTATTTTACTGACTTCATTATACGCTTACCAGTCAACAAATATCTCAGGACACAGAATCGCCAAAGGGATTTAATTCCTGGAATTGGAAGTTAATACAATAAAATGTGAAGGATGGGATAAAAAATCTTCCCACAGAGATTTTTTTAACTATTTGTCTGAATAACATTTGTCGAAGTGATTATATTTTCCTTGTCTTTCCATCAGACGATAAGGCTAAATGCAAAATTAGCCGACTTTTGTAAGTTTTAACAAGCTAGAAAGAAATATAAAACAGAGACAGGCTGGTTTAAAGTTAATGTCATATATGACATTTGTGTTAATGTGTTAGTCCTTTTCTTGAATTCCACATCTGAACTTTGGAAGTGATGTGAACAATCAAATGTTCATCAAGCTCATGTGAGAATTAACTCAACAATTAACATATTAATTTCTTAATTTTACGACCAGGACCTCTATCTAACGGAGTGAGTTATATGTAAACCAAATCAGATGAGAAACTTATTTTACTATAATGGAACTAAGTCATCAGTGGCACAAATTTCAGTAAAATGATGTGTGAAAAGTTTTCTCCGACTGTAAATCTGTGTCATAGAAAATAAAGATCAGTGGAACTTTTCGCGGAAACGAAATTTTGCTTCCAAATAACCTTTTGTTTTGACGTAATGTTATTCATCTTTATTTCTATACACCCGTCGTAGACGTTCTACGACGTATTATGGTATAGCAATGCCCGTCCCTCAATACTTCGTAACATTACTCAAGATTGCTTCAACCAATTCGCATGAAATTTTAACATAGTATTAGGATTGACGGAAAAAGGCTCCATTTCGATTTTGACGACTTTCAATTTTGTCATTCTGAAGTTATGGGACTTAGATTGTCCAAATGTAAGCAAATGTTCACATGTCGCACACTAACTCGAGTACGCCTTGACTGATTTTCTTCAAACATTAACACATTATTAAATATAAGCCAATTTTTATAAGTATAAAATTCCTGCTTACACAAAGATGATCATGATGATATTAAGTTTGTTGTTACAGTGTTACAGTGTTATAATTAAGATATGTTAAACCGTTGAAAAAGTATCTGACACTGAATTTGCTAAAAAAAAATCAATATTTTCCTACTCCTTACAAATTCATAGCTGTTGCTGTGGACGGGCGTATCATGCACATAAAGCGCAGCAGTTTATTTTAAATAGGAATGCTAAAAGTTGTCAAATCCCGTGTTAGAATTCCAGTATTTGTTATGCTGAGACCTCGAGGAGGTGACTTTTTCTACAGTGATGACGAATTTGAAGTTTTAATGGAAGATTTACAAATTCTGAAGAAATTAGGAGCAGATGGATTTGTATTCGGTTTCCTGAATTCGTAAGTGCTAATCACACAATTATTCTAAAATTAAGCTATTTTGAAGAGTGAGAAGTTTAAAGGGTAAGATAAGGAATGCAGTGCACCACAAACCAAAATAGACTGTAAAAGGAAGCATTTTAGAAATTACCTTTTCCACGTGACCACATCTATATATCGAACATAAAAACAGTTACCAGTCAAAAACATTTTTTTAATGACAATATATTCTAATCATCATTTAAACACTCTTGAGTTTCATGAGAAATATAAAAAGGCCTTTTGACGTCTGCACAGAGAAATCTCTTAATTTTGAAAATCGCTGAAGAATTAAAACAACTAAAAATGACATTTATAGCATATTAAGCATAAGAAGACAAACAAGTACCTTAACAAAACCTTAAAAGGTGCCAACGGGTGAAACTGACAGCAGCACCGCAGTGAAAGGTGGTAAATTCAGCAATCAAAAATCACAAAACAGTATCGATTTTGCCATTAAAGCTCCATTTTATCACAATAAGTACCTGGTAAATAAAAGAATTTTAAAATGATGACTTTGGTATGCTCTGTAGCAGTTTACTGGAAGTTCTATGTCTTTGTTTACTCCAGACTATATGGGGTCATCTCATATTATGGTTGCTCCCATCTTAAATTAATAAAACATATTCCAGGAATGGTACTGTAGACAAACAAAGATGTAAAGAGGTATTAGGTAAGTTTTTTACAACGATTTTATTCCTTGAGAAGAAAACGAATATTTTCAGATGGCATTTAATGTCAGTTCTCTGACATATTTTCATGCGAAAGGAGTACGAAATTTTATGTTTTATAAATTTATTCAATATCTTTTCAGATGCCATTAGACCTTTACCAGCAACATTCCATCGTGGTAGGTAAATAAAACTTTGAAATAATGTTCAAATTATTAACAAATTGTCACCAAACCCTTCACGAAGAATGAAGGTTTCTAATTACCACTTGTGAGACTAGATATCTTCAGTAAGATTTCACATTCTTCTGGAATTAACACCTCAACGGATTTGACACCACTGACTATTACTCACTGCAATGAGTTGATTGATTGATTGTTGCTTAACGTCCAGTGGCAAATATTTCATACTTCTTCAGGACGAGAACCAGTTCAATGTATCAAACAAATCAAATAGGGGTGGGTCAGGACACAAAGGGGAACCAATTTTGACTGCCACTGTAAAAGGAGGATGGTTGGGTAGGGTCGGATAATTTGGTCTTCTGTAGCGGCATTAGCCTTCTCTTTACCGAAAATTACAGAAGGGGTCTTTAGCGTGCAGGGAGTGTGGGATTCTCCAAACACGTTACCCACTATGGTCCGCGGTCCGTACTATTGCCTGACAACCCCCAACGAGAGGGTCTCCCCTATCTGCCACCCGGGGACGCGATAGGCTGTTCTATGGGTTGAACCCCGTGATGAATGACAGGTGCCTAGCACTGCAATAAGACGAGATTCGTTAACGGAGTAGGACATGCTTACCCATCCGGAGCACCTGATATCACTCTCAGTTTTTAAGTTCACATTGATAGTGCTTTAGTTTCTGTGCTGTCTTGTTCTAGTTTTGTTTAGTTTATTATCCGTTTTTTTTTAAATTTTTTTAGTTATACATGTATCCTTGTGGCGTTTGTTTGTTGTGTTCCATTCTCCTGACTTTGTCTTTTCCTTGGACTTAGAATTTGTTGACTACTCCCTATATTTTGTCGCTATGGTATTCTTTTGCCGATATTTAATTCATACATGGAAGAAACAGGGGTGTAAAAGAGCCATTCGTATCTTCAAGATCAAGGTCATCCTTGAACACTGTATATTAAAAAAAATATATTTTTCGGAAATTCCCTGGTTTAATTGGCTTGTTTATGTAGTTTGGAGTTTTGTTAGAGGCTCGAT
Organism: Mytilisepta virgata; assembly: GCA_028015205.1. Classification (NCBI taxonomy): domain Eukaryota; kingdom Metazoa; phylum Mollusca; class Bivalvia; order Mytilida; family Mytilidae; genus Mytilisepta; species Mytilisepta virgata. The sequence continues at coordinate 36,951,172 of CM051517.1, forward strand.
GTGACTGTTAGATGAAGAACAGTAACAGAATCACGATTTCTTTGCTTTTATCAAGTGCATGTAGGTTTATATTTTTATTTTTAGCTCACCTGGCCTAAAAGGCCATGTGAGCTTTTCTCATCACTTGGCGTCCGTCGTCGTCTGTCGTCGTTAACAATTTTTCAAAATTCTTCTCCTCTGAAACTACTGAATGGATTTGGATAAAACTTAGCATGATTGTTCCTTAGGGTATCCTGCACAAAGTTTATGCTTCGAATTTTGATCCGTCGAAAAACATGGCCACTGTTACTAAAAATAGAACATAGGGGTCAAACAACAGTTTTTCGCAAATGTCTCCAAAATCATTAGGTTATGGCAAATTCTGGCAGATTGAAAGTGTTCAGCATGATGAGAGCTACCTGCGTGCTGATTTTCGTGAAAATCTGTCAACTGATGTTAGAGTTATTGCCCTTTTTTGACATTTTTGGCTTTTTTTTATGTTATTATTTCAAAATTCTTCTCCTCTGAAACTACTAAATGGATTTGGATAAAACTTAGCGTGATTGTTCCTTAGGGTATCCTGCACAAAGTTTATGCTTCGATTTTTGATCCGTCGAAAAACATGGCCACTGTTACTAAAAATTGAACATAGGGGTCAAACAACAGTTTTTCGCAAATATCTCAAAAATCATTAGGTTACGCCAAATTCTGCAGGTTGAAAGTGTTCAGCATGATGAGAGCTACCTAGTTGCTGATTTTCGTGAAAATCTGTCAACTGATGTTAGAGTTATTGCCCTTTTTTGACATTTTTGGCTTTTTTTATGTTATTATTTCAAAAATCTTCTTCTCTAAAACTACTATTCAAAATCAAATGAAACTTGGTAAGATTGTTCCTTAGGGTATCCTGCAAAAAGTTAATGCTTGGATTTTTGATTGGTCGAAAAACATATCCGCCCTTACTAAAAATAGAACATAAGGGTCAAAATGCTGTTTTTGCTATTCTTTCCTGAATTATAGAAATAAAATGAAGATGAAAGCTACTTTCAAGGCAAACATGGTATCCCGAGTTGAATGGTGATGAAAGTTTGTTTTGGACGGCCATTTTTAAAATGGCTGCCATTTTCCCGCCACTTTTTACACTTGCTCGGATTTCAACAATATTTGGTTTTTAAAGTAAACATGGTATCCTTAGTGAATGGTGATGATGAGAATGTTGTATAACAATGATTAAACTTCATAATATGTGAGCTTTTAATTGCCATCAGTAGTATATGGGCACAGGCAAATTAGCATTTGAGGTGGAGGAGCGTGGAGGAGCCGGAAGTGACGTCACCGGAACCGGAAATGACGTCACCGGAAGTGACATGACCGGAACCGGAAGTCAGGTGACCGGAACCGGAAGTGATTTTTGCGCGCATGCGCAACCGGAAGTAGTGGTTTTTCCCGCCATTTGTTGACGGAAGTGACGCAAGTCACGTGGTAGGACCCGGATGTGTCGTCCGCGCATGTGTGACCGGAACCGGAAGTACCCGGAAGTGGTTTGCGCAACCGGAAGTAGGGTGTTTTTTCCGCCATTTGTTGACGGAAGTGACGTAAGTCACGTGGTAGGACCCGGATGTGTGGTCCGCGCATGTCTAGGAACCGGAAGTAGTTTGCGCGCATGCGCAACCGGAAGTAGGGGGTTTTTCGCGCCATTTTACCATATTTTGTTGACGGAAGTGACGTAAGTCACTTACCCGGAAGTTCCATGCTTGACCAGATTGAATTATCTCCCTTTTCCCGCACTTCTCGGTCGTCTCTGGCTCTTTCGTCGGTCTCTAGGGTCTGATACTCTCACTGTTATGTCGAAGTCCGAGAGTATACGAAGTACACTATTGGATTATCTCCCCTTATCCCGCTCTTTTCAGTATTTTCTGTGAGGACCAACGGTAGGATTGGATTATGTCCCCTTACCTCCAAGTAATGCTGTCACCAATGGATGGGTGTCCTTAGCAACGGCGGTCCATTTCATTGCATTCACTTCTCTTCTCTTGCTCCATCCCGCTCTTTGCTACTCCTTGCTGCTCATCGCTACTCAGGCTTGTTGCTGTTCGTCATCGCTGCTCTTCTCTTGCTCTTTGCTGCTCAACGCTGCTCTGCACTGTACTCAGACCTGAAAGCAGCCTAAAGACAATCGTTTACCCTAACACTAGTACCACTTCAAATTCATAAGGGATTGAGCCAGATTGAATTATCTCCCTTTTCCCGCTCTTCTCGGTCGTCTCTGGATCTTTGATTGAATTATCTCCCCTTATCCCGCTCTTTTCATCTGTGAGTGATGTTTTCTGTGAGGACTAGGATTGGATTATGTCCCCTTACCTCAAGTTGATGCTTGTCACCGCTCAATGGAGGGGTGTCCTTAGCAACGGCGGTCTATTTCATTGCTCTATGCTTCGCTTCTCTTCGCTTGCTCTTCGCTGCTCCATGATGCTCATCGCTAATAATGACTATATTCACCTGCTGATTTAAGATTTTTGGGGTTACTTGTCGGTGTTTTCGCTGCTGCTTCCGCTCCTGCTGCTTGTTGGTGTTCGTCATTGCTGCTCTTATCTTGTTCATCGCTGTTTTTCTCGTGCTCTTTGCTGCTCATCGCTGTTTTTTTCTTGTTCTTTGTTGCTCATCACTGTTTTTCTCTTGCTCTTTACTGCTCATCACTGTTTTTCTCTTGTTCTTTACGGCTCATCACTGTTTTTCTCTTGCTCGTTACTACTTATCGCTGTTTTTCTCTTGGTTTTTGTAGCTCTTCGCTGTTTTTCTCTTGGTTTTTGTAGCTCGTCGCTGTTTTTCTCGTGCTCTTTGCTGCTCGTCGCTGTTTTTCTCTTGTTCTTTGTTGCTCATCACTGTTTTTCTCTTGCTCTTTACTGCTCATCACTGTTTTTCTCTTGTTCTTTACTGGTCGTCACTGTTTTTCTCGTGCTGTTTACTGCTCATCGCTGGTTTTTCTCTCGCTCTTTGTTGATCATCACTGTTTTTCTCGTACTCTTTGCTGCTCATCGCTGTTTTTCTCTTGTTCTTTGCTGCTCATCGCAGTTTTTCTCTTGTTCTCTACTGCTCATCACTGTTTTTCTCTCGTTCTTTACTGCTCATCGCTGTTTTTCTCTTGCTCTTTACTGCTTATGGCTGTTTTTCTCTCGCTCTTTGTTGATCATCACTGTTTTTCTCGTACTCTTTGCTGCTCATCGCTTTTTTTCTCTTGCTCGTTACTGCGTATCGCTGTTTTTCTCTTGGTTTTTGTAGCTCGTCGCTGTTTTTCTCGTGCTCTTTGCTGCTCGTCGCTGTTTTTCTCTTGTTCTTTGCTGCTCATCGCTGTTTTTCTCTTGTTCTTTACTGCTCATCACTGTTTTTCTCTTGTTTTTTACTGCTCGTCGCTGTTTTTCTCTCGTTCTTTACTGCTCATCGCTGTTTTTCTCTTGCTCTTTACTGCTTATGGCTGTTTTTCTCTCGCTCTTTGTTGAACATCACTGTTTTTCTCGTACTCTTTGCTGCTCATCGCTGTTTTTCTCTTGGTTTTTGTAGCTCATCGCTGTTTTCCACGTGCTCTTTGCTGCTCATCGCTGTTTTTCTCGTGCTCTTTGCTGCTCATCGCTGTTTTTCTCTTGGTTTTTGTAGCTCGTCGCTATTTTTCTCGTGCTGTTTACTGCTCGTCGCTGTTTTTTCTCTTGTTCTTTGTTGCTCATCACTGTTTTTCTCTTGCTCTTTACTGCTCATCACTGTTTTTCTCTTGTTCTTTACTGCTTATCGCTGTTTTTCTCTTGGTTTTTGTAGCTCATCGCTGTTTGTCTCTTGCTCTTTACTGCTTATCGCTGTTTTTCTCTCGCTCTTTGTTGCTCATCGCTGTTTTTCTCTTGGTTTTTGTTGCTCGTCACTGTTTTTCTCGTGCTGTTTACTGCTCGTCGCTGTTTTTTCTCTTGTTCTTTGTTGTTCATCACTGTTTTTCTCTTGCTCTTTACTGCTCATCACTGTTTTTCTCTTGTTCTTTACTGCTTATCGCTGTTTTTCTCTTGGTTTTTTTAGCTCATCGCTGTTTGTCTCTTGCTCTTTACTGCTCATCGCTGTTTTTCTCTTGCTCTATGCTTCTCATCGCTGTTTTTCTCTTGTTCTTTGTTGTTCATCACTGTTTTTCTCTTGCTCTTTACTGCTCATCACTGTTTTTCTTTTGTTCTTTACTGGTCATCGCTGTTTTTCTCTTGCTCTTTACTGCTCATCGCTGTTTTTCTCTTGCTCTATGCTTCCTGGAAGCCGGAATGGAAGAAGACAAGGCACGCTTGGCAGCATATAGAGACATGTTTGACTCATACAGAGACGAAATACGAAAGCATTACCTCGGACTGGTGTCCTGGCATCAAGACATAAATAAAGACCCCGTACATAGAGAGATCAAGAAAAACGGCTAAACGCTGGAGAGAATAGGAAGACTACGAATCAAAAGAATCATGGGATTAGGCCGTAGAAAAACGAAAATATCTGCTTAACCGTGTATTGAACGACTACGACCCACCTCCAGCTGAAGACAGCAATGACTCTATGTGACGGAGGAATTGGAACATATTACAAAGAAAAACAGAAAAAAATATAACAAAAAAAGGGAAGGAGGGTAATGCAGCCTATATATGTTTATACATATATATAGCCAGTCACAAGCCTGGACAAATGCAGAGTGCCCTTAAAAAATTGAGCAGGATTAATGCAGCCTATTTTATGATAGCCAGTCACAAGCCTGGATAAATGCAGAGTGGACTTTTAAATAACCCGGATCTAAGGGTGCTCTCGCACAGATCCAATCTTTGACTAACGACAATCGACCACCACTAGCAACAGCGGCGAAAACAGCGACAAGTTGCCCCAAAACTGAAATGAGGTAAGGTCATCATTAGCAGAGCAAGAGAAAAACAGCGATGAGCAGCAAAAAGCAAGAGAATGGGTGCAGCCATCTTTGATGTCCATCTAACATCATCGAGACAGAGAACATTCGTCCCCGTTCTGGAATGGAAGTATCTTAGTTCTCCGGTCTCTGCGTTTCTCAGTATAAATCCAAACGACACGTTGATCTTGAAGGTCGTATTTTGTAGGTTGAATGTGTGGCGAACCATATCAGGAAAGGTGGCGGATGTAATCTCGTTCATCCTGAACACGATTGTCGGTATTTTCCTCTGTCCGGGTGGACTGCCAGTGCCTCAGATACAAAACCCCGGTATCGGGATCTTCTGGCAACACTATATATACATGTATATATGTAGACAGTTACAAGTTTGTCAATGCAGAGTAGTCTCATGTCATAAATGTATAAAAGGAAGTGAAGATAGTCAGAGAAGTCATTCGTACGATGGAACCCTTCCAAGTATACGAGAGAATCGTCACAGCCATGTTCGAAGACGGTGTGGTGAACCAAGGAAGACTGGTCGTATTGTCGGCGTTTACTCGTACCTATTGTGAGCAGTTTCCGGATTGGGCGCCGCATATTTGGACAATGTATCATCGTGTTGATCTATCGAAACGGTTGGAATTGACCAATGAAAATGCCAGATTTTCGACCAATCGGAACGGGAGAAGTTAACCAATCACGATGTCGGAAAGATAGCCAATCATGTTTCACGCTTCATAATATAAGAACCAATCCAGTTCATCTCCGATATGTATATAAATAGACCAGCAAGAAGAGGAATCAGTCAGCCGATATGTCTCGTAAAGAAAAGAAAACCAAAGACCAGACCAAGCGCGATATCGTTCAAGACGCCATGACAGCTTCCGATATTCCTTTGAAAGTACTACTTGGTGGAGGAACGTATGCAGAGCTGACAGAATGGAATGGCAGTAAAAGAGTAGATCTCAGATTTTGGGAAAGTGAAACGGTGCCCACCAAGACCGGAGTGAGTTTATCTTTGATACAATGGAAAGCTTTATGCGAGACTACTGATGTTCTGGATGATTTGATCGGTAGAGTACAGGATAAAGAACTAGTCGACTGGAGATATCACATTGGGAACAATGTATTCGTCACCGTCAAATCCCCATACCCCACTATTTGGATAAGAAAGCACTTTATACCCCGAGGAGACTGGACCTATCGTCCAACAAAGAGAGGAATCGGCTTGGACACCTTCGAATGGAAAGAACTGAAGAAGATCATACCTTTGTTTGAAGAGAAAGAACCAGAACTTAAAACATTGACTGATGTAGATTTTGTAAAATAAAATATGAAACTGTTTCATTTGTGTTTGTCGTCGATAAATATCCCAGTATACAATCACATCGATCAGTCTTGATCTACCAATCAAACCGACAACATGAGTACCGAGTGGCCTTCCGATCATCAGCAGTAAACTACATTCCTTCAGCAGTTGCAGCAGCAGCGATTAAAAGTGACAAATAGCACCAAAAACTGAAATGAGCACGCGAGTAAGAGTAGCGATGAACAGCAAAGAGCAAGAGAAGAGCAGCGATGAGCAAGAGAAGAGCAGTGATGAGCAAGAGAAGAGCAGCGATGACGAACAGCGATGACGAACAGCAACAAGCAGCAGGAGCGAAATGAGCACGCGAGTAAGGCCCTGAGTAGGGGTGAGCAGCAAAGAACAAGAAAGGATCAGCGATGAGCAAGAGAAAAAACAGCAATGAGCAAGAGAAGAGCAGCGATAACGAACAGCAAAAAGCAGCAGGAGCAGTAGTGGCAGCGAAAACAGAGACAAGTAGCCCCAAAAAACGAAAAAAGCACGCGAGTAAGGTAAGGAGTAGCGATGAACAACAAAGGACAAGAGAAAAACAGTGATGAGCAACAAAGAGCGAGAGAAAAACAGCCATAAGCAGTAAAGAGCAAGAGAAAAACAGCGATGAGCAGTAAAGAACGAGAGAAAAACAGCGATGACCAGTAAAGAACAAGAGAAAAACATTGAAGAGCAGTAAAGAGCAAGAGAAAAACAGTGATGAGCAACAAAGAACAACAGAAAAAACAGCGATGAGAAGCATAGAGCAAGAGAAAAACAGCGATGAGCAGTAAAGAGCAAGAGAAAAACAGCGATGACCAGTAAAGAACAAAAGAAAAACAGTGATGAGCAGTAAAGAGCAAGAGAAAAACAGTGATGAACAACAAAGAACAAGAGAAAAACAGCGATGAGAAGCATAGAGCAAGAGAAAAACAGCGATGAGCAGTAAAGAGCAAGAGACAAACAGCGATGAGCTAAAAAAACCAAGAGAAAAACAGCGATAAGCAGTAAAGAACAAGAGAAAAACAGTGATGAGCAGTAAAGAGCAAGAGAAAAACAGTGATGAGCAACAAAGAACAAGAGAAAAAACAGCGACGAGCAGTAAACAGCACGAGAAAAACAGTGACGAGCAACAAAAACCAAGAGAAAAACAGCGATGAGCAACAAAGAGCGAGAGAAAAACAGCGATAAGCAGTAAAGAGCAAGAGACAAACAGCGATGAGCTACAAAAACCAAGAGAAAAACAGCGATAAGCAGTAAAGAACAAGAGAAAAACAGTGATGAGCAGTAAAGAGCAAGAGAAAAACAGTGATGAGCAACAAAGAACAAGAGAAAAAACAGCGACGAGCAGTAAACAGCACGAGAAAAATAGCGACGAGCTACAAAAACCAAGAGAAAAACAGCGATGAGCAGCAAAGAGCACGAGAAAAACAGCGATGAGCAGCAAAGAGCACGTGGAAAACAGCGATGAGCTACAAAAACCAAGAGAAAAACAGCGATGAGCAGCAAAGAGTACGAGAAAAACAGTGATGTTCAACAAAGAGCGAGAGAAAAACAGCCATAAGCAGTAAAGAGCAAGAGAAAAACAGCGATGAGCAGTAAAGAACGAGAGAAAAACAGCGACGAGCAGTAAAAAACAAGAGAAAAACAGTGATGAGCAGTAAAGAACAAGAGAAAAACAGCGATGAGCAGCAAAGAACAAGAGAAAAACAGCGACGAGCAGCAAAGAGCACGAGAAAAACAGCGACGAGCTACAAAAACCAAGAGAAAAACAGCGATACGCAGTAACGAGCAAGAGAAAAACAGCGATGAGCAGCAAAGAGTACGAGAAAAACAGTGATGATCAACAAAGAGCGAGAGAAAAACAGCCATAAGCAGTAAAGAGCAAGAGAAAAACAGCGATGAGCAGTAAAGAACGAGAGAAAAACAGTGATGAGCAGTAGAGAACAAGAGAAAAACTGCGATGAGCAGCAAAGAACAAGAGAAAAACAGCGATGAGCAGCAAAGAGTACGAGAAAAACAGTGATGATCAACAAAGAGCGAGAGAAAAACCAGCGATGAGCAGTAAACAGCACGAGAAAAACAGTGACGACCAGTAAAGAACAAGAGAAAAACAGTGATGAGCAGTAAAGAGCAAGAGAAAAACAGTGATGAGCAACAAAGAACAAGAGAAAAACAGCGACGAGCAGCAAAGAGCACGAGAAAAACAGCGACGAGCTACAAAAACCAAGAGAAAAACAGCGAAGAGCTACAAAAACCAAGAGAAAAACAGCGATAAGTAGTAACGAGCAAGAGAAAAACAGTGATGAGCCGTAAAGAACAAGAGAAAAACAGTGATGAGCAGTAAAGAGCAAGAGAAAAACAGTGATGAGCAACAAAGAACAAGAAAAAAACAGCGATGAGCAGCAAAGAGCACGAGAAAAACAGCGATGAACAAGATAAGAGCAGCAATGACGAACACCAACAAGCAGCAGGAGCGGAAGCAGCAGCGAAAACACCGACAAGTAACCCCAAAAATCTTAAATCAGCAGGTGAATATAGTCATTATTAGCGATGAGCATCATGGAGCAGCGAAGAGCAAGCGAAGAGAAGCGAAGCATAGAGCAATGAAATAGACCGCCGTTGCTAAGGACACCCCTCCATTGAGCGGTGACAAGCATCAACTTGAGGTAAGGGGACATAATCCAATCCTAGTCCTCACAGAAAACATCACTCACAGATGAAAAGAGCGGGATAAGGGGAGATAATTCAATCAAAGATCCAGAGACGACCGAGAAGAGCGGGAAAAGGGAGATAATTCAATCTGGCTCAATCCCTTATGAATTTGAAGTGGTACTAGTGTTAGGGTAAACGATTGTCTTTAGGCTGCTTTCAGGTCTGAGTACAGTGCAGAGCAGCGTTGAGCAGCAAAGAGCAAGAGAAGAGCAGCGATGACGAACAGCAACAAGCCTGAGTAGCGATGAGCAGCAAGGAGTAGCAAAGAGCGGGATGGAGCAAGAGAAGAGAAGTGAATGCAATGAAATGGACCGCCGTTGCTAAGGACACCCATCCATTGGTGACAGCATTACTTGGAGGTAAGGGGACATAATCCAATCCTACCGTTGGTCCTCACAGAAAATACTGAAAAGAGCGGGATAAGGGGAGATAATCCAATAGTGTACTTCGTATACTCTCGGACTTCGACATAACAGTGAGAGTATCAGACCCTAGAGACCGACGAAAGAGCCAGAGACGACCGAGAAGTGCGGGAAAAGGGAGATAATTCAATCTGGTCAAGCATGGAACTTCCGGGTAAGTGACTTACGTCACTTCCGTCAACAAAATATGGTAAAATGGCGCGAAAAACCCCCTACTTCCGGTTGCGCATGCGCGCAAACTACTTCCGGTTCCTAGACATGCGCGGACCACACATCCGGGTCCTACCACGTGACTTACGTCACTTCCGTCAACAAATGGCGGAAAAAACACCCTACTTCCGGTTGCGCAAACCACTTCCGGGTACTTCCGGTTCCGGTCACACATGCGCGGACGACACATCCGGGTCCTACCACGTGACTTGCGTCACTTCCGTCAACAAATGGCGGGAAAAACCACTACTTCCGGTTGCGCATGCGCGCAAAAATCACTTCCGGTTCCGGTCACCTGACTTCCGGTTCCGGTCATGTCACTTCCGGTGACGTCATTTCCGGTTCCGGTGACGTCACTTCCGGCTCCTCCACGCTCCTCCACCTCAAATGCTAATTTGCCTGTGCCCATATACTACTGCCATCACTTGGTGTCTGTCATAATCGTTGTTAAAAAATTTTCAAAGATCTTCTCTTCTGAAACTACTGGAGGGATTTGGATGAAGCATGATTGTTCCTGCAATATTTCCTTTTCAAGTACAATAAAAAGCCTTAACCCACAATTTTTACATAACTTCTTTCAAACATTTTAAAAACGAAGACAACATATAGACCAAAAGATTTATACTTGTATTTGAAGATTAATTAAAGCTTGTATTTTGTATTATGAATCATCAGATTGACCATGACTGTATCTTAATCAAGCGTAGGGAGAACTCATGTCCATTTCTTTCCAGAGGTTCTTGAAAGGCTTTTAAAGGTATTTTAAGCATTTTACGTGACCTTTAATACTCAGTTTATTTTACAACAAACATTAATATATTAATTTAGGTTATAGTGCATTGTTTACCAGGTGAGCGATTCAGGCTCTTGAGAGCCTCTTGTTTTTTTACCAGAAATTATCCTTGTTATTCCTTCTTTCAGAATTCTTTGTTGAAAGTATTTGGAATTTGAAATAAAAGCGATTGTTAAATATTGGAAGATGCGTGTAGTAAGACTGAATTTTAAAAGGAAACCTATTATTTTGAGGTCTTCTAGGTCGAAGTCGCTGTTGAAAAAGTTACGTAGTTGGCTTTTGCAGCATTAATCTCTAGATCGTCGTCATTCACAATGTTATCCAGTGGACATCCGACATCCACACCTTGTCATTTAAGATTTGTCGCCACGTGCTGAATTCGAACTCACAGCCTCAATATAGATACGTGTAGGTTAATGATAATTAGTAGTTTTGGACCACTTGGCCCCTGCGGCCAACAGTGAAATGGTATAAGTCTTGTTTAGTGGCCTTTAATTGGCTAATTAAATCAACGTGAACTATACTGGATCCTAAAATATTTTTTTCTAATTACAATTTTATTGTAGCTATTGACATGACAGTTGATATAAGGGCAGCTTTAGATACGATTATTAAACTTGGTTTCACAAGAGTTTTAACAAGTGGCGGGTTCTCGACAGCATTAGAAGGTCTTCCTGCAATACAAGAAATGGTATCTCAGGTATTATTCTATATAACGTTTTATAGAAACGAGGGCTTCAGGTACCTAAATCCGCTAGATTACGGATTTTCATGAAAATATCGAAAATAAATTATATTTAGCTTATATATTTTTCATTAAGATTGCTTTAAATTCATTTAAATAAAGGACTTTTACTGTAGATATAATATAAAAACTGCCGAAAAAAATTAATAATTTCACGTTAAATGGACATTTTCTCAAAAACTAATCCCTAGAATTTTCTATAAAAACGATATGTTATTGCTTTCAACTTTTTCGTTTCAATGATACTAAATAAACATAGGGTCACCAGCTTCGTTTTCGTTGTGGAAATCATTCAACTATAGGTCCTGTCTGTAAAAACACTAAAAATGTACATTTTTATCGCGACGTAGTGACGACGTAGTACACTTTACGCTTATTTTGGATTTTCGACGCTTATTTTCACTCTTCATACAGTAATCAATATAATTTACTAAAAAAAAACGAATTTGGCGACCCCCAACTAATTTTATATCAATAAAAAGAGAATTTCAATGGCAATAATGTATCTTCTTTTTGAGAAATCATAATTCACAAATATTTGACTTTTTGAAGCGATAACTTCGTGCATTCTATGTATTTACCCATCTGTTTCCCAAAACTTAAAACACCATATTTTGGGAAGTATTAAAGGGAACTACATTATTTTTTGGATCAACGTACTCTAGTTGCATGCCAAATTTTATAAAAATCTGAAATATAGCCTAATTAGGTACCTCCTGCCTTAAACGTGAAAATGTAGATCTTTTATCTTTTAAGATTGAAAAGATTGTAAATCAAACCAAGCAAAGCAATGTAGAACAGCATTGGTGCTGAAGTCGAAAAAAACTTGTTTTGAATCACAGTAAAAATTAGCATATATACTGATTTAAGACTTGTGTTAGCACGTATGTGGTTTTTACTATAGTCAGTCCGATGAAACTAGGTTAGTGAAACGCGTGTCATTACACAGACCTTTGATGAGGTTTATTTTTGTCGTTTACACTACTTTTTTCCATTTCATTATTCTCTTTTGTACAGCTCATTTCTTTCCATTGTGTTGTTTATATCGACTTACAAGCTCTTTTGCAAGAATTTTGTATTTTTTGATAGTCAGTACTTTATGTAAACTTGTTCAGGTGTTGTTTTCCAGGCCATATATTTAATGTGCTTTAATACAATAAAAAATAATGTGTTTGCATCTGTTATTAAAGGTGAATTCAAAGCTCTCACTACAGGAAAAATGTCACAAGTAACCAAGTTTATTTTACTTACAGAATAAGGTGGGTTTGTCGTATTATCTTCTGTATTTGGTAATATAAATTTTGATAAATAATTCATATGATTGTAAAATTAGAATCAATCAAATTTATAATCATTTGACCATGTACGAAATATCTTTTTCAGGCAAAAGGAAGAATTATAGTAATGCCAGGTGATTTCTTTATTATTGTAATACCTCCTTGCAGGCCTTACCTATTGAACACCTTACTGCACTGTATTAAAGCTTGGGATATCACAGTTCATCCAAACAAATTGTATTCATCTATTTTAATAGCATTTTGAGCGTTGGTTGCTAACATCTCTTTCCTAGTGCTATGTACCACCAAACATCCAAAATACAAAACTTTATATTTGATTGAAAAACAATGAATCAATAGAAAAAGACGTCAAAGCCAACAAATGGTGATCACTGCATCTATAATATTCAAAAAGTATAAGTATGATGACTTATTCGTCGCCGCTTGATTGACTCTTATAAATCATTTGTTACAGTTTATAGATTTTCATGAAAAATTTTACCCGGCGTTCGTGTTTTTCATATTAAAATGGAAGGACTGAGTCGTGCAAGCGATTTATGGTTGATTTATGGTCAATTTTCAGTGAAGTTTGTATGTTAATTTGTAGGTGGTGGGATTAATGATAATAATATAGAAAGGATTTTAAAAGAATCCAGAACAAGAGAGTTCCACTGTTCTGCCAGATCAAACAAAACTTCATTGATGCAGTTCCAAAAGTCTGGCATACAAATGGGTGCTGCTTACTACCCTCCAGAGTTCAGTACGAAAATAACAGATACAGCTAAAGTTCAAACTTTAATTAACTTGTCAGATAACAGTTTTATGGATATGAATTGTCATGGATGAATTATTTGATATGCTGGCTGTAGACTGTAAACCAGTTGGTCAAGTTAAATTTGTTTGAAAATACAGGGACTGGTCGAGAGCAAATAAAGTTTTAAGTGAGCTGTGAAAAAAGACTTCAGTACTATTCAAACTGTGTCTTCTGAAAGAAAGTTGATAAACGAATTAGTCACATCAATAACTGTTCTACATACCATTATATCATTGTTTATTATCATGTTTTCCTTTCAACAAAGAGAGACTTATTGTTATTTCGTATTACTATTATTCTTAGTAAAGTTTGTCCGGACAATATGTTTTGTCTAGTTCCGACTTGGGGTTACGCCATTTGTTGTACCGAAACAGTGATTTATGTTAATTCCTTATCTAAGCATCTAAACGTTTTCACCGAGGCTCATGTCCTCTGGTACGATTGTATATTAGCATCAGGTAGCATACGTTTTGCTCAAAATCGTGACCGGGGCCTCGGTTGCCGAGTGGTCCAGGTAGTTCGTCATGACTACTAATGATCACTAGCCTGTTCTGAACCCCCCCCCCCCCCCCCCCTTCCCCGTTTTTGTGGGAAAATGGCTTTCTACAGGGGGGGGGTCACTTTTGCATGATGGGGTTCAAAATTCTATAAGTAGAATTTAACCCTGGTATTCTGACCCCGAGGTAAATATCCAGCGGAGTCAAAATAGCATATGACACTGGTCTAGTCTTCATTGCATCTTCTTGCACTGTTCCCTGTGGTATCTTGGCTTCTTTTCGGAATGCAGGGACAATTCTGTGGAATTGAAGGGAAAAGGGTAGTCTTTTCGACTTCTAGATTAATTTTGATAGAAACATTTTATTAATCTGTTTAAAGTTCAAAGAGGACAATCAGCATTGTCATACCTCTAATCAGAATCTAGGAATTTGATTTGTTGTTGACCAAACATTAAAATCGGCAAATGACTCCGAAAACGCCTACTTGAACAGAAAAATTACCTCGCGTGCGTTATAATGACTGCCAACTTGAAAATAAACGGACCTCGCGGGCGTTCTTGTGCCGGCTCGTTATAACGATTTTTACAAGTACTGCTCTTCATAACATTTTTTTTTAAAATAAATATAAATTTATGAAAACCCTATCTCGTGGCTTTTTTGGCACTCAAATCCTATATGAATTATGAACTATCAAAATAAATGATAATTTCGGAAAAAGAAATCTAAGCAATAAGTCAAAAAATTCTAAAAGACCAAAATCAAGGAAAAATCGAATTCGCGAAAATAATGTTATGTATACATATAGACGACTTTATTGTGATCCTTTTCAATAAAGTGATTCGTTTCAAAAAATTGTATAATTTCCATAACATACACTTCAAAACCAACTGTAAATTCCTATCTCGATTACTTTAAACTTACGTGTATGCCTAGTCTATGGCTACTGAAACTACGCAAAAAATGTGTAACCCATATTTGTTTAATCAACTCCCCCATCAGCTTCTAACCCAGATCTTTTTGAAACTTTGCATAAAGTTCATGAAAATGTGCATGAAAGAGTATACTATAATGCCATTTGAAGAATTGAGATATTTCAAAAAATGTCCCCCCCCCCCATTTTTTATCCATACAATCTTTGGTCTTGCATGTAAAATGACTCTAATACTAGAGTCTAGAGGAAATGTACGTTAAAGAATTTTTTAACATTTTTGGTTGAAACCAACCAAACTTTGCTACATTAGGTCTTAATTATTCGATCCTTTCAGGGTAGTGAATTTGCTGTGCTATTGATTCTAGTACTAATCAGCTGTTAAAGCAGGAAGACTTTATATGAAAAATATTTATGCTTAATATAGCTTAAAAAATCATAAATATTTTGTTCTACTTTGCGAATTATCTTGCACCAAACTGAAAGTAATTGTACTTGCCAGAATTGTATACGTTAAGTCTCGCCGGCCTCACCTACTATTATGGCTGGCACAGACAAGCTTTGACGTTAGGCATGGTAAGTTTTTATAGGTTAATTAGATTCTAGTGAGGGATATAGCATCCTTTGAGCCTTTAGTACCCGGCTTTAGTAAGTATAAGAAGACCCAAGAAAGACTACATGTCAAAATTGTGTCAAATTCTGACTAATTATAAACCTGTAGAGAGCCCTAGTTTCTCGTACTTTTTCATTGAATTTTATATGAACAAGATTAACAGGTTCTCACACAGTTCAAAATGAAGACTGGGTAATCTTTAATGCGTTTTTAAAAATTTATGTCTTTCCCGAGTGGAACGCAGCGGAACGAGGGCAAAGACGCTGAATTTTAAAAACGAGTTGAATATTTTCTAGTTCTTCTTTTTTGAACTAGTGTAAGTACCTATTTCTTCCGTAAAAATAGCAAACTCCGAAACAGTGGTAACGTCTACTCTGCTACGCTACGCCTACTTTAAGTTTAGCGCAGCGACGTCGCCACTGTTTCGGAGTTTGTAAAAATAGGGGTTTTAGGCCATTTTCAGTATGAACAACCGAAAAGGTATAGTAACGTTACGTTTGATTGGTCAAGATTCACAATATGCATTAAGGATTCTAATTGGACGCCATACCGAGTGAACGTTGTCTCAACTCGAAAACGGCCATTTACGGAAGAATATGGAGTGAAACCCGAAGAAAATGCATCAAACAGAAATCAATTTAAGGATTCGGCATGAAGTTTTGCTTAATCTGTACAAGTCAAAAAAATAATAACTACTTATTGCAAAAATAAGTTAATAAATAATGCTAAATATAAGTTTATTAAAGTGCTACTCCAATAATTATTTAGGTTTCGGCATCTCCTGAATTATATTGATTTTTAAATTTTGTTAAGTTTGAATGCATGGTAAGCATATAAAGGAGTGAAAAGAGGTTAGAATTATAATACGAAAACACAACCTGAACACGCTTTGAAACTACAAGTAGGGGTTAATAGCTAGTGATTTTGTGATAGCAATTTTTGTGACATGAACTGGTACTGTGAGAAAATGAGCCGGGAAATTTTCTTTGTTTTCCTTAAATGTCGGCAAAAGAATACCGAAGTGACAAAGTAGTGGGAAAAGTCCACAAATTCGAAGTCCAAGGAAAAGACAAAGTCAAGAGAATGGAACACAACTGACAAACACGCCACAATGATAGATGTATAACTAAAAGAATAATAAACTAGGCAAAATAATAACAAGACAGCACAGAAACTAAGGTACTAGCAATGTGAACTCCAGTAAAAAACCGGGAGTGACATTAGGTGCTCAGGAAAGGTAAGCATCTGCTCCCTTAACTGCTAGTGAAGTGTCAGGTTCCACTATACAATTAGCATTTTATTTCTAGTTTAGTTTCGGAAAATACGACGGACCATTTTTCAAATGTTTAAAACTGATGGGTACAATTTGCTGATAATTGTGAGTTTTGACCATTAAGCTGATTTATGCTAAAAGAGAGGATGTTTGGCAATTGATTTAATCTCATTTTGATGGTTCAAAGTGTATGCATGATGGACTGACCATCTGACAGTGTAGATCAGCATCTTGTTTTTTTTTTTTTTTTTTTTTTTTTTTTTTTTTTTTTTTTTAAATTGCAAATCGTTCCTATGGCATCGGCGTCCAGAACCGAAAGTGGCCGCTTCGATACCATCGGACTTTAGTACATAAAATGTAGTTCCAATGATGACAGCATTTTTTAAATTACGAGTACTTTATTCTTGTTGATAATATCTGAACTAATATTTTTAACTTACATTAAAATTTATCGTTTACCGAAATTACCAAGGAATTAAAATGAAGTCAACGCAGACGGCGGATGAATTTATCTATCAGAACGAATCTACCAGAAACAGCTTCCCGTATTCGTTGTTGAGAACTTTACTTTTAAAATTAATTCATTGTCAAAACTAATTGCTCATTTACAAATTTGACGATTATTACCCATTATTTGAGAAAAAATACTTTAAGATTATCTATTAATATACTCAGACATGCGCTTTCGGAATCTCAATGTTTTATGCAGGGATTGGACATTTTCAACAGCCTCTGTCGGACATTTTTTTGATAGACATGAATTGTCAGTTTTAACTCTTTTTAGCAATTTCAATGAACGGTCTTATTTCATACAAATGTTGTTATGCACGATTTATTAATGTTTTGGGTAAGACCTGAAATAAATGCCATGTATATCAACTCTTTAACATTCGATAAATTAATTTCAGTCTTACAGGTGTCTTCTTCGAGATCCGCGTTTGATACGTAGTGAATAGATCAACATGATCAATAGAAAAATGGACCACACAACAACGTAGCATGAATTAAATAAATGAATCAAATAAATTCAAGTTTAAATACTTTGAAATCAGTCTATGAAAGTCTTTCCGAAAGATGAAATTTGTATTCCTTTTTCATATTTAACTACAAAGTTTCACGCATGATCAATCGATTATTTACTAAACTACACGTGCAATAATGTGGAAATCTTCAAGTTTTGCTGAGTTAAATCTACCAAGCTTGCTTATCTTCTCAAGTTTATGATTGTGAATTGTTAGATCGTCCGATACATACCTTGTAATGGATTTTTTTAATTTGAAAACAGAAAGGTGTGCAAAATGCCTGATTTATCGTCACACAACTAAGAACACATCTGTGATAAAATTCAGTTTGAAATTATACACAACTACAGTTGTAATCTTTCCACCACTGCTTTCTAGCATTTTGATTAAGTGTGTAAATTTTGCACGAAGTTTTGAAATGTAATTTACGAAAAATGAGCCGAAAAACCTGCTCTTTTTTATTTTTTATTTTATTTTATTTTATTTTATTTTATTTTGAATGGCCCAATGCTATGTTTAATTTATGCCATATGTCATATCCATTGAAATTCTACATTAAGGTGATAACTTGTCCTAGATTTGGGTCACTACAATGCATTTTGCAAAATATTTTGAAAAAAAAATATCATTTCAGTTGCTATGGGTATCCAAGGAAAAAATATATATTTTGGAAGAAATTTTGCGATTCTTTTCATATATACAAATTTGGGTCTAAAAACAAATAAAGTGAAGATTGTGCATGACATACAAGTACAACTTCATATTCTGTGGCTCAAATTCAACTCAAAATGACTATTGTATAGTACTACCTCACATCTGGTGATGTTTCAAGTCCAGTGGGGTGTCAATTCCAGAAGGACGTGAAATCTAACTGAAGATATCTAGTCTCATACGCGTTATAGAAACTTCTTACCGGCTAATCAATTCGTGATGACGGTCGTAAAACTTTAAAAAGTTTTGAAGTGATGAAATTAACAGACTGAACATATCCCTGTCTTAGAAGTTTATGTGGCAGCAATTTAGCTCTGCCGAAAATCACACGCGCGGCAGTAACGACTCAAACTGTAAAATGTACACACCATAGGCGAGAGACCTTGGTATGTTACTTCTAAAAAAGGGGAAGTTCACAAACGGAAAATTAAATCATCACGTTTGTCATTTTGATTTCAACCGTCCATTATTACCTATGTACAAGTACAAATCTAGATATGAAGCAGAATTTGGTGTGTCTGTGCATGGTCTCTTGAATTGCAAGTTCACTGTGATAGATGAGATTTAGGTAATCCTTAAGGTAAGGATTATTAAATGACAAAACATCATCTATATAAACCTTGTTTAGAGTAGAAACATTAGTGAATTAGCTCACGAAACTCAGATTTTAATTTATCATGTGGAAGAGTTGTATACAGTGTAGAAAAATAAAAAAAATGTATGCTTTTACAATAGGCAAGATCACTAGAAGAGAGATATTCCTGTAAGTCTTTAGAATATACATCAGATTCACACCACTAGTTGAGTAGGCCTTATCACAGTAGTTCTGGAGACCATCCTTAATTGCTGAAAGTAAGGTAGTGAGGAGTTTTGAAAATGGGTTTAGTAGTGCATTTTGCAGAGCCTGCTGTATACCTTTGTTTGTACGGACACTTATGAAGATTGGCTATCCAGTAAAGATCATAAAATGGAAAGGAGGTTAAAATTGTTAACAACTATAATGAATTTTTATGTAGAATCTGAAAAATTAAGACTCCTCTCCATTGAAACGTCAAATATGGTAAAGGTAAAATGTAAAATTCATTTAGGAATAGATACCAACTTTGCACAAGTGTATTTAAAAATCTGAGTTTTTTAAAAATATCAATTAAAACAGGTACTACAAGGATTAAAAACACTAACACTAAACTAAGTTGATGTCATTCCAAGGATGACCCATGAAAACGTTTCCGCTTATTTCCAATGGGGTCCATTTAGTGTACACAATGTATCACTTTAAATTACGTTTAGACCAGGGGAAAGCATGGCATAATTTCAACTGATGTTAGTTTACTAATTTTTCAGATGTTTTAATGCGGTTTTAAAACCATCGTCGTCTTTTATTGATTTTATGTTATTTTTATGTTAATCTTTAATAGCACTAAAGAAAAAAGAAGAGTCCACTCCTTTAATTTTAGGAACAACAAAACGCAATTGGCTTGATCTTGTATTATATCCATGGTGTTCGTTAACGTTTATAAAATTATCTTTTAAATATGCTGGACATTTGTTGTTGTAGATTTTATGTACGTATCCTAATCTTAATTGTTTTACTCTATTTTGTATAGTCATGATAGTTAAAAATCCAATACTTGATATTTCTGGCTGCGTACACTTGATCTTGGACCTAAGTTTTTTTTATAAATCTTACAGTTTTGTTCTGGGCAATCTGAAGTTTGTTTTTAAGGTTTGCGATACTTCGGCATACCATGAAAAACAGGAATAGTCAAATTGGCATTGAATTAAAGCCGTCGTCAGAGTTTTGCGAGTTTCTGTTGACAAGCAGCTTGCTTTACGGTACATAAATTTTAATCTACAATTTACCTTTTTTATTATGGAATTAACTGTAGTTTCTCCTGATAAGTTTTGATCTATGTCTATGCCTAAATATTTAAGTCTTGGCTGTGATTTAATAACATGATCGTTACACTGTATTTTAAAATTTGTTATTTTTTTCAGTGTACTTTTCGGACCAAAGATATTGCATTCTGTTTTGCTTAAATGTAAAGATAGCTTATTGTCAAGACTCGAGTTTTGTTCCTAATTTATGTGCGATAACGTCGGGGTCTTTATGGGAAAATATTATGGTGCTATCATCAGCATAAAGCAAGAGTTTGCAGTCAGATTGAATACTGATAGACATATTATTGACATAATACAGGAAAGGAGATGGCCTAATATGCTTTCCTGGGGTACTCCACAAGTTATATTTAGGCGACCAGATTCCGTACCATTTATATTTACAAGTTGCTTCCTTCCTGTCGAGTATGATTCAAACCATATGACCTTTTTAACGCCAATAGTTCTTAATTTTTGGCATAGTATTTGATGGTCAACTGTTTCAAAGGTTTTTTGTTAGTCTATCATAACCATCCCTGTAAATAATCCTTTTGGTGTTTGTGATGTAATGTAGTCAAATAGATGGATAAAACAAGTATCAGTTGAATTCGAACTTCTAAAACCGGACTGAAATTGATACAGTAGATTATGTTGGAGCAAATGTGCCTCTAGTTGTTTATACACCGCTTTTTCGTGAATTTTAGAGATGATGCATAGAATGCTTAGTGGTCTATAGTTTCCTACTTCTGATCTACTGTTCTTTTTATATAAAGGTTTCGCTCTAGCTACTTTAAGTTCCTCTGGTACTATTCCAGCTAAAGTGCTTGCTCCATCTTTAATGGTAACTTTATTATAGAATTGCTTAAAGAATGTGAGACCACAGGGCCAGACTCCTGGATATATTTTTTTTCACGAGTATTTTTAATAAATATTTACCGTACACGCGAATATTCACGCGTGTGTTATCAATGTTTTTTTATATACTATCATAGGTAATCATGGTTATAATATTAATTAAATGTTTTCATTTATGTAATTGTCATGCTGTAATTTATTTCAGTGTAGTAGCTCCCGGGAGTAGCTCCTTCCGTCTTTAATGTTTTTGTTTACTTATTTCCCATTAGCATGATTAGAGAGTCCATTAATTGGTTAATAAATATTATCTTATCTTATTTATATTTGAATATGGAATCAAACCACTAGGTATTCAAATCAAAATAAAAAATCAAATATTTTATTGGACATATAATATAGTGCGTATTCCAAGTGTAAAATATATAAACATGACAAATAATGTCAATACAACATACTGCATTACATGTAATAATAGCTTTCTATATATCACAATACTTATGGTAGATCAACTGATATTAAATTTTTATTATGAAGTTCAAAAGCTTGGCTCAAATTATTACGTAGAATATAATAGAATAGAATATTTATTGACCAAATCAGGGCCCTCGAGGGGCAAATGGCAATACAATTATAATTTGACATATAAAATAAAATACGTAACATAACAATAATTATTACAAAACAGCATTTAAACATGGAACTTGAACTACAATAGTTCTATACATTATAATGGCATGTTTCACCAGTGATCCATAAAACCGCATAATTATATCAAGTTCAAATACAACAAATATACTAGTATAATAGTAATATGTATCGTCGAGGAAGCAGAGAACGAATGATGAAGGATTTTAAAACATATGCAAGAAATTAGGGAACTATTATTCCCATAGAGTGCACATTTGCATAATCTTAGCTAGCATAAACGGGCCAACAATAATATAAGACCTCCTCGTACCTGATGCACTGATGCATCATAGCAAAAATTGTTGCTATAATGCAAAAGGTACCAAGGGTAGATACTAAAAGGTCAATTTGGTGAATTTATAGATGAAGTGCATATCTGTTTGGTGTTTGGTATTCAGCCGAACCTGAAATCGGAGTACTTTTCTTCGGGGAATGAAATGGACCCTTCTATTATCAGATTATAAGGATTATTGTTGACATTTCCACGTGGTTAAACAAGGAAGTAAACAAGTTCAGTAACAAGGAGTTAAAATTTGGAACTAAATAAGCGATGTTCTGAAAGGTCTGTACGTGTTAACGTTAAAAAGATAAAAGTAAAATGTATCATTAGCTTGAGCTTTATTAGCCTTTAACAGTTTGACCACATGTTACAGGAATCGGAATTCTATCAGTAATAAGGTAGGGGGTAGGGGCACCTCGAAGATCGTGGGGGCGACTATTTTTATATACATATATTATATTATTTTTATCATGTGGCACATGTGTATGAACAATGTTTAAAGCATGATCTAGATGAATCACACATGGCAGCATCAAAATTGTGACAGGAGCTACATAATTAATATCGGACAATAATCATAAATATTATGACATCAAGTGGGCATAGAAGTATGAAACAGAGTGAAACGAAACGCAACTAAATAGAACAGAACAAAACGCAACACAATGAAATACACAAAGACGATGTCGTCAGACCAGGATACAAAAATAGAACGAAACAAAATGCAGTGTCCGAAGCTACCTTGCACAATCTTCGTTGGTTGGTCAATATATTGATTTCGTTATCTTTTACGGCTTGGACATAAGCCATACAATAAGACAAATGAAAGTTTACGGTCTGTCAATTCTTCCATCCATACACAAATGTAGTTAACTCTGAATCTCATCCAATCTTTACCAAATTTATACATGTACAGAGTGAAAATATGCATGCAGCAATGTGAACTTCCAATAAAATTAGGGAGTGATGCTTTTTATGACAGAGGGTGCATTTTTGTGACTCTAAAGGCAGAAGGGCACTGTCAGGGCATCAAGGGTGCCACACCCTTCCATTTCGGGCAAGCTGGAGCACTGTTGCTTGTGCTTAGTTTCTGTGCTGTCTTGTTCTAATTCTGTTTAGTTTTTTTATATGTTTTCCTATGCTTTTAGTCATACGTAAAGTCAGGAAATACCAAAGGGATATTCGAAGGAGGGGAAAATTGAAACAACTGACGAACTCCGGAGAACATGAATGAAGACAATACCAAAAGTTTTAATTGTAGTGCATTGGTCCAAAATAATACATGCACTACAATTAAAAACTAAAAACATATGAACAACATGGACCCCACCAAAAAAACGGGGGTAGACTGAGGTTCTCCGGAAGAGTAAGAAGTTTCTGCTTCCTGCAGGACACCCACCATGTTGCCCATGTCAAATCCAATATGAGAAAGGGATAAAGTCAATGGAACAGGTCCATTTTCATTTAGGAAACTGTTTTTTCATACCTGTCAACCAAGTCATGATGACGTCCATAAAACTTTAATAAGGATTACTCCAACTTAGGAACAACATACCCCTGTCTAAGCAACTTTTCTGTAGAAGTGGAAGTTCACATTGCTGCATGCATATTTTTACTCCATGCATGTATAAATTTGGTAAAGATTGGATGAGATTCAAAGTTAACTACATTTTGTACATGTATGGATGGAAGAATTGACAGACTGTAAATTTTCATTTGTCTCATTGTATGGCTTATGTTTTTCATTGCCCTTTATGTTGGAATATGAAAATTAATATGATATGTTTAGACTAAATAAATTTTGAAAAGCCTAAGAAATATCCTTCTTAATGTGAATATTTTGCTTTTCTTTGTGTAATGTAACAGGATTAAAAGTAATAATTTATTGTAAGAAGTACTAGTGACACCAGCTGTATTTTTATATTGCCACAAGCAAATATTTACTATAAGTCTCAAAGAATATGTTTGTTCTTTAACTTATTTACATTTTGTACATACAACATAAATACAAAAGCATACAGGTGCACTTTAGTAGTCAATTACTGATACAGAAACAGAAATAATAGGGGAAGGGTAGTCATGTGTATGTGTTATTGGTATGGCAAATAGTACCATTTAATTTGATGCTATGGGCCATCTTGATCTCACTGCAAGGTGTGAGCTTTTGGCTAATAATTGAAGACCTTACAATAGAAATGAAAGAAAATATATGGGGTACGTAAATGCTGATGAAAAAACAAACTTAAACTGAATTATAAAATTTAAAAAAGAGTTTGCTGTATAGTCATTGCCAGCCTAAATTCAAAGGTGGAAGTGGTGAGCCATTAAAAGGACTGAGAACATCTTAACCATAAAAAAGTTAAATAAAGTTAATAGTAATATGTAAACAAAAACAAAGTCCAAAAATTTTGAAATAAGACAAAAAAGTTAAAATGGCCCAATGTTTCAGCCAGCAATTTGGCCATGTTCACGAGCACCTAGAAAAATAGATGTTTACACTTTGAAACCTGTAAAAACCATACTTCAAAAATTAATACCACAAAGAAATATACAACCACTGACATGGCCGATAACTAAGGACAGGTGTTATACATTGTAGTTAAAATGTGATGGGGTTATGACTAACAAAATGAAGAAAAGCAATGAAGAATGCTTCAACTTTTAGTACAAGTCTAGATTTAGGAAAAATATATTCCTAGGATCAACAATCAACAAACAATTGATTATTTGAAGTTTTATAGTTTTTTTAATGCAAATAACTTATCTTTCATGATTGACTCACAACCTGTTACAATTAATGTATTTAAAAACAGCTGTACAATCATTGTCATTGGATATTTTAACAAAATATATTTACAATGTATCTGATGAAGTTTTATAGAGTCATAGATTGCTTTACAAAACTGGAAAAATTCTTATACATAAAAACAAGGTTTTTTTCAGAATTTTAATAGGCAAATATTATGTTAAATACTCATACATTTGTAGAAATCTAAATTTGTTTTTATTGTATTTGCATAAGATCCATTTTCATTCAAGAAATTTTCAGTTCTACATCATGTTTTAGTTGACATGTTGTTTAAATAGACATAAGTAATATTGGTAATTAATCTGTCAATCTTTATTGAAGTGAAATCACTGTAGGGCAGTTTTTCTTATTGTTTGTGTTTAGACGTCATTTAGTAAATCACGTATCAGAGAACCATACGTGTATCGACTTTAAGGTCTAGTGAATTATTTTCTAAGTATATTCCTGTTTCAGTTTAATTTTATTATTTTGTGTCCTATCAACAGGTAAGACATTTATAGATTAATCATTTATAATAAATATGATGTGGAGAAATTGAGTATAAAAATAATGGTTTTTAATAATCTTAAACTTACATGTTTGGCATATTTGAATAAAAGGATGATCATTATATCATTCTATAGTAACATTTTTATAACGTGAATTTTAGGAAAAAATTAATTAATGTATTATAGAAAAGTCTTTTGTTTAATGAAAGATAGTACATTGTAGTTTTGTACACATTATGCATACATTAGTGTATTTTGGCAGAAGAATATGCTGTATAATTAGTCATTGTAAATTTTGATATAAACTGTACCAGGTCAATGTGTTCATGGTATATCAATATTTTCATTTCACTGATATTTCAGTGTGAATTTGATATACTGTGTTTTATGGAAAAGAGAGCTGCAGTTTATACTTGGATTTGCCTTGTGATAATCAGTAGCTAGGATAAGTAAGGTGTTAACAAAAGTATTTTTATATGAAATCAATGATTTATATATTTAATAGATGTTCTTTATAGCTAATAAAATGTTTTTGTAGACCAGTAAAGAATCTTCAGTAATAATAATTACAAATATTCAAATAACCTTTGACAATCATACATGAGGTGTTGTCACAAAGCCATTTTATAGACATACTCTGCATAAAATAATTTATCTGTGATATATTAGACATATTTCATTTTTCATAGTTATTTTCCTGTATTTTATTGAATGTTATACATTGTACATTTCCCGTGAAGAATTTTCAACTGATACAACATGTAAATATTACGTGTTAACAATATATATCTGAATTTAATGTCTCTTGTTACATGATGTAATTTTTGGAGTACTTGATATTCATGCAGGGAAAAAAGACAGATCAGCATTATTTTTTTACCAAAAAAGGTACAACATGTAAAAGTAATAAATGATGATAAATTAGTTCATGTATTTTACAGGCCTTAGGGTATTTTGTTGTTGGAGATATTCTAAGTACAGCTTACAATGAAAGCCAAAGTTAAACAAGAGAAAAATGGTATGGGACCAACCGACAAAGATCTCAAGTCATCAGCTCCAGATAAAGAGAATCGTATGCTGTTTGTGTTGTTTATATCACTTGTCCTTGACCTATTGTCCTTCACCTTGATTTTACCACTGTTACCATCGTTGCTGGATTACTATGGAGAACATGACAGGGTAATTATGTAAGCATAAATATTTTTATTCCGCTGTGCAGAATTTTGCTACACAAAAAATAGCAATGATTCTTTCCCGCAGTTGTATATATATACATGCATATACAACAAGAAAAAATAATCCCAGCGAATCAGTTTGGAATTTAAATCCCAAGTTTGAATTAATTGTAGGGAAGAAAAAAGGGAAATCCTTCAATTTTGTTTATGAACAGTGATAAGAAATATCTTATGGTATTAATGCTTACTAATATTTATAACAATTCTTTTTATACTCCTTAAAAATGTTCTGCAAGAAAGTTTTTTTATATAGTTTTTTTCCGTCCAACAAGTTTAAGTAGTTAAATGACAATAAGTTTAGAAATATTGGTTATGTTTGTCAGAACCAAACTAGGGAAAGTTATGCCCCAAGGAGAAAGGAGGAACCCTATTGATTTTGGGGTCATTGGGTCAAAAGTAAAGGTTTCTATTACTAAAAATAGAATTTTTCAGTGTACTTGACTATGCTTGCAGGGATTGCAGTAAATGTTATACAGATAAATATTCTTGGTTATGATAAGAAAAATAAAATTATACATTTTATAATACATTTTATTAGTCCATTGGGTTTACATGTATCTCTGCTGCCTCAATTTTGTAAATGTTCAAATATCTTGAAAAGGTCAAGATCCCCCACCCCTAAACTGAACTATATATATTATTCTTTGTCATAAGACAAATTAAATCATATATTTTATTGGTACCAGGTGATAGTCCCCATGTGTCAATTTTAAAAATGTTCAGATATCTTGAAAGTGGTTAATACCACATTTCCTAAACCATGTATAGCCTTCGCCCTTTGTCATAATACGATATACATGGTTAAGGTACATGTATATTGGGTAATCCATATCCCCTTCATTTGATAAAATAAATGTTTGAATATATCTTGAATTTGGTTGAGATGCCCACCTTAAACCATATATATTCTTCTTTTTCATGGTAAGATGAATTAAAATTAAACATTTGTTGACAATGCCAAATTGTTAAAGTTTTTAGGTCTGGTTCTGGTGATTGGAGTTTTACGCAAATTCAGTGACATTTCTGTACCATGGCAACCAGAGGAAACATCCCTCCTCTGACAGGAATACAGGCAATCCATGTCAATTAAGAACATACATTTTGTACTGTTGAATTCCAATGAACATTCTCATAAAAGTTATATGAGTTGGTCGTTTTGATATGGTATATGTTATACCATTTTTATTACAGGGAAAATGAACATTTTTTTCTGTTACATGACAAAACTAAGAATTGCCATGTCAGTGGAATAAGATATAGAGGGAGTTAAATGTATTAATTTTATCTTGCCTTACTGTTCTAGCATGTAAAATTTAAAGTTACTCTCATTATATGTTTCTATAATACTTTTGGTTATCCTTGATCTATTTTCCCTCTGATTTTTTTATAGCATTGTGATAGTGATGTGTTTGATTGACAAAAGACAAAATTGTTACTTTATGTTAAATTAAATAAGTTTGGCTCCTTAAATTTTTAAAAATATTTTTACACAAGAGTAGACTTATGAAGGATATACATTACTGACGTTCTAAAGAAGACATTGTCACAATTTATAAAAGAGGCTTTTGTCTTAATAAAGAAAACATTTTTTTTTCTGTTATAGGGAGGATTATATAAACAGATTAAAGACTCCGTGACTGGATTTAGAGAGTTTGTAGGAGCACCAGATACTCCTAGATGGAATTCTGTTTTGTTCGGTGGTATGTCTATTATTTTTGTATCCTTGTAGAATTTCAGATCAGAAAAAAATCCCAGAATTATGTGATATATTCTTATATTGTAAAAATAAATGTGAAATAATCCCACATCAAGTTGATTTATTGCTCTCCAGATTTTTTAAAATCCAATTAGAACACTTTTAACTGTAAAATTTTACATTCTGTTAATTATAAACAATTTTTAAAATGTTACTTGCTCCAATTATTTGTAATAGGAAATAATTTTTTACATAAACTAAGGATCCTTTTTGAAAAATGACATTAAATCTTAAAGTTGCTCCATATAATTTTGTTTTGGTTTAATATACTATAAATTAGAAATGAGAAACATAGTCAGTAAGGGGAGATAATAGGTAAAACTAGATGTACATGTATATCTCATGAAACAGTTATTCTTACTTTACATGTAAAACTTCCATATATTGAACAGAAAAAAAATACTAATTGGTTTAGCCTAAAATAAACATAAATTAAACATATAAGCTTTTGAATGAACGTATATTAAATAGTTTGCTACAGAAAACATATATGTAAATAATGGATTGTATAATCTACTGTAAAAAAATCTGTTACACAGCTAAATCTAAAACTCATAAATATGGAAATATATTGAAAAGCCATAAAAAAATGGGAAGTCATTAAATAGTTATTTTGTTTATTATTGAAAATAAATTTACGCTGATCTTACTTTTTGTGGCTAAAAATTTAAAAAGATCTCTTTATTGGTTAAAAGTTTAGAAACAATGCACTTTCATACATTGACATTAAAATAATTGGATTTTGCTATCACAACTGAAAATATCCACTATTTTTTTCTCTTCTTTTTTGAAAGATGGTATAATAGACTATAC
Source organism: Mytilisepta virgata (assembly GCA_028015205.1). NCBI lineage: Eukaryota > Metazoa > Mollusca > Bivalvia > Mytilida > Mytilidae > Mytilisepta > Mytilisepta virgata. Next base: position 36,980,208 of record CM051517.1, read on the forward strand.
ATTTGTTATAGATCCCTAAACCATACCTGTAGTGTATAGATGTTTATTTCAGGGTTTATTGGATCCTTGTTTTCATTCCTCCAGTTTTTAGCCTCACCTGTAGTCGGTGCCACATCAGATGTGTATGGCAGAAAATTGGTTTTACTTGTATCATTGGTTAGTTTTTTTAGCTGACCTGACCCAAAGGGTCAAGTAAGCTTTTGTCATCACTTGGCATCCGTCGTTCTTCGTCGTCCATTTACTTTTACAAAACTCTTCTTCTCTAAAACTAATGGGCCAAACAAAACTAAACTTGGCCACAAGCATCGTTAGGGTATCTACTTAAAAAATGTGTCCGATGACCCCACCTGCCAACCAACATGGCCGACATGGCTAAAAATAGAACATAAGGGTAAACTTTAGTTTTTGTCTTATATCTCAAAAACTAATGCATTACTGACATAGTGTAAAAATGTTCATCAGGTCAAGATCTACCTGCCATGAAATTTCCAGATGAATCGGTCAACCCTTTGTTGGGTTATTGCCCCTGAATTGTTAATTTTAAGGAAATTTTGCAGTTTTAGGTTGTTATCTTGAATATTATTATAGATAAAGACAAACTGTACACAGCAAAAACATTCAACAAATAAGTCAACCTGACCAAAATCATTGATTGACCCCTTATAGGAGTTTTTGCCCTTTAAAGATAGCATCTGGCATAAACTTTCCTTTAAAGATCTTCTACTCTGGCCAGTTGGGACCAAACTTTACTGGAATGGTCCTTGGGTGGCCCCCTTCCAAATTTACATCGAGCATCCCCGACTTCCAACCGACTTGGCTGCTGTAACTAAAAAGGGGGGATGGATTTCAAAAATTTTCTATGAAACTACAAGGCTAATTGGAACCAAACTTGGCAGTAATGGTCCTAAGGAGGTTCTCTTTCAGAATAATTTTAATAACCCGGACTGTTAACCAAGATGGCCACCACAGCCGAACTCTATGGGAAAATTCATTGAAAAATATTCTTGTCTAAAACTACTTGACCAATTAGAACCAGAGTTGGCAGCAATGGTCCTTAGATGGTCCTGTTTCAGAATATGTCCGATGATCCAGACTGTTAACCAAGATCGCTGTCACAACTGAACTTAGTTTAACATAGGGCCTTATGGGAAAATTCATTGAAAAATCTTCTTGTCTGAAACCACTTGAATAATTGGAACCATACTTGGAAGCAATGGTCCTAAGGAGGTCCTCTTTCAGAATTATGTCCAATTTCGTGGACTGTGATCCAAGATGGACATCACAGCCAAACTTAGTTAAACATAGGGCCCTATGGGAAAATTCATTGAAAAATCTTCTTGTCTGAAACCACTTGACCAAGTGGAACAATGATCCTTATGTGTGCCACAGCGAACTTAGTTTAACATAGGACCCTATGGGAAATTCACTAAAAAATCTTCTCGTCTGAAACTACTGAGCCATTTGGAACTTAAGTTGGTAGGATGGGTTCTTAGATGGTCCTCTTTCAGAATTATGTCCTATCACCCGGATTGTCAACCAAGATGGGCACCACATCCGAATTTAGTTTAATATAGGACCCTATGTGAAAATTCAGTTAAAAATCTTCTTATCTGAAACAACTTAGCCAGTTGGAACAAGACTTAGCAGTAATGGTCATTGGATAGTTCTCTTTTAGAAATGTGTCCATAGACCTGGACTGCCAACCAAGATGGCTGCCGCAGCTAAACTTATTTTAACATACATGTAGAACCCTATAGAAAAACCAGCCAAATTAACTGCAACACTTCAAATTTTAGTGCTGCTCAAGATTAAAAGTTAAATCCAGGTGAGCGATACAGGCTCTTGAGAGCCTCTAGTTTTTATTTCACTTGATTATATATATCTCAGTTTTGAAAAAAAACTTAGCAGAGTTTCTGGGTTCATATTCATTGTCATTGGTATGCATGATCTCCAACAGTTTATATCCTTAATATATGCCACTATGCATAAATAAGATTAATTTTTAGTTAATTATAACCCTTAATAAGGTTCAGTAATCAGTTTACAAAAAATCGCATCAGTAATCAGTTTGTTCACAAAAAATCTCATCAATAATCAGTTTGTTCACAAAAAATCGCATCAATAATCAGTTTGTTTACAAAAAACACATCATACTTTAAATTCAAACAAAACAAAAAATTATGTCTTCTGTTTTGCAAATGCATTTAAGCTGATAATTTTTAGAGAATTTTTTGCTATGTTTAGACAAGGGGAATTTGAGAGACATATTTTTTACATCGAAAAAATCTTTAGAATAATTTCTCAATCTCAAATTTCATGGGCATTTGAACTTCTTGAAGGAAGTTTCTATTTGTTAGAACATTACATAAACAGAACTATATTTGTCAGTCCTGACAGAAATTCAGTGTATAATACACTTGTAATAAAAATACATATGATTAATCCATAATGATCTATGAGGAGATTTTTCAATATAATGGGTAATACAATTTTGTATTTAGAAAATTAACACCGATGGTTAAAGGATTTTTAGGGTGTGATTCAATAATATCACAAAAATGCAAGGCTCACCCAAAAAGTGAATGGTATAAGATTTACAATAATATTATATTTCAGACTGGTGTTGCTGGTTCCTATGCATTATGGGCAGTATCACATAATTTCACATTGTTTGTCTTAGCTAGAATTATTGGAGGATTAAGTAAAGGAAATGTTAGTTTATCTACAGCCATTGTGGCAGACATACTTCCTCCTGAAAGACGTGGAAAAGGAATGGTATGTCTACTCTGATACAAATATATCCCTGGAGGGTATATTTAGATAATAAAACCTGTCAATGTAGATAACTTATCATTTTGACAATTTCTAATTTTCACCTTGATTCACGGCCGAGTCAAACCAAAGACATTAAAATTGGTATTTGCTGCTTCTCCACCAAGGACGCAGCATCTAGAAGTAAGAGCAAAGATTGACTGGTCAGTATAATGTGTCCGAGTCACTCAGTGGGTGATATGTCTTCGTGCGGATAGTTACCTTGTGAGCTAGCACATTAAAAATCCAGCTCAGCCTCTCAATCTAGTACAAAGCAGGGATCATATTCATTGTCATATCAACATGTCCTCATCCTGATATGCACCTGGTTGCCACTAGACGTTAAACAGTATTCATCCATTCATTAATATTCATTATGTTGATCTTTATATACTACTAGACATTGAACCCGCGCAAGCGCGGGAAAATAAGCATTTTTTTTATTTTTATTTTTTTTTTTTTTTGTGGTGGCCATATTTACTATAAAAAGTTGTTGCGGCCATGTCATTGATGGAACAGGAACTCAATATGGATGTTGTGGCAGGCTTCCCATAAACTTTCCTGTCAAGTAGGTGGTTTCAACTGATAGTTTCATGTCTATATATGATGTAGTATTCCAGAATTGGATGTGAATGCAAACTTTAACCAAGTCAATGAAGCGTGAAATGTAGGTCAACGTGACCCAATTGTCACATGGCTGCTCGTTACTACCGAAGATGGAAACACTGATGAAGCAGACTATATGCCACGTAGAATTACCAAAATGGACCTTAAGGTTCCATCAAAGTCAAAATCGATGACGAAAACACAACATTTCCTTAGTGACGGATGAATTTTTCAAACGATGCCGTGAGTTCCGTAGAGCATATTTTTGGAAAATAATTGTTCCAATTGTTCCATTGTCATTATGGGCAGGGCAAGCGAGGCTTAATTTCACAAATATATCCAATAATCAGACGATAAAAGCATTTTTAGTGTGTGTCGGCGTGTGATGTCCACGTTTATATATTTATCAAAAATGTCCGAGATAAATTTTGTCATTAATGATAAAGATGACCATTTGTTAAACATATTTTTATCTAGGGCTTACAGGGAATTGTATGGTAGAGATATATTTAGACAGGTCACATTACAAATGATGTAAAAATAGATAATGGTTGGTGTTATCACTTTGTGCAAGGTAAACGTCCGAGCAATCCAAAAAACACTAAGTTAGGAATTCCTTTGAACTTTACCTTATTTCTTCATAATCTTCAAAGTTCATAACTTTTACAGTTAGGAGAAATTGCGTTATTGTTGAAAAACAATCCTGAATACATGAAGCGGAAACATCCCACTTGAAGGGAAATGTTTTTAATTTGTTTTATTCTTCTTCCGTAATTTCAAACAGAAATACATTTAAAATAAGTGCATACTTGTTCATTTAAATCAATTTGTTAAAATGATGCATTCGAGAACCTTCTAAGGTATGTGTTGGGAGAATTCATATCGGAAAGTGCATACAAATTCCATTTGCACATAAACAAAACTGTAGTTTAAATTTATAAATGCAGATTGTCAAATCCGATAATAACCGTTATAATCTGAACCATACATCGTTTATTTTGAACCACGCGTTTTGCCGCCTATTCGGCTAATTCGTAAATTTAGTATTATAGATGGATTCATTTATTGTTTTGGGAAAATGTGCTTTGATAAAGATTAACTGTGGTTTAGAAATTTTCCAATTACAACACATACAAAAATGTACATGATGAAAAAATATTTATTTTTTTCAAAGTACTGAAATTCAGGATTCATCAGCATCCACAAAAATCACCAAAATAAGCATCCATCAAAATATTATGAATTCATTTGTAAAGTACTTTTCCATATTATATGTATAATCATATATTTATTTTTTTTATGTTGTTTTATTTTTAAATTGTCAGAGAGGAGAATACTGATAATCACTTTATACATGTATACTGTGAATGTTCTAAAACCTCAAAATGTAGAAAATGTTTATATACATGTACATGTAGTATAATAAAATTTATTTTCAAATTTTAAAACTCAGCATTTTACATGTTGTGATTTACATGTATTTTAGGCATTAATTGGAGTAGCATTTTCCATTGGATTTGTCTTTGGACCACTTATTGGAGCAGGATTTTCAGTATGGGCCAGACAACAACATGGTGCTTTTTACACAATTCCAGCACTTTTTGCACTAGCACTAGCTGTGATAGACATTTTATTTGTATTTATATTTTTTAAAGAAACATTACCTGCTGATAAAAGGGTAAGTTGTATAGATTTGTTTTTTTACTGTCCTTAATCTAATACAATGTATATTAGATAAATCCCATAATCCACAAATAACAATGTTAGAATCTTATTCTGTAATGGTTATCAATTAAATTTTCATATTTTATAAACCAAAATCCCCTTCGAGTACCTCCATATTCCTGATTATTATGTACCGTATTCAGTTGTACATAATACACTTTTTTACCACTACAAATAAGACTCATGAGACTGTAGCGACTTTTTGATGTCAGTTCAAGGGAACAACTTTTACATACGACCAATCGCCGCCATTGTTGACATTATATACTTATATTTGATAAAAAGAGATTGAAACCAACAACTGAGATAAAAAGTTCCTACCTCTAATAACTCTGTGAAAAGAGCGTTATGTCAATGAAAAGGTATTCCATTTGGTTCTGATTTTTTTTACAGCCATTTTTGTTTGTATAGTTGTATGGTTCATGGTGTCATATTTTGTTTTTATTCACAACTATTCCGGTATCAGATGAAGGTCAAGACATTGTGTAATCGATATTTTCAAATGTTTGATACAATTCAGTAATAAAATAAAATTAATGTTGTAATTTATGACATTGTATTTGACAGCACTAGTTTAAATATTGTTTCACAAAATTTAAAACTATCGCGCAAACAAACAAGTGGTTCTGAATTCGATTTGGAAATAAGAAGGTCATAGTTGATTTCTGTTTTCATTAATTCATCAATGTGTCTTTAAAGTTAGGCATTTTCCTAAAATACCTTTTATTTTAATTGCATAAAAAAATTTATAAAAAAAATTGAAAGACTGGATGAAAATGAAGATATTTCAGTTCTGAAAATGATGAAAAACACTGATCTCATGACGACAACAACTTGGACTTTGTTGCCAAAATGTCCTAGCGTATAATGTAGTACATGTTGAACTAAATTTTTTCTCGATTTAAGAGTTTAGAAAGGGGTGCGTATAATCTATAACTGCATATTTTCTATAACCAAATATGGAAATACACTTGTGCAATATGTTTATATGTTGCTATGGTGTCATTAATCCATTTCCAAGAAATCTGTACATAAAAGATTATGACATTTTGTCTTAACCAATCATCGACAACCACAGGTTGATAAATTTTTGATAAACAACAAGCTCAGAGGGTTAAATTAACAAAGAATTTGAGAATGAAATTTTCACTTTTTCATTTAGAATATGAAACAAAATATTGGTAGGCCTGTACCCCTTTTTTCACAAGGAGGTGTCTTATAATGCAATGTTTAGCTTATCCCATATATTTATCTTTTCATCTTAAGGTATTCTGTTTACAAGATACAAAAATACATCATTATTTATCTAAAAAGGTGGGTCTTCATCCACATAATACCTCCCCCATCCCATCATTGGATTTATTGTTACACTTTCAAAATGCTAATAGCTTAATTAGATGTTTTTGGAGGAAGTTCATTTATTTTATTTATATAATTTATTTGATTTATTTCAGGCCAAATCTATAGCCAGTGAATGGAAAGACAAAGCACATTTAATCAACCCAGTATCATTGTTTAAGTTTTCTTCAGCAACTAATATGTCATCCAAAGGTAATTGTTATTATTATACTTCATGTGCAGGTGGTACAAGGTTATTTTCATGCAACGTTTTTGCATTTTTTCTTCCACATGTTTTCGTCGGAAGGTTGTTTTTCCCCATGTTTTAAACAAAAATCATTGTGTGGTTATAAATCTACTTGCTTTGAGAATTCTGATTATTTCTTTACAGATATAAAGAATATGCAAAGTATAGGTGTAATATATTTCCTGTACCTGTTTTTCTACTCAGGGTTAGAATTTACATTGACATTCCTAACACATAATAGGCTACAGTATGACAGGTAAATATTCTATTGTATTTGTACAAGATTCAGTAATATATTAGTATAACCAAGGCATCTACTTTCTGCTATATAAAAACTTGAGAAAACATCAACAGAAACTCCATATGAAGTTTTTAATGCAATACCACAACTTCTGTTTGAATCTCAGTTTTTGGCAGACTCTTGATTGATAGTAGTTACATTTTTTTTTGTAAGTACAGGGATCACAATGGCCTATTTAAGCTTACAGGTCGGCCACTCTTAAATCAGTTGTGTGCTTTTTCTTACATTAGAAGAATATACCAGAACGGTGCATCTGGGTGAATAATTTGAAAATGTTTCCAAATGGGATAGGAACAGAAATCCTAGATCAGAATAAAGTATTTTTATGTTAACATCATGTCAATTATGGACAAAATGCAATGTCTGGTATAAATCTATGTGAATTGACTATCTAACATTAAGACCACTATTATTAAAGAAAATTGCAACATTCGGTTTCTATATCAAGGGGCCCTTCTGTTACATATACACTAAAGACTTCAACCTGATTATGTCTGTGATTACAGTATAGTATGAGCATGACAAAACAACAGGTTGGAAGATAAGTATTTACATAGTCAGTAGATAAATGGTTGATAAATAAGAAAGCCTCAGGCTGCTGAATATTTGTGGAAATTCATTAAACTAGAGGTTCTTAAGTATTTAATGGGCCAAAGTAAACTTTAATAAATGTAAGTTTTATTGTTGGATTTTTTTTCCTTCTTTAAAACTTTTGTCTAAGTTATTGAGAAGTAAGTTTGACTGCTGCCGTTTTATCAGAAGTAAATTCAGTTTTCCTCCACAATTGAATTTTTTCTATGGTCATTCCTGAAACAGAATCCTTTGTTAACAAACACTTCTGGAATGACAGACATGAAAACAAACAAAAATCATTATCGGCTTCTATTGTCAGAAACTTTACATCATTACCATGTTATCATTTGTATATATATATATATATATATATATATATATATATATATATATATATATATATATATATATATATATATGTAATTCATATATTCATATTTCAAAGTTATAAATTTCAGTATGCAGCAAGGAAAGATGTTTTTCTTCATAGGTGCGATTATGACACTTGTACAAGGTAAGATTAAAATTTCAGGATTCGAAATATAATATTTTGCAAAACAATTTTTAAAGAAACTGCTGTGGATTTGTGGATTTCTGCTGGTGACATTTCAGCATGCTTGAAAGATAAAATGATAGTTTTCAAAGCAACAATAATGGGAAAGCTATATAGTAGAGTATCCTATAGAACAGAGCCACATGTATGATTGAAGAAGGTATTCTTTAGTACCAAAAAGTTTTTGAATTTTGAATGAATCATTTCTCACTGCCAAAAAATAAGCAGGAAGTTTTTGGAGCTGGTTCTAACGACTCAAGAATCTACTCATATCAATTTAAGTCAACCATTTCCTTTACCAATATAATTTTTCCAAGTAAATATCCAGTTCAATGACTTATAAGAACGATTACATTTCAGTGAAAAGCTGTGTATTGTTCTGTTGTAGGTGGTTATGTGAGAAGGATCAAATCTGGAAGTGAAATAAGAACAGTTACCATGGTAAATTAATGGATTTTAAAATACTTTAAATGCAGTAGTTCATTTAAATAAATTGTCTAATTAACTAGCTAATTACCGGTAGTCAAAGGATGCCATTATTTATTTTGAATTACAGTACTGAAAATGCAATAGATTTGTATTAAAGAAAACAAGAAAACATGGCCTTGACAGTAAGGTTTTATATCCATTCATTTGATATTGGAAAACATTAAATAGATCAAAATTCAACTTTTTAAGGTTGAGAAGTTCAAAAAAAGTCATCCAGATATTATTGCTTCAATTAAAATACACTTATTGTCCTTAAACACATGTCAGTAAACATTGTCATTTTACTTCTACAAAAATTAGGCTATGAAATGTCAATAGACATTTGTTTTTATTTTTTATGCAAAATTGTGTCAGAAAATTTTGAAATTAAAAAAAATTTTGTAATTCATTTGTTTATAAAAGAAATATACACAACAATAAAGGTTTGATTACTTAATTTTACAAATGGAAAATGAAAATATTTCTAAAAAGTGAAGAAAAAGATCTTGGTTTAGGAGTCTGATATAACCCTTCTTTTCATAAAAAATGCATCTTGGTTTGAAGATCTATCTTTAGAAATTTTTTTATGGATATAGGTTTTGAAAGTTTTTTCTTGCTACCAATAAGACAAAAACAACTTCTCAATTCTTTGAAAAATCATAAAATTTTAATGAGCCTTTATTTTACTACTTCCTATTCATACCTACATTATTTGGAAATCCACTCATATAATTGAATATTCAAATTACTTATGTTACAAGATAGAAAATGGTCTGTACTCGGACTCTTGCTGATTTTTTTTTACATCATATGCATTTGGTTTGTAACTGTGAGGAAAGGGTATTAATCTTTTTGTTGAAATTAATGATTCATTGTAGACTGAATGCAGATTTACTAGATTACTAGCATTTATTTGAACAAAAAGCATACAAACAAAATTTTACATGATATTTTATATGTTACAGGGAATGACATTACTTATTCCATCCTTTGTTATAATGGCCTTTGCTTACAATGCTACTGTTATGTACATTGCTCTTGTACTTTTTGCATTTGGTAAGTATCATTTGTAATTTAAAAAAAAAAGATTACACTTGTTTTAAAATCTTCACTAAATATCACATGCAATTGGAGACTAGAGTTGAAGGATCAGTTCAGTTTTATTATGATGTTTACAAAATTATTCTTAGGTCACCTGTTTTTTTTTGTCAAAAGAATTACTTTGGATAATCCCCTTTAAAAGTACTGGACAAAATAAAAAACTGAAATTGTGGATGTGGATTGTGTCTTGAGGGTGTCATGTGTGCACATTACTAAATATAGAAAGTATAAAAATGTTTATAAAAATCCAATTAGTCTACTGATGTATTTTTTTCACTTTCAAAGGTGTCTTTCAATAACTTGTATGTTAAATATAATTTCTAGAAATCAAACATTACTAATCTGAAGTGTAGATGGATATTCGTAGCAGACATTCCCTCTTAAATTAATGAAATACTGTGAATTTGGTTAAATGTATTTATGTCGATTTCCATGGATTTGGCAAGAAAGACATTAATTTTGCAGATTTCAAAATTTTAAAATATGAATTTTTAAATGAATAATAAGTATTTCACAGTATCAGCATACAGATTCTATATAAATATGTATATATTGTATTCAAGTGGATAAATAAGAGGATAAAAGTAATTGTAACTTTTTCTGCAATTTTGTTTGTAGCTTCAGCAACAGTGGTTCCTTGTTTGACAACATTGATCTCACAGTATGGAGGTACAGACCAAAAGGGTGTCATTATGGGAATATTTAGATCTCTAGGAGCCCTAGCTAGAGCTCTAGGGCCTATTATAACTTCTACTAGTAAGTATCTGATTAATGTTTGGTGGGGTTGCTCATAGTGCAAATCTGGCTTATAGTATGGTGAATGTCAGACAAGTGGGCAGACGGGCGGGTGGTTAATATAGGGTACCTATTTTGTGTAATCAACTCCTCCTACAGCCCAGAGCATTAAAACTTTGCAGAATGTGTGTGGACATATTGAAGGTGTGCATCAAGGAGTATGATGTCATTTGAAGAATATTTTCAAGATTTCCCATGTTTTTAGAGAATTTTGTGTAATAAACTCCATACAGCTCTTAACCCAGATCTTTGAAACTTTGCAGACTGTTTAGTATGATGACATTTTGAAGAATTTTTCCAAGAATTTCCATTTGTGAAACTTAGTCATTTTTTGCAAGAATTGTTTATGACGGATACTGACTTTGTTGGGGCATGAGGGGGAGGGAATTTTAACATAAAACTTTTACTAAAGAAATTATGCATGTATTTGCAAAAATTTAGTAATAGATATGGGGCCTTGATAGCCAAATGGTCTGGTTAGTTCTGCTACTGACCACTAGCCTGTCAGCATTGAGGTTGTGAGTTAGAACTCGACATCTGACAAGGTGTGTTTGACTCTGATCTTATTTGACTAAGATTGTCAGTTTTCCTGCCGAAAGTTAGTGGCTCTCTTGGTATTCCTGCTTCCTCCAAAAATAAAATCTAGCTGTCACAATATAACCAACTGCTCTAAAATTGGTGTTAAATCCTGATGAAATAACAAACAGAAATAACAGATATTGATTGATTTTATCACTTGTCAGTTAGAAGCATTTATATATCTTTTGCAGTTTAATAACTTGAAATATGATAGATGCCATCAGTTTTTTGACTGGTTCCAATTTTCAGAGAATGTAAAAATATATCACAGAGAAATAAATTGAGATTATTCTTAGATTTCTTTATGAGTTTGAAAATATCGATGGAGACTTTTATGTCAAAATGGATTTGAGAGTTCTAGGAAAGATGAAAGCTGATATTAATGTAAAAATTTACTGTCAAGTAATGTTGGAGACATCATGTACTTCTTGATGTCATGAGTCAACAAGGGAGTACCCTGAAAATACAAATTATTAGGCAGAAAGATTATAAGACAAAAATACAAAACAGTAATAGTAAATTTGATATTATGTTTTTAATAACAATATATTTTGTTTATCTTTCCATAGTTTACTGGAGTTTTGGTGAGAAAGTTTGTTACATCATTGGTGCTGCTTGTCTACTTCTTCCATTACTTATGTTGAAAAAGATTAAGTCTTTAAGTCACAAGGAATAATTTTAATGTTCTCTACTTATAATTTAAGTGTTTATTGTTTTATTATATATTTTATCACTGCTGGGGAATTTTAAAGTTTTTGTTGTTGTAAGTCGAATATATATTTTTGTTAGGACATCAAATATATTTTTATATTAAAAAATGTTACATTTTAATAAGAGCTAATTAAGCCTGTTTTATATTTGATTATATATATTAACATTTAATAACCAGGATTAACAACTTTTTACAGTATTTTTAATAATATATTAAACCTATGTAGGAGTTTACCTGTGTTAAATTTTGAAATTTTACATACAGTGATAATGCAGTGGTTTACCGGTGTGCCACTATATTTCATGGCCGTGGTAAAAACTGTAGCCACCATTTGCCACTTTATTTTACCGTGGCATGCCACTACATATCGAGTTTGGATCGTGGAGTTACTGTGGTCGGTCAGTTCAACAAGATAAATTATCGTGGCAGATCGTGGCAACGTTTGTTCCAGGTAATACACAATATTACAAATTTACAATCGGTCTTATCAGATAATAAATCTCTATAATTTATCTCTAAAATTTGTTGCCTTCTCCTGACATTTTGTTTTCTAAATATTAGTACTACTCATTTTATCAGCAAGTAATAAATAGTGAATATGTTTATCCCTTCTTTTTCATCAAAAAGTGTTGCCTCCCAAGAAATTTTATACTGATGTTTCATGTTGTTAAAAAACTACTATATTTACATATCGAAATCGCTTCATACTTTCATACCTAAAACATCTAATTTTGGATAATTCTTATATTTATTATCAAACCTTCCGATGAAATGCACCAAAAGTGAAATTAAAAAGTCTAAGTCAAATTTATTTTTCAACAAACTCCTTCATCTTCGGGTTGCCATCGAAATGTGTACCGGGATATAATTATCTAACGTTAGTAATAAATATAAAATCTGTTTGGAAAAAAAATATAAACTGGTTTATACATGTATTTCAAAGTTTATATATATATATATATCTACTTTCAGCTTTCAAACATTGTGTACATGGTGTTGTGTAAATCGTACAAAAATGTACTACATGCAATTGCACGATTAATTAAAATGAATATTTTGAAATACAGTTTAATTTCTACCACTAAATAACGTGGCTGATCACGATAACCTTCATGATACATAGTGATTTACCACTCTTACGTAATCAATTAATATCAACGTGGACATGCATCTACTGCCACGATAGCCACACGTCATAATGTCTCCACGATTTTCTCAGCGTGGACTGCCACGAAAAAACTAGTGTGGCGTGGTCACATTACCATGGTAAAATTATGTTTTTGCTGAAAACCATGGTGTGAGATCTGTATATTATATTTAGATTTTCTGTTTTTTTCAGACAGTTTATTTGCATTGCATATTGTATTTTCAACAATATAAAAAAGAATTGACTTACCATAAAATCATGCCTTTTGTTTGACTGAGCTGTTTCTTTGTTAAACTTTCAGAAAATATGAATATACAAATCAAAATGGAACATGAGATATAAGTATCATTATATTTTATAGTTAGGTATTACTTGTAGATTGCAAACATATCAGTTTTCCATGATAGTTATTCTGTTAAATTAGTGTAGCATATAGCATTTTCCCCATGACATTTCTTATAGCATTTTTTTTTTAATATTAATGTATTTTGCCAATGTTATACACACCTATGCAAGAAATAATGTGATTTAAATATTAAGATGAATTTATGTATGTTCATTGTTGAAATTATATATTATTGCTAATTTATAATCTTAATTAATGTCTTAAAGATATTTTTTTAACCTTTTGACTTAAGCATAAGTTATAAGTTTTTTTCTGGTTAATTTAAAGGCAATTGTGTCAAAATTCAACAGGACTGAGTTTTTGTAAATTGTTTGTATGGTACTCACTATGTGGAAACAATTTTGTTTCATATTTACAAACACAATGGATATTTTGAGAGAAAAAAATTAATCCTTTTACATTATTTCTATTGTTTAGAATTTGAATTATTTTAGCTAACCTAAATTATTTTTGTTAGTCCTTAAGCAGTTATATGACAATTGCTCTACTGTAGTTTAATTACTTCTACCTGACACTAGTTTTTTCATCACTATTATGTATGGTTTGATCTGGTATAGATATAAATATGCTATTTGGCTATTTTTTGATAAATTAGATAATTACTGAGAGTACAAATATTTGGAATTGTTGATTTGTTAACTTGTACAATAGTTATACTTAATAAGTGTAATATTGGTAATGGGATATAATGGCTTGGTAAAGAAACATAAAATCAATACAGTCAGCCCAGCTTACAACGACCTTCAGTTCAACGTAAATTTCAGTTTCCCACAAGGATCTCATGGGAACAAATGTGCATGCATGTAAATTCAACACAATATAACGGAAAATTTGGTATCCAACTCTGACAGTCAATACTGTAACAAAAATGTTATATGTTGCGCAATTAAAATAATTACGACATATCAGTAATATGTTGTTAATAAAACATACTCTGTATTAAATTATTGATTATTTAAAAGTTGAATGCACAAGTACTTACATGTCAACCACCTATTCATCTGATTTTCTGACAGGTGTTATCAGTTAAAATTTAAGACTTCAAGACAGCTAAGGTGGATTAAAACTTTTGATAAATGTTTTTACAAATATTTCACCAATTTTTTTACTTCTTTCTAGCTTTGTTTTTTTTTTTATACTTCTAATTGTTTACCTTCATAGTGCTTTTTTCATCACATATTTGTTTAATTTTATTTATTCAACTTAGGTAAAAATGAAATAAAAAAATGTTTTATTATTCTATAATACCTTTGACCAAACAAAACTTTACAAAATAGTAATGCACAAAGAATTGTCTTCATATCATGAGTAATAAATTAGCAAGACATAGATATGTATACTAGTGTCAAATAAATATGCAGTTGAAAAAAAATTGGGAAATGGGAAGTTTCATTATAACAGCAAATTCAGTTTCATGTCAATGTTGGGTTGAAACCAACATGGTCATTGTATATATAGGCTTGACTGATATGATTTAAACCTATGGGGGATTCTCATGCTATTGATAGAAATTTTTGAATTTCAAAATTTATAAAGATATTAATAAAAACTATTACTGTAACTTATAGTCGTTTGCCTTAATTAAATTAGCTGTTGAATCTACCCATGCTTACCTGCTTCTAGTTTTTGACAGAGCAGATTTTTCTGTTTTCCATGTATTGTTCACCAGGGCCAAGGGGGTTTTGGTCACTTAAAAACAAAATTTTAAATTTCACACTAATCAGAGATGTTGTCTCTTACACACTTATTATCAAACTTAAATGTAACTTAGAATATGTTTATTATCTTCGATTGCTAGAATCTCAGAGCTTCTGAGAAACCATGACCCTCAGTCAGCTGTGGCTACAGCAAATAAAATACTAGTATGACATTACTGATCTAATAAAAAATGAATTTGTATTCAGCAGAAAACAGTATAGAAATGCTTGGCAGGCCTCTAATATGTATCTGTCATTATTCTTTTAGCAAAGTATATGAACAGGTCATTATGAATAAAACAAAAGCAAAAATAGAAAGTACACTTTTGACAATCCAACAAACCCTAAAAGAAATGAAATTTAATAATCTGTATACTTCATAACATTGATTATTATGAATATGCTTGAAGTTGAATTCGGCACTTAGGTAAATAGAAGTTTTTTAATTTTAGGAATAAATTCCATATTTTATAATTTTAAGGAACTAAATGACTTTAAAATGTTTTCCTTCAGTTGTATTTCTTCATTAAATATAATAGAGGTTTCCCTAGACCAATTTAGCATAGCGCTGCACCATGCCTCCATCTCTAAGCACAATGCTGCCCTCGCCGTGAATTTTACATTGTGCCCCCAAGTGGCCAAACATAACTTCCAATTTTTAGTTGAATCTTATCTTTTTGAAGCTGATTTGCATTTAATCATATACCCCTGTTGTGTTGGGTGAATACTGTTTATTGCAGGGTTTGATAAATATACTCCCCTCATGTCAAGGTAGGGTGCCCCCAATATTATCTTTTTTAACCAATGAGTGCCCTCAAAATACGAAATTTATCATGCCTTTATGGCAAGCCGTTTTACTATTTATTCTTACTTCAAGATATCTCATATAATATATAAGATATCTCATATAATATATAAGATATCTTATATAATCTAGTTTTTATAAGATATCTTATATACTTTATAAGATATCTTATATACTTTATAAGATATCTTCTAAAGTTTATAAGATATCTTATAAAGTATATAAGATATCTCATAAAGTATATAAGATATCTTATAAAGTTTATAAGATATCTTATAAATATTTTTTATATAAGATATCTTATATACTTTATAAGATATCTCATATAATTTATAAGATATCTTATATAGTTTATAAGATATCTCATATAGTTTATAAGATATCTTATATAATATATAAGATATCTTATAAAGAAAATTATATGAGATATCTTATAAACTATATAAGATATCTTATAAACTATATGAGATATCTTATAAACTTTATTAGATATCTTGAAGTTAGAATAAATAGTAAAACGGCTTGCCATATGCCTTCATAAATTTCTGAGGAAAGCACTATATAAGTATGATGCGTACAGTGGAATATAAAAAGTGTGGTGAGGTAGAGTAACAGGTCCATATATTTATCCTTGGTCAATATAATCTGAACAGATCCATTTATTCATCCCCGGTCAATATAAACTGAACAGGTCAATATACCCGGTCCATATATAACGTATTGATCGAGGGAAAATCCTTAATTTATACATTACATATGTAATTAAATAGTGTATTATGGAAAAGACTTCAATTGTATTCTTTCTATGTATTTTACTTTGCATGACTTTAACATGCTGGACTGGAACGGCTTATATCCAGATCTAAATTTAGAAGTATAGCTTCAAAGACTCAAATATATATATAAATAGAAACATACCATCCGTATACTTAAAAATAGAAACAATCATGAATATCCTTTAAATCACGTGATAGTAATGACCAATGAAAAAGGAGAATACTACACCCTAATATGTTAGTGAAACAATTTACTATGTTCCCCCAGAAAAAAATTCCTGTCTTTCACAACTACAAATGGTGCGCTACAATTCGGTTGAGTTTTATTTTATCCATTATATAAACTAGTAATTTTTTTGTTCACAAACTTGCACACACGTGAAAATGGCAGTATCCATGTTTTGTTATGGTCCAAAATCCATCAAATGTCTTGCAAAACTACTCATTGTATGCAGAAATTCAAGTTTCATTTCATTCCATTGTAAACTGAGAAGTGGCCATCACAAACTAATGACAATTTTCATGTTTTGCCATAGGAAACCCAAAAAATCAGTCCGATGGGGAAATATTTTGTACTGCACAACTACACTCTACACGTGGTAGATAACAATGTCGTCAAGTATCGTTTCATTCCAATGCAAACTGTCGCTGATTTTGATGTCACAAACTTTGTGACGGACAGGACAAAAACAATGTATCCTGAGGAATGAGACATGATTATTGACTTAAAATTTTGTAACAAAAAAATTCTTCCGCCGTGAAATTTTTTACAACGGAATTTTTTTTCACATGAAATAATTTCTTGTGGAAACTATTTCCCAGGAAATTTATTCCATTGGTGTGAAATTTATATTTCATTAAAGAAAATAGGGAAATTTACTCCCGTATATATTTCACTTTAGAAAATTGTAAAATTTATTATTTCGGAATATGTTTCATGATTTCGTTAGAACCACAAACATTGCTTATCCAATATATAACTAAAGAATTTTTCATATTCCTATTGATCCATGACTGAGAGTAACCACAGAAATTATATAAAATAAACAAAGCATTATAAGTATTATAAGTACTTAGTACAACAGTGTCATTACATGTATATGGATCATTTTCAAGAAAAGTCCACTTTCCTGTCCGCCTATGTTAAAATAGACACAATGGCATTATTTTTTTTGTGCTTAACCAAAAGTTCGCAATTTTTTCAAATCGGCACATCTAGAATGAGAACAATTTCTCCTTGCAATCCTAAATAAATTGATTTTGAAGCTTAATAATGAGCAATTTGCGAGTGTCCGGCTTGAGGGAACCATGTTTGCACATTATTTTTCAATGATTTTTTGTATGTTTTCAAAGCGGCAAAATAATTTTTTTGAATAGCATATAATTGAATTTTAACAAGAAAGTAAAGTCTTGAAGATATTTATATATCTGCTTATAAAAAAGTAAATTATGCTGGCGTCCATGAAATGTACGTCTGTCCTGTTACCGGTGTAAAATTTGCAGAGCAATAATTTTTGCCTGCAAATACGAATATCTTCTATGATGAAATCAAAAGTACAGACGTTTTCCAAATTAAAACCAAAACAATAGAACGTTAGAAGAAACGGAAGCGAAGTTATAACCAGAAAAGTAAGTCAAACTGATAGCGTACCCTTCTAAGAACACTAACTGAAAAAAAACATACACCGATTTAAGGGGAGCTGTTATTTCGAAATATGATCAATAAATATCTAATTTTGTCCATCATGTTACTGTCTGGTTGTTAACTTGAATAAAGTGACAGGATAGACAGATTAAGTATAAGAATAAACAACTATGTATCTGTAGACCTTATGAAATACTTGAAAATGAAATGAAACATTTGATATTCCACATATCTTTAAGAAAAACAAACAACTATCCAAGGGGAGCTGTTGTTTTGCAATGGAATCAATAAACATATAATTTTGTCTATCCTGTTACTGTCTGTCCTGTTACCCCAACTTGGTAACAGAATAGACAAATTATGATGTATCTGTAAACCTTTGATGTCCGTTCCTGTTACCATAGAAAATAGCGTTTTACAAAAATTATATGTAATCAAAGAACTAAGTGTTGGATTGATTCAAAAGTCCAATATAAGCCGAATATAAGGAAGTGATTCAGTTGGTTTTGCGTTGATTGTAGTAATTTTTGCAGCATTTGAAAACCTATTTTTAGATAGTTTTTTTTTCCAGGACGCAATACTAAGTGACATTTTTATCTTGTTAATGCAAAGAAATTAAATATTCTGTTATTGTTTTCTGAAGCACCGCTAACATATCTTCGAGAAACAAACAATATGTTTTTCACATTTTTCCTGTTGATAGTCAAAAAAATCTCACAAATGTGGTAACAGGATAGACAAAATTTTACACCATCAGTCGTAAATCAATAATATTTTTATATTATGTTATTAAGATTGCATATTTGAGTATTTTGAGTATTTTGTTCAAGAAGTATCATATATTTTCTAAGTTTAATAAATATGACGATTCAAACAAATTGTTTTTTCTCAATCTTGTAATGTAAAAATGACCCATATAACGATAAAAAACCTCCAACTGACTTTGATTTTAATTAGTCTTACTAGTGGAAATAATATTACAGTATGGAAGTTATTTCACCAGTTAAGGAATAATTTTCACGCCCTGGAAAGTATTTCATCAGTTAAGTCACGGAAAGAATTTCACACTAAGCAAATGATTTCACCAGGTGAATTATGGAACAAATTTTATAGCAATGGAATACTTTTCATACATTTATACTGTGAGAAAAGTTCAGATGGCAGCTATTTTATAGTAAATTTATTCCAGGTGGAAACTTTTTCACAGGAAGAAATTTTGGCTCGCATATGCGCACAGCTGTATCTGTTTTCCTCTGTTCACCATGGGGAGAAGGAGTGGAGATTCAGATCAGAATAAAACATTTGTACTAGCCACTATAAAAAATCAACACTATATTTACAGTAATCTCAAGAATCAATGAGATACTGGCATCGTTTTATCAGGAAGTAAAAAGAACACACACATATATTCGATATTTTTGTATTGGCTACAAAACTAACCAATGAAATTAAGTCCTTCAGGATTTATACTAATACACATTTTAATGTTTCATTTTTCCAAAGAAATTAAATGAAATTAAGTCCTTCCGGATTTATACTTATACACTTTTTAATGTTTCATTTTTCCTCGTACAAATATATATGTGTGTGTATTCAATACAAAGTGTCATAAGAGCTTTTTGGAAAATAAATGTACATGTAGCCAGCTTACAATGGGCACAATCTTAGTTACTTTTGTGTGCAAAAGTATTTTAAGAAAAACACAGGTACATTATGCACAATCCAAGAAGAATGCGAGTAAATGTAATGCACCCTCCGTAACTGCTCATTTATATTTGGCTTCAGTAATTTTGCTTGTACATTTTTAGTTTATTACGTTTATAGCAATAGAAATTTAGATTTTATTACTCTGAAGTACTTTTTTGCAACCTTAAGCAGAGTTCAATGGTGCTGAAGGGTTGTACACCTCGATGTTTACTGCTATATATTTTTTTAAATTTATGTTTCGTAAAAAAGTATATTATCCAATAAGTACCGAATTCGGATGCCATAGATTCCTCATAACAAAATGATTTGTACAGTATTGGAAAGCGACATTTACGGCCCTTCAAGGGAAATACTACTAGTTTTAAATCATAATATAAAACATGATGTATTGTGGGCAATAGGACCTTTGAAAAACCGCAGAAATGTAGGAAGTGTAAAATCGACAATTTTCCTTCCTGAAAATATGACTTTTTGATTTTTGAAACCCAGCAAAGTCTTCGATAAACAAAAACATTAAAGAACAAATTCAAAAAAATGAAAAATGATAAAAATGGTAAAGCCAAAACCATTTAAGGACTGAGCTAGGACGAGGGAAATATTATTTCCAATGTAAGAAATATAACATAATTTATCCCTGATGGAAAAATGGTATGATATATTTGTTCCAGCAGAAAAATTAATCATAACAGTTTCTAGGCAGACCAAATAATTATATTGACATTTGGACCCCTAAAAACAGTTTGATCTTACTTTATTGATTTTGGTGTACATTCCACCAAAAAAACTCGAAATATAACCACCAGATGCATTCATCGAAATTGAAGACGAGCTTTTGTTATTAAAAGAAAATAATACTACATGTGCTTTGATTGGTGACTTTAATGCCCGATGTGGAAAATTGTGTGATTATGTAATACCAGATGATTAACTAGTTGAATATTTTAAACCTTAATTCCAGTTCCTAAATATTCATTATCTCCCTTGTGTTATGTAGCAGAATGTTTACATCGGCTGTGATAAATATGTAAATATATGGGTTTAAAATTTCCCGGAGGTCCAACATTATGTTGGAATGGTATCGTGAGTACAAATGGCTTCTCCAGATGGGTCGATGCAGCCAAAGAAGAAGAAAAAACGGACGAAAAGTAAAAACATTGATGAGTCTAGTAAGGGTGCGTTTGATTCGTCCGCCATTTCTTTCCCATCTCAATTGAATAGTCCTATGAATTACGATATGAACAAAATGAGAAGTCAACTCTATATGAACAATATACCAATATCAATGCCTATGATGGCTTCTCCAACTCAACAATTTCAGTATGGAGGTCAATTTACACCATATCCCGCTCCCCCTCCCATTCCAGTAAATCCAACTAGTAATGCTACCCCACAATGGGCAAGTGAATTAATGTTGAAATTTTAATCTATGTCCGTGAAAATGAATTCTATTGATGAAATTAAACGATCAGTTGGAAGTATTGACAGTAAAATGTCAGAGAAGAAGCGTGATATAGACTTTTTATCGAAACGAGCGACGGATGTAGAGAGTAGTCAAACTTTTATATCGAAATCTTTTGATGAAAACATTAAATTGAACAAAGAATCAGGTAAAAAACTTGAGAGTGATATGAAAAAAATGAGAGCTGATTTTGACGTTTTGAAAAGAGATTTTGATTTTATGAAAGCTAATACAAAAAACATTGACGAATCAAAGGATTAATTTCAAAAGATAGTAAAAGCTAACGAAAAACTTAATAGTGACATAGAAAAAATTCAAAATGAATCCATGCGGGACAATTTGCTTTTCCATGGAATTAAAGAGGAGGAGGGGGGGGGGATTGCGTTGCGTTAGTGAAATCCTTGTGCGATAGTCATCTTTCGGTTAAAGACGAGTTAGGCATTAATTCCGCGTTTCGTCTCGGCAAGAAAAAGCAACCACAGAATCTAGTCGTCAACGATGAAAATGACAAGGATGACACGGATACTGGCGAAAATACGATTAAGCCGATCAGACCGATTCTTGTGAAATTCGGGGACAGACAGAGGCGTGATGATGTCCGTCGGAAAAGTTTCAAACTAAAAGGTACTGCGATTTCAATAACGGACCCCTATCAAAAGTCCGTGGTCGATAAACGGAGATCATTAATTCCTTTGCTGAAAAAGGTCAGGGATGCCAATGTGAAAGCCGTATTGATTCGCGATAAGCTGTTTATAGGGGGTGTTCATTATGCAGGTGATTAATCAATAGAGGTAGCCATTGAAAACGCAAAGAAGCGGAAACTGAAGTCGTTAAATGTCAATAAAACCCTAGAAAGTAGTGATCAAATGGATGTTGGGGCCGAAAGTGAACATCCCTTTGATGATTTAGTGAGGTAGGATGCGTCGGAAATTTATGTTTCAGATGTTAAGTGTTTATCATGGAATATAAACGGCGGTTTGGAAGCAAAAATTAGTGATGATAAATTTAGAAATTTTATAAGTACTAACGATATAGTTTTCTTAAGTGAATGCTGGATAAATAATACATGTGACGTAGAAATTGAAAATTTTATTTGTAAACCAATTCCTTTAGCAAGAAAGAAGTACAAACAAGGCTGTGGGTTGTATGTTATGATAAGAAAATCTTATGCATCTTATATTAAAGTGATTGACGTTTTATATGAAACAATTATATGTGTACGAATATCAAAAGAATTGACTGGTAGTGACAGTGACTACTTAATAGCTAATGTTTACATTCCTCCAGTTAAATCATCGTTTTATAAAATTTATGATATTGATATTTTCTATGTTTTAGAAACACAACTTATTAAGTATTCAAATGAAAGCCCTAGCATTTTTGTATTAGGTGATATGAATGCACGCACTGGTAAACTTATTGATTATGTTAAAAATGATGTATTACATGATAGTATTTTGGATAGGTATGGTGACCTGTTTGCGTATGTTGCTGATGAGACTTTGCCCGACCGTATTAACCCCGACTATGGTATAAAATTGATCAATCTTTGTAAGAGTAGTGGATAACAGATTTTGAATGGCCGCCATGCAGAGAATCTATCCAATGACTACACATACAGCGGGGCCAGAGGTATGAGTGTTATAGACTATGTATTGGCTAGATCTAGCAATTTCAACATCATATCAAAATTTATCACCAGTAATTTTACAACTTTTAGTGATCATGCACCCCTACAAGTCATTTTTAACTCGTATACAAGGAAAACATTTACCGAAGTCAAATGTTATGAGTGGTGAGGAATCTAAATTTTTGAAATGGAATACTGACAATAAAGATTTGTGTTTTAATGCACTGATAGTTAATTCCGATATTATACAAAATTCATTAAATGTTGATGATATTATAACTCAGGAACAAATGGACATGTGTATAGATAATTTTTCCGAGACTGTCATAGGTATAATGGCTCCATTCTTTGAACAAACGAAGCCAGTGAAAACCGATTTTAAAAGGAAAAAGACTGATTTTGATAAACCTTGGTTCGACGATAAGTGTAAGAAACTGTATAGAGAATATTGCAGAACTCTGTTGACTTTTAATGGTAATAAAACCAATCCGAATCATAATAACTTAAATCGGGTGAAAAAGGAATACAAGACCTACGAACGCAAAGTAAAGAAAATTTACATGAGAGAAGAAGGAAATAAGATATCCAAACTGAAAAGTGACAATCCGAAACTTTTTTATTCTTTATTCAGAAAAAAGAGAACAGTTAAATGTGATTTATCTACAACAGACTTTTTTGAATATTTCAAATCATTAGTGTCAGATGTACCAACACAAACCAGTGATAATCCTGAACTTGAAAATGACTGTGTTTTTGAGGATCTTGATTTACCTATTATTGCGGATGAGATAATAAAAGCTATCAATGAACTTAAAAAGGGTAAAAGTCATAGACCAGACTGTTTTCTGAATGAATTTTTTATTGAGTATAAGGAACTTATGCTACCATACTTATGTACTATATTTAATAATGTGCTTGAATCAGGATTTTTTCCGTCGTCATGGTCCGATGCTATTTTAGTTCCAGTGTTTAAGTCAGGAGAAGTCAATGATCCATCGAATTACCGGGGTATAAGTCTTATCAGCAATTTAGGTAAACTGTTCACTACAATTTTAAATTTAAGATTATTAAGATGGGCATCTATTAATGAAATTTTGACTGATGCACAGTTTGGGTTCAGACAAGCTTACAGAACAACTGATGCTATTTTTTCAGTTTATTCTTTAATACAAAATACATTTTGTAAAGGCAAGAGATTATATTGCTGCTTTGTTGATTATTTGAAGGCCTTTGATTCCATTGATCGCCTTTGTCTATGGTATAAGCTTGCAGAATTAGGAATAAGAGGTAAACTTTTAAACGTTTTGAAATCTATGTATAGTAATGTAAGAACATGTACCAGATTTAATGGTTTCACTTCAAAGTATTTTATTAATAATCTTGGTGTTATGCAAGGCGAGGTTTTGCCTCCTATACTGTTTTCCTTTTATGTGAACGATTTTGAATTGGAGTTTATAAAGAATAATGATAATGCTATTGAATTTCAAGATTTAGCGCTGTTTCTGTTAATGTATGCAGATGATATGATATTAATGTCAGAATCAGTCGAGGTTCTACAAAACATGTTGAATACTTTATCAATTTATACAAATGAATGGGGTTTAAAGGTGAATACAAAGAAAACCGTAAGAGCCGTAAGAGTTAATGAACGATGGTCTTATAATGATAAACTGTTAGATATTGTTGACCAATTTTGCTATTTGGGAGTTTTATTTAATTATAATTGTAAATTTTTGAACACTCAACAGCGTTGTTCTGAACAAGGGAGGAAAGCTATGTTTTCGGTTATGAAGAAATCTTCATCCCTATATTTGAATACATTTACTAAATTACGTTTATTTGATACTTATGTTTGTAGCATTTTAATGTCTGGATGTGAAGTTTGGGGTATTCACAAAGCACCAAAGGTTGAATAAGTCCATTTAGATTTTTGTAAAATGTTACTTGGGGTCAAAAGATCAACTAGTAATGTTATGATTTATTATGAACTCGGAAGGTTCCCACTGATGTATGAACGTAATTTTAGGATGCTAAAATTTTGGTTGAAAATTTTTAAAACTGAAAATTGTATACTTAAATCTTGTTATAAGGAATTGGTATGTAATAGTGAACTCTATGTAAATTGGGCGACATACGTGAGAAATTTGTTATTTAATTTAGGTATGAATGATCTATGGATCAATCAGTGGTTACTAAATTTATTAGAGTTGCCAATTTATACAGATTTATTAAAGCAACGTCTTTATGATCAAGCAAGACAAGATCTTCATATATTGTTAGAAAATTCTTCTAAATGTGGATTATATAAATATGTGGTTAGCAATGTGGAACTGCAGTTTTATTTGCAGAAATGTATACCTAATGCTTATAAGAAATGTATTTCTATGATTCGTTTATCTGCATATAATCTCTGTATCGAAACTGGTCGTTACTATCGTATTAGTAGAAATAATAGAAACTGTATGTTTTGTGATTTAGATATTTTAGAAGACGAATTTCATTTTATTTTACAATGTAGTAGATATGTAGAATTACGAAGAAAATATATTAAAAAATATTATTGGTCTAGACCGTCTGCTTTTAAACTCGTACAATTACTTTCTGTAGAGAACACTAAAGAACTATGCAATTTGGGA
This sequence comes from Mytilisepta virgata, assembly GCA_028015205.1. Taxonomy (NCBI): domain Eukaryota; kingdom Metazoa; phylum Mollusca; class Bivalvia; order Mytilida; family Mytilidae; genus Mytilisepta; species Mytilisepta virgata. The sequence goes on from CM051517.1 coordinate 37,005,925, forward strand.
ATATTTTTATTTAAGGCATTCCAACTAAGAAACAACGGATAATATGATATATTTCATAAGATTGATATTATATGTATGTTACACGAATTTCTGTCTATTTATATTTATGTGTTATGCTATATAACTGATATAATTTGTTATTATGTACTGATGAACTGTATTGTTCAAAGTACTAAAGAATTGAATATCTGAAAATATGTATGATTATGAGAAATTATTGTTAAACAATATACCTTTACAAAGAAAAAACATGTGATATAAGCAGACATAATGCTTATGGTTATAAACTGATTAATTTTTGTAAAAAAATAATTTGTATCTTGCTAATGGCAGATTAATTATCGGTGGAAAAATAGGAAAACTGACTTGTAAAGATGCTTCTGTTGTAACTTTATTTTCATGCCGAGTTGTCCCCCTTTATTACTGCTTTTGACGTTTATGGTATCTGACGGACATTGCAGATTACATTTATCAATTTCGGTGAACTTTGACTTACATACTGACCTTAAGGCTAGATGAATAGAACTCTAAAACCTGTTCATTGGAAAGAAATTATGAGAGAAGAGTTCACGGAAACCGTTAAAAACAAACTGACAATTATTATTGTCCAATTATTGTCTGAATTAGAATCAGTATATGTAAGAGAATGATAATTCCTCTCTTCATGAGTAAGTACGAGCGTTAGCGAACACTTATCATGAAGAAAGGAATTATCATTCTCTTACAAACTTAGAACATAAAGACTCTATTCTTGATTGATTATATGTCCTTTAAATGGTTTGATTGAGCACATTTCTCAAATATAAGGTGAAATAAATAACCCCTCTAGCCAACCGTCTTGCACGACTGATCATGACTGATGAGTCCCTTTTTCTATTATAAAAATTTGTGTAAAGAGACATTTGCTGATGGTGGTACTTCAATACCCAGTGATCGGAACTTGCTTTCCAATTAACTTTAAAAATTATTGGATGGCACACTTTATGCAACAATGTTGACAAAGTATGATAAAAGTTTTAAATTTCAATAAATGTGCCAAATTCGATTGACAAAGTTGTCACTTTCAAAAATGTAAAAAGATATTGTTTGGAAATTTGAACTACTCGTGTATTAAATATTTTATACAAATATCTCATGTGAGTGTGGTCAATATGCAAGAATATTTTTCCAAGGTGCATTTAATTGCATGGTATATTATATTGCCCGACGCCAACAGCGGAGGACAATATAACATATCCATGCAATTCAAGGTATCGAGGAAAACCGTTTCACATGAGAGAAATCCAGAAATATCAATATTTTGCTTTACACAAGACTTAATTAGATTTTTCCCTGTCGAACATCAGTTTCACATGAGAGGAATCCTAAGATATCATTATTTTGCTTTACACAAGACTTTTAAATACAGTCATACATATTATAAATAACTCTTAATATTTTTTCGCAAATATTATTTTGCACCATTTTTTTTCCATAACCCTAGTCGCCAAACTGTATCGAACGCCTTTTTAAAGTCAACAATGAATAATGAAATCAAATCGACAATACATTTATTCATGCCGCTTTATGTTAATTTATTTAATAGATATTAGATACTGGCAGAAACATATAAATACATTTGGCAAGGATAGTGTTCTGAAAGAAGATTTTATGAACCCGAGCTATGGCAAGCCGTTTTACTATTTACTCTAACTTCAAGATATCTCATATAATATATAAGATATCTCATATAATATATAAGCTATCTCATCTAATATATAAGATATCTCATATAATATATAAGCTATCTCATATAATATATAAGATATCTCATATAATATATAAGCTATCTCATATAATATATAAGATATCTTCTGAAGTATATAAGATATCTTATAAAGTATATAAGATATATATTTTATCGACATTGAGAAAATCTTTCTCCTTTTCTCTTTTCACTCTTTTTGTCAGATTTGGAATATTATTTTGTTCAACATAATATTCCTGGTTTAAACAATGTAAAAGAAATGTGTAATGAACATCTAACAATTTATGTATTGCTATTTGTATTAATTACTGTACGCCGATAACAAGTTATCATTCTAGCAGAAACACAATCTAATTCACAAAATTGTCTAAATGTTTTTGAAGACTGTTTTTCACAATGGAAATTACTTGTTAATGTTTCTAAAACAAAAACTGTTATTTTTCTAAAAGAAGCATTACAAGTCCACTTTCCGTATATTTTCTGAATAGTTCTACGATCTTTAATTCATGGAAGAAGTACTTAATTCGACGGATTTCCAATGGCGACACCGCCATTTCGGTCCGAAGAATTCTGGACGGCGGTCTCTGGACATCTTATTTGGACAATTTATCATGGAACCATCATTGGAAAAAAGGTGCTTTGAACAGTTAAATTTCAAAAATTTCAATTCAAAGTTAAGAATATTTCTTGGAAGACTCTCAGATATTTACTGTTTGGAGAATTTCTTCATAAGTTGTCAGTCCAACCTGTCTCGGCTCGGAGTCAGTACAATGTGTCCGAGTGGGGTGAGACATGTTGCTGAGGACTGTCATCTGGTGAAACAGCACGTTACGAATCCGGCTCATGGTGTCGGTCTAGTACAAAGAAGGGTTCATATTCATATATCATATCAAAATGCTTCCGTCCTGATATGCACTTAATGGTTGCCACTGGAAGTTAATAATTCACCCATCCATCAATCAGTGTCGTTTTTTATTTCAATCATACAAACTTAAAATACGTATTTTAAAATTTGGTCTGAACATTTTTATTTTTAGCCTTTATTTTCCCTTCACCTTTAAACATAAGTTCGTAGATATATCCTTTTATTTATTTATAGACACACGTACCTCAAAAAATATTTAAATCCTATTAACAAATCAATAAGCAAAAATCTAATTGTTAAAGTATATACACATGTATACACGATTACAAAAGTTATATATTTAAATATTTGGATTTTCCAGATTGCATGAAGAAGTAAACTGCGAATATGAAAATATTTCAGGTAACATATTAATATTTATCAGTAATGTTTATACTGAAATTGTGAAATTGCTAATTTTTCACTGTTAATTGTTTTTTGAAATTGTGCAGTGCGGGGATGCACATCGTTTATGATGGCACCAATTTCTAGTTCAATTTTACTTCCATTGGAATATTTTGACGTGAACTTCCTATGCCAATTTTTCCGATTTTCCTCCAAAATTCTTTAGGATTTTCTTCGGAATTAATAAGTTCATAAGTCGATCAGTAATTTTCTGTTAGCCACGCACATTATTTAACAACAGATAAAATAAACAAAGTGCTAAAGGTAAGATGTAATCGTGCAGAAAACACCAGTGCATTTGGATTCTGACAACCATTCGAAGGCAGTGTCGGACTGTTTAAACCGTCCAGGCCTAGAACAACTGGATCATGCAAAATGGGTTGGACGTCTTCATGGATGACCATGTAGTATTCCGGTGAATTATTTGTTATGTTCATACAAGTGATCAACTCACCCATTTATCACCGCATCACAAATATTTGATCAACGGCCTTTTGTGGCATTTGGACACGGTGAATTTGATATATCCGAGTTTATTTGAATACCACATAGGCGATGCCTCCTTCAACAATCATTACATGCTTTTTAGATACTTGTATTGAAATTTTCAGTTGATGAATTCTGTTTTAAGTTTAGTTTTATTGCTCAATTATTTGGTGATTTATTTCTCGGCATTCTACTCCAAATTGAGCAAGGAATTTGGTATCTATTATACTATTATAAATACCTTTGGGCATTTTGATCATTCTGCATAGTGATACACAAGATGGTATGATTGTATAATAACAATTATGACCAATAAGTTTGGGAAAAACCACCAGAAATAGTGATTAAAAACTTCGAATTTTTATTTTGCGTACCTTGCGTATACACGGGTATTTGATTCGGTAAAATTGTTACCTAAACTTTGCAAGGCCAAAACATTGTGAAAAATAGGATCAAAATTGCCAAAAATAGAATAATTAAAGTCCAAGTAAAATCAACATTACCAAATTTAAAACTTTTAACAGAATTTAAAAATTTCTCAAATTTTTAATATGTGTATCAAAAGTCGTTTCACAGCCTAAGAGATAGTTACAGAGTGGTTGATATCTCAAACATTATAGAAATTTTGCAATTATATTACTTTTAATGAGTAAAATATGTAACAATTTTAATGGTTGTCTCGATATTTTTATTAAAGGACAAAACAAATCATGAGATTGTAAAAAGGGATTTAAGCTGTTCCTTCTCCGAGCCCCTTCGGAATGGTTTCTAAATGTGTAAATAAATAGTTCTTCAGAACACGACACTGAGAAGTTTTTTTACCTCGAACCCAAACCGTCGAAAAAATATCGAAGGAATTGAAAAATTGACAGAAATATTTTACCAATTGCATCCTTTAATGGAACAGTCCTTAGATTGTTTGTTTTGTTTAGTTGGGGTTTAACGCCGTTTTGATGACATTTGGCTATTTCGCGGCGGCCAGTTTTTATTGGTGGAGGAAGCCGGAGTACCCGGAGAGAACCACCGACCTTCGGTAGGAAAATTGGCAAACCTTGTTAATTAAGATCGGAGTCGAACACACCCCGCCACAGGTGAGATTCGAACTCACAACCCCAGCGTTGACAGGCTAGTGATCATCAGTAGTCATGACGAACTACCTAGACCACTCGGCCACCGAGCCTCGGAACAGTCCTCAGATGTTTCAATTTAATTCAAATCGAACTGAAATAGACCTTTCATATTTTTCCTTATCTGTTGATGTGTTTACTATGGGTGTTACTAAAAGGCGGAAACGGAACGGAAACGGAAAACTTTATGGTATTTATTTAAAAATATAATAATTATATTGTGACGTTATAACATGCTTCTTAACCAATAACATTGCGACACGTAGTTAACAAGCTGTCTTTTATGTCTAAATGAAAATCAGCAGCACGAGACAGCTGTGTACTAATCAATTACATATTATTGAGCGAAATTGATTATTACCGCGTGCATTACTTAATGTTATCAGATTAAAGTATTTTTGCACTAAAATGTAATTTACCATGCAGTCTATCGCTCTCTACTATTTTTTTTTGTCACAGGACTATGTGAGCTATATCTATTTTTATTTTTATTTGTTATTTTTCTAGAAGAGAGACATTTATATCTCTATTTCCCCTATATGCGATATACTTGGCCAGTATACCGTGCAGGGCCTCGGACAAGTGTGCGGTCTCTCCATTCGGCATCTCTAAATTTGACCTCTTACTCATGGTCGGTGACTATAACGCGCCGTCGGTCAGTGCGGGCACTCGAGGTAAAAACAATGCCTCGGGAATCCGCACTGAGCGAGGCGGTGGGTACCCGAACATTTGAGTTTATCCCGTAATATTTTGTTCCCCTAAATTTAATTAGTGTCCCCAGATACACCTGGGATTATGCACAATAGTGCATTATCCCGACTGTTGCCCCGCTTATTTATAATTTACCTGTTTTTTACTTGGGATGTTGGACGGGGAATAACGTATAATTTTTTTACACCCCAGAGGTCTTTGCGCGATTATTATAGCAAAAACATTTACAGATGACCTTCTTCTCCTCCTGCAAAACAGATGCAGAACGACAAACTGGATAACTCACCTCCTCACAAACTTACAGATTTAAAACAGAAAACCCCGGAGAGGAAAATCCATTAAGAACTCAGGGCGCAATATCATCCTAAATGATAGTCGCCGTCACAACCCAGAACACCACCACCACCATAGTTTATCAAAATTCAAAATTCTGTTTTTGGCAATATTATGTCTTTGGCTAACTGGTTAGGGGTTCAATTCCCCCCAAAGAAATCAGTCTCAAATACCAAAATCAAACTTAAAAAGAAAAAATTCAGATGAGAATGATCAAAATGTTAAGTCAAAGAAGTTTTGTAAAGTTATGAGCCAAGATTGCTTTGATTGGTATAAGGAAGACCCAGAAGTCTTTGGCACTGTGGAATTTGTCGTGCCGCTAAAAAAGGCAATGCCTATGCTCTTGGCCATTCAGTTCCTGCTAAGACAACAAATCTCCAGAGACATACTGGGAGTAAGTTTTCTGCTTTAAATAGATTAATTAAAATAATTATTTTGAAAGCGCAACCGATACGGTGAATTAAAGTCCACTTCTCCAGAAAAAATGATCACTTCTCCCTAATCCATCCTGGAAGGAGAAGTCACTTCTCCCTCTTCAAAATCCTAGAGTAGGCCCTGAATGTAATTATAAAAACTGAATGCATCTTTTTGTAGCTTCATGTGCATGTCAAAGTGTGGACCGAAGGCACCGTGATTTTTTGTATGAAGCACTTCCGCGCTTCATACAAAATGTGCTTCGGTCCACACTTTTACATGCCAATGAAGCTACAAAAAGATGCATTCAATTCTTAATTAATGAATGTTACATAGTTACATGTATATACTCTTAATGCTAAGAAGCCGGGTATAATCGACATAATATGGGACTTGGTTGCATTGTCTGTTGTTACGTATAATCTGCACATTTGGTTTCTAGTAAAATTAACAGTCATATTTATGCTGTATTGTATTGAACAACTTGAATTATCATAGATCGCTTATGCATATCTTTATACCACGTGGTCCTCTGTACTGTAATTTCATTTTTACAGAACTGTTCCGACTTAAGCCGAAAAACTAGCTCCGCCCGCGATATCTTCTTACTACAAGCAAAGTACACGTGGTATGCTTCTAGGTATTTGCCACCGAAAGTCTTTTGAGGCTTTAATATATTTTTAACAAGGATTTGCTTGCCGTGATAAATATCTGGTCATATCTAAATCCTTTAAAGGGACTGAAGTCGAAATGTGTTAATTGAGAATCCAATAAATCATTTATATCCCCCATGGCATAACGGTCCTAAGATAATTTTAAACTAGAAGCGGTGTTAGAGTAATATATAATAAATGAAGATAATCCGTTAGAACTGTCAGATGACATGTATGTTTGAGAATTTTTTATCATTGTTACTCTAAAGATTTTTAAATAACCAATCATTCGAGACATTTTTTAAATAAAATTGCCCTCCAAGACAACGGTACTTCATTCTGCTCATATCTGCCACCGACTCCATATAGGCATGTGGGAAGAACAATTTAAAAAGTTCTTGCAAGGGTAAGCGTTAAATTTTTTTTTAAAGTAGCGGCACATATCGACATACGAAGTTAGAACTCGATGGAAAATATACAAAACTTCCTATTATTTTTTGAAATCTAAGTTATTCCAAATTATGATCGTACAACATGGTCAGTTGTCAAATTAAAAATGTATTTCAAAAGTAATCATAAGATAATTACACATATATTATAGTAAGCATTCAAAAGTCAAGAGTAAAATTGTGGTTTTTATATAAAAAAGGCATTTTTCTAAAATACCACGTTAAAACTATAACTGTGACAAAACTCACTGTTATTGTTTTATTGTTTTCGGAAAATATGCATAAAAATCAATTTTTTGCTGGAGTTTTCCAAAAATTTAAAATGCAGGTTTAGGGCCCTATAATAAAAGTACTCATCCCATGCCTTTTTAGACTTTGGGAAACTGTGTCAACTTTCTGCTTTTTCTTTAATACCAATCGGTACTTATAACAATTTTGTCAGACAGTTTTTGTTTTAAGAAAGCAGTTTGAGCTCACCTGGTCAAAAGCCCATGAGCATTGCCATCATTTGGCATCCGCTGTCGTCTGCAGTCCGTTCGGTCTGATGCCATTGGTATTTGGTTTCTGGCTACAAATGTAGATCAGTATAATGTCAAATTATAAGCTATATACAAGTGTGAAAATGTGGATTTTAAAACTTGGTTAAAACAATTTGTCAAAAATCTTCCCTGAAACTACTGGGCATAATTCAATGAAAGTTTGCATGCATGGTTGTTCTTTAGGTATACCTGCAAAACCAAAACAATCAATTTTATTGCCATGAAACATATATAAACAGTTTGTGACAAAGACATGTCAATGATCTTTCGACCTAGGTCAGACCCTGAAATAAATTTTTGACGTTTATCTGCCAGAGCGCAAAATATTCAATAAAGAAAATTAATTTATATATGCATGCAGCTGTTTTCAAGGTAATTGTATTTGTGGTGAGTTTGATGTTCAAGGTGAGTGATTTTAGGCTCTTTCATAGCTTCTTGTTGGTTTTTTAGCTCACCTGGCCATGGATCAAGATTTAATGCCATCATAATGCATCCGTCTGCGATCACCCGTCGCCGTCGTCGTCAGTTAAGTTTTAAAAAAAGAAAACAAACCTTCTCTGAAACCACTGAAACTTGTTAGACATTGTCTCTCGATCATGGGATGCTGGCTACATGTAAAATCATAGTAAAAATAGTCAACCTTTTCTGCAAATAATTTGAAAGCGAAGGCAACTATCAAAGTTTTCACATAGACATTTTAACTTTATTTTTTGGTTACGTAGATCTGTCATTTTGCAAAACTCCGTTTCAATTGGACATCCAGATTGATTTATTGCCATTGAAATAACAATTTTTGTAAATTTTAATTGCCTTAACCATTTCAATGCAAACAAATGGAGATAGATAATCAATGTAAGGATAAAAGTTGCTCAGCTAAGAAAGGGTCGTCATTGTGCAACATTTCATTATATTGTACTAGTAGAAGACACGACTCCTCTCCACTTTTCAATTCTTAACTGTTTATATATGGTATTCTGGGATAAATCGTGGTTCTTATGCCCTGCCTTTAATTAAAAAGCATAGCCTTCGGGTCTCTGTGTCTGTTCGTCCGTCCGTCCGTTCTTCCTTCCCAAGTCCGGTTTACCTACGGGTTTAAGTTTCGTTTCCGCAAAGAAAGTATGTTATCATCAACAAGCTTTATCATACGTGTGCATCAAGATATGAACAAATAAAAATTTTAGGGATGGCAACGAGTACCCGAATACTCGAGTATCGCTCGGAAGGTCCGAGTATCGAGTGCCAATTTTAGTACTACGATCTTTCTTTTTTTAAATATTTCTTTCTGAAAATTGTTATGAAATTTGTTACGTAACAATAAACAGATCATACTGACTTTTATGCGTCTAATTGTTCAGATAATTAACTGTTTTACTGTGTACACATCACAAGTTAAATAAACAAAACTAATCAGTGTGCTGTTTATTCTTTATTTGATGTTTATTCTTTCTTTTACAAGGCGCTAATTGTATTTTCAGGAATTCAGCAATTTTTGCAAACATAGTGCACAAAAAGTAGCAATCGAAAGTGAAAATAAAACCAAGTGACTGACACTTGAGGCTATAGCCCCTCTTTTCGTACGCAGGATTCGAGGGACTTTTTAGAGCGTATTTCGTACGCAGACATGTACGCGGTGCGCAACACATGCAGTATACCGTACGCAGATACAAATTTTGGAATATTTGCACAAAATAACGGTTTTCAAACTGTAATTTAAAACGTACGCTGAATTCAAGCTGTAAATTTATAGCGTATTCCGGATTCATGGGGGGAGGGGGGTTATAGCCCCACACTTCCGGACTATGTACTAATACTCTATATGCAGTCGGTAAATTCTCCCCAAATCCCTTATTTTTCTATCGTCCTCACTTTTTTTGATATTTCTTCAATTTTTCTGCAATTCGTTGATAAATAATCTTAAATGGTCATTTTTAATTCTCTTGTCCGACGATGATGTTCGTTAACATCGACTCACTGTCCGACTGTTGTTCGTTAACATCGACTGTTTTTGATATATAACTAGGCGGCCTTATTTTTTTATATTACAATCGAAGAAAAACTGAAGGTTGCGCGTTTTTTTTTATGGAAATAATGCAATTTTTTCGTTCCCGTTTCCGTATTCCGTTTCCGTTCCGTTTCCGCCTTGTAGTAACACCCGTTTACAACATGTTAAATCAATTTTGATTGTGATGCCTTTTTGGACATAGCATGCAAATAAAATCCGTTCGAATACTAGATATTTCAGTCAAAATTTATTTTTTCTTTGATTGTTTTAAAGAAATTTCCACTGAATGTTGTTTAAACGAAAAACGTTGACCGGAAGACTGAAAACATAATGACCCAATACGTAGCACCATCTAAGGATAAATATACGCATGAAGTGACAGGTGTGTAGAAATGTGGAGATTCAGTTTACGTTCGATTTCTAGTCAGAGTTCCCGTTACTTTTCGAGTAAGAGTTAAAATTTTACTTAGTGTTAACATGTAAAGTTCGAGTTACACTTTGGGATTGTGTATAACTTATAGTCAAAATTCAATTTTTGAATTTATAATTAATCGAGTAAAACTTATTAAACAAGTTTCGACTTAAGCTGTGAGTTCTAGATCAAGTTCAGTTTCGAGTTCAGTAAAAGATGACAATGAGAGGAATTCAGTTTATTATTTTATGATTCAGATTTCATTTAGGATAATATTCAATATAATTTTACGCGATATTTTGCATCGAATGAAAGTTTGCACCAGAAAAATATCGAATATCAAAAAAAAATATCTATATATGTTCTAAATAGATCCTGAGAAAGATACTTGACTAAATGCATAAGAACGGTTATTTATATTTTACCTGAAATTTCATTATGGTTTGCTGCAGTTAAATTATATTGCATTTAAATGTTTCTTCATATCATCCCATTCCATTCTCCTCAACGTCTTAAATTTACTCTCCTCGTCTCTCCTTTAATTAACGCGTATGCCTAGTAAGCCAGACCGTTAAATTTCTCTTTAAATGTAACTCGAAATATAAACAGAAAGTTAAAGTTTAACTCAATATTTATATTTAAATTTGTCCTTTTATCTCCCACTTGACGCAAATTTTAACTAAAACCCGAACATTAAGCGAAACTTAAAATCTAGTCCCGGATTCGATAGGCCCTGAGACGTTACATGTTCATGATCAATTCTAAAATAAGCCGTCAGATGTTAGAGAAATGTTGGACTGCTTAAACTCTAGCGTCCAACATGAACTTTATATTTAACTCGAAATATAATTCGAACTCAAGATCGAGTTTGAACTTGAACTCCAACTCGACATTTTTAGCCAACAAAGGTGACGTTATTACAAAAAAGGAAAAATGTCTAATAATGTTTATAGAACTGCTTCGAACTTTTATTAATTTTCCATTAGTTTCCAACTGTACAAAACAAATGCCATGACCGTACAGTACTCCAGTCAAACGTATTGGCATATTAAGAGACCATATGTCTTTTTTTTCGAGTAAATCTCAAAGGATACACCAAAAAACAGAGAAAAATAGGCACAAATAAGAACAAACACAGAAAGCTGAACAGTAGATCAGCCCATCTAAAAATTTAAAAAAATACAACGCCAAAAAACAAATAAAAAACAAAATAAGACTAAAAACCTGGAGATGCAACCCCACTGTATTCAATCCTGAGTGAATTTTGTTAATAATTTACATTGATTTATTAATATTCTTTTTTGCATCTTTTCGTCGCTTATTGTAGATCTTCATAAGCTGGTCTTCCAGGACATAAATAATTTTTGAAATGTACAATACTTAGAAAGGTTTTATTGCTTTTTTAAAAAAAATCCTTTTTTTTCAGGCTATTCAGTCGAAATATAAAGATTTAAAAGAACAAATTAATTACAACGATGTGACAGTCTTTATTATATTGGTGGCATCTTTTGGATATGTTGACATTTTATGTCGATACACTTACCAGTACCTAGGATGGCTATCTTATGTTGTCCGAATTATAGGTAAAAAAATTTAAAATCTATAATAATTATTCACTTCCAGATCTACACATGTCGTAACAATTTTCAAGTGATAAATTTATGTTGACACTTGAGGTTGCCTTCATCGTCCTGTTCGTGATTTTTCATCATTAAAGGTTCTAAACCGACTTCCAAAATACGTTTAACATCATTTTCAAGCTCCGGTGGTCAGACTAAGTTTCAGGACTTGGTATTTACTTCTTGTGACAATGAATGACAGATTAACAGTGTTTTTCATGTTTTTACGTAAATGTATTGCAATGATTTCTGATTTCCTATGTCATATAGAAGGGACCTCATTTTTCGCACGGGTCAGTCTGTTGGTGGACTTACTCTGTTAATATTGGTCGATCTCCCAAGACTACGATATCAGTTTAAATCCATGACGAGATAATAGTATGATGGTATGAGAGCCTTAGCTAGTTTAATTTTGAAAACGAACACATTTTGGTCCTGCCATCTAAATTAAGTTCCGTCAAACAAATTGTAACATTTCTAACTCGTGGTTACTTTGTTAGTATTAATACTGTTTTGGCTTTGAATTATAGTGTGTTATTTTATTTTTTTTATCTAAATGGTCGTTAAGGAATAACCAGTATTTTTATATATTTCAGCATTTTTTATCATTGGAAGGATACCACTTTGGGAACTAGAAACTCTTAAACTTGTTTTCCGGTTTATAGTGGGAACTGGTGCCACATATTTAACGTGGAATTTAATATCAATGTATAAACAATATGAAGAGAACCAGAGATATTTCAATGTAATGATGTTTGTATTTCATGCACATCTGCAATTTTTCCTGGGGTTAATAGTTTGTCGCATCACCTTTGTTAATTCTCCAAGGCGTTTCGCTGCATACATATATATATTATTTATTGTAGGCGCTATATTTCAAGCAATACCTCTTTGGGTGTATAATTTGCTTATAGTCAGTACGATATTCATTGTGGTTATTGCAGTTTTGCATGTCAAGGAAGATGGTTTCGATGACATAGCTGTCATAACGACAATTCGCAAATATTTCCCAGCGTATGAATTTAGGGATATTAATTACTGGCAAGACCTTATTGTCTTGGGTCAAAGGACCAGACTAGTATATCCCATCTATTTTGTAATGATGATTTCAACACTGCTTACTTACTATTGGAATGTAGCAAATAAATATAACTATGGATACAGATGGATATTACTGTCTACTTTTGGCTCGTCTTGTTCTACATTTCTGTCAGTCAAAGCTTTCACTTCGACGTTTATATTCATGTCAAGTTTGGCTAGGAGGCTGTGTATCATTGCTATAAAAGGCTGGGAGGGGTTTGTTCAATATGATCCGTTGCCTGAATATAATTTCACTGTTTTGATTGTGACAAATGATATGTTCTTTTTTTATATGGAACCGTTTGATCGAGGGGAATATTTATTGAACAGATTTTGGATACTATCTGTCTTACTAGCAGAGGGATGTTTCGACATTGTAGATAGAATTTCAAACGAACAAAATGTCATACAAAGCAACTTTGCAACTCGTTTAAGAATGATTGTAACACAGGTCCTTTTTATACTCTTTCCAATTTATATTTGTTACATCTTAATATGTTCTTATTCTTTGTTAAATCTCGGATTTTTTCTAACAGCCTCAAATTATATTATAGTTTCAATCCGGGCATTTGCCTCTCTGTTTATTTTCAGTCTGTACTTATTGGACGCTATGCGACAGGAATTTTGGGAACATTTTGACGACATAATATTTTATATTCGAATATTGCTTTCCTTTACACTTGTATTTGTTAATATTTGTACTGCATGTTTTGGAATTTGGACTCTATTTTTTGGTTATTTCACGTGGCTAGAAATTCTACGGCTATTTTCCATGTGTCATATTTCCATATATAATGCAATTAAATACTGGAAAATTGTATTGGAATACAGAAAAAAAATATTTAAATTTACTGCAGACTTGTGTGACGCAACCAGTAACCAAATCACAGAACACAACGATGTTTGTTCAATATGTTTTCAAGACATGGAACATGCAAAAGTGACACCATGTAACCATCTGTTTCACGAAATATGTCTGAGGAAATGGTTAAGTTCTAAACGGAATTGTCCCTTTTGTAATCAGTTGATCATCACACAAGGTCAATGACAAGCAAACTAAATTTCATAACAACACTGTCCTTTTGAAAATGTACATTTTGTATTTAGTTCATCTTGTTATCTATATTTGCCCATTGTGTATATTTTTTAAATGATCATTTAAATCAGCTGTTTTTTTAAATATTTTTTAATAAAAGCATTTTGTGCGTTGTCTATTTAAGATATGCAAATTTCCCCGTGGGTATCACCGGCTCAGTTTCTTATATTTCGATACAAGCCCGAAATAAAAAAAAAAAAAGTTAATTTTGTAAAACATCATGCATAGTTCTGTCCTTAGATGGTTTTGGATTTACCATTTTGGGTAATTTTGGGCATTTTGTAAATATGCATTTCAACTCTTTGGATAATTGTTTTGGTTTTCAACATTTTAAGCCTTAAGCACAACTTATGAGTCCTAAATGGCGAAATGTGCACATCTCATGCATCAAAATTGGTATCAAAAAATTTCTTAGCCTATTTGTAACACAACTGTGTCCGCAATAGCATATAACTTAACACTTCAAATTTTTGGTTGTTCTTTAACCTAAACTTATTTACGTGTAGAATATATAGGAAGGATGGCTATATATCTTTGTATAATTCATTTAAATGGGCTTTAAATTTTGGCCTGAATTGAATCATGAGTCGACAGTGCATACTCACTAATAAAAGCGGAAATTTTGTAAACATCGCAAGAAAATTGGCCCTTGTTTTATTTTACGAATTCAGATCTATATCCTTCTAGTAATCAATAACGGTTTGTTCCTTGTATGAAAAAAATGCTTAAATGGATATTTTTAAAAACAACGGCAGATACAGATTGTACTACATCTTTCTAAAATATGCGAGAGATATTTATCTTTAAAAGCTATCGGTAAGAACGGGCTTAAAATTTGACGCATTTTCGCTACGCATTGATAAAATTTTGCCAGATCGGGACTGTACCGTTAATAAACCAGAATTTCTAAAACATTAAAAAGAAATTTATAAAAAAAGCTACAGCTGAACAAAGCTTATATGAATAGTAAATGCTGTCCCCCTTTTTAGATCGTTAGATTGATTTAAACTGCTTTTTGGCCGGCTCTAGGTAAGCTGAAGTCAATATTGCCAGTAAAAACGATTTTGTTTACAGATATCCGATTCCAAAAACTGACTATTATTTCAAAAGCAAATTTAATTTGAACATTTTTGATTTTGAAGCTATGTGATTGATTTTGTTAGATTGCATAATGTTTTATCAAATTTATATGCATTGCAATGAGATTTTTAACTTATATTTTTTTACAACATAGAGTTTAAAAAACAGAGATTGTATTCTTATGCATTCATGTAGCATTAGATTGTGATTAATTTTAGAAGTAATTTCAACTGCATGTTTTAATATGATTTCATTGCCTAAAATGGATGCTAAATATTTTTATTTTTATTTCTTTTTACAAATTCTAATTTTCACTTTGATTGATAAATGTTTTTTTGAAAACGATTATATGTATCTCAAATATTATTACTGTTATATCATTTAACTATATGAGTGATAATTTGATTCTTTTATGATGACAATGCACATTTTCGTAGTACTTTTAAAAATTAAATATTAAAATTCTCTCGTAACAGAGAACCGGCAAAATAACAAGTTCACTATTTTGCCGACGCCGGAAAAATAGCAATTGCTATAGAAATTTGCTATTTTGCCGGCTTTAATTAAGACATTTTAATAAGAGCCGGCAAAATAGCATATTTTCTATTTTGCCGGCGCCAGCAAAATAGCCACTGTCATTAATAAAAGATGGAACTATATCACTTAAATTAAAAAAGAATATATATTTCTATTAAATTTTAATGCTTTACATTTAATGGGGAATTGGAATTCATCTTTAATTCCATTCTTGCTAAGTGGAAAAATTCTGTGTTAAAGGCGTTTAAGTATATCTGCCAACTTCTATTAGTTATGTATTTCTATACAATGTACTTTGAATTGAACCTTTACCAATTGTTATATTGCGTTTGTGCCCATAAAATATTGTCTATTGTCTACTTACTCTCCACATTCTCAATAAATTTTTAAAGACAATTTGTTGTTTTATACAGAATTTCTGACGATTGGTAGTCTTCTTTGGCGATAATTAACTGAGTCATCACATAAAGAGGAAGGATCCACGTAAGGTTTGACAAATTTTGTGTTTAGAATTGAATCATTTCTAGACTCAGAGAGACATTTTCGTAGAATGTGGCAAAATTATCAGCATTACACTGTGACACCCAAACAGTATCATTTGAAAAGCCATGGATTCTTAAATTCATAAATTGTGGACATGAGCGACTGCATTGTTTTCGTTTTCTCCAATTTGTTGCTCTATGTTCCACAATAGCCCAGAATGCCTACACTATGAAATATTATCTTTCTGTTGTCTTCTTGTTTGTTAACCTATTTTCCCACCTTTGGGGAGCCCGAGGGATGATCTTATACAGACACACCAAGTCCGAGTGGGATAACTATTTTACATTCTAACTTTAAACGTAACAAAGAACTCTTGTTGGGTGATCTGGCAGGGGTGATCCGCCTCAGATCACCCCTGCAAGAACCACGGAGCTGGGCTGTAAAAATGTTTACTATACCGTTCATGACCTGGACATTTATAGGCAAGTACCTGTGTAATGTTTATATATAATTAATATTGTATATTTGAACGTGTATCGTTAACAAATAATTGGAGGTTGTATCTATATACATACACATGCTGCCATTGTTATATCTCATTGTTCTTTTTTTTATATTTGTTGTGTTTTCTCATTGTTTTTGGATGAGTTTTTGTCGAGCCTGCGACTTTATTCGCAGAAAACTCGACATAGGGATAGTGATCCGGCGGCGGCGGCGGCGTTAACTCACTTCTTTAAAGCTTTATATTTTAGAAGGTGGAAGACCTGGATGCTTTATACTTTGTATATAGATGCCTTATGTTACGAAGTTTCCGTCTGTCATATGTACATTGTCCTTGACCTCATTTTCATGGTTCAGTGACTACTTGAAAAAAAGTTAAGATTTTTTGTAATGTTAATTTCTCTCTTATTATGAGAATAGGATAACTATATTTGGTATGTGCGTACCTTACAAGGTCCTCATCCCCATCAGACAGTTTTCAATTGACCTCGATCCCATTTCAAGGATCAGTGAACAAGGTTAAGTTTTGTTGGTCAAGTCCATATCTCCGATACTATAAGCAATAGGTCTACTATATTTGGTGTATGGAAGGATTGTAATGTGTACATGTCCAACTGGCAGGTGTCATCAGACCTTGACCTCATTTTCATGGTTCAGTGGTTATAGTTAAGTTTTTGTGTTTTGGCCTGTTTTTCGAATACTGTATGCAATATGTCTGATAGCATTTACTTTCATTAGAAATACACGACAGGCGAGACATTTTTTAGTGTCCACTCTTGTTTAGTTATATACATGATGAGATTTTCTGTTTATTGTATATTGATTTTATTTAAAAGAATTTACTTGGTAAAATGCACAACATGTATTATAACAATTATAGTCTTTAAAAATTTTATTTTAATTAAGTTGTAACAGACAGTTTAAGAACAAAACGATAATTAAATGATAGAGACGAAATATAGCATATATATTTTGTTTAGTTGGAGTTTAACGCCGTTTTCAGCACATTTGGCCATTTCGCGGCTACCAGTTTTTATTGGTGGAGGAAGCCGGAGTACCCGGAGAGAATCACCGACCTTTTGACAATCCTTGTCAATTAAGATCGGAGTCGAACACACCCCGCCACAGGTGAGATTCGAACTCACAATCCCAGCGTTGACAGGCTAGTGATCATTAGTAGTCATGACGAACTATCTAGACCACTCGACCACCGAGGCCCCAATATAGCATATAAAATTTAGCATAATAATAATTAAATATAATAATGCATTAATAGATAATTAAATATTTTATTATAGTGTCAACAGATATTAAAGATTTCAAAATTATATTCAATAAAACCATGAAATTTAAAATTTTTAACCTTTACTTATGTACATGAAACGCAATTTGCCACAAGAATATTCGAATTATTTCTTAAACATGTAATTGAAGTGAGACATGTTGGAAATCTATTTATATAACAATTTAAAATACATTTTAATATATTTTTTTTCAAAATAAAATTTAAGGATTTTTCAACAGAATACAAAATGAAGAGGATTCAGAATTTTCAAAGTAAGATTTTAAGCAACTTAAATTTTCACTTACTAGTATTGCAAACTCTGTGCTGCCACATAGTACACGAGTCCCACTGCATGCTGTTTACCGGATACTTTTCTGTAAAACACTCAACACCCGTCGGAAGTCATTTTGTTCATGATTTTGCATGCTGGTTTGGAAGGCGACTTTCCAATTCTGGAAATTGCGCCTGGTATGCATATGCTTCTGATTGATACGCTGTATTTAACCTTTACATAAATATTTAGTTTTACTTTCTTTTTGGATGGTTGGTGAGTTTTTTGCTTTTTTTAGTGTTACCAAAGTTACTTTTACTGATTGAAAGTTCTTTTCTTTAGGAGTTTTAGTTGATAAAATGTTTGATATATGTTTTGTGTTTTTCCTTTGTACTAATTTTCCCTTATTAAAAAAGTTTAATGTTTGTGGTAACTATTTTCCATAGTTTTAATTATTCTGTATTTTTTTCCGTTTTTTGGGAAATAGCCTGGAGACAGTCCTGCTTATATAAATATGGAAGGCGCTTCGCTTTTAATAAAGTTCTTAATTTTCTGTGCCTACGCTGATGATAACCAATGAAATAAATATTAATACTAACAAAAAATATTACACAATTACATTATACAATAAGTAAATTTACTAATTTGGTCTTACCGCAGCTTGGGTTATTGCTCCTCTATCAGTGTACATTGCGGGAAAACTTATTTTGTTTCCAGCTGCCCACATTGATCGAGGACCAACGATAGACCACGTGCCGGACACTTATACAGGCTTCCAAGCGATGGTAAATTTTATTAGACTGATTTTTAGGCACAACTAAAAAAATAAAAGTACACTAGACCACGTTTTATATGCATTTTGCCATATGTTATTGTCAATCTAATTAAAGTAAGTTCTCCGCACTTGCGCCTTATTTTCGTTCGGTTGTTTATATGTCGCACGTGGGAGATCTAACTACAGACACTTGAGGGTCATGTCTAGGGTCAAATTTGCTGAACTTTGACCAATCAACGAGGCGCTCTCATACCCTGTCGGGGTTCAACTTCAGTTTTTGTTTGAAGATTTTTTTTTACCCGCTCTCCAGTTTCCAACATTTCAATCTTTATAAACGAGAATTTACACAATACACAACTGTTTGTTCTCGTACATATTTTTCTGGGTGTTAATAATAAAACTTATCACAAAATACCGAAATAAATTTGATGCACTGTATGGTCATTTCGTTGACTGACAACTCATCAGCAGTGCTCGAGATCAAAGTGTTGGAAAACCGGTTAAAGATATAATGATGAATTAATAAGCACGACCATTACAATCCAAAACAATTTAAATAAAAAGGAATCCAAAATCAGCTAGGGGTTATCAACAGCATCAACAGGAACCTGAGGCCATTGGAATTCGTTGGTAGACTTAAAAACAAGAACTTTTAAGGATTCAGATTATGAAATAAAAATGGCATGGAGGCTGCCATATTTGTTATTTTACATTCGGAATTACTCTAGTTGCTACAATAACTACGCCAGTTCAATATCCTAAGATTGTATAGCCGCATCGCTGATTGGCTACAGCAAATTTGACCCTAGACATGACCGTCAAGTGGCTGTAGTTAGATCTCCCACGCGTGACATATAAACAACCGAACGAAAAAAAGGAGCAAGTGTGGAGAACTAATTTTAATTAGATTGTGTTATTGTAGATATATTTTATGTATTTTTCTTAGCACTTAGTTGACTAATGGACTTTCATTTCTTTTTGTAAATACTGGCAATGAGGTAACACCAAGTAAAATCACCAACATGGCAGGCAATTCATCAATTATGTCCTACCTGAAGGACAAATGTGATGTGGAGAAAGAAATAAACTGGAAGAAATTAAAATTCTGAAGGAGGCGTTGTCACTGGAGAGGGAGAAATTTGAGATGGAATGTGATGAGAGAAGACAGAAAATAACAGACAACACCAGATTTTATTAATGGAACTTATCAAAACTGTGAAAAAAAATAAATGAAACAAATTAATTGATTATGTTTTACTATTGAGTCTATGTGATGATAAAAAAGCAATTGTTGGAAATATGAATAATAGGAGAAGTGGTGTAAACGTCAATGAGACAACAACCTGATCACACAAAGAATCCAAAAATGACATCTAGAGGTCAACATACGGCCTTTAACAATATGATGGGTTAAACTACTTTTTTGAGTACCCAACCCCTAACCATCTTGATAAGTGGACAAAAAAGCAACAAGAAAAAGACACAATAAAAATCAATCAGAAAAAGTCCTGATTCAAAAATATTGGTATTTACATGTAAGACGACATTAGCACACTTAAATGAAAAACACTACTAAATAAATACCGTACTAAACAAAGAAACTTACTATATTTTAACCATGAGTAGACTTATCTAATTGCCCTAATTTATACATCAAAAAGTACATGTACTAGCTTCTTGTCATTACTTGGGGTCTGCGTTGTCAATTTAAACACAGTTCTCTCTTAAATCAATAGATGTATGTACATAAGGTAGACTTGTAATATTTGGTTTACAGTTGTATCATCATCCATGCATCTCAAATATGAGCAGTACGTGAGGCCCCACCCATCATTCATGCATCAGTGACTTTCGAAATTTGTCATTGTTAAAATCTAAAGTTTTCTTATCAAAAAGAAGAGATGATGGCACTGTCAGAGAGACAAAATCCGATCTCCTATCGAAACTAAATGCATCACCCAGAGGTCACCTCAAGGTCTAAAACACTGGAAACCCATTCCATGCAGCGAGCTCTGAATTGCCCCGATCAGGGGCAGTTCCAGGATTTTTTAAAGAGAGGGCGGATAAAATTTAGAAAAAAAATCAATTGACGATTTTATGATAAAAATCACATATGCATGTTGAACATAGCCATTTTTCGACAATATATGCAGTGGACGCTTCAGTCATGCTACCGTGACATATCTGTGTTAACAGTTTTATTTTATTGTGATGGCTGCCACACTTGAACATGTGTCTTGATTTTTTTTTCTGTTTGAATGTAACATTTTGTTACGATACTTTGTTATCTGAAATAAATAGGAACATATTTGATCATCCATTTTCAACTTGATAAACTCATTTGTTTTTTTTTTTGTGTGGGGAGTGTGTGTTTTTACCTTGTTTTGTTTGCTTGCTTTTTTTCCTTGTCGTAAGGTTACGGGGTCATTAAGTTTTACGCTTGTCCATCCGTCCCGTTTTGGTTCCCGTACGTATGTTAGCATTGGTCAATTTTTTTTAAACATTTTGATACGTTGTTAGGAACCACTCAGATCATTTTTTCTTATAGGTATACCCAGTATAAATCCACAGAAAGTTCAAAACACTACACCACTTATGGTTTACTGATGTGAACAAAGTTTAATGTACATGTGTAGAGGTTAAAACAATTTACATGCCAAACCAGTGAACAGCACAGGAAACTAATTGTAAACAAGTGTACGTAGAGTACACAGTGTGTGTTGTGAACACATACGGCTTGACATTTAATTTTGACCATGCGTATAATTTACATAATTATGTTGGTTATAAATGGGTTTCCTGTGAAACTACACACGTTGTTGTGGGTTTAGTAGACTCGAACTGAACGAATTCTACATAATCACGTTCACAGATATAACACCAAAAGGGGAAGTTCCAATATACGTAATGATTAATATTGTAAGAGTAAGTATATGTCAGACATAAATATTTTTGTTTTCAAGTAACCAACAAAACTTTGAATGCTTGATTATTCAATGCATGATGAATTTTAAAAATAGCTGTCACATCCCAATTTTCTAATCCATTATTAGTGTATGCGAATCGCATTGAATGATCAATCTACAAACACGAAAACATCGATCAAGAAAATAAAAAATCATTGTTCAGGAAATCCTGTTAATTCGTGGTTTTATAAATAATAAAATAGTCGTCCATAATTTTGCTTTGGAGATCGGTCCAAACTGTGAAGTATTTTACTACATAATATCTGAATAACATGTAAATTTAAAAGATGGTTCTTCTGTAAGACAATTGTAATATGATTGGAAACAGCAGGAAATTTGATTACGAAATTATATTTTTAGTTTCATAAAATCAGTATTTAACTTCCCTGTTAATGTTTATTATTTTTTTTTTAGCGAACATGAATAATGTTAATTTTATGGATTTTTGAACGAAGGAAGTTTTAGCCGAATACTAATAATATATTGATCACCTGGATGAAAACATTTGTTCAAGGTAACATACGATTGATGTTTTGAAGTGCATCAAAACTTGCAATAGTATATCTCTCACAGAACAAGTATACGATTGTTCGGTTGTAATTGTAATTGCAGAAAATGCATGAGAGACACAAACTGTTCGATTGGTGTAGAAAATGAAATGTTATGGGATGTTGTCAGATCTTAATCTGAGACCAAAAATATCTCCAAAGCAATACTGATCTGATTTTAATTAAATTACAGACATGCGTGTAATAAAATTTGTATTTCTGTAAAGGTAGAAACTTTTTTGGAATTAAATTCCAGTAGCTTCAAGCTCATAATATCAATGCATACATTTTAACAAGCGTTACCTTATACTACTACAGTGACGTTACGGTGTACGTACATATCATGGCGCTTCATCGGAAGCCACTCTTTGTAGAAGATAATTATGTTCTGTCCCTAGAGATTTGAGTGCTAAACACTAATTGAAGTACTAAAATCTTTCATTTTAAATATAATTTGGTTTCTCATTGCCGAAATAAGGGACAACTTAAACCAGTTTCTTTAAACGTTTTCATTTGCAAGTCATTAATTCTCCTTACATTCTTTTAAATTGAGTGCATAAACAATAGCCAAAAAAGGAAAAAAAGAAAAAAATAATACGCTCTCATATCATTTTTAAGAATTTGTAAATAAAATGAAAAATAATTCCAAGTTCTATTGGCATAACTTTAATTATTTTCTCTATAATATAGTTACGCTAACGATCACACAATCTAATTATTGTGTTAATAATATATCAAAACAAAAACGAGACAAAACACTTCATTGTTAGATATTTTTTGTAGTAATTAATTCTCCATTTTTTTTATTTAATGTACAAATTTTTTAGTTGAAGCAGAGCATGCATCGAATAAAATGAGTTAAAAAAATACACATAACTCTATACTCGGTTTGTACAAAGTTGTATCAAATGGAGAGTCCTAATACTACATGTATTCGAAAAAATGTAATTGTTTATGGCATAGTACTTCAGATCGATACCCGTATTTTTTTCTGAGACGAGGACAGGTGATAGTTACTCCGACATAGTGCGGGTTACAGGATAATTTTGGGTCGAAGCGGGGGGTTTCCTCTTTTTATTGGTGAGGTTGTTTCATACCTCTAGGACTTTTCAGTAAACGGCAGCTGGACCTATAGAAACAAAAGTTAATACAACGATACACATGTAACAGGAAATGCTGTTAAACATCGCAGAAATGGTCAAAAGTGGTACTTTCAGCGTTATATCCATACCGGTATCACAGAAGGGGGCAATGAAATTTTCAGACGAATCGGTCAACCCTTTGTTTGGTTATTGCCCCTGATATGTTAATTTTAAGGAAAATTTGCAGTTTTATGTTATTATAGATAAAGAAAAACTGTAAACAGCAAAAATGTTCAACACAGTAAGATCTACAAATAAGAGCACCTTTTGGCTCATACCTCAAAAACTAAAGCAGTTAGAGCAAAACTAACAAGAAGTAAAAATATTTATGAGGTCAAGATCTACTTGCCATGAAATTTTCAGACGAATCGGTCAACCAATTTTCAGATCATTGCCCCTGAATTGTTAATTTTAAGGAAATTTTGCAGACGTAGATTATTAATTTGAATATTATTATAAAGACAAACTGTAAACAGCAAAAATATTCATCATAACTTGAAATAAATCAAATGGTAGCTGCACAAGTTAAATGGAGGTTCAGGGGTCAAGGTCGTTGAAAATGTCTATAGAAACCGATGAAAAAGTCCCTTCCAACCATATATATTTGGGTTAAGGACCCTATAATTTACCTGTACTCATGTTAGATGTCCAAAAGAAAAGTCAAGAGTCAAGGTCATTAAAAAAGTCCATAGCAACCGATGAAAAAGTCCCCAGCAACCATACATATTTAGATTAAGGACCCTTTAATATGGCTGTACAAGCCATATGGAGGCTCAGGGGTCAAAGTCATCCGTAGAAACCGATGAAAAAGTCCCTAGCAACCATTTATATTTGGGTTCAGGATTCTATAGTTTAGCTGTACAAGTCAATATTAAGGTAAAACATGCGACGGTATACATTAAATAGTTAAAATAATCATTGATGCAAGATCTAAACAAAAAATAACAGGTGAGAGATTCAGGCTCTTGGGAGCCACTAGTTATAAATACCAGCATAATTATCTATTAAAAATGTTATGAACTGGCCACACACTTCGTAAAACTTACAAGATAAAATAATAACGGGTTTCCCTAAATGGTAATGCCATGTACAGGTGTTTGTTTTTTATTTTCATTAAATCTGCTGTATTTATCTAAAAAAAATGTCTACATACTTGCTTCTTTCAGAAAATAAACTGGCAGTATACACGACTGAAAAATGGTCTGAATTCCCCGCTATTGATATATCGTGTGACCTTGGTTTTTCATATGGCTTTTGCAGACATTATTTTACGAATCTGCAACAGTTATAAAGGATGGTGGTCATTTATCATTATTTGGATAGGTGAGTTATTATTGAAAGATACATCCTTTAATTTAAAAAAACACGGAATTCAACTTTGTAGATTTTTTAAAGAAAATTGAGATATGTTTAAAAATTTGGAATTAAAATGTAAAGGCGTGTATATTTTGTTGAATAATTTAAAGTTAAAAAGTTATATCCTTGTTCTTGCTATATAAAAATGATTACAGGAAATAGTGAAAATAGTAAAAATATTGCAATTTCATTTTTGACAGACAAGTATTAGGTTGATAGTAATGACTACAACTAGAACCCCTATTTCGGAACATAAAGTGATCCTCTCACCCGACAACCCTCACACCAAAGAGGCAGATAGCCTTTATATAAATAAAATGCATAAATTGAAGAATAAAAGACGAGTTTAGCTCAAAAGTTTCGAAATTCTACCAAGTGGGCCCCAAAAATCTCATGAAGGAGTTGATGTCACAAGTAAATGTGACAGACGATAACCCGGAACTTTCTTCGAAAGTGCGTGGATAGGAAATTGTCAAATTTTTGTCAATTAAGGCAATCTGATTTTAAAGGCGATAAGTACAAGACTAATCCGTCCTTCATGAATCTTGAACATTTTTTTATTTGATTAAAATGTCTTAGGTATTCGGTAGTGTTTAGTATTGTTTATTTCTGTTTTCAGGGCTGGTTTCAACTGTATTTGCACCATTGTTGCAACTACATCAGCTTAAATTACTCTTCAGATTTACCTCGGGGGCAGCACTTATAAGTTTATGGTGGATTCTCATATGGTTATTTGGACAATATGAAAAGACACAGGCTATTTTCCCTGTTATGTTATTTGTTGTTTACGCCCACATACAGTTCGTTGTTGGTATAGTAACATGTCTTTTAACATGTGTTAATTCGTTTTCGCGTTTTGGTTTGTATGTGTACATCCTTTCTGGTATAGGAATAATGTTGCAAGATACACCCACTTGGATATTTAAGATATGGATTATGATCAGTATTTTCTATATTTTTTCAATACTTTTGAATGTCTTTGAAGATTGTTCTCCTATTTCAGAATATATCATACGCTTTTTGGGTGCTGAAAATATTGAAAGTATTATACGATTATTGGAAACATCAAATTGGAAGGAACTTGTGCGTTTTTCGTACATGAATATAAGCCGAAGAAGCCTTGATCTTATTAACAAGCACCATATTAATCTCTATTACTCCGCAGCAATGGGGGCAGTAACTTTAATGTACTATTTTATAACATCAAGTCTACTGGAGATTCAGAGCTACAAATGGATATTTTTTTCAACTCTTGGATCGTGCTGTCATACTATAATATCTATTGCAGCTCTCGGCGAAGCTTTTGCATTTGGATCGTTGATTATGGTCAAATTAACTGCTATGACAATCAAAGGTTTGGATGGAATAAATGAACATTATATCATAATGACAGACACGATAAGTTATACTCAGACAATTTTCCTGGTTACTTTGGATATTATCTTTTATGAAATGTCACCATTTGAACGTGGAATCTTCCTAGAAAAACGTCTTTGGTTGTTACTTGCCATTTTAACTGAAGCATGTTTTAATACAGTTTCTATAAAGTCATCGGAACAAGATATCATTCAAGGCAACATATCCGATTTTATTAGAGTTATCACTATGCATATACTGTTTATTGTTTTACCGTTAAATGTATCGTATTCGCTGTCAGATATTTACTCAATTCCTGAATCTGCCATTATTCTTACACAATCCTATTTCCTTGTGACTACCATACGTGCTGTAGCATCTTTATCTTTATTTATTTTATATAAATGTGATTCCATGAGAGAAGACTTCTGGGAGAATTTTGATGATGTCGTATTTTATTTACATATGGGACTTGCAACAGTACTTATCTCAGTTAATATTATAACTGCTTGCTTTGCTGTTTTTAATATATTTTCCGGTTCGATATCTTGGCTTGAAATAGTTCGAATAGCTATCTTATGTTACTTGAGTATATACAAGGTCATTATTCGCTGGTTAAATATTGTAAGGTACCGAAATAGAATTTTGAAATTCACTACAAATCTGGAAGATGCTTCAACAGAACAAATTTCAAATAACGATGACGTGTGTTCTATATGTCACCAAGATATGGAAAGTGCCAAAGTCACGCGATGTAAACATTTCTTCCATGAAATATGTCTTAGGAAGTGGCTGCAGCGTTCAAAAACAACATGTCCGCTCTGTAGTCAAGATATTATGAACTGATTTTGTTCTTTAGGTTGCAATTGTTTACTATTATGATTTTGTTTTTGTAATAGGATGAACATTTAATTATATTTCATTTATCATGAGCAATTAATAATAAACTGTGGATCATATGTTAAACCTATTTAGGTAAGGTGACAATGTTTTTATAATTCCAATATTTTTCAATTGATAGTCTTAAAGTTTTGATTTCCTAACTGGTTACAATATTATACAAAATGCTATTTAACACTCCATTTACTTCGTTAGAACGCTTATTTTTAAGTCCACATGTATTCGTTCATATAAATAATATCATGGTTTAGTTTTTGTTTTCATAAGTAAAGACATTTGTGAGAAAAATACAAATTCGCAAATGACAACAAAGGATGTGAAATTAAAAGAAGTCAATATAACTATTGATATCTTATCATTATTCTTTCATTTGTAAAAATGTGTAAGTCATATTTTTTTCTGTGAAATTATAGACAGTTTTTTTTTAAACATTGGTTGGAAAGTTAAGTTGGTAATATTCTAATGTGTTTTATTTACAACAGGCAAAGTTGGTCTTACCTGGATTGACTGAATTGTGAAGGCCCGTTTCCTCATATTGCTACCAATGTTGTGTTATTTAATTTTTTGGCTTTCCAAAGTCACGAGCGACCCTGGGAAAAAATAATCCAGAAATGCGTATTGTACTCAAGGAATTTATATTTCTGCGTTTTTTTTTTTTACTTCATCTGAGGCTATACCACTGCTGGTGTACTGTTAGTCCTCTAGGATATCATCCTCAGTACTCATTGGTTTTAGATACTTGTACATGTATTGACATTTTCAGATGATGAATTTTGAATATTCCACTGTACTTAACCGAATTAAGGCTAAACTGTTAAGGCCTTTTTGATTGTATTGCTCAAAATGATTTTGTGTTTATTATTTATTTTGTCTTTCCAATGTTTATATCACGAGCCTACTTATTGAAGGTTAATCCAGGAATACACCTTGTGCTCCAGGAATTTAGGTTTATGAGTTTATTTTACTTCATCTGAAACAATACCTTGTTGGTAAACTGTTAGTCATCGAGGGTATCATCTTGTTTAGTCAATGCTTCGGTTATGATATGATTCTATTTATACTTGTGTTTTCAACTCTTGGATCGTGATGTTGTACCATAATATCTATTGCAGCTCTTGGCGAAGATTTTGCATTTGGATCTTCTTCATATCAGAGAAGAGAATGATTCTGATTCATCAGTTTAATAAAGAATACAATCAATTCACTCTAGCTACATGGTATAGGAATATTCCGTGTTTTTGTGACTATATGTTGTCTATACTCATTACCAATACACAATTTCATATATTACTTTTTTCGGGTTATGGGTTGATTTGCTTAAATATATATCTAGTTTAAGAGAAGACAAGTGATTATTTAATAATTTGTTTACAAATATACCGCTAGAGTAAAAATACCGGTGCTGTCATAAAAATTAGCGGGACAAATGTCCGAACATCATAATAAAGTTTGCACATAACATAAAGAATTAAGTACTGCATGTAATAAGGTATCTACTCCATATAAAGACCTTTGTACTGAATATATATATGAGCGTAAACAACTCAATATAAAAAAACGTACATAATGTAAAAATTTGACCACATAGTGTAACAAAAAAAACACATAACATAATAAAATGTCTACATTATACAATTATAGCATGTTGATGAGGTTGATACATAATTTTTTCGCACTGACCAAGAACAGTATCGACTGAGGACGAAGTCCGTGGTCGATATTGTTATTCTTGGTAAGAGTGCGATAAAATCAAATGTGTTTAGTTTAATTCATATGTTAAGGTGAGAGGTACGTAAATCAGCGCCTCTATCGGATTACGGGAAAATTTGCGCTCGTTGTTATGAGAGTTATCTCCCTTACATCAGAAAAAATATTTTCAAGATGTCGGGAGAGGATCCACCTCGCAGAAAAAATGGGCAGTACGGTGGAAAACTAATCAATGCAATTCAAAATTTATCAAAAAGTAAAGTACTTGTCAATGAGATTTCACGTCCTAATGAATCAGCGCTTCCTACACAAGAAAATGAATAATAACTCAAGAACGCCATATGGCGTGATGGTCGGAGAGTGACTGAGTTAGTGTCTGGACACCTCAGTGCGTAAAATGATTTTTATAAATTTGAAAGAAAGAAATTCGTCTCCCAAGAACACAGATACATTGTCGATAAAAAATTGATAATCACTTTTATACACTTGTTACAGATATTTTACGCTTAATATTCAAGCTCCTGCAATCAAGCAATTTCCGGTCTAATAAAAGGGGTAGAATAAACTTTAGTCGTATTAGGTCAATGAGCTAATAACGTCTACTGGTACTTGTTTACATGATGAGCGCGAGGAGCGTAACGAATGTACCAGATGACGTCGTGGCCTTTCCCGCGTTTTCACTGCAGTTGAATTTCAACTTCAAACGTAATTTTAAGGCATTTTACGCGTCTAAAGGGGATTGCAAAATTGTGTAGTCGGTTGAAACAATATAAATCTCAGCGAAACGTGCAAAATGTAAATTGCGCATTAAAAATGAATGATACCAAACACGACAGAATTATAAAATTTAAATTTCTAACACTATGAAACTAGAGCAAGGGTCTTGTGGCGTGCAGGGTGGGGGGTTACTTGTGATTTATACATAATAAAAGTTAGAGGATTTTTTATAATTCCTGCAATTGTGCTTTATAGTTTGTAGTTGCGTAAAAAAGTTATTTAAAAAAAAACAAGTTCTGTCTCTTCTTAGATTTCCTCCGTGTTTCTCATGTAAAATTCGTTTTTCGATGAAAGGAAGGATGATAACAAAAGGAAAAGGGTTGATATTTTTTGAGAATGTTGTTTTAAACGGAGGAAATTCAGAAGTTTCGAGGCATGGAATAATGTCTTCAGTGACTCGGTGGGGCTAGATGATCTCACTGTAGTTTTCACTATGGTTGAAAGTTGATCAAGTCCATGTTCACAGTTTGTATTGTCAGGGTATTTATTCATAATTTGAAGTAGACATCAACTTTTATAATTTGTTTTATAACTCAGAAGCCCAGATAAAGAGGGTGTATGAACATCCATTTAACCTGCTTAATTATACCACTCCGTGTTTCTGTACAAAACCAAAGAATACTGACAATCTTTTGTTTACCGTTCTATTGTCTAAGATAGATAGATAGGGGGATACCCATTATAACAGTTTAACTCAAGTGTTCAGTGTCTGTACCAAGTCAGAATATTCTGACTCTCTGTTGTGTTTATTTTTGTGTTTAATGCACTTTTATGTTAGTTTTGTATGGAGTTATATCTCTTTGGTAACGTTGATTGATTGGTATGTTATTGTTGAACTTTCTTGCTATCCATTTTGTTTTTTACTGAAATGAAACTTTGGTTGTAATAGTTAAAGAAGCAAATTGACAACAGACAGACAAATCAGCAAAAGTTCACTTATACTGTACAACAGACGTAAATATACAAAATGCATGGAGTAAAATGGGTCCTGTTGCAACAAGATACTACAAACTCCATTAAAACAAGACAATATGCTGCAAACTTCAAGACTATACATTCAAAGATAAACGTAGTATTTCATATCATAAACACATATCAATATGTACACAAGGCTGGTGTTTTTAAGGCAAGGAACAGCAATAAAAGTTTTGTCCCTTTGCGTAAACTTTTGTCAAGTTTACGCATCAGTTAGGTAGAGCTCATATTATTTTGAAAATTAAATTCATATAAATTACAGAATAACTACCAATAATATTTTCGACATATATAGTTACATGCATAATACATGGTGTGATTTTTTTCTTTGACGAAATTCATATTCCTCGATACGTATTCGTCCCTTTCTCAAATTTTAGAATAAAATAATTTAATGTATATACTATTTCATTCGTATGGTTCGTTATAAAAAAAAATTACAATAATAGTTTTAAATATTTAGTAAATCTTGAATTTTAACGTATGACTAATATAACTTGTTTTAATTGCGTATATGTACATGTGTCTTGTAAGCCATTTTTTTGGCTGGATATTGATTGTTTTTACTTGTATACTCGTTTTTAAAATGTTTGGTTTTTATTTATTTATTTTTTTTTTTTTGAGAATTGATATGTGGCACTAAAATAAATATTTTATTATTATATTATAAAAACTTTGGACTGCTTAAACTTATGAAAATAATCTGAACAATTAATTGAAAACGAGTACAAACACGACAATAAAATCTCCACGAAATTTATTTGTAAAATCTTCCATTGTTTGTTTTGTTATTCCAACTTACATAAAATGATCGAATCTAAACAAATTAACCTTCATTTAAAATAACAACAATGGGGTTGATTAAATTTGGACAAATAGTTATATAATTCAAAAGTGTTCTAAACCAAGCAACAACTGTTTTCCTTTATCCCTTGTTCTGGTAGATTTAAAACGCTATGTTTCTAAAAAAAAAAAAGTACAATTATGTGTTAATTAAACGAATTGTTAGACTTATCTCCTAAATAGGAATAGACAAGTTTAATTACGCGTCATGACATGATGGCTGATGTATCACATGTATATATTTTCGTATGCAATTAATGTGTTCAGTCTTCAATGAAACTTGACAAAAAGGTACTCTTATTTAAGAATTTTTTATTAATATTCATAGAATTCGTTGTGTTGGCAGAGTGTATACATATATAGAACTAAAAACTGAAAATGTTACTTTTCCAAATCCGTTGCTGTGCCATTTTGGCATTATTTAAATTGGCAGTTGGGCAGACGGGAAACGACGTAAAAAGTCTATTAACTACACTATTCACAACAAACAGCTATAATAAAAATGTCCGTCCTAATCTTAATCAGACACAACCAATGTACTTAGACGTGGATTTCTACTTAGTAGGAATAAATGAAATTGACGAATTGAATCAGAAGTTAACAACAACTGGATATTTAAACATACTGTGGACAGATGAGTATCTAAACTGGAATGCATCGAGTTATGGTGGCTTAGATAAAATATATATTTCCCAAGATGACGTCTGGAGACCGGATATTACATTACAGAATGGTTTTACCAAATTAAAGGAACTTGGAAGCAGTTTTATAAGAGTTTCTGTACTGGACACTGGATTAGTTACCTGGATTCCATTTGAAGTTTTTGAAACCAAATGTGAAATAGATATTACGTATTTTCCGTACGATCAACAAACATGTAACATTATATTTGTCGTCTGGTCCAGTAGTATTTCAGACGTCAAGGTGACCTTATGGAACAATGGGATTATACTTGATGACCTTAAAAATAACGCCGAATGGAAGGTAGTGTCTACATCAGCAAAGGAAGACGTACAGGCTACTGAATCTAGGGTCGTGTTTACTGTTACCCTCAGA
Source organism: Mytilisepta virgata (assembly GCA_028015205.1). NCBI lineage: Eukaryota > Metazoa > Mollusca > Bivalvia > Mytilida > Mytilidae > Mytilisepta > Mytilisepta virgata. The sequence continues at coordinate 37,038,460 of CM051517.1, forward strand.
CGAAGTGCGGCATATTATCTAATTAACATAATCATCCCTGTTGTTCTACTTAGCATTTTAAATGTTTTTACATTTACACTTCCGGCAGACAGTGGTGAAAAAATGGGATACTGTGTAACGTTATTCCTTGCTTTTGCCGTTTTTCTTACAATAGTCAGTGCGGAACTTCCAAAGACATCTGGATCTATTCTAGGATATTATTTAATGTTTCAGCTTGGAATGAGTACTTTAGTGGTTTGCTGTACAGCACTCGAATTAAGATTGCATCATAGAAAAGATGATGTTCCTGACCGATTAGTAAGGCTTCTTAATTGTCGCTCTTCGTTTAAAATTCACAACCAGAAGAATTATGGCAATGGAGATGACATCAAAGTGGATGAGAAAAGGAGACTTTTAACATGGAACGATATTGTTTCTTATTTAGATTTTGTTTTGTTTTGGGTAACCCTTACTTTAGTTTTTATTACAACAATCTCAGTTTTAGGTAAATTATGTTCAAGGTGAATTGTGAATTGCAAATTTATTTAAACTGTACATTGACATCGTTAAACTTATTCTAGTAATAATCAGAATTGCGAATGAACTGTAGTCTTTTAAAATTTACTTCTTTTTTTTTTTTTTTTTACTTATTTATTTATGTATTTTTGCTTTTTTCTGAGGGATTACGCAAGAACCTATATACAATTGATATACATAAAATATTACTGTACAGTTTATTTTCTTTAACAGCCCTTGGATGCTTCCAACATAATATAAGCTATTACTCAAGCATAATCAACATTACAGATAAGATGGAAAATTTACAGGGGCGTTTCCAGGATATTTGAAAGGGGGGGGGGGGGGGGCGTATAATAAAAATTTCTTTGGACCTTTTTTTGCTAAAAAACATAAAATAATTGTGAAATGCACTAATGTAACGGTTCCTGACTTGGAGCATGTATATTTTAAAGTTAAAGTGTCAGGGTTTGATATTTTTTATGCCAAATTCTCTCCATTAATTGTCTATGGTATATTAAAATGATTGGATGGATCTTAACAGCGGTAGACCAAAAACGAGAAATTCCAAATTCTAGGGTATAAGGCGTTACTTAACATTTCAATAGTCCTAGGCCAGGATTTTATGAACAGGAGGTGTAACTACGGTTGCCCTGGTAGAGGGTCCATGGGGAAGTTCAGAGGCTCCTTGTTTTTTTTTTTTTGTTTTTTTTTTGAAAAGGGGGGGGGGGTACGCCCATTACGCCCTCACATGGACCCGCCCAGGATTTATACCAGTTCTTTTATTGGAGAGGGGGTGACATTTTTGCCAATTTTCCCCAATTCCCAAAAGCGTTATAATGTCATATTAAGCCACAGTTTTTTTTATATAAAATTATATTTTTTTTTTATGACATTTTATCTGTGATAATTACAATTTGTTATACCGAATTAATTTTTAAACAAAAAAAAGAGAAGATTTGTTTATATTTATAAGTCAACCTTCAAAACTAAATAATTATTTATAAAAAAACAACAACTTTTTTTTGAATGAAATAATTTCTGCAAAACTATCTTTTTTTCTTAGCAGGTCTTTCACTTTCGATTTTTATATTTTAAAGTTTATGTAAATTTAAAGATGTAAATAGTTTTAAAGTGTCCCATAAGTCTATTTCAAGGCTGGATATTGGATCTTTATTGTGTGTATGGTTGATTCTATTTATATGTGATCAAATATATGACATTGTAATAAAATAATATTTTATTTATTTTGTTATTTACACCAATAATACATTTGGTTGCATACATACATGTCAATAAATCAGCTCGTAAAATTTTATACTATAGAATTTTTTTTCATAGATAACATTGGGTATTGCCGAATAAAGCTATAGACTTACATTTTGTCTTTCTTTTAACCATGTCCAGAATTTAGGGTGGTGAGTCAAGTACTTATAAACTAGTATATTTTGTTGCCACTAACAAATTACTTTTGAAATGTGAGTTGAAGGTGTTTCACAAAAAGAAAACTAACCGTTTTGCACAAAATAATCGGTATCTCGAACATTTTTTATAGCAACTTGAAATATGAGATAATGAGATTCGATCAACTATATTTCTATGGCAATCTTGATAGTGTGCTTCAGTAGATTAAATGTTTATGTCTTCGAAGAAAGAACTGGTTTAACCCTGCCACATGTATCATGTGCCTTCCCCAAGTCAGGAAAGTGCAGGTCAATGTTCTGCTAGTCTAACATATCATAGCTCTCATAAACAGTCATGTGCTGTTATCCGAACATACCATGCATCAATTTTTTTTTCTTTACAATTGACTGTAGAAAAATTTATGATCCCCTTGTCAGAAATGTAAAAGACACTGACCCCCCCTTCCCATACAGTATTCCCCTTTTCATGACCCCTACTATTTTCTCCCCACAGGTTTGGAGCGCTTGCGTATACAAGAAGTAAAATTCGATTATGAATGCCATGAAAAGTTCAGGAACTCTTCTCATAAAAATCAAATGGATGCTCCCTTAGTCCATCAATAGATATATTAGACTCAAAATTGTCTTTGTGTTTTCATAACAACATCACTTTAGGAAGAGGTGATTACATAAAATAGGAGGGGCCTCGGTGGCCGAGTGGTTTAGGTAGTTCGTCATGACTACCAGTGATCACTAGCCTGTCAACGCTGGGGTTGTGAGTTCAAATCTCACCTGTGGCGGGGTGTGTTCGACTCCGATCTTAATTGACAAGGATTGCCAATTTTTCTATTCTCTTCGGGTACTCCGGCTTCCTCCGCCAATAAAAAATTTCCGCCACGAAATAGTCAAATGTGCTAAAAACGGCCTAAAACCCCAATTAAACAAACAAATATAAAATAGGTACCCTATTTTCTCTTCCCGCCTGCCTGTCATTCACCATATTGTAAACGTGCAACCCGGCCAAAACTGAATCGAGGGAGAGAGGAATACAACTTTTGTGAAAATGACTTTTAATCTGGTAAATTGTCTTTAAATGACATACTACTCCTTGCCCATCTTTAATATGTCTGTAAATATTCTGCAAAGTTTCAAAGATCTTTGTCTAAAGCTGTAGGAGGAATTAATTACACAAAATTTACCCTCATAGTTGTCACAACAAAGACTAAATTCCACAACTTGTGAAATCTAGAAAAAAATCTCCAAATTGTAACATCCCACATGTATTTCATGCATGCCTGCCAACATTCTGCAAAGTTTCAAAGATCTGGAGGAGGAGTTGATTACACATAATCAGTACACTGATTGAAAAACACGGCAAATCTACCAATTAAAATTCCTCAAATGACAACAAACTCCTTCATGCACCCTTCAATAAACATTATTCAAAGTTTCAAATATTAGAGTTAAAAGCTGTAGGAGCTGATAACACAATATAGGTACTTTATTTTCCCCGCCCGCCGGACATTCACCATACTATACGCTGGATTTGCACCATGTGACTTGGTCGGTTACAGATGTCAAGTGATTAGATATATTTATTATACCTCAGTATGTTTTTTCTACATAAAAATCAAGACATTAATTTTACTATTTTCTTACCGGTGATTAGTTTCTAACACTAATCACCGGTAAATAGTGACCGGTGATCATGATTAGTACTGGAAACTATTGACCGGTAAAGTGTTTCAGTATAATAAAACAGTTATTTAACAGTCATTTCGGGACATAGCCATTTTATTTGTCCCCTCGACACATTGACTATTCAAATAGTTAGTGTCTCGGGACAAATAAAATGGCTTTATCGGCAATTCGTACATATTTCCTTTGATCTTTGTGTCTAATATTTTCGAGTATTATACAGTAGCCTTTCTACTTAAAAAATGAAACTTTATTAATAGGTACATGAACACATTTTTCTTATTGTTTCCAGTGTAAATATTCATAATTATTCTAAAAAAACTTAAATCATCGTTACTTAAATGGTGAAAAATCATTAATGATAAAGGAAGAGACCGTTTTCTTTGAGCGGTAAAAACTCTGAAACCATAAAATGTTGGAAAAGTTTGACATATAATTTTACCACATAATAGTGATATTCAGTAGTTCCAAGTTTGCCCGCAGAAGAATTTCTTTTTCTTAGAAAACTGAGTTTTATTGAGAAAATGTTCTAAAAAAACGCGCGTCATTGGGAAGAGTATTATTCGGATGATTAATATTTTATTATCTCCCCTTTTCAGGTAACATTTTTGCTAAAGTTAATTTCATTTTTGTGATAGTATCTATTTTGGTAAAATTTAACATTCCATAAAACGGGAATAATGCTTTAACATAAAAAAATATTATTATGTTTAGATATTCGATTTAACTTAAACATTTTGCAAAAGATATAGTTATATGGTACCATGATTTATGTTAGTATATTTAATTTAAAACCTATTGTTAATACTTATTCGTTAATCTGTTAAGAATCACACTTTGTCAATTTGGTTTGGAGCTAGCTTATTCGAATACTCAAGTTCCACTCGTAGAAGTTTCGGATTAAATTTTTGTAGTTTAATCGAAGATTTCAGTTTCTAAATTGAAATGGAGACTACGTTAAAAATGTCCGCTTAATGTCTTTACCACCACGTATTTTTTTCCAGAATTATTATTTCTGGGGTCATTTTTACTTTGCCAGCGTTGTTTTCCCAAATTATAGTTATTTTTTATATAGAACTATTACTTTTTGTAAGGAATTCCTATTTATATTTTTGAATTATATGTTTCGAATCCTTGTTCTATGTTAACATGGTTAATAAAATATGAAAACTTTTAAAAAATTTATATAAACAGCTTGGAGTCCAGTGGAACGAACTGATTGTCTTAATTCCTACTGTCCGTCTGTCTGTCCATTTGTTTGTCAGTAAATTAGTGGTTTATTGTGAATTAAAATTCTGATTGTCATTGCTCACTTATTCTTTCAATGTTATCAAAGAACAAAACACAAACTGGCGATAAGCTAAAACATAGCGAACGGGGATTCATTCGCTGAAAGGATGTTAAAAGTAATCAGTTCATTGATCTAGTACATAGTGATCCTAACGGTACTTTGTCCATTGTAATGAATAGGTTAGATGACATGCTAGCTCGAAATAAAACTTTAATCACTAAAAATGAAATAGATTCACTTGTTTTAGATATTGGTAAATATTTTATGAGTGCCGCGGCTGAAACTTTTGGTAAAGTATGGAAATACAAGAATTTTTGTAGGCATGAAAACTCTAAACCTTGGTTTAATAAAAAGTGTTCAGTTAACCGGAAAAAATTTCACAAGGCACGCAAGAGATATAGCTTTTTGAAAAATTCCAGAAATAGAAACGAGATGCGAAACGTGAGTAAAGAATATAAGTCTATTCTCAATAAAGCTCACATGGAATATCAACACAAAACTGACAAAAATTGAGCGATATGTCTAAAAAAGATCCAAAATCATTATGGAAAATATTAAATAAAATGAATAAATGTAAGAAGTATAATGAAAGTGACGACATATCATTTGAAGATTTATATAACCATTTTAAGAACTTAAATGATAACGATGACGTTAATAGGGAGCGAGAGCAGGAGATCGAGGATGATGATTTTCCTGTAGAGGCTGATTTAATTTTAAACACCCCAATAACTGAAGACGAGATTAAAAATGTTGCTTCTAATCTAAGAAATTGCAAAGCTTTTGGTTCTGACGGAATTTTGAATGAATATATCAAAAGTACTATAGAATATCTAATGCCGACATACATTAAACTTTTTAATTTGATTTTAGATACTGGTATTGTGCCAGAGAATTGGCTGATTGGTATAATGATAACAATATATAAAAATAAAGGATCGAAGTCTGATCCGGAAATGTATAGAGGCATAACATTGAACTCCTGTTTCAGTAAAACTTTTTCTGCTATACTGAATCATAGGTTGAATGACTATGCAGAGCTTATGTTGATCTTATCACAAAAGCACAAAGTGGGATGCGAAGGGGGCATTCAACATATGATAACATTTTTGTATTGTATTATTTTATAACTATATATTTTTCACTTGGCAAGAAATTATATTGCACATTTGTTGATTTTAAAAGTGCATTCCATACAGTTTGGCGGGCGGGTTTGTAGCAGAAATTGCAAAAATAAAACATAAAAGTGAAAGTTTTTGCAGTGATTTATAATATGTACCAGAACATAAAAACATGCATAAAAAAGGGAAATGAAGTTTCAGAATCTTTTATTTCTAATATTGGTGTTAAGCAAGGTGAAAATTTATTCCCTTTTTGTTTTCCTTATTTCTCAATGATTTGGAAGACTTTTTCTCTGAAAATAGATTGGATTGCCTTAATCATATTTCGAATTTATGTCAAGAATCTATACAAATATATGTAAAATTGTTCATTATCTTGTACGCTGATGATACGGCATTACTATCAGAAACCGTAAAGGGTATGCAAGAAACTTTGTCATGTTTTGAAAGGTATTGTGAAAAGTGGAAATTAAAAGTGAATATAAGAAAACTTAAAGTTGTAGTTTTTAGCAAGAGAAAAGTAAGACAAACTAATTTTTTCAAAATTTATGACGAAAACATCGAAATAGTTGACTCTTATTCCTATCTAGGAATACTGTTCAGTTACAATGGCAGTTTTAATAGAGCTAGTAAAAAACTATGTGAACAGGCACAAAAGTCTCTTTATGCTTTATATGGAAAAATTAAGAATATCAGTATTCCGTCTGACTTGCAGTTGAAAGTATTTGATTCATTAGTAAGTCCTATACTCTTATATGCAGCAGAAGTGTGGGGTTTCGAGAATAAAGATGAGCTTGAAAAAATTCATCTTCAATTTTGTAAGAATATGTTAAAAGTGCGCAACACTACGCCAAATTATATGGTTTATGGAGAATTGGGACGGTTTCCTTTAGAAAATATAATCAACTGTAAAATGGTAATGTTCTGGAATAGTCTCTTATTAGAAAATAATAAATTGTCTTCCATTATGTATAGACTGATGTTAAAACTACACTCTACAGATCCTATAAAGTTCAAGTGGATATCTTTTGTAAAATCAATATTTGATAACTGTGGTTTAAGCTTCATTTTTTTGGGACGACCAGATACCAATAGAGAAACAAGTACTTAAAACACTTATTTCCACAAAGCTGAACGATCAATTTATACAAAAGTGGTTTTCTCAAATGAATAATTCGTCCAGGGGGGGGGGTATTCAAAGTTTAAACTAGTTTTGGCTTAGAAAATGATCTTATTAGATTGCATCCAAGGGATCAAGTGAGTCTATCAAAATTTAGATGCTCAAATTTAAAAATTCCTGTAGAAACTGGAAGATGGACTGGGATTCCCTTCAATGAGCGAATTTGTCATCTTTGTGAAAATGGCATCGGTAACGAATACCACTATTTATTCATTTGTCAAAAACGTGTGATTATAGATCTCAGAGAGAAGTATATCCCAAAATATTACACGAGAAATCCCGCTGAATATAAGTTGGTCAATCTATTGAAAATATGCCATACGGAATTGTATAAAAACATTGCGAATTTCATCAGAGCTCTGCAAAAACATCTGTGATGGAACTTCTTACTTTTCTCTTCCATGTATGTTGTAGTTTTTACTTATTATATGATAGTTTGTTTGTAGGTGTTCTTTAAACACATTGTAAATGTGTATGTTTATGTATTTGTAAATATGTCCTCTTGTACACCTGTGTGTCTGAGGTTGTGTAATAAAGACTTATCTTGTTTTGTCTTGTCTATTGTGAAACTTTTATTTGAGGTTTGCCGGAATAGCAATTCTATACATTTCCTTTTCGTACCAAACAAGTAACACCGCCGTCAAACATTGAATGAAAATATATTGTTTACACAGTATTAATAGTAGGTAAAATAGATTTAAACATATGAAAGCCCCTATTTTATTTGATCACCGTCACAGGAAACGCGTGATTCAGTCAAGGTACATCTTTTAGCATTTTAATCACAGGGGCCCGACTTCTGGAAATTTATTTCTTTTTTATTTTATTTTTTTCCCTCTTATTTCATGAGTACTTTTAATAAATATTCACTGTAACAACGAATATTCTGCCTTTATTATCAATGTGCATTACACTATCCACGTCCTTATACTAAAAAATCCTAAAGGGATATAAGCCGCCATTTTGGATTTCCTACCTCTGCCACGATTAAAATCAATTAAAAATACTTCCATATCACAATTTATTTTATATCTGCCCTCAATCTCCTCCAAAATGAATCATCTTCAAAATCCAGTCACCATTTTACCAAGATGCGGCATCAAACTCTTTAATTTGACAAGCAAAGTCAAAAGTTCGCGTATTTCGGGTCGAAAGCAACGTTACTGTACATAACAGTATTTTAAGTCAATGAGAATCAGAGTTGCGTCCCTTTGACTTCAATAGTAAAGCTACGAGGAACGTTGCTTTCGACCCGAAATATGATAAGTTTTGACTTCGCTCGTCAAATTATCGAGTTTATTGTCGTAGCTTGGTAAAATGGTGACTGGATTTTGAAGATGATTCATTTTGGAGGAGATTGAGGGCAGATATAAAATAAATTGTGATATGGAAGTATTTTTAATTGATTTTAATCGTGGCAGAGGTAGGAAATCCAAAATGGCGGCTTATATCCCTTTAGGATTTTTTAGTATAAGGACGTGGATAGTGTAATGCACATTGATGATAAAAGCAGAATATTCGTTGTTACAGTGAATATTTATTAAAAGTACTCATGAAATAATACGACAAAAAAATAAAATAAAAAAAATAAATTTCCAGAAGTCGGGCCCCTGTGATTTTAATGTGTAATTTACAATTCAAAGCGTTTCCAAAAATCACATGGCTTGTACACAATACCGATTGTACATAATAGGTTATCCAAATACTTAATCCGTCTTGGAATTTTTTTACTTGGACGTATATTCCATCGATTAGGGATAAAAAAAAATCAAAAATAATTATACCCTTGAGACGTTATGATTATCTGGACTAATAAATAAATAATAGGTCCCGTTGTGTACAATGAACATTTACAGTATGTTAATTTGCCATTTAAATAAAAAAAAATGATCACAGGCTGAAAACCTACATGTACAGTGTGTTTGGTCTTCATGTGGCGTGTACATGATAATTTCTCAGAATGGAATGGCTGTCCCCCGGATTGTCCCCTAAGTATTAAAAGACTAAAGTCCAAGGGAAAGGACAAAGCTTAGGAAACAAACAAAGACATAATGACAATACAAAATTGTTGAAGAAAAAACACATTAAGACTAACACCACTGTGTATCCCCTTACAGCAGATATAGATTGCTCTTTTCTGGTACCTATTGCAATAGTATACATGTAGCTGTACCTTAAATGGCAACAGGCTGCAATTAACAATACACTAGCGGCAATTGACAATACACTTCTATTGCTGAGATAATGCATTGTTTACCACTAATTAGCAATATTTGGTGTACGGGGATACACAATGAACACGCATCCATAAAAATCAGCCGCACCAGCAAAGTTGGGGTCTTCTCCTCCTTAAAGACACTCGCGAGATTGAAACTGTGCTATCAATGATATAGGTTTTTGTTCGCAATCTCCCTCTTAACAATTTTGTTTACTCTGCAGCATCAGTATTGTTAACAGACTCCAGCTTTTCCCCACTTTTTACCTGTCAAATATCGACTCTCTTACCTCTCCCGCGAGAATCACTGGTTCCTTCTAGTGGTTACAAAATATTACAAAGTCCTTTGTATCTGTGATCAAAGTTTGAAGTTGCTGAAAAGACTCACTAGACAGGCATTTCCTTCGGCTCCTCTATACTGTTACCTTATTAAAGTCGGGTGTTGTTCTTGAGTTATGTCGCCTTGTCCATAAAAAAATCAAATATGCACGAAAAATCACAAGGGCCCTGACTTCTGGAAATTTATTTCTTTTTTATTTTATTTTTTTGTTGTCTTATTTCATGAGTACTTTTAATAAATATTCACTGTAACAACGAATATTCTGTGTTTATTATCAATATGCTATACACTATCCACGTCCTTATACTAAAAAATCCTAAAGGGATATAAGCCGCCATTTTGGATTTCCTACCTCAGTCACAATTAAAATCAATTAAAAATACTTCCATGTCACAATTTATTTCATATCTGCCCTCAATCTCCTCCAACATGAATCATCTTCAAAATCCAGTCACCATTTTACCAAGATGTTGCATCAAACTCTTTAATTCGACAAGCAAAATCAAAAGTTCGCGTATTTCGCGTCGAAAGCAACGTTACTGTATATAACAGTATGTATAAGTCAATGAGAATCAGAGTTGCGTCCCTTTGACTTCAATAGTGAAGTTACGAGGAATGTTGCTTTCGACGCGAAATATGATAAGCTTTGACTTCGCTCGTCAAATTATCGAGTTTAATGTCGTAGTTTAGTATAGTGATGATTGGATTTTGAAGATCATTCATTTTGGAGGAGATTGAGGGCAGATATGAAATAAATTGTGACATGGAAGTATTTTTAATTGATTTTAATCGTGGCAGAGGTAGGAAATCCAAAATGGCGGCTTATATCCCTTTAGGATTTTTTAGTATAAGGACGTAGATAGTGTATAGCACATTGATAATAAACGCATAATTTGCGTTGTTATAGTAAATATTTATTAAAAAATACTCATGAAATAAGACAACAACAAAAAAAAAAAATTAAAATAAAAAAGAAATAAATATCCAGAAGTCGGGCCCCTGTGCGAAAAATCACAAAATTAGTAATTTCCGGTTAATTAAAAAACGTGCCGACTTTGATGTGCTCAATATATCTTGTTAAAACGTTAAGATAAGTATCTTTTAATGGTCAACTGCTAATCAATGCTAAACGTATGGCTTCAACTCCTACTTGGTGTTTTAATTTAACGAAGTTTACCCTTGACTTAGTCAAAAACGTTAAGTAAACAGCGTACCTACAGGCTGTATCACTGAAAATATTAGGCAATACAATACGAGCGGCGGAAGAGGAGGAAACAATAGTTTTGCCCCCTCAATTTGGAGTAAAAATGGGGTTTTTGTTGTGCCTTCCACTTTCAATTTCGTTCCGCCACCTAGCGTATAACCACATTTTTGCATTTATCAGAGTTGTCTTTCGTTGCATGAAAAAATGATCAAATGGCCTATTTACGAACGAATAGCCACTTGAGGAGAAAAAGTAAAATATTTTTAGAAACATGCACAATGAATATAGTCTTTTGGAAATGATAGGATGCATGTTATAATTATTATAACTTTAATGTTCGATCGTTGCATTAGATTTAAAATTAACACCCTAATGATCCAAATAAAAAAATCATACAAAAGGTTTGGTCAATAGAAAAGATTACAACAATAACATTATGATTGTATGATTTTTTTTAAAAAAACTTAAATTTAACAAATTGATCAGGAATACACACCGTTAACTTCAGTCCTTGTCCGTCCCAGGTGATTGAGAGATAGGGGCATCACAGATCACTGATTTATGGACGGTACATGCAGGTCACTGTGTTTAAAATGGACGCGCAAAATAAAGGAGAGTGTTTACTGTTCGTATACGAAAACGGGAAGTCAGGGAGTCGTTGATGCTGATACTGTTTCAGTCGGTATTGCAGTTCATGGCTCATTTGCCTATAGTCAATATCGTTTTCAATTAATATTATGTCCTGTATGTGTTTTAAATTAATTAATATATTAATATATTAATTGCAAAAAAAAAAAGTTAGAAAATACACTAAAACTATACTCTTTCTTTCAACACGACCTTTTTGTAAAAACTCGTTTATGAAAAAGAACTTTTTATGAATATTTTACTACGTAATCGATATCTTTAAAGTAAAACTATAAATTAATTAGAAAACTCCTCCAGCTTCTTGTAAAAAATATATAAATACTACTATATATACCAAATCCACTTGATGTGTTTGAAGTTCTCTTCCTTCCTTCAATGTTTCAAATTTTAAAAAAATAGCACAGACAAATGAATAAAAAAAACAAAGAGAACACTCAAATTTATCTATTTTTTCACATTAATATTATCTTAGAATTTAAGGTTTACAAAGTAAATATTATATCGGTGCAAAAATATAGGCTATTGTTCAGAAGACAATGACATCGACCAATTATCTGTATCACAAATAATACTTTAGTTTGATATATTCTTTGCTAAAATCAGAGACATATAAAACATATATGTCTCTGCTAAAACCTAGAATTTTTTTCACTTTAGCTACGTGACAAAAAATCAGCTTTATTCATATTTAAGTATATTCTGATACCTGATCTAAAGTTTCAGATTTTTGGGGCATGGAAATAATCAAATTTAACCAACAGAGTACATGTACTTATATGGAATTTAAAAAAAAAAACTGATTTTGACATAGCAAATGTAAATCCCAAAAGCTCCAAACTATCTTAAATCTTAAATACCTGTGCCAATAGAACTACCATGACTGTTGTCGCAGATTGCAATATTCTGAAATACTTGAAACTAGGAAAAAACTTGTAAGTTAAAAAAAAATACTGAATCTGGATATGAAATCTATGAGAATTGATATGTGACACTAAAATAAATATTTTATTATTATATTATAAAAACTTTGGGATGCTTAAACTTATGAAAATAACCCGAAAAAATAATTGAAAACGGGTACAAACACGACAATAATATGTCCACGAAATTTATTTGTAAAATCTTCCATTATTTGTTTTGTTATTCCAACTTACATAAAATGATTGAATTTAAACAATTAACCTTCATTTAAAATAACAACAATGGGGTTGATTAAATTTGGACAAATAATTATATAATTCAATAGTGTTCTAAACCAAGCAACAACTGTTTTCCATTATCCCTTGTTCTGGTAGATTTAAAACGCTATGTTTCTAAAAAAGTACAATTATGTGTTAATTAAACGAATTGTTAGACTTATCACCTAAACAGGAATAGACAAGTTTAATTACGCGTCATGACATGATGGCTGATGTATCACATGTATATATTTTCGTGTGAAATTAAAGTGTTCAGTCTTCAATGAAACTTGACACAAAAAGGTACTCTTATTTAAGAATTTTTTATTAATATTCATAGAATTCGTAGTGTTGGCAGAGTGTATACATATATAGTACTAAAAACTGAAAATGTTACTTTTTCAAATGCGTTGCTGTGCCATTTTGGCATTATTTAAATTGGCAGTTGGGCAGACGGGAAACGACGTAAAAAGTCTATTAACTACACTATTCACAACAAACAGCTATAATAAAAATGTCCGTCCGAATCTTAATCAGACACAACCAATGTACTTAGACATGGATTTCTACTTAGTGGGAATAAAGGAAATTGACGAATTGAATCAGAAGTTAACAACAACTGGATATTTAAACATACTGTGGACAGATGAGTATCTAAACTGGAATGCATCGAGTTATGGTGGATTAGATAAAATATATATTTCCCAAGATGACGTCTGGAGACCGGATATTACATTACAAAATGGTTTTACCAAATTAAAGGAACTTGGAAGCAGTTTTATAAGAGTTTCTGTACTGGACACTGGATTAGTTACCTGGATTCCATTTGAAGTTTTTGAAACCAAATGTGAAATCGATGTAACATATTTTCCGTACGACCAACAAACATGTAAAATTATATTTGTCGTCTGGTCCAGTAGTATTTCAGACGTCAAGGTGACCTTATGGAACAATGGGATTATACTTGATGACCTTAAAAATAACGCCGAATGGAAGGTAGTGTCTACATCAGCAAAGGAAGACGTACAGGCTACTGAATCTAGGGTCGTGTTTACTGTTACCCTCAGACGAAGTGCGGCATATTATCTAATTAACATAATCATCCCAGTTGTTCTACTTAGCATTTTAAATGTTTTTACATTTACACTTCCGGCAGACAGTGGTGAAAAAATGGGATACTGTGTAACGTTATTCCTTGCTTTTGCCGTTTTTCTTACAATAGTCAGTGCGGAACTTCCAAAGACATCCGGATCTATTCTAGGATATTATTTAATGTTTCAGCTTGGAATGAGTACTTTAGTGGTTTGCTGTACAGCACTTGAATTAAGATTGCATCATAGAAAAGATGATGTTCCTGACCGATTAGTACGGCTTCTTAATTGTCGCCCTTCGTTTAAAATTCACAAACAGAATTATGGCAATGGAGATGACATCAAAGTGGATGAGAAAAAGAGACTTTTAACATGGAACGATGTTGTTTCTTATTTAGATTTTGTTTTGTTTTGGGTAACCCTTACTTTAGATTTTATTACAACAGTCTCAGTTTTAGGTAAATTATGTTCAAGGTGAATTGTGAATTGCAAATTTATTTAAACTGTTCATTGATATCGTTATAATATTCTGATTGTATAGTTTTTAAAAAAACTGAAATTTAACAAATTGGTCAGGAAAACACACCGTTAAGTTCAGTCCTTGTCCTTATTCTAGTAATAATCAGAATTGCGAATGAACTGTAGTCTTTTAAAATTTACTTTTTATTTTGTTATTTTTTTTTATTTATTTATTTATGTTTTTTTACTTTTTTTGAGTGATTACGCAAGAATACATAAAATATTACTGTACAGTTTATTTTCTTTAACGACCCTTGGATGCTTCCAATAGAATCTAAGCTATTACTCAAGCATAATCAACATTACAGATGATATGGAAAATTTATACCAGTTTTTTTTTTATTGGAGAGGGGGTGACATTTTTGTCAATTTTCCCCAATTCCCAAAAGCGTTATAATGTCATATTATGCCACAGTTTTTTATATAAAATTATATCATGTGTTGTCTTTTTATTTTTATGACATTTTATATGTGATAATTATAATTTGTTATACCGAATCGATTTTTTTTCCAAAAAAGAGAAGATTTGTTTATATTTATAAGTCAAAATTTAAAACTAAATAATTATTTATAAAAAAAAACCTTTTTTGAATGAAAAAATTTTTTGCAAAATTATCCTTTTTTTCTTAGCATGTCTTTCACTTTCGATTTTTATATTTTAAAGTTTATGTAAATGTAAAGATGTAAATAGTTTTAAAGTGTCCCATAAGTCTATTTCAAGGCTGGATATTGGATCTTTATTGTGTGTATGGTTGATTCTATTTATATGTGATCTAATATATGACATTGTAATAAAATAATATTTTATTTATTTTGTTATTTACACCAATAATACATTTGGTTGCACACATACAAGTCAATAAATCAGCTCGTAAAATTTTATAATATGGAAATTTTTTTCATAGATAACATTGGATATTTCCAAAATAAAGCTATAGACTTACATTTTGTCTCTCTTTCTTTTAACCATATCCAGAATTATTATTAAGGGGTTGAGTCAAGTACTTATAAACTAGTATATTTTGTTGCCACTAACAAATTACTTTTGAAATGTGAGTTGAAGGTGTCTGACAAAAAGAAAACCAACAGTTCTGCCCAAAATAATCGGTATCTCGAACATTTTTTACCGTAACTTGAAATATGAGATCATGAGATTCGAACAACTGTATTTCTTAGGCAATCTTGATAGTGTGCTTCAGTAGATTAAATGTTTGTCCTATGCTTTTGTTGGGTGAAAGTTTTGACACAAGTTTGGAACGGGTAGGGTTTTTCGAAGAAAGAACTGGTTTAACCCTGCCACATGTATCATGTGCCTTCCCCAAGTCAGGAAAGTGCAGGTCAATGTTCTGCTAGTCTAACATATCAAAGCTCTCATAAACAGTCATGTGCAGTTATCCGAACATATCATGCATCAATTTATTTCTTTACAATTAACTGTAGAACAAATTGTGACCCCCTTGTCAGAAATGTAAAAGACACTGACCCCCCCCCCCCCTTCCCCATACAGTATTCCCCTTTTCATGACCCCTACTATTTCGACCTCACAAATTTGGAGCGCTTGCGTATCCAAGAAATAAAATTCGTTTATGAATGCCATGAAAAGTTCGGGAACTCTTTCCATAAAAATCAAATGGATGCTCCCTTAGTCCATCAATAGATATATTAGACTGAAAATTCAAAATTGTCTTCGTGTTTTCATAACAAAATCGCATTAGGAAGAGGTGATTACATAAAATAGGTACCCTATTTTCTCTGCCTGCTTGTCATTCACCATATTGTAAACGTGCAACCCAGCCAAAACTGAATCGAGGGAGAGAGGAATACAGCTTTTGTGAAAATGACTTTTAATCTGGTAAATTGTCTTTAAATGGCATACTACTCCATGCCCATCTTTAACATGTCTGTAAATATTCTTCAAAGTTTCAAAGATATTTGTTTAAAGCTGTAGGAGGAATTAATTACACAAAATTTACCCTCATAGTTGTCACAACAAAGACTAAATTCCACAACTTGTGAAATCTGGAAAAAAAATCTCTTACATGTATTTCATGCATGCCTGCCAACATTCTGCAAAGTTTCAAGATCTGGAGGAGTTGATTACACATAATCAGTACACTGATGGAACAACATGGAAAATCTACAAATTAAAATTCCCCAAATGACAGCAAACTCCTTCATGCACCCTTCAATATGTCCATAAACATTATTCAAAGTTTCAAATATCAGAGTTAAAAGCTGTAGGAGTTGATACTTTATTTTCCCCGCCCGCCGGACATTCACCATACTATACGCTGGATTTGCACTATGTGACTTGGTCGGATACAGATTTCAAGTGATTAGATATATTTATTATACCTCAGTATAAAATCAAGACATTAATTTTACTATTTTCTTACCGGTGATTAGTTTCTAACACTAATCACCGGTAAATAGTGACCGGTGATCATGATTAGTACTGGAAACTATTGACCGGTAAAGTGTTTCAGTATAATAAAACAGTTATTTAACAGTCATTTCGGGACATAGCCATTTTATTTGTCCCCTCGACACATTGACTATTCAAATAGTCAGTGTCTCGGGACAAATAAAATGGCTTTATCGGCAATTCGTACATATTTCCTTTGATGTTTGTGCCTAATATTTTCGTGTATCACCTACTTAAAAAAATGAAACTTTATTAATAAGTACATGAACACATTTTTCTTATTGTTTCCAGTGTAAATATTCACAAGTATTCTAAAAAAAACTTAAACCATCGTTACTTAAATGGTGAAAAATGGTTACAAAATATTGCAAAGTTCTTTGTGTCTGTGATCAAAGTTTGAAGTTGCTCAAAAGACTCACTACACAGAAATTTCCTTCGGCTCCTCTATACTGTTACCTTATTTTAGTCAGATGTTGTTCTGAGTTATGTCGCCTTGTCCATGAAAAAATCAAATATGCACGAAAAATCACAAAATTAGCAATTTCCGGGTAAATTAAAAAACGTGTCGACTTCGATGTGCTCAACATATGTTGTTAAAATGTTAAGATAAGTATCTTTTAATGGCCAACTGCTAATCAATGCTAAACGTATGGCTTCAAGTCCTATTTTGTGTTTTAATTTAACGAAGTTTATCCTTGACTTAACGAAAAACGTTAAGTAAACAGCCTACATATAGGCTGTATCACTGAAAATATTACGCAATTCAATAAGAGCGGCGGAAGAGGTGGAAACAATGAATTTGCCCCCTCAATTTGGAGTAAAAATATTTTGGTTTTTTTTTTCGCCTTCCCACTTTCAATTTCGTTCCGCCACCTAGCGTGTAACCACATTTTTGCATTTATCAGAGTTGTCTTTCGTTGTATGAAAAAATGATCAAATGGCCTGATCCAAATAAAAAGAAAAATCAGACAAAAGGTTTGGTCAATAGAAAAGATTACAACAACAATATTTTGATTGTATAGGTTTTAAAAAAAACTGAAATTGGTCAGGAATACACACCGTTAACTTCAGAACTTCAGTCCTTGTCCGTCCCAGCTTATTGAGATCATACATCATAGATCAATGATTTATGGACGGTACATGGTCGCTGTGTTTAAAAATGGACGCACAAAATAAAGGAGAATGTTTACTGATCGTATACGAAAATGGGAAGTCAGGGAGTTGTTGAGTTGGAAGTTGCTGATACTGTTTCAGTCGGTATTGCTTTGTTTATTTAGTTGGGGTTTTACGCCATTTTCAGGACATTTGGCTATTTGCGGCGGCCAGTTTTTCTTGGTGGAGGAAGCCGGAGTACCCGGAGGGAACCACCGACCTTCGGTAGGAAAATTGGCAATCCTTGTCAATTAAGGTGGGAGTCGAACACACCCCCGCCACAGGTGAGATTCGTCCTCCAGCTTCATGTAAAAAATATATAAATACTAGTATACCAAATCCACTTGATGTGTTTGAAGTTCTCTTCCTTCCTTCAATGTTTTAAATTTTTAAAAAAATAGCCAAGACAAATGAATAAAAAAACAAAAGAGAACACTCAAACTTATCTATTTTTTTTACATTAATGTTACCTTAGAATTTAAGGTTTACAAAGTAAATATTACATCAGTGCAAATATATAGGCTATCGTTCAGAAGACAATGGCGTCGACCAATTACCTGTATCACAAATAATACTATAGTTCGATATATTTTTTGCTAAAATCAGAGACATATAAAACATACATTTTACATGGAAAGATTCAAAGCAGATCCCCACCCGATTTTTAATTTTCTTTTCTTTGGAATCTTTAATTTCATTCTGTAGTAATTCATAGAAATGTTTTAGTCGAAGTGATCTTGAATCCTGGGATTTTTTTCTTTGCCTTTTTGACCGCCTCGGTGGTCTCGTGGTAGCGTGCTCGCCCCGAGTCCGGAAGGTCGCGGGTTCGATCCCCGGCCGGGTCAAACCAAAGACATTAAAATTGGTATTTGCTGCTTCTCCGCCAGGCACGCGGCATCTAGGAGTAAGAGCAAAGACTGGTCGGCTCGGGGTCAGTATAATGTGTCCGAGTGAGGTGATATGTCTTCCTGCGGACAGTTACCTCGTGAGCTAGCACATTAAAAATCCGACATAAGCGTGTCGGTCTAGTACAAAGCAGGGATTATACTCATTATCATATTAACATGTTCTCGTCCTGATATGCACCTGGTTGTCACTGGACGTTCAACAATAATTCATCCATCCATCCATCTTTGCCTTTAAAACTATCCCCAAAATCAAATGGGTGCGCCCTTAAGACATTATTGGCTGACTATTTTAGGCCTTCAGCACAACTGATGAGTCATAAATCGACGAAATGTGCACATTTTGTGCAGCAAAATTGGTATCAAAGAATTTATTATGGTTGTATGCAATTCTTAATTCTATAATAATTTTATCTTCAACAAAACGTATATTTGGGGTTCCTCCCTTTTTGCGATATATTATTTCAAAAAGTATAAAACCTTTTTCTGACTGATCTTTCGGGATATACGATATTTGGATACCTCTAATGAATTAAGCAAGTCAACCTTAAAATTACAGACCTGGATATCCACTGGAAGACTGAATACATGAGTATTGATAAAAAAGGCAAACTGGACTTTTTTCTCATACAAACTACAGGGGAAGCATAGTAAATAGAGTTGTAAAGTCTTTGTATGATCTACAACGACAAGACGTCATATCTACTCCGTAATATATGTCTGGAAGTTCTCTTATACTTTCAAGATTTAACATTTGTCAAATTCTGCACTTGTCGCAGACAAACATATATAATACACAGCTGTCATAATAATGCACCTCAGCGTTTATCCAGAGACGAAATCGCGCCTCATTTACCAACAGAGAAAACATTTTGCCATAAATTAGAAAATGTTTAACATTCTGAGGAAGGTTCATTGATGTTAGTTCTCTACGGCTTTGGTAAATGATTATAGGTGATTTGTTTACCAGAGTAGTTACAAGAGAAAACCGCTGAGTTCTGATTTATCTTCACTCACGACAAGATATGGCCATTGATTTTTAGTGACATTGGGTTCCTCTGCTGTTTTATAGAATCCACGATTTTTTTTTATATTTTTTAACTTAGCTTTATTAAATATTATCTTTTTACTCTAGCTTTAATCTTTAACTTTATATTTTTACAGGAGTTTTATGTTTGACGATTGCTAGATGTTCCCGTGGGAAGGTATATACAGGAAAATGTGTCAAAGTATATAGTAATAATATTCTTTCTTCACTTTCTATTTGCTTTCACTATGACTTAACAGCATATTAAGATAAAATGGTTATGGGACGGTAAATTTACACTGTTATTTAATGAGTCAATTTTGGGTGTTGAAATATAAGCAAAACCTTTTTCAACAGAAGCATCAATCAGGCTGCCATAGACTTCTGTTTTTTAAATTCTAATACTATAACGTTTCTCACTGTAATTATTAAACAAAGCACGAAATTTGCACACACACACACACATTTTACCTTCAACTTTCTGGTAGTCTTAGAAAATTTACGTTTTTTCCTATCGATGAAAATATCATGTAAGAATGTACATGTACGAAATAATTTCAGCATTAATCTATATTATATATATTGTATATATAATCAAAATATTTCCGTATCTAGAATATTAAGTTATTACACTGATGATGGTGATTTATCGTAATTTCCAGTGAAAATAAATTCGATATTTTCACTCAGTGAAAGATCGGTTTTTATTTAACGTCGTCAAGGGCGTTACTAACAAATGACATTTGTGACGTCGACAGATTCAGGAATGGATCTAAGGAAAATATGACACTTTTGAAGCATTTTTTTGTCTATTTTATCAATGTAATAAAGAGTATAACTAATTCAAGAATTTGAATGTCGAGAATATTCAACTCGTGACCGGAAAATACTACTAATTCCCTTATACGCTGCGCGCATTCGTGAATTAAGGTGTTTTTCAGTCACTCGTTGAATATTTTGCGATATTCAAATTCTTGAATTAGTTATCCTATAATCATTCATAATAAACCAACAGCACCAACGTGTACCTGGTCTTTTTCCTTTGTGTTTTAGTTCGTTTAAATAGATCTTTGTCCAAGATTTATCTGACGTTTAACCGATTTCTTTTCGAACTGGTTAAAGCAGAACGGCCTGACTAGCTTGAACTAGTCGGTATTCTTCGTAGAGCCGTCCAGCTCCAGTAAGTTTTTTAAAATGCCGTTTGAATCTTGGATTTTACACCGTAGAAATAACATATATGTTATGAATTTTAACTCTATACCAGATATGGGATAAAATCTCAAGACGATAACAACCCATCTCCGAATTGACCAGACCAAAAATAAACATTTATATAGTCGCCATTCGATCGTCAATGATTGGGAAACCCAACACATTGTGGCGAGCCCTAAATGGCCCCGACAAATATTTGTTCTTCCGTTTGCGATCTTTTCTGTGTTAATACCCGCATATTTTATTTCCTAACTAGAAATTATTTGTTGTCTGATTTATGGTTAAAACAGTCTGCCAGGATATGAGTACCTAACTAATGTCTTAATATAGTACAAAAATTCCGTCTGCACGTCTACGACCTAAAATATACCCCGCCATGTGAACGGCATTCCTCGGAGACTAAATCAAATCTCCTTGATTATTCATAAATATCTAAAATAACATTATTATAGACATCGGAATTGGTAGCTAAAAGATTATAACTCTTGAAAATCTGAAGAAACAAAACAAGGTCTCGTTTATTCATCAATATTTTGTTAAAACCTGGTTCATGTAATAAAACAAGCATAGGTCGCTATGGGATTTATAAACCATTGAAAATATATATTCACCTCGCCTGAAGGCTTGGTAATCAATCTTAATAGCGACCTATTTCAAAATCAGTAATTATATAAATCAGATTTGTTGTTCCTCAATCTTGAAACCAAAAGCACAGGACATTTAAAATTCAGTAAATTGTTTTCTGTATTACACGGGATATATACGGTGCCGTTCTCAACATCTACGAAATTCCTGTCGTATAAATTTGTAAAACATGGCGATGTTCAATATTTGTTGATATATCATCATTTCAAAATACGGTTTAATTGATACCATGTACTGGAATCGATCCCTCGACATCTTATCAGACCTTAACACTTCACTTATTTGTACTCACTTCCAATATGGCTGGTAACGTTAATGTATTAGCATGCGGTTACCCTTCTGGATCACACGATGATCACATTAGTTGTGCTGCATAGTTTTATTTCATTTCAGTTCATTTTATTTTATAGTATTTGTCCTCTGTGTTACTGAGAGCCTCGTGAAAACCGTATTGCGTCAAAGATCTATTTAGAGATATAAACCACATGCATGCCCTTTTGGTAAGCGCAATGTTCACTTCCTTGTTCTATCGATCTACTGCGTTGTTTAGTATTCTTTAAGGAAATACCATTTTCAAAACAATACAAAATTCGGTCAAGTTCAAAATTGTAGTGAAAAAGGCAGGAATGAATATGACATGGATTCAAATAATGGTCTTTCAAGAAAACACTCGAAGATTCAAAATCACCCCCGATTTTTACATATATTTTCTCGACTGTTTCACTAAATTCTAATTGTGATTTGGCACAGTTAATAATGCATAAATAGACAGTTGAATGAAAGGAAAGAACTGTTAAAAAAACCATCAATATTATTTTTAATTTTCTCTAAGAAAAAAATTATAAGGCCAACTGAACTTTCTCCTCTTAAACTATTTGCCCTAATGCACTAAACATTTTTATGAGTAGAGTCTCTTTTAAAGTTTTTGTAGTTCGTTAAGATGGGGGGATTATAATACTAGAATAATGACATCTTTTATTTAGTACCTACTTGAATTTGATCTGAAACTTTATTTTGGCAATATTTTTTTTTCTCTTGAAAACATCTGAACCATAAATGGATAGATTACACGGAAGTTCCATTCATGTGAGTTATATAGGTTTGGATTCCGAGCCTCCGTCGCTTGTTGCGTTGTTCATTTCTTTGTTGCTTTTTCAAATACATAATGATATCAGACAAAGCTACTGCTCATAATGTACAGAATTTTATATGGTCTATTTAACATACCTTGCATAGTTGATATATAACGTTTTGTTTTGCTGTGCATTGTTGATAAATGAGCTAATACCGTCAAGTTACACATGTTTTTACACTTTGCCTATAATTTAACTGTTATTTTCATCACTCTCTAAATTATTATTAGTGCTTTGTCGAAGTGTCTGGCATTAACCTGCTACATAATGCCATTATTCAGAAACATCAACGTTTATGTCAGGGGAGGTATTCTGTTGCAAGTCAAAGGAAAATAATTTGTCATTCAAACAACCTATTTTATTCTAAATTACTATAACTGATGCGAAAGGAAAAATAATATTTTCATTTCTGGCAGACGTTATGACATATCGATTCCCGCATAAATACAGTAAATAAAATGACTCAGACAGGAGGATAAGGGATTAGGGATCAGTATTAAATAATAAGACATCATCATGACAGTGCGCCATACCAAGACTTTTAAACTATTTACATAAAATCACAAAGGAAATCACTGGTCTAAGAAAACATTTGATTCCGATTTCCTGGCCGTTGAATAGATTATAAATTGTGAAAAAAGTGTAAAATATAACGATTCGGTAAAATCATATTTCCTTCGTGATGAACACAGAAAAAAATTAAAACTAGCGTCATCGAATGGTTTTCAATAAGTAGAAACCCCGGAAACAACAGTGTCAAAAATATCGTGGTCTTCAACGAGGAAAAAAAACACCGGAAACAAACCGTATATGCAATCGTATGATCTTCAACGAGTAGGAACCCCGAAAACAACGGTGTCAAAAACCGTGTGATTTTCAACGAGGCAAAATCCCGGAAACAACGGTGAAAACAATTGTGTGATCATCCACGGGGATACACCCCGAAAACGGTGCTAAAAATGGTGTGGTCTTCAACGAGGAAAGACCCCGCAAAAGAACGCTATCAAAAGTCGTGTTGTCTTCAACGAGGAAATGCCCAGGAATAAACAGTGTCAAAAGTCATGTTGTCTTCAACGAGGAGCAACCCTAGAAACGACGGTGTCAGTAATCGTGTAGTCTTCAACTAGAAGAAACCCCGGAAACAACGACGACAAAAATCTTATGTTTTCAACGAGGGAAAAGCCCTGAAATAACGATGTCAAAAATCGTGTGGTCTTCAACGAATAGAAACCCAGGAAATAAATGTGTCAAAAATCTTCTGGTCTTCAACGATGAGAAACCCAGAAACAATGGTGTCAAAAACTATGTGGTCTTCAACGGGGTGAAATCCAGGAAACAACAGTGTCAAAGACAGTATGGTCTTAAACAACACAGAAAATAATGGCTTTAGAAATACAATAAAATAATTCCAAAATAAAAGCATTTTTAGTCAAGAAAACATACACTAATACTACTGAAGATACAGGTTCTTGACTTGGGACAGAATGTGACGGAGGTACTTAGTCTCTCACTAAATCGTGGGTCAGTGGCTAACCAAAGACCTACACAAAAAAATCATTCCAAATAAGTACTTAATTCAATGCGTTCAGTTCTCGAACAAGACACTTTATATAAAAACAACAGACAGAATGCAAACTAACAATAGCTCGAAGTACAGGCTAGGCAATAAAAGAAAGAATATCAATGTTCAAGGCGTAGTCGGTATCGCCTTCCTTCGGTCACTTTGAATTTTCTTTGGGACATGAACGTCAAAATATATTTTTACTGTTCGACTACCATCATAAAATACCTTCCGATTTCCTTATATTTACATTATATGTACGGACAATTTGATCTGGTTATCAAAGGGTCAATACCTTTTATTTCTACCTGCTCGTGTACAAGGAACACATTGGCCAAAAAATTGTGGGCAATTTTAACTTTTAAACTTATTTGTTTTATTTGTTATTATTTTATTTTGTTCTTATTATTTTATTATCCCCTACCAATGCGAAAAACAGATAATTGGCATGTGAACGAGTATTTAGTACTACATGTATTTACATACGAATATAGAATTATCCCCCTTAAAGCCAGTATATAGTAATAAGGCCATTACAGGAAGGTAATCTTATTCCTCAAAATAGAGGTGAAAGTCCATACGCTTGGATTGTTGTTTTGGTTTTCAACATTTTAGGCCCTGAGCACAACTGATGAGTCGTAAATTGAGGAAATGTGCACATCTTAAGCATCAAAAGTGGTATCAAAGAGTTCAGTCTATGCCGCTGCTGGTGGGTCAAGTAAAGATGTTTCTAGAAATACATATGGAAATTTACTACTAGATCTTTGCAGAAATAATAACCTGTTTATTTAGAATGGAGGGTGAAAGGAGATATGGAAGGACTATATACTTGTAGACAAACATTTTATTTGTACATATGATTTGTTGCCCTATGTCTATAATTTATGTGTTCATGATTTTTCATTATTATTTTCTGACGTTCACTCACAAGTCTCTATGAAATTAAAGGTAAATAACTCGAAGAAAACTGAAAATTTTATAGATAATGAGAAATTGTTGATTAATGATTTAGAAACAGAAAAGATAAAAAAAATGGGAATGTGAGAAAGAGACAGAGTTTTTAGAAGCCATAGATATAGAAAAAGTTGCTTCTTTTTATTTCAATAATTGTAACACAGAGATGACACAAGAAACTATTAATACTTTTATAGAAATACCTAACACTATTATGTTGAACTCTGCTAAGGATGTGTTTGGTACGTACTCTTATAACAGAAAACATCGTATTTTAAACCCTTAAATGTGGCAAATAGTAAGCCATGGTTTGATAGGAATTGTCGGGATCGTAAAAAAGCATTTCGAATAATAAACGAAGGTTCAAAACAAATAAAACTGATAGTAGAAGGGAAGATATGAAAAAAAACAGAACGTTTCTATAAACAGCAAATTGATAAAAGTATTCGAGAATATAGAAAAAAGTTTGAAAAAAAGATGAGTGATTTACGAAAGTGTAATTCGAAAGATTACTGGAAAATTTTAAATTGTAAAAGGCAAACTAGTAAGCTATATATATATATCTATTGATATTCTTTACGAATTTTTAAAGAACCTGAATTCCGCTGGTGAAGAAGCTAATACACAAACAAATAATGGTAACTCTAATGATTTAAACGAAATTTTGAATAGACCTATCACTGAAGATGAGATTTGTAAATGTATTAATAACCTGAAAAATGGAAAAGCTTGTGGGGATGATATGATTGTTAATGAGTATACTAAAAGTACATGTAACGTATTTACGCTAGTATATGTTAAATTGTTCAATATTATATTCGACTCCGGAAAAATTCCAGATCAGTGGTTAGTTGGTAATATTATTTCCTTTATAAAAATAAGGGTGACACCAAATATCCACAAAATTATAGGCCAATCACGATACTTATAGTTGTTTAGGAAAACTATTTACAGCTGTCCTTAATTTAAGGTTAAGCGCTTATTTAAAACAGTTTTTATTACTGAATGTAAACCAATCAGGGATTCGACAAGGGTATTCTACAATAGACATTATCGTATTTCCCTATAGCTATATCGACCTGCTGAGGCCTTCAGAATTTCCCGTATTTCGGCACTGTGACGTCGTAAAGAGTTGACCCGACCCTAATATGAGCTGACCCGAATATATCAGCGACGTCATAATGTTTGACCCAACGTTGACCCGAATATATCAGGAAAACATCCGGTTATAGGCAGATGGCCATTGAAAAGTAAGAAATTCCATTAAGATTGCTAGTTAACAATACGATAAATTTATCATCAAGTTTTCTTCAAACAAATATTGTAAAATATAAGCCGCTCGACACAATATGAAGCTTTTTAGCTCGTTCGCTACGCTCACTCGCCGAAAAAGCTTCACATTGTGTCTCGCGGCTGATATTTTACGATATACGTTTGCAGAAAACCTGATAATATGTACGTTTATTTGTCTTGCATATGTTATTTGAATTACGTAAACTGAGAAAGAAAAAGCTGTTTTGTGCTTTTATAGATTTTGCTAAAGCCTTCGATACAGTGTGGCGATCAGGTTTATGGTCAAAATTACTACTGAATTATATAAATGGGAAGATGTATAATACAATTGTTAATATGTACAGTAATATAAAGTCACGTATATTTGATGGTTTTGTGTACTCTGTGTATTTCCCCTCTAAAACGGATGTCAGACAGGGAGATAATTTATCCCCTATTCTTTTTGCATTTATATTGATTTAGAATCTTTTATAACAAGTAAAAATGTTGTCGGTTTGAAAAATTTATCCGAAGAGATTGAACTAGATTGAACTAGAACTTGACAAGTATATAAACGTATTTGTAATTGTATATGCAGATGACACGATGTTGTTATCTTATTCAAAGGAAGATCTCCAAAACAGCTTGATTCATTGCTTTGTTATTGTACTCAGTGGAAACTAAAGGTAAATGTTCAAAAAAGTAAAATTGTCATTTTTGGTCGTGGAAGAATACCTCAGAATGTAAACTTTTACTATAACGGAACAGAATTAGAGATAGTAAATGAATTCTCATATTCAGGTATAATTTTTCAAGAACAGGAAATTTTTCGAAGGCAAAAAGGCGCAAGCAGACAAAGTAACAGCTGCCATGTGTGATATTATTCGGAAGGGCAACCTACATAATTTGTCTGTCAACTGTTTGATCAATTTATTTGATAAAGTAGTTAAACCGATTTTATTTTATAGATGCGAATTATGGGGCTTTGGAGATAATCGTGTAATTGAGCGCGTTCATTTAAAATTTTGTAAAATTATACTTAATTTAAAAAAAATCCACGCCGGATTTTATGATCTATATAGATATCCTCTTTACATATCCATCAAATTGCGAATTATAAACTATTGAGCTAAATTAGTCAGTGGCAAGCCAGAAAAACTTCCTGTTATATTATACTTTTTTGCTGTTCTTAAGCATAATATTGATGTTCTATGGGTAAAAAATGTAAAGCAAATATTTGATAGTTGTGGCTTGTCATATATATGGAATACACACTATTTTACAAGTAACACTTGGTTATATTTTTGTACAAAACAAAAACCCATCGATCAGTTCAGACAAAATTGGCATGATATACTGCAAACTTCTCCAAAAGCATTCAACTATAGATTGTATAAAGAAAATCTTGAGTTGGAAAATTTCTTTCAAGTATTAGATGACAAAAATATCAAGACCATATGTCAGTTTAGAACTTTGAATACTAAACTGCCAATGGAAACTAGGAGATGGCAAAATATTAAAAGAGAAAACAGGATTTGCACAGTTTGCAATACGGGAGATATAGGGGATGAATTTCATTATATTATGACTTGTCCTTATTTTGAAGATTATAGAAAGCAGTATGTCAAAAGTCGTTACATTCATAGACCAAATGTTATTAAATTTTTAAAAAATAATGAATTGTAAGAATGTAGCTGGGATGATCAATCTTTGCAAGTTTATAAGAATTATAAATAATAGGTTAAACTCTCCAGGGTAATATTAACTTAATATATTTGCTAGTATATTTTTGAATTGTATTGTTATTCTTTTCTCTTTTGTGTGTTTACATAATCTTCTGTCTTACATTTGAATGTATGAATTTGTACATATGCTATATATTGTTAATACTTCTCTGTAGCATTTTTATCGGTTTATGAGAATATATATATATATATATATATATATATATATATATATATATATATATATATATATATATATATATATATATATATAGACACATATATAGGTGGATTCCCCAGCTTAGGTGCTAGTATTTTGATACTAGCCAAAAATTGATGCTTAAAATTTACTGATACAAACTTTTAAAATTTGTGAAAATTAAAGAGTATCTCCCTCGTGCATAGCTCTGTCCTTTGATGGTTTTGGCTTTACCCCTTTTGAAAGTTTTGATATTTCGTTCTTCAACCTTTTGAATTGTTGTTTTGGTTTTCAATATTTTAGGCCATGATCACAACTGCTGAGTTGTAAATCGACGAAATGTGCACATCTTGTGCATCAAAACTGGTATCAAAGAATTCAATTTATACCCAAAAGACGAGGCGAATTCGTGAATAAATAACATAGACACAAACACTAAAGTATAAATTTTAAGGATAAACCGCCCTACCCCCCCCCCCCCCCCCCCACCACAAAACCCCCAAAGAAACACCTTACACACCAAAAAAACACCCCTTATTCACATATACATCAGAGCAAAATGAATCAGAACGAGACAACACAAAAACTAAAGCACTACAAATGTGAACATCAAGGGAAACCGGGAATGACATCAGACGCTCTGGAATGGTAAGCATGTTCTGTTCCGTAAACATGTCTCTTCACAAGTGGTAAAAATCCGGTGATGTGTCGGTTGCAGTAGAACGTAAAATCTAACTGAAGTCTCATTTGATACAAAAATACGTATCAGCCAATCAACGACCGTACAAACTTTTGAAGTGATAATATCAACAAAAATATTACATATCCCAGAAATTTATATGACACTTATTTCGCTCTGCTGATAAATCGCCCATAGGTTGGTGACAAAGGTATGTTACTGCTAAAAAAGGGGAAAGCCACAACTGGATAGTCAAAATCATTATGATTGTCATTAAGTTTTTGTTTCAATCGTCGTTTTATCGTCATTTATTAATAATTCTGTGTATTAAACAGAAGTGGATGTTATGGTCTCTTTCATTTCAGGTTCAGTGAAGAAGATAAGATGTAGGTATAATTCTCTAAGTATTCATCATCTATTTATCGGAAACTGAAATCAAAGTTCCGGTCTTGTTTCTCTCTCCTCTATACACTAGCCTCTCTAAAACTTAGCTTTATATGAAATTGGTGACAACAGCTATGCGCTAACCAGTTGCAGATTATGAATCCTGATATTATGTTGAAAAGTCGTTCTCCAAACTCAACAAAACAATGAAAGACTTTTTTAAAAGATTTTCAACATGAAAGGAAATCCGCTATTTTACCTGCCTTTATATTTTTCGAGCATAGTTATTACTTACATCTTGCTCAAATCAGTTTGTACATTGTAATATGCGATAATTATGGCTGAAGTTGAATTTACTATTTTGCCTTTCAGATAATTGGTGAATGCTAATTTAATAACTCGGGGGATTAACTGTGGCTTCAAATACCACAGCGCCTTTTGAATAAGAAAAATAAATTATATAAAGTATCTAAATGATCATTCAATTATTCAAATCAATATAAAATAGAATCATTTTCTTATCTTCGTCTGACAAATTGAGAAAAATGATGCTGAAATTAATACTTAGGATTGTATTGGATATAATCATCAGCTACTTCACACCAACTGACAATAAAACGCAATAAAATGTCTAGTTCTACGTGAGATTTTGTGCTATTTAGTGCTAATTGTCACTCACTGATGACATATCTCTTTATCACTTTGTGGGTATAAAATATTAGTATGTCACCATAAGATTCCCTTATCAAACGATGAAATAAGATAGGTTGTTCCTTTTTTTAAAAAAAATTTCAAGCTTTTTTTTTTGTGAAGTGCATGAATGAATAACATCTCTAGTTATAAATAAATTTAATTTTATGAGGAAAAAAATTACACACGAAAACTCTCTAATTCCCGGATCTGGAATGTTAAAAATTCCAAGATCTTTAACCCTGAAAATAAAATGGATGTTCCTGAAGGTGAAACTATGATACTACATTTAATGAGACCTCTCGTCAAAAATAGGGCCAAGTTTCATATTGAAACGTCTCAAAACATCCTAATATGGGCAAGTCGTAAATACAGTATTAATTTTCGAAATACAGCAAAATTGAGCATTAGATGGGTTTTTACATAATTTTATGGAGGTTTTAAAATTAGAAAATTTAATGTATCTATTCTTGTTAGATTTTAGCTTAGATTTTTTTTAAGAGATTTGTTCACAATATGAGTGTTATCGGCAATAATTACATGTACTGCCATTATCGCCATATCACTGAAAAAATGAAGTGTCTCATTAACGACCATACGTAATGGGGTTTTTATGAAGTACTATAATATTTTATTTCAAGGCCGTGTGCAGAGATGTCCGTTTACCAGTGAAAACTTTTTTGCAATATATATAGCCGTTTACAACCAATCCCAACAAAAACTAGTACTCATTGTTATGCACAGCATAATAGATGTTATCCCATACCGCTCTAATCCCAAACATAAATTTTTACGGAAGTAGGATTTTTTTTGGAATTTTCTGATTTTTTCGTCTTAGACGGCGGCCATTTTTAAAATGGCGACCATCTTTGATTTTTCAAAATGGTCGTATATACCATTTCGATGGTGCTGAACATTTCCACGCTAAAATTGGAGCTGTCCAGAATTGTTATAATTTTTTTTATAATTTGTTTAAACTTTGAAGGCGGCCATTTTGAAAATGACGGCCATCTTGGATGTTTTAGATCAGATGGTGGTATATTTTTAAGCCAAGTTTGGTTTCAATCGATTGACCCGTTTCCGAGATCACTCCTGAACAAAGCGGCTACTAAAAAATATAAAGTAGAAGAAACAGAGTAAAAACAATATGTCCCCCCCCCCCCCCGACACATTTAGACATGGTTTCCTGAATTATTTCGTTCCATGTGGGTTATAAAACATGCGAAAATATAAAGATAGGAGAAACTGGATTGTTTTATCTCATTGATACGGCTACAAATGTAAGGTTTAAACACATACACCAAAATATCAAATCATATACAAAGCAAAATAGGCAATATGGAAAACGGCACCATGAATAAAGTCCAATTATTTGTCTATTTTTTGAACTACTATACTTTGCTTTTATACTTTTTTTGTCTGTATATTCCAAAACATGTCTAAATGGTTTCGTGATGTGCGTTAGACGTATTTTAAAAAATAATTAGTTCAACCTCTTTTCGTTTTAACATGAAATTATTAAGACGTAATTGTAGTTTTCCATTTTATGCCCGTATTTTTATTCGCACTAACACTGAATTGCATTCGAAACGATTTACCGATTATAACATATAGCAACAAAAATTTAATAGCTGGCCACATTAAAGAATTATTGTCAAATAATTGAGTAAAAGCTGTTCATTTCATTACATCAAAAGATTTTATTCCAAAAGATATTTATGATGAAAGTCGTTGTATTAAAATATCACAAAAAATCGGTTTTTTATCCCAGTAAAATTTTATTTTGTGTTAGAAAACAATCACACCAATGGAATATTTCTTTTTTAGTTTAATTTTTGTGATAAATGTATGGATAACTGTAATGGCGGATTTATGTCTCCAACTGAAAAAAATTCTCTCATTATTCATCTGAATTTAAACAAGGGTCTCCCGCACACTGGTGTTTACTTGCACTTTATAAATAGTTTTCAGTACATTTTGATATATTTTATCCTACTTTTTCCGTTTTCAAGTAAATATGTAAAGAGAAGCTTGTGTATGTAAAATGTAACAATTATTTGTGTTTTAGGAGGGAGCAAGAAAGTGATCCTGGTTCCTGGACATAATTTCCTTTTTTGTAAGGTGTGCAAGAGTGTCTTAAGATTTTTTTAAAAATGTATACTACTTTTGAATTCAGGTGATATACAATCCTGCACTTTTTGAGCCCTTATTTGTCAAATTAATTCTTTTTCTCCCATAAATATCAAACGCACTTGTTGTCAAACGCGATAAATATAACTTGGTTGACAGTAAAAACATGCAATAAAGAACTGTATGAAGCAATACATCGAATGTACAATTTTGCATATTTTTCTCTTCAGGTCGTATAATTACCCTATACTACTAGTTACATGCTGAAGATATCTCAACCCTTTACCAATGTTTGAGTGCTGAAAATGTTCAAAACCGAACTAACGAGTTAAAATTGAAATATTTAAATAACGAAACAGGTAATCTAAAAAAGGTTCCAATTGCAGAGAGGGTTTAAATAATAGTTCAAACCTTCAATTTCCGCTACACAATTCTCAATTTGGAGGTAAACTACTGTGGATTACTAAATCTTATCTGTCACAATGATCTTGAAATAATATACTACAGACAGCCACATGACAGATTCTCCTTAGTTTAACCTTGACCTTGAAATTGACGACAGATGAACAGTTCGTAACAAAAGATGACTACCAACTTTATAAATAGCATCATTTTTCATTTCAGATATGATTCGTTTCTAGACATAGTACAGCTGCTTACGCAAATATCAATGAAAACGTACCTTTGTCAAGTGGCAGTTGTGTTGCCCAGGAATTTGGTTGCCTTCAAAGTATGCAATTCCATCGTAGAAGACCCTTAGACTTCCAATTTTTTTAAACATATTCAAATAAAATGATTCAATAGCTATTGCTTAATTGGACGAATTAGATTTTGATCATTACAATTCCAACTTTGGTATATATCATGAAAGGGTCTGACACTTTACGAGAAAAGAACCCAAAAACCCATGCAAGACTGAAATTAAATGGCAACTGCAATAAGATTTTCAAAAATGTGATTCCAAAATTGGCAAATTTCCTAGAATATTCTACACCTATTAAATTTGGGAGCTACAGTGAATAAAGTTTACTCCAGTCGTTTCGGAGATTTAAGTTTAAGTACTGATATATGTTTGATGTAAAGATAATATATTGGCGAGGATCTGTATGTGCAATGGGGAGTTCGGAATACTACGTTTTGACGACCTTTGAACTCTGAATTCCAGTACAATGCATGAACCGTTTAGATAATTCCGAGTAGTAAATGAGGCTCTAAAAAGACAAATATGTACGCTAATGAGTTTGATCGAGGCCCTAAAAAGGAAAATCTGTACTGTAATTATTATCAAAACAATTATGACGCATAAGAAGGCTATCTTTAATTTTTGCTATTATAAAAGTCTAATATAAAAAAATATATATAAATGTAAATATATCGAACAGTCTTAAACCACTGAAATTCTAACTAGTATCGTGTAGTTTTTGTATGTTTCCCTCTCCGTAACCTATCAGCCGGAACAATTGACAACGTGTTCACCAAAGAGGCTATTCATTATTATAGTATTAATAAATGGGTGTTTTCATAATTGCCCTGTTATATGTCCAAGGCCTGTAATAATGGCCTGAGGATTGCTGTAATGGCCCAAGGCAACGCCGAGGGCCATTACAGCATCCGAAGGCCATTATTACAGACCGAGGACATATAACGGGGCCATTATGAAAACACCCATTTCTTAATACTTTTATTAACCAGTTTGTATATAGCATTTGCATTAATCTGAATAGCACAAATATAATGGTAAGTAAGCAAAACTTGTGAGAACAGTTTTAAAGATTAATTTCGGACAGTTTTTTCCAAAAATATGTTTCAAAATGTTCTAGTTTGCTTTTCCTGAAATTTCCAAGTGGAGTATTGAAAAAAGCAGCCATTTTGAAAAAGCCGTAATAACCGGTTACTATGAACGAAATTCTGTAATGGCCCGGTTATTATGAACAAAATGCTGTAATGGCCCTGCTGTAATGCATTCATTTTGCTCATAAAGATAAGGCATTTTTAACGTATTTTACCCTACTGGTTAATAATAATTTCGTAGAAGATAAACTTTTAATATCACTTTCTAAAAGTCGTTGTTAATTATAAATTGCATTGCCTTCCATAACACACGGTGAGAAAATGTTGCTCATCTGATATCCATGTTTGCCGATATATGACCTTTTTTGTGTTATGTATAGGTTATGAAGAACAACTAGCCAGTTTGGTGCTCTGTATCGTTGCAGACTTAACTATTTATAGATTTATTTACACGTCGTAGAGCTACTAAAGATTTTTTTCAAAATTTCGTCCATGTGTCGTGCCAGGGTCCAAATGGACCGAAGGCGAAAGTTGTATATCAAATGAAAGGTCTAAGAGTATAAATGTCAGATGTCAAATTTGTTGGATCTATTTGAGATAGTTGACCATGGTCCAGGTCCAAATAGACCAAAGGAAAAATATTTTGAAACATAGTTATGCCATATATAAAATTGAAGGTCTAAGAGTGTAAATATCAAATTTAATATTTTTAATATATAACAATCATATATATTCTTCAGGACCATATATTTAAGCCGTACAAGTCAAAATGGAAAGTCAAGGGTCAATGTCATTGAGAAAGTCCTTAGCAACAGATGGAAAAGTACCTAGCAACCATTTATGTTCAGGAGCGTATATTTTAACTGTACGGAAGATCAGGGGTCAAGGTTATTTGATACTGTCCATAGCAACCAGTGCAACAGTCCTTTGCAACCATTTATAATTATGTTCAGGACCCTATATTTTACAATACAATTCAAAATAGATGGTAAACAGTCAAGGTCATAGTTAATAACCTTAGCAGCCATGCATAAGACACCCTTTTGACGACCTTTGATATCCATGTTTGCCGATATATGACCTTTTTTGTGTTATGTATAGGTTATGAAGACAACTAGCCAGTTTGGTGCTCTGTATCGTTGCCGACTTAACTATTTAAGCCTATCCTAGAAACCATATTTAGGATAAAAAGTAAAATTTAACATGGGAAAGACCTTGCAATTGTTTTCTGAACAATTGTCTATCTAGTTATATTCATTTATATAAAAAAAAAATGGGTTTTACCTGTCTTTAATACGACAATGAAAGGATATTAATTCTGGTAAGAAGGGAAATCTAACTGAGCATATCTAGGTTATTTTGTGAGATAGAAACTTCTTATCGTGTGGCTTTTATGATGAATGCTAACATCTAAAGACCAAACATTGAATTGACAATTACATGGTAAATAAACATGAAATTCAATAAGAAATGCTATTTGAGAAAACAATATTCAGTTATTTAATGAGACTGGAATAATTGCCCTGAGGTCCTGGGAATGACCGAGTGCAATAGAACCTTTGGTCATTTCCAGGATCGAAGGACAAATGTTACAGTCTATTGCACCTAAAAGCATTAAATAAATGATTTATTACCTAATACCGTACCAAGAAAGTGTTTTCTTTATGTCAGCAAAACATTACCAAGTTTTCATGTTATAAGTCAAGAACTGCGAAAATGATAATTTTTACCTTTAAAGAGGAATAACTCCTATAAAGAGTGGCCAGACCACCTTGACCCAGTGGCGACTTCTGTGGAGCTTATGGTTTCTAGACCTATGACCCCAGGAGGCAAAACTGAGCAATATCTAGTATTGAAGCGGCCTGTGTTTTTTTCTGGTTGAAAGTCCCGTGAGAGCCTCAAGATTTTATATATTTCATTTAACGACCTATTCCGAGTCGATTAAACAACGAATTATTTGCTTGGCCAACCGGCATAACTGAAAGCAAATCAGAAATCGTGTTCAAAGGTCTACTGGGGCAGTGCTATGGACGCTACGCGCAGAATATTGCACAGTGCAATAGTTCATTGGGGTGCAATAGATCTACTGGTAATAATGCTAATTATTCTACACAGAACAATATTTTCGTTGTAACTGTATTAGTATTTTGGCCATCCTGCTTAAGCCAGTCGATTCTATTTCTCACAATATTCGGTGGTTACTCGTGGCTTTATCAGGTCTTGTTCATAAGTGTATACCATTTGTTATCTGAATGTATTTTACTGCTAATGAGGCTATATCACAGCTGGTGGACAGCAAATCCTTTAGGGTTAAATTGCCTTATGCTCCGGCAATAACACGGTATTGTAGATAGAACCGTTAAAATTTTCAATGGATAAATTTTGAAATTCTTTCAACTCCCTCTAACAAAGTTTTGGTTATACCATATTTAAGCCTGTTTAATCACTCACTATGTTTTGATGGAGATGTTTTTGCTCACAATCTATCTGATGAAAGTAAATCCAGAAATACACATTGTTTTCGAAGGGAATTTAGGGTCTCAGTTTATTTTAACGGAAGTTTTTGTAAAATTAATTTGTTATGTGATTTTTCGTCGCAGAAAAAAAAGATACATCTTAAATCAGGATATGCACATTACATATATAATTTCAGTAATTTCGAAAAGATAAAATTCTAATGTGCTTTTAAGCAACAATTTTACTAATGTGTGAAAATAGATCGTCAAACGAGAGTCAAAAGATGTATGATAAGTATATTCTGCTTTGATAATGTTTATGTAAAAGGAAGATTCATAATGAGATTATTAGATAGCTAAAACATGTTTTATGTTATATTTAAGTCTGGTAAAATATAAATTGAACATTTAACAGAGACATCTTTCTTTATTTTATTTGAAAATGGAAATTTTTACGAGTTAAGAAACGTGAAAAAATCAATTAAGCGGTCTTTGATCTTCAGTGTTTTGTTTGCACTACCAATCACAAAATTACAGCTTTTAGTGACTTTATATGGTTATCTGTATTATAATTTTTATGGTGATGTTGGTTGCAGCTTATCAAATAAGTTAACGAGCTATTCATTGTCGTATAGCTTCCGTGCTGTACTAAGAGTCTATGATAACAGTTTTAAGGCAGTGGATTTAATTTCATTTACTTGAACGAAGTTGTTTGATTTTTTTTGTAATTTCAGTTATGTTGAAAAGATGCACTGTATGTATGAAATGTTTCCAGCACGACGAAATATTAATTTAAAATGATAGTTAAATTATATCGGAAAACGAAAAAAAAAGCAATATTTCTGGACGTTTAATACGATCAAGCAGGATCCACCTCAGTCTTTAGTTTACCTTTAACACATTTTATTGATATAAAAACACATGGGTTAGATAAGTATTTCAAATTAAAGATGTTTTCTCCATAACATATACTACAAATAAAACACGTTTATATAACAAAACAAATTTAAGAAATAATTCACTGATGACATGCTCTATTCTTATTTTAACATGGGTAGGTATTTTATTTGTTTTGCGTCTTGAGCATCGAGCCACAACGATTGTAATAGGACAATATGGTTGACTTTTGTCATCGATTCCGAAACTACGGAGTAGTCTACAAGCAGGCATGTTGTTGAAAAGCCGAAAACATTCACTAAAAAAATCTTAAAATGTTTTTTAAAAACAAATTACATAAAACCATGCTCACATTTTATTAGTTAAACGTTCTGGTTGTTGTTCCGTTTTGGTGTCATTTGAATGTATGACGTTATACTTTGGATTCTGTCGTTTCACTTTCGGCTGTGACGCCATTTCGCTTCGACATCATAATTGTTGTAATTAGAGCATTGATTTGTTCGCAAAGCATAATCTACATTTTTGTACGAAGAAAGAATTTAAGAACGGATCAACATTGTGTACGACGTCTCCTCTAATCAAGAGCGCTGTGACATACTGTAATGGCGGTCAACGTGCCTACATGTACCTTGAAGGTCTTAACCTGGTGTACATTAAGTCAATAATTTTATGTGTTTATAAATTTGCTGTTCTTCAGTGTATGGCTTCAGTCTTTGTTCTGTCCGTGTAATTACTCTGTAAACGCTGAAAATTTTGATTACACTATGCACAATTCGTCATGTATGGAAACTATTAAAATACACTCTAACTTATTATAACCTTTTTTAGCTCATGTACTTGTTTTAAAATGATCTTTCACAAAGCTCAAAAATCAATAGGAAGTATGAAAATTTAATGACGTCAAGAATGAGCTAAAATTACATATTATAACTGGAAACTTAACTAATTTATTATAAATGTACATGACCCTGTATTTGCGTGATTCCCATACTACACCGGATTTGTGCAATGTTGATACCCGATAGATTGGAACTATGACTTTTTATGACACAAGGTACACTTTAAAAATTTCGCATACATTTCATTGAAAAAACTTCAGAAATGCAAGTTTTTTTAATGCAGTACAGAAATATCAGTTTTGCTTAAGTCAACGTTAAAGGGCTTCTTGATCTGGCAAGAGATGAACAGCAATAAACGCAATGTTTATGTTATAAGAAATTTCTTCTGTTAGTATTTCATGACCCTTCAGTTTTGTTTTATCATTGAAACAACAACCCGCAATACCTGCAGATCTATTAACATTGTTTTACCATCACCATGAAAACGGGACGCAGTCGTATACCAAAATGTGATATTTAAAGACAGAAAAAAAACATGTGCACTGCACCTAATTCCGTCGTATACCGAAATGCGATATGCAAAGACAAAAAAAACACCCATGTACCGCACCTAATTCCTGCTGTATAAGAAAATGGTTATTAAAATGGTTTAAAGTTAGTACCAATATCTTATTAATAAAGGTACATTTTCAAGTATTTGGCATTTTGGTTGGTGGTCTATTGTGACAGATATTATATCTGTATTGCCTAAAGGTCTGTTCACTGGTCAAATTAAATAGTACAATCTGCTCGAGTTACGAGGCTCAACTGGACAATAATAGCCATGACTGCATACCCTACTCCAATGTCCAATTATAAATGGAATCAAAAATAAATTAACTGTGAACAAAACTTGTTCAAAGGATTAAACATATCCTACCAATACAATTGTAATTATCTTTTATGCGAAAAAGATCAGCAACCAAGTGTTCATTTCACTTGCTAACTTAATGACCGTAATCCCGGAATTTCATCCACTTTTCTTCATTTTGTAACTTCCTCATTTTCCAATTATTTGATTGATATCAACACAATGAAATTGACACTTTAATTAAAGCTGTTATGGGCCAGAATCTGTTCACAATTTGTGTTTATTGTCAATTCGTCTTGGATCGAAGATTTTAAATCGAAGTCATAAAAAGAAGCTAATGTCGCATTCTAAAACTCATTACAAAACAATAACATCGATAAACACTCGAAAACATCACAAATGTTTACAAACATCAATCAAAAAGTAAATGGTTGAAATGTTATCTCTTGGGACTTCATTTAGTAACAAAAGGAAATCATTATAGGACAGAACAGGTTAGGGGAGGGCTAAAACCACGCACCTGTCAAATTACACTGCTCACAGTGAAAAATCACCTATCATCCTATAGGATTACAACTGAATTAAATATAATGTGACGAGATTATTCAATATTTATCCGAAATGAAGTGACGCCAATAAACGGTAACGGCAAAAGGGAGAGAAACTTATGAGCAGTACCAAAGGTGTAATTGGATTGTACGAAACAAGAAAATTAGAACTGTACCGTCTTGACAATAACGGGAAACTGAATATAATCTAGAATGTCATATTTATGATTGTTTCAAAGCTATTTTCCATTCATAAAGTCCGTATAAATAGACATTACTTCTATCTATGCCGCTACTAAAATTTTATATCTGAATATAGTAAAAACCGGAAGTCTTATGGTATTTTCAGCTCGGGGCTGGTATCGTTTTTTCACTTTAATTAACTAATACAATAATTGGACAACATGAAGGGCACATAATCTAAGATCTTGTTAATATACTACTTGAAGAATTCTAAACATGTTGATAAAAGTAACCTACATACCGAAACCCTTTTTTAAATTAAATAACATTTTTAAAAGTTTAATTGAAGATTTATCAATTTGAATGCTTGATCACTTTCACTTCAAATGGATCTTAACGTTTTATGAAATTTAATTTCAGTACGTTTCGGGATGGAGTTAGACTGTTCTGTTCAATTTGTGCGCTTATCTCATCCGAGTCTGAATTAATTTTCTTTGAAATTTCACTTTCCATGTAGAAATCTAACCAAAAAAAAATCCACACAGAAAATTACACATATCAATATAATGATAACTTAAAACTATGTACATGTACTGACAGGCTGACGTTTCCGCAGAGTTATCGGGACAATACAAATCTTGGTCATCAATATATTTAGACCTGAAAATATATATGCGTTTCGTCAAATCTGAAGAAAAAGTACTTCTTTTACGGAAATATTTGGAGAAGAGTCATATTACAACAAATTACCAAACACGCGCCACACTGCTTTAAACGTAATTTGTCTTCTTCAGTCTGAAAGTCGTTTAATATTACTTTTTTCTTAATTGAGGTTTTTAATGGAAACATAAAAGTAATTCTATTTCTAAAATTTAAATTTTTGGTCATTTAAAGAAAATCGTTTCCTCTTTAAAATGACTTAATGATCGTTGTAGTTTTATATTCTAAGTGCGATTTATTCCTTAAATGGTTTAATTTTGAATTAAGTAATCATAAATTACTTAGATGTGTTAAATTATAAACCAAAGAATATTTTTTAAGATTGAGTGTTTATCAAAATCGCCATGGTTGAAAAACTGCCACCTTAAATCATAAAATTATGACAAGTCTGCGAATTTTGTACTAACAGGATTATATAAAGGAAGAAAATGGATAAATGATCCTTTTAAAATGTATCACATTTTAATGACTTAATCAAGAAAGATTTAAAATGATTTTTGTGAAAGTACAAAGTGACAATTAGATATAAAAGAACGATTCCTCCTTTGAACGTTCCTAAAGTAATGTCGCAGAAAAGTACCAAAAAAGAATGTAAAACGATTTATTAACTATTTAAGTGGTGAGTTTGTAGACTCGACAGACTGGCAGTCTGCACATAGCCCTGTTATCGTCCAGATCGAACTTTGCAGTAATATTTTCGTTCATAATATTGCCTAACATATGCAGAATAAATATAAATTATACATCATTAAACACATCATAAAGAAATATTAAAATCTAAAAATTCACAATCCATTTTACAATTCTCGCAACACCCATTTGTTGGGATATGCTTTAATTACTCCTAATTTTATAATTCTCTACAGTCTATCGCTAAATAAGTGCAAAATTTATGGATTAAACAAGCGGCTGAATTTTTGTTTGACAAACCACAAGAGCAACATAATTTTTAATGTGTAACTTTATATGGTACAAAA
Source organism: Mytilisepta virgata (assembly GCA_028015205.1). Taxonomy (NCBI): domain Eukaryota; kingdom Metazoa; phylum Mollusca; class Bivalvia; order Mytilida; family Mytilidae; genus Mytilisepta; species Mytilisepta virgata. The sequence continues at coordinate 37,080,196 of CM051517.1, forward strand.
TTTAACATAGCATAAATATAAAAATAGGTATGCCATTCCAATATTTTTAATCAAAATAACAAGATAATTTTACTAATTATATACATATACTTTTGTTGATGAACGTTTTAGAATAAATAAGTAAATTGAACCGCTGTAGTATTTTGAAAGGAGGGAAAATGTCAGTATATGATTTTGTGAGTGTGTGTGCACTGGCGTAAAATTGCATGAAATATTAAATTGTTCGTTAAAACCTAAAGTGAAAGATGCATTTTTAACCATGTCGTTTTTCATGTAATGATTTTTAATATTTGGTTTTCCACAGGAATGTCTAGTACAATTATTTAGATATTCGGATCTAATCAAGAAAGAAAATTAAGCCATTTTTTTTTCTAAACAGTTCCTGATTTCTATCATTTCAAAACAAGAGGGAGGAGGTTTTTAATATACATAGTACACGTATGATAAAATTTCAAATTAACTCAAATATTTCATGAAAATTGCTAAAACAAATCTTTCTACTGGAAATTTGTAGATTAGAATCTTAATATCGATATGTATACGCCAATTTTACAAACCAAACAAATGAAGTTACTGAAAATATCTCAACAATCCAAGTGTACAGAATTCTGTAGCACAAATTTTGGCCTTATCCCTTTTCGACAAATTATCTATACTAAATACAAAACTAACCGAAGAAGGATGCAAAGTTAGTGGTGCTGATTAATTTGTGCATCTATTTTGGATAGTTTAATATCACTAAATGTATATTTAATATAAACAATCTATAATACTAAATTTACCAATTAGCCGAATAGGCGGCAAAACGCGTGGTTCAAAATAAACGATGTATGGTTCAGATTATAAAGGTTATTATCGGATTTGACATTCTGCATTTATAAATTTAAACTGCAGTTTTGTTTATGTGCAAATGGAATCTGCATGGACTTTTCCGGTATGAATTCTCCCAACATATCCCTAAGAAGGTTCTCGAATGCATCATTTTAACACATTCATTTAAATAAACAATTATGCACATATTTTAAATGTATTTTTGTTTGAAATTACGGAAGAAGAATAAAACAAATTAAAAACATTCTCCTTCGAGTGGGATGTTTCCGCTTCATGTATTCAGGATTGTTTTTTCTACAATAACGCAATTTCTCCTAACTATAAACATTATGAACTTTGAAGATTATGAAGAAGTAAGGCAAAGTTCAGAGGATTCCTAACTCAGTTGTTTTTTGGATTGCTCGGATGTTTACTTTGCACAAAGTGATAAAACCAGCCATTATCCATTTTTACATTATTTGTCATGTGACCTGTCTAAATATATCTCTACCGTACAATTCCCTGTAAGCCCTAGATAAAAATATTTTTAACAAATGGTCATCTTTATCATTAATGACGAAATTTATCTCGGACATCTTTATAAACGTGGACAGCACACTCAGCCACACACTAAAAATGCTTTTATCGTCTATTGGATTTATTTGTGAAAATAAGCCTCGCTTGCCCTGCCCATGATGACAATGAACAATTGGAACAATTATTTTCCAAAAATATGCTCTACTTAACTCACGGCATCTTTTGAAAAATTCATCCGTCACTTAGAAAATGTTTATTCACATTCTTTTTCATATTTATTCTGAATGAAAAAGGTAATGCATTATGAAATGTGTATTTAATGAAAGCTTTTCATCAAGTTTCAGTTCAGAATTAATTGTAACATAAACATATTGACAGTTTATGTGGTTGTATTTTCGTCATAGATTTTGACTATGATGGAACCTTGAGGTCCATTTTGGTAATTCTACGTGGCATACATCTTCGGTAGTAACGAACAACTATATGACAATTAGGTCACGTTGACCTATATTTCGCGCTTCATTGACTTTGGTTAAAGTTTGCATTGATACCACCTACTTGATACCACCTACTTGACAGGAAAGTTTATGGGAAGCCTGCCACAACATCCACATTGAGTTCCTGTTCCACGAATGCCATGGCCGCAAAAACTTTTTAAAGTCATCACAAAAAAAATGCTTATTTTCCCGTGCTCGCGCGGGTTCAATGTCTAGTATTTTCTAAAATCTAAAAGCTTCTTTTGAAAGACCTTTTGGTCATATCACGAGTTCATGAACATTGTTAATTTATAAAATGATACCGAATTGTGGGAAATAGCGGTTAAAATATTCTTTCTTCATATCTTTCGTTTTCCACAAAAGGGAATCAAATTCACCATATGTAAAAACCGGTAATAGATAAAACAATAACAGATTGATATGACGATCTTAGGATTATGTTACATCATAAAAAGGGACATCATATTATCTAATATATGTCTTAATCCGGAAAAATCTTTACCCATACCCTTTTGGAAGGATGATATAAATATTTGCGTCACCTTTAGAAAGAAGCAAGCTACGATACTGGAGTGTGTATGTGTAGTATGAGGTTTTTAACACTAAGGTTAAGTTTTAAATGTATATATATGTATATGTATATATATAAATATATATAATACGTATATTATACTCATTGTTGTGCAGTATGTGTAAATATATCCTTTTGTTTCAGGTATATAAAACGTACTGTTGTGATGTTTTGGTAAAAATGTCCTTTTATTTAATGTAAAAGACGTATCAGATACTTACTGTTGTAGAGTATTGGTAAAAGATGTCCTTTGTCTACGGTCGGATATTCACTGTTCTGGAGTATTGGTAAAAATCACCTTTGTTTACGGTATATAAGACGTATCAGATACTCATTGTTGTGAAATATTAGTAACAAAATGTCCTTTTGTTTAATTTATAAGACGTATCAGATACTCACTGTTGTGGAGTATTGGTAAAAGAAGTCCTTCTGTTTAAGGTATATAAGACGTATCAGATACTCACCGTTGTGGAGTATTGGTAAAAGATGTCCTTCTGTTTAAGGTATGTAAAACGTATCAGATACTCACTGTTGAGTCACCAACTTTCATACGTGTATAACAAACCATGCCAGAGAAGTTGCCATGGCATGGTGTATACCGTATAATGTAAAAAATTGCAGGCAGAAATGGCCATAACTCAATAGAAAGGAACATCCTTCCAACATGTATATATTAGGACTTAAAAATGCATCAAGTTTTGTTTCAATTTGCCAGCGGTTTTAGACAAGAAGGGTTTCAAATGAAGTTTAAGATAGGGTCAAATAATAAACTTAGTTCCACCGTGCATCCATATTTGTTGTCAGTCAGGGTTTCAAACACAATTCTGAAAGAGGACCATTGTTGCCAAATTTGGTTCCAATTGTTTTCGTTTTGTGTAAGGTATATAAGACGCATTGTTGTTGAGTATTTCGTGGAGTATTGGTAAAAGAAGTCCTTCTGTTTAAGGTATATAAGACGTATCAGATACTCACTGTTGTGGAGTATTGGTAAAAGACGTCCTTCTGTTTACGGTATATAAGACGTATCAGATACTCTCCATTGTGGAGAATTGGTAAAAGATGTCCTTCTGTTTAAGGTATGTAAAACTTATCAGATACTCACTGTTGTGAAGTACTGGTAAAAGATGTCCTTCTGTTTACGGTATATAAGACGTGTCAGATACTCACCGTTGTGGAGTATTGGTAAAAGGTGCCCTTCTGTTTACGGTACATGTATATAAGACGTATCAGATACTCACCGTTGTGGAGTATTGGTAAAAGAAGTCCTTCTGTTTAAGGTATGTAAAACGTATCAGATACTCACTGTTGTGGAGTACTGGTAAAAGAAGTCCTTCTGTTTAAGGTATGTAAAACGTATCAGATACTCACTGTTGTGGAGTACTGGTAAAAGAAGTCAGTCAGGGTTTCAAACACAATTCTGAAAGAGGACCATTGTTGCCAAATTTGGTTCCAATTGTTTTCGTTTTGTGTAAGGTATATAAGACGCATTGTTGTTGAGTATTTCGTGTTTATGGCCTTCAATCGCCATCTTTGCAAGAGTGTGAATTTAAATTATGTATACAGTTTTGCTAATCCACTTGTTATCCAGAATTGCCTTTGTTAAATGTTTATTTATTATCTCGTTTTGACGATTTCATCTTAGTTCTGTGTTTTATTTGATTTGTCGTACAAATTGCAGGGCACTTTATCAGTATATCCATTTCATTTCATTTCAGACTTGTCTGACATGATTATTCATTGATTTGTTACAGAAATTACCAGTTTTTAGCAAAATTCAAAAATAATAGAAATACTAAGTGTTCATTCCTTGTATTGCACATGGTAGATCTCCTTAGGTGAAATTTGGCTTCCTATTTCGGTATTTTTGGTTATGAGTACTTCTTGTTTAAAATAAGTTTGGGTTTGGTCTTCTAAATGTTTCGGTTTTAATGCTGCTGATGAGATTTAACTCCTTGAAATACGTCGTATACAGCATAGTATAAATTTACTATATCTAATATTAGTATCTTTGGATTGTTATTTTATTGATAGACTCCCACTGTTAATGGTAAATATTGCTAATGTACCACCTAAGTCGACTCTGGCGACGACAGCTTTGATATTTTATTATAAGCTATGAGCTTTGGCTTATTGATGAGAAAATTTCAAGATGAATAACAAAAATAAAAGCTCTGCTCACTCTTTTTGCTAGGATAACATCAAGGAAATAGTCAACATTCAAAGGAAAGAAAGTAATAAACATTCTATGCTATCAATTGTAATGCACAAGATAAAAATGAATAACAATTTGTATACTTGTAACAGGAAAGCTGAACAATGGCATACCGATCAATCAACCTATCCAAAAGACAGAATCCCGGACATAAAGTAACATAAAAGAACACAAAACACAAACATAAACACAACAGAGAGTCAGGATAGTCTAACGTAGTACAGACACTGGAACGTGGTGGGATTAAACCGGTTTTATGAGTATCCAAACTTCAGGACACTCTGGTGTATATAAAGCCAATGCATTATGATTACCGACAAGGTGACCGCCTACAAGAACTGCACAATTATATTGTACAGTGCATATATATTCGTCAAATCACGACGAATGTTGAACTGTAGCCACAAACTCAGTAACGACGAAATGTTCAAATGTAGACCCCAAAACAATAATCACGAAATGTTGGACTGCAGATCAAAAAATTTAACGATGAAATGTTCAACTGTAGACCAACGATAGTGTTACGTAGAAATTTTAAACTATAGGCCCAAAGTTGGAAACAAAATTAAATACTATATACGAATAGTTATGGAAAAACATGGATGAACGTTTTACGCGAGGATAATAATAAATTTTATATTGTTGATAATTAGCCGAATTGATTAACTGAGGATTCCAGAAATAAACAAAAAGATGGAGAATTTTCATTTCAATATATATATCATTTCAAGTTGTTTGCAGATAGATTGCTGTAAAATGCTAGCCGTGATATTCAAATTGTTATCGAGATTGGAAATTATAGAATATTTCCCACATATATAGATAATTTTCAGTATAGTTCAAAAACTATTTCCGACTCCAAATGCATTTTAACATAACCACAAGTCATTGTTATATATAAATGGAAATAACTATACCAAAATGTCCGTTCAAGTAACTATTACCGCTGGTATACAAATGACCAAATGTTAAATGATGGCCCATTTACTACATGATACAAACGACAAAATACCGAGGATGCTGTCGTCGGATTATTAAAGATTTTCTGCCAGAATGTTATCGTTTAGATTATATGTTAAAGACAAAACGATAGTTCTTGCTGCTAACTAACAGTAAGCTCAAAATACTCACTGGGGGAAACAGTGGAAAATGAGGATGTGAAGTCGCCTTTTTGAGAAGATCAATATACACAAATGAAGCCAAACTTCCATGAAAAATTCTGTAATTTTTTCGTTGTGGTAATTGAGAAAATGAGTAAATAATCCGTGATATACTAAGTAAACTTTGTTTCCAATTTGATCAAATTTAACAAAATATGAAATAAAATGAGTAAAACTAGCGTCAACGTTTACGATTTCTTTAATAACAAAATATTTTTCAGAGGATTCAATAAATGATTTAAGAGGATTTAAAAGTTCGTCCTAAAATTACTTTCGATAACTGCATAACTGAATATTAACCGGGATCATTTTCGCTTGATTGTGTAATATTTTCAACTAAATGCAAAATAATTCCCAAAACTACATTTTCAATTTGATTGTTTAAAGTTTTTAATGTACTGAAAGCAGCTATATTTTTTCCTAGATTCTTATCACAATATTTTTCCCTTCATGTTTTGAACTAAATTTGTCTCATTATTAAATAAATTTTAATGTCACGGATGAAACTGATGAAAAAAAGAAAATTGCATCATTTGTAATTCTTTGAAATAAACGTACCAATCGGTTCTGCATGGTACAGACCTACCCAACAAATATTAATATTTCTACAAAAAGCACTCGATTATGTGCTTTAGCACGGAGTAAATGGTCCGTGTCAAAACTATCCGGAATATCAAAAGCATTTAACATTAAAAAGCAACTTAGTTATACCCATGTTATTGTACGAATAAATATGTTGGAGTCATTAGTTAATTTAGTGAGCGCATCAACATCAGCTTGCTTTGATGTCTTAATTTGTCTAATGCTTTTAAAATACGTATCACATACTACTAAAATATCATAAATGGACGCAATATCACTTTAAGTCACACTCCATAAATTTTAAAAGTGAATATTTGTATATCGGGATCATTTATTGAATTTATCAGTCGTTAAATTGTAAAATGTTATCATTTGGTTAAAGTGACAATGCTGTGGAAAGCTTGTTAGTGAAAGTGCTCCCCAGATACCAGAAATAATATTAATAACGACATCCTTTAGAACTCATTCAACGACACTTAGAATAAATTATTTCTCGCGTCCAAACAATAAAACAGTAATAAAGAAATTAACAATGGTAAATTTATGTTGTGTTAATTCAGTGTCTGTATTTTATAACTTAGGTGATCAAGGTTATGGTTACAAAACTGTTTTGTGCTTTGACATCTCTACTTGGGGTCAGCTAGTTCGTGTTCATGATGAGTAGAACAATTTGTCTTTAATTAGGACTTCAAACTAAATAAAAAAAGACTGATACCTTTTGAAGTAAAATTTACAAGAAATATAAGGGACAGATGAAAATTCAAGATTTATTACAGTCATTGTATTGTTTAATTTAATGTTTTGTAATGCAACCATTAATACAAAAAAAATCTGAAAACCGAAAATGAAATGTTCACTAGGTGAAGTGAGGAAGTTCGGAATGCTTTTGATAAAAGAAAAAATAAAATAAAAAATTAACAGCTGTGATCATTTTGAGACTAAAATTAAAATAGATTAAAATGCAGGTCCCCGAGTATGAACAACATGCAACCGTTGTATATAGGTTACACAGTATAAAAATGAATTCTTTGTTACAAATATTTTCTTACAATGCGGCATGGCAAGATTTTTTTCCCAGAAAATTCAACATTGTAATTCCTTTTTGTCACTATAATTGAATTCTGACGGGCAGATAATTTGAAGTTCTGATATTGAGGAAATATTTTTGAATGAGTGTGATCTCCTTTGGTATTGTCAATAAGTATTTTTTTTTGGGGGGGAAGGGGGGATAACGGCAAAGAGTACATACAATTTTTATGAAAAGAAATTAATAAAGCCTTAAAATTCACCATCTGATTATCTTTGGAGGAGGAGCAGTCTCATTTTCTATCTTAATTTAGCCATCAAATTATGCATAAAGAATTTTAATGTAAATCTGTTTATAACTATACAATGGCGAGCAGTTACAGTATTAACTTGTATCGAATGCTATTATTTTTCCTGATAATTGAATTTAGACCAAATCCAACGTGAAACATCCTTAATGAGATTTTCCTTTTCATGACACTATTCCTATTTGGGCAGTGATTACATGCTAATCAGCGTCATTAGCTATCACTTAATTTCTTTCAGTGGAAAATAGCTATTAAAGAAATGAACAGGCTATAGGAAGTAAAGCTGAAAATTTTACGATGGAAGATATTTTCCGAGCGAATGCGAATTTTATTTAAAATACAATGAGGTTGTACGGTGATTTACACTTCTCAATAGAAAGGAAGTGGACCGCTACTTGACTTTATATTCTATATACTTGTATAACAAATTTGATTCTGTCTACAACAATCAAAATCCCATTTCCTTTTATTGTATTCGATCCTATATGTTTTTTCATAGCTCTATATCATTAATTCAAAAGGAGAGGTTATGAACAAGGGTAATTTTTAGAATTAATGGGTTTTCTGTTAGTAGTCAATTATTGGAAAATTGACAATACAATTTATCCAACACTCGTATATTAGGTATCATTTGTCTAGCGGAAAGTGAAATGTATGGCGATTATAGCCGGATGATATGCCAAATCGGAAACGAAATTGATTCAATTATATTGCAAAGACGCAAACATTTGTCTTTAGACTGTAATTATCAGAAGAAGTTAACAACAGGACCAACTATTTCAATGAAGACAGCTGTGTCTGACATAACCCTGATAATTTGAAGTTAATTATGATGATTTATTAAAATAATTAAACCTGATGTCACCTTCCTTTAAAGGAATAATTTTAAAAAAATTATAAACTGTCACTTTAATAACCTAATTTAAAATATTCATAAGGTAAAATTATCTATAGCCAGTCATTTTTTTTTACAGTTGCAACGTTTGAAATTCCGCAAATATATTTAAGAACCCAATAAAAATGCTTCTGTTTATTATCACTGAGTCCATAGCACAGTTCGTAGATGATTTCAATTTACATTCTGTAAATTGCATGGTTTGATTATATATGTTTAAAATTGAAAAAATTCCCATTACTCAGATATTTAAATCTAAGTTAATATATTTTGGAATTTTGTTATTTATATATTTCCTGCATGGTCTTTTATCACCAAGTAGTACTTTGACCTAGCCATCAGAGTACTGCTTGGTGTATTAAGTAGTCAAAATACGTTATAGATTTTAAAATTTCAGTTTTCCGTTTATAGCAACGAAGATTTTTAATAAAGATATTTTTTCATCCTGTCTGTAGTTTTTATGTAGTCCTTTGTCTCGGTACTGAACTTGGGAACTGATTTTACTGTTTGCCTGCCTTTGTGAAGCCATCGATTTAGTGGAGCTACGCAACATTCCATATTGTCCTGTCCCAAGCCAGAACCTTATTTCCTTTGGCTGTCTTGTGTCTATTTAATATAATAACGAGATCTGCCAATATGATTCCATATCATGATTTTCCACACCGGACATACAAATATCAGCAGCATGGCGGGTGTCTTATAAGAGACAGAAAATATCTACCATTCGCGACCACCTGAGTGTTGTGTGTCTTTTGTTTGTTTGTTCTTGTCCTTCTTCATCTCGGTTCTGTCTCTGGATTTATGAATGTGAATGGCTCTTCAGATTTTACTCACCTTGTTATTGTATTCTTTGATAATGCACAAAGACAAACAAACATGTAATAACAACTGGTGCTTGCATTCACTTTAAATGGTTTCAACAGAATTTAATACTAGTAATAATATCTAAATAATAAACTAAAATTTGGGACCAATCTTTTAGACTTTGAAAGAAATTAGTTTAAGAGGTTTTTGAGATTTCTAATGCCCAGCTAATGTGACCCTAAGTGGATCACAAAGAGACAGCCTTCTTTGACAGTTTCATAGGTAGCAGTTTGTTAATGTACAGCCCCGCCCGTATGTAATCCCTTCTATGGCACCGTCCACATTAAGCAAAATTCTCTCTGTCTTTTTAGGACTTTCTCTGACCTCGAGATGAAGAACAACAAAACTGTACCATGGACTTTTGTTAGGATTTGTTAAAGCAGCAATGAATTCCATTTTATTATGATGATCGTAACATATAAGCACTGCTTCCTGAAATCAACCTTCCGGATTGCAGTTTTATTGCCTTGCTGTAATAAGCCAATTTATTGTGATTCCCTCGTGGTTACGAAACACTGATAAGACTTAATAAAACAATACCATGACAAGCCAATAGATGTATCCGTGATATCCGAATGAATACACATTACAAGTTAATTGTTTTGATCATATCATGGTATTCACATGAACGTTTTCTAATAGAAGTCATTCGTTTAAACTTTACAATGTTTTTCCAGGCATAATTCATCTGTTCTGAGACAGAATTGTTATTATCAGTAGATATTTAGAGTTTTATAGCAATAAGTTGTATGTTTTAAAGCCACTTTAAAGGGAATCCATTTCCAGTTTTACATCATAAATCTGCGTTATCGTACAATCGAAATGTAATATGTTATACATGGTGCCGTGGTTTCACATAAAATCTTATGCAAATTATTAACCATTGAAACCTGGACCTCCATGGTAAGATTGTTTAAGACTATATATATTCTATATTCAAGACAGAAATTAATCTGAAAATTATTTGTCGAGATTATCTGGTCTTAGTAGAAATTAGAACCTAACGAGTCAAGATGGTGGTAAAAAGTCTAAGAACTGAGAGATTTCATTATTTGTGCAAAAAAGGGATTGGTGATGAATTCCATTTCTGTCTGTATTTATTAATAATATTATTAATATTAAAAAAAATATATATCTGCATATTTCTCTAGAAACCCACATATTTTTAAAAGAGTATGCTCTCTTGTTGTAATAAACCAAGAAACGTGTGACAACTTGAATTTGGGAACACATTTAGAAACTCATTCCTTACAACTAATTGTACTTTCATTGTAATATGTTGAACTTATACACGTTAACAAGAGCTTTAACAAATGTAGACTGGAGTCTGATTCAGTAGCTTTTCTCTGTTTATTATTCCGTCCATTGTTTCTTCTCGGTTTGATAGTATTTTAAACGAACACAAGCAATAATTTGAATATCCAATTTAATAAATGTCAGAGACAAAACTTTGGCTATAAACGACTATACTCTCGAAATCAGTAAGGCATCTTTGGCAACCGAATCCATTCCACATACATAAATTGATTTGAAAGTGCAAATCATAATATCATTTTGAAACCAAATATTTCTATTTTTTAAGTGACATTGAACTTTGATTCCAAGACCTTCACTCAGCAGAGTTCTTCACTTTTTTGTTCATTTGTATATATAATGAATTTTAATTCGTGGTCACGTTATATCTAATGAAATGGTTGATTACAAAAATAATTTATAAATTTATAAATGTATAAATTTACTATATCTAATATTAGTATCTTTGGATTGTTATCTTGAAACTCCTGGGATGATGCCTCTGCTGGTGGACCTTAGGTCCCCGAGGGTATTCGCCAACCCAGTCGTCAGACTTGTCTGACATGATTATTAATTGATTTGTTACAGAAATTACCAGTATTTAGCAAAATTCAAAAATAATAGAAATACTAAGGGTTCATTCCTTGTATTGCACGTGGTAGATCTCCTTAGCCGAAATTTGGCTTGCTATTTCGGTATTTTTGGTTGAGTACTTCTTGTATAATATAAGTTTGGTTTGTGGTCTTCCAAATGTTTCGGTTTTAATGCTGCTGATGAGAGGTAACTACATGAAATGCGTCGTATACAGCATAGTATAAATTTACTATATCTAATATTATTATCTTTGGATTGTTATTTTGAAACTCCTGGGATGATGCCTCTGGTGGTGGACCCTAGGTCCCCGAGGGTATTCGCCAACCCAATCGTCAGACTTGTCTGACATAATTATTCATTGATTTGTTACAGAAATTACCAGTATTTAGCAAAATTCAAAAATAATAGAAATACTAAGAGTTCATTCCTTGTATTGCACATGGTAGAATTTGGCTTCCTATTTCGGTATTTTTGTTTGAGTACTTCTTGTTTAATATAAGTTTGGTTTGTGGTCTTCCAAATGTTTCGGTTTTAATGCTGCTGATGAGAGGTAAACTCCTTGAAATGCGTCGTATACAGCATAGTATAAATTAACTATATCTAATAATAGTATCTTTGGATTGTTATTTTATTTCAGGGCGAATTGGAGAACACCCTCAAAATTATCGCAATAACAATACTTGCATTGTGCAAAGAATTTTACGTCCAGTTATGTGTTGATCCTAAGCTGAATATGAACACATAGTTTTTAACATATTTGACAATTGCCATTAGTTAGTTTACGAATTCTAACACTTCAACAGTTATAAAGATTAATTTACAAAATTAATGAAACATTCTGTGAAGTCAAAACAGAGAGAGAAATACAGCAAGTTCAGACACTGCCAATAAACAATCTTTGTTGTTTTAGGACTATTTTCTTATTGCAATGAACGAAAAAACATCTATTCAATTACCTTATGTAATGACTTGAGAATTGTAAACATAATTATGAAGAATATTTTGTGCCAATGAAACTATGCTTCAATACAAAGAAAACACATATAATGAAGCGAACTGTGATCTTTTAAGTTTGTGTAAACGTAAAACGATTAAATTGTAAAAAGAATGTAATTAGCGAAAGTGTAAACAATCTGTTATCAAATCGCTTCTTTAATTGGTTGTCTTTGAATTAGTTACACATGGTTTGGGCCAATTAAAGCGAGAAAAGTAAACTAATAAGAGTTATATAGCAATAGTATAAATAAACTATATATTTTTCTAGTTAAAGTTGTAGTATTAGTAGAGGAAAGAGAATCAAAGAAATTTGGCACCAGGAAATGATAGACAGGTTATGAACACTTTAGTAATAGTAGAAAAATAAAGTGTCAATAATCATGCCACAATATACAAACCCCACATTAAAACAAAATCACCATAAGACTGTTACTAGTAATTCTAAACTGGGCGTAACGGGACTTATTGGTGTATTCGGTCAAGTGAAAATTTGACTCGCATTTTCATTTCACGGATGAAATAATAACTGAAACAAAGTCCCGTTTTGATTGTTTTAACAAACGGACAAACGTGTGGTCGATGGCCATCTTGAATTGTTTTAGACGCTTGTGTGATTAATGGCGGATAGGATATCATTTGGACACGAGGTGATTGATGGCCGAGAAGAAGAAAAAATATTGCATGGCCTCACACAATATTCATAAATCATTTCTTTTAAATATAAAACTTTCGACGTATATGTTTGACAAGAACCAGTAAGTAGTCTGGCACCATATATTCAAACATTCTTGAAAACATAGGTGGTAAGTCTGCAAATGAACAAAACTAAGCCCTTGACCCTAAAATATTATGAAGGGTACATCGAATACTAATAAAAAGTGTTGTTAGAAAAATATGTTCATACAACGGCTGATGATTTCATCTAACCTTTCTGCAAAGTAGGTACTCGTTTTTTTCCTGTTTTGATTTGCAATTTAACAAAATGATTAATGGCCTCTTGTTTCGTAAAAGAATAATACACTCCAAAACCTATTCTTATCGTTGACAAGTACATGGGAATAGGAACGTATCTTTTCACGTATTGCATAGAAACCGATTACCAGCAATCGTCATCAGCGACAAATTGGATCATTGGTTTGCGCCTTAAATAGACAGGGTGTAATAATGTTACAAATTAAGGGAAATCAATCACACCGTATATCACAATTATCTCCCAATTTTCTATCAATCAGATGCCATTTGGGTTGTCAAATTTTTCACTTATCAATAATCTTAATGGCGGATTTTCTTAATAAACAAATCGAGATAAGTGTGATGGGGGTTTAATCTAAAATGTATCTTAAGAAAAAAGCAAAGAGCAAAAAATGTGGTAATACGTCATTGTTTATCAGTTTGAGATGGAATTGGAAGAAGCAAAAAACCGAGAGAAATGTGAAAATATCAGATTTAATTTTTGTATAAATTTCCACCAATTTGATTATTTAAAATGATATTATTTGATTCATTAATCAACAAATGTGCCGAGCAATCTGCAATGTCTATTTTTTAATTCGTTCTGTTGGGTTTTATTGTATATAGTTCTTCTGTTTTAGGCAAAGTTCCAGTATAATGTTTTGTGTACAAGTATTCGTACGATGCAGCTATATAACGTGACTTTCATATGGTGAAAATGTAGAAAAATGCATTGTTTATTTGATCTGACTATTCTTTACATGAACACAATCCTTCCAGGAGAAATTCTTTGGTTTGTACAAGGTGTCGCAAAGAATTATTTTCTTAATACACGCACCAAAATTAAGCAAAAAGGGACATGCTTTAAAATGTGTTGAAAAAATACAATGTTGAATATTACCTGAAATTTAATAGTTGTATATGTAAAAAAAAAAGTAACTTGCGTTACAAACGAGCATAAAAAGGATGCTACCCCCCCCCCCCCCCCCCCCCAAAAAAAAAAAAGAAAAAAAAGAGTGAATGGAGCTCCCTCCTAAGTGAAAATCTTTCCTGTTTATGCTTCAAATAATGTACAAATACATCTAGAAAGTTATTATAAAATAAGGTGTATTTTTCTTTTCTGTGTAAAAAACTAAAGATTAACAATTGATTAACAAGGACCGATATCAAAGTTTTATTTTATTTGTTTTATTTATCTTTCAAATTAATTAAATACCATTACAATTATTTTCTTTTAAAGTTTAACAAATTTCTACAAATTTTAAATACTGTAAATGGATTAAGATATTATATCCTAAATAATTCAAAACAACTTAAAGCGTTTATTTTGTATCTAATTTTCTTATTTATACAAAATGTTTCACATATATTCGTTAGAATAATTCTTTTATTTGAATAATAAGTCTTCTCAATCATTTAATTTCTTGAAACTACTTGGACAAAAACGAAGAATATTGTAATTTACCGTGAAAGTTAAACGATTAGACAAATTAAAATAATATTTAAATAAAAATAAATTTGTTTTCACCTTTTATGATTAGTCCGTGTAAATACTTCCCATAGGTTGTTTATTTTAACGGTCGGTAGGTAAAATAAATAGATCTCGATTTTTTGCAAAATATCAATGTGATTAACTAAATTAATGAAAATAATAAACTTCATATCTTGCCCTTAGGTCACAGCTTAAGTTATAAACTGATAAAATTTATACAAGATTATACATGTAAATCCTACTATTGAAACACTTATTACAATAAGGCATGTAAACAGCAACGAAACACCGAAAATTTCAATATTTCACTTTTAAATAAAGGACATGTATTCTTTCGGCTGTTTTTTTTGTAATACATAATCTGCAGTTAGCGTTCTTCTACATATTGTTAAAGAGCTAAAACACTTCTGTGCACTTTGTTTACTTTTAAATTTTGGTTGATTGATTGATTTTGTTTAACTTCTATTGGGCAATAAGACTTCATACATACTTACTTACTTACTGTAGACATGTGTAAACAATATTAAGTTGGCATGGTTTTATACGTTAATTGAAACAGATCATCTATTTTTACTTAATGTTATCTACATACACTCTTAATTATTTCCCAATTATCGTTTCCCAGAATTCCAAACGTAATTGCAAAATTTATGAAAATCACGTTCTTGTTAACAATATTACAGTGATTACTGTCATCTTGGTCGTCAGTGAACCCTAATATTAAATTTATTATTTTTCTATCGCCGTCTGTATATCGACAATAATTTGAAACAATTTGCTGCTATAAATGGATTAATTGTAGAATGAATTGCCTCAGAAGGCGCTAATAGCAAACAATCTAATAACGCTGGCACTAAATTAAATGTTTTATTCTATGTTCAAGGCCCCATTAGAACCGTTCTGGCTATTTTTCTGTATAAATGCAGAGAACTAAGCAATGATACCGTAAACTGCTATTTAATTTGTAGACAATCACCTCCGGCTCACGAAATCCAGGACAAGACGGCAAATCTTTACCGATGACAGTGATTTCCATTTTAATTAAATTCTGATCGCTTTAAATCGTTCTTATTGAATTACGCGCGTTTTAATCTTCCTCAATAAGGAAAATATTTTACTAAAGGAAATTAGATGATCATCATTAGTGGTTGAGACTATCGGCTTTTCAAGGAAAAGATAAATGATACAATAGAAAGAGATTTACGACTTAACTGCTGCTAAATTATATAGAAGAGTCAACACTGGATGCAATCATGAAGTGATTCCGGTAAAAACAACTGGTGTTAATGCGTATCTGAAAATGATTATAATCCAATAACTAGTTAATCCTTAATATTATCAAGTATTAGATGCAAAATAACTCATCATCACCAAGTTTGTAATAAAGGGGTTAAGAAAATTATTCTTACGAAAATTATAGGATATGGGCCTCACGTCATTGATATGTGATGCTGTCGACTAAAAGCAAAAAAGAAACATAAATAAAATAAAATAAAATAAAATAAAATAAAATAAAATCAGCTTCCAAATGCTATCTCAACGTCTATACGGGAAAATTGCTGTGTAACTTTTTATTCTGAATCATCTATTCTATTCTTGCATTAAACCTTTAAATTATTAAACATTTTAGTTATTTCAGACACATTCAAAAGATACATTTAATTAACCAAATTACACATTTGGGAAATAATAATTTTGAATTGTCGTTTGCTACTAATATTATATAATTAAACATGCTTCGTTGCAGGTATTGCTTTTCAAAACAATTATTGAAACTTAAAGTAAAACATATATGAAATAATTCCATGAGAAACTAAACAACGCATGTAATTATGGTGTTAATTTTATATGCTGCTACACTTACAAGAACGAAGAAAGTGTATGCATTGAAGTTACCCCAACTTATGTTAAGATGATGTACGAGACGCCGGTTTAATACTTAAAAAGAGAGATTATGTATTCCCTTATTTAATTTTTATTGTTTATTTTAAGTAAAGGGTTTCTTTCATTTTAATGACGAAAAGTTATCATTCCTTAAATTCTTAAAGACGGCAACGTATATCCGATAGGTGAATGTTTTGCATAGTCTTTTTACATTGATATCTGAATTATACGATAACATAAATGGAACTCACAATGAACAGCAAAACAGAAATATCATTCCTTACAAAAATACTGAAGAAAAATAGCACAGAAATTAGAGGCTGTTTGAAGACTGTATGGCTTACCTGGCAAACGCTCATTTGTGGTATTTTCTGATGTTTTTTTTTCGGTAAATGTGGCCGAAGTGGCCCAAAGTCTGGACCCTTATAGACGTAATTTTGAAGAGATGCAACGTAATGAGTTCTTTAATAAAGTTTGATCTAAACTGCCCCAATTGTTTCAGAGAAGATTTTGCTATTGTCAGTAATATCAGCTATACTGGTCCATTGTACAGATCTCTGGACCCATTTTAAAAGGGGACCATCATAAGACAATTCCATCAAAGTTCGGTTTCCATACTTAGTCTCAGAGAAGAAGATTTTTCAATATAAGTTTGCTGGTTTATATATAAAAGGGCCGTTATACCAAAATTTGGTCTGAATAACCCATTTAGTTTCGGAAAAGAAGATTTTTAAATATCTTTAGGCTGGATTCTTTTTATTAATTAGTAATTCGACTATATAAGTTAAATATCTGTACCCAATTTTGAAAGGAACGACCCATTCCATTGTCAAAGTGGAGTCCCAATTACCCAAGCAGTTTCAGAGGAGAATATTTTGAAAGGGGACAATCCAAGGACCATTTCACCAAAGTTTGGTCCAAAAAGACTCAGTGTTTCTAGAGGCAAATATTTTAAAAAGAAAGTTTACGCCTGACAACGACGACTGACGACGGACGCTAAATCATGACAATATCTCACACGCCAGGCCCTTTTAGCTATTTAAGCTAATAAAACTGTAAATCGAAAGATATGGGTTATTGCTTTCCAACTTTTTCTCTAGACGGTCCCCTATCGTAAATGTCTACAAATACGAAAAAAGACAAGGTCAACGACAAAAGCGTTTCTTCCAGTATTGTGTTGTTCACGAAAGCCAAAACAAAACTGAATCAAGAAGTGGTTTGGTCTTTGTCTCTTGTCAATTTCCATATAATTTTAACAATCAATCAACATTTTAGGTCTTGAATACTACTGATGTGACACAATTTATCGAAATACAACTTCTGGTACAACAAAACGTATATCCGAGAATGTCTCTAATGTGCCTATTACAGCTGATAGCAATTATCCCATGCATGGAACGTATCTATACGTGAACAGGATATATATGTATTATATATGAAAGCAAATGTCTGATTTTGTTTTAAGGCTGAATATGTTTGAATTTAATTCCTAATCAGATTAAAGCTGTAAATTTCATTATTACACTGTGTACTGTATCATTCAACTATGTTTACCGTATGGACATGACACGCGGTAGTCATAAAACGCAGGCACGTGGCTGTTCTTGACTCATTCTAATTTTCCTTACCACAATGCAATTGGTTCACGGGTGAATGAACAATTGCGTGTCATCTGTCATCGTCCGATGATACCAGTAGCAACTTTAAGGGTGGATTTGTTTGCTGTTTTGGTTATGTTAGTGTTTTTAGGAAAGGCTTCTTTGTGAGCGTGATGCAGATAACATCTGAAAATTAACACAACACTGATTTTAATACAAACAATTTTTTGTTGTACTCGTTCGTCCTAAATCATTCTCTCATATATCTTCTAAAATGCAAATTTCATTGACAAAATTGCTAGTATTTTGAATCTAAATGGAAACTAATGATTAAAGATGCAACTTATTTTTTTCAAAACTGGATTATCGTCCCCGTATATATAGTTCTGTCCTTGTGGTTTTAAATTCTTTGGTCCTTTTTACAATTCAAATTCTGCCCTAAACAATTTAAGATAATTGTTTCGTTTTCATAATTATCGCAACTCAAAGAAAACAAATTGTTTATTCATGCAAAAAATCATTAAAAATATCTTTTATAAAAATTGCTATAACAATCAGAAGTTAACTCGGGTGCTCCGGAAGGGTAAACAATCATTATTGCGTATACCCAATCCGTCATGTTGTTCGATAGTGTTGCTCTACAATGTGAATAAAAACAAAAATGTCTATACATGACAATAAAATTTGAGCCAAATAATCCAGAAACTCTCAATTTTCAATAGACTGTGACATTGCAATTTAAAAATAAAAACATCAAATAGAATTGCGGATTAACGAATGCAAACAAATATACATTGCTTTGTAGATCGGCCTGTCTATATGTCCCATTGGCAGTCAAAGCAATAACTTCAGCTTTAAAGATACCAATTTTACAACTGAGGATATGGGCTATATATTTACACCTCTCTGTAAATTATTCTGGTAAATGATCCGTTGTAAGTATGTAGTAACTTTGAAATTTTGATATTTAATTTATAAATATTTAATTTTGAATTAATTACATTTCATATTTTACATAGCCATTAATCTGACTATAGTCTATACACGTTTTATATTTATTGCGTTTAGAACTTTTATTTCTCTTCATTTTTTCTATGCTATAAATAATTAAAATTGTCATCAAAATAAAAACCATTCCTGAGAATTTCTAACATGTACATGTATGCCCGAGTATCTTCCTCAGGCAGAGTTTCTGTCTAAATTGGATTCTGGCTTAACCAGTTAATCTCGCACCATAAATGACCACGTGATTCTTCCAAATGTCCCGGATGTCCCATACGACGTGATGGTGATGACCTCGGTAAATATCGGCTAATTTCGGAAACTTATTTTCATGAACGCCACACACAAACAACGGTTTTTCAACTTCGGGGAGAGATATATCTACGTAGTTCCGGCATTCAACTTTAGATTAACGCTATTTTCGGTCAAAAGGAAATATAATTTACGGCCGTGAAAATATATTCTCCAACATTTTGGGTAACTGTTTTGGATTTTTTTTTTTTCACATATTCGGCCTTGAGCACTGTTGACGGGATATTATCCCTCGAAATTAAACATTTTTACTATTGAATATTTATTTGTACTATAAATAAATAAGTTTAAACTAAACTATTTGTATAAAGTATATTTGGTAAGTCTGTTCAACAAAAGTTCTATAACCCCTGCAAACATCCCGTTACCCTATAAATATTTCGGCATTGAATGGGGAGAACTCCTAACAAGACATTATAAATGGATAGACAAAGTCATGCACAGCTTTTAAGTTGAGTAATGTGTCAACAACAAAGCAGCTTCTTCTATCAATAATTTACCATCTTATAGGTTTTGATGATTGTTAGTTCAATCAATAGCTACAAATCATTTCCGTTAAATATTAGTTAAAGCGTGAAATCGTTTTTACATTGATACATAAATAAGAAAACGATACTATTCTCTTAGTGGGAGATTCTAAATATCTTCAGATCCCACAAAAAGGAGAATAAATTGTCTGGAAAAATGAAATGTAGTGAAACGCTGAAATCTAAATGTTTGTACGTGTTTTCGTACGTGTGAAAAAAATATGTTATCTATGTATTTTGCGAACACGAACAAAAAGTCTTTGGCGAGATTTTTCTCTCATGTTTTCGCGGATACCAATACAAATAACTTTATCTTTATCGACTGTTTGTTCACACAGCAATACCATCAATGTTGAAATTTGTCCAATTACACACACACACCAATCACACATATATATCACAATGTTTTTTGGTTTGCAGTCCCAGTTTTGGATTGAGAATGGTACAAGGAGACTTTGTTTGTGTGCATTAGACGTATACAGAGATCATGTTTATATCTATAGCTTGGTATATGTTACAATCTTTCTAACCATATTTCATTATTGGACGAAACATATACAAGAACACTCCAATAAAGTAAAAGCATGAGAGAATGTACTGGGTAACATCTTTACGACTGCCTAAGCAAGTGGAACCAGTCTAGGTAATTAAATGTGACTCAGTAAATTGTAATTAAAATATTTTCTGTATGGATTTCTGGGTTTTTTGGGGATTTTTTTTTTGCCCGTTGGTATGTATGCAAGTAGTTTCGGCTACCTTTTGATGTCAAGTATTAAATGTAATGGGATGTTGTATCATTAACGCATACCCCATATTTCATTTTCATATGTGTTAAAACTCCTTCGTTGTTACTAAATCAAATTGTGTGTGTGTGTACGTATTTCGACGTTTTGTTGTCTATAACATCGATTTCTGTAGGTATATTTGTGGTAGAAAATTTTTCATATAGAGTAATAGAACAATTGGTTTTAAAACTTTATTTCTTATAGTATAACATATAGATTTGAAATATAAATAACATAACACAAAATTTAACATAAAATATAAATTCACGTGCTTTGACTGAAATAAGGGTAATATATAGGATGATTCTGTCCAGAATATGCCGAGTGGCGTAGCAGTCCAAGAGCACTAACAATGTTTGGGTTAGGTAGATACGGGTGTAAACCCTGTCCATATAACATATTTGAAGAGTAAGAAGACGAAAATCCAGATAGGCTTCCTGGAGACGGTGGGACTGTAGGGCTGTTTACATCCATCCCAGGGTTTTGTTTCTTCCATTTTGTTCGTCTGTTTTGGAACCATATCTTGACTTGAGTTTCAGTTAAATTCAGCGACAATGCCAAATTTAGTCTTTCACAAACAGATAGATACCGCGTAGTTTTAAATTTATTTTCTAATGCCACAAGTTGTTCA
Source organism: Mytilisepta virgata (assembly GCA_028015205.1). Lineage (NCBI taxonomy): Eukaryota > Metazoa > Mollusca > Bivalvia > Mytilida > Mytilidae > Mytilisepta > Mytilisepta virgata. The sequence continues at coordinate 37,101,723 of CM051517.1, forward strand.
TATGTGAATGCTGTTCTTGCACGCCTCGGTTTTCCAGATTTAAATGAGTCTACAGAGTGACATCTTTTTTCATCGCCTGTGTCATCAACGTCTATTTCACCGAAATCATGTATGTCATCTGTTTCTTCCATCGACGAATTATTGTCCATCTCATCGTCTGTAACGCGATCTGATTTCTTGGTTAAATCTGTAGCAATTTCCTCGTCTCTGTGACCTGTAAAATAAATTACTTGAGAATAATTTTTGGTTTCATTTAGTGATAAACACTAATTTTCACAGTTTTCGTTTTCTTTATATTTGTACATTAAAAATTTTAGTTTTGTATTTTTGGCGCTTTTTGTCAGAATGTGATTTTTGCTTTCCACTATGTTGGTCATGAACATACAGGATTAAGTTCAATGTCAAAAATCGCTTTACATGCAACAAATTTATTTGTTAACTATGTTTCTTGAGGGAGAACTATACTGTCATGAGTTAATTCATATTTAATGTTTTTCGTATTATTAAATCCATATTGATTTGGGAGAATATGATAATTGGAAATTATATATATTTTATTTGTTATGTTACATTAATACCGAAACAATTAGGCCAGAATTGAAACACTTTCCATGGCTCGTTAATTTTAGAAAAACGGCTTCATGCATAATTTTTTCCTGATAATTGCTTGAAATGACTCTTTTCTTATTTTCATAAGTTCTTCGGAAACAAAATTTTCTACTAAAACGAAATTCTTGTGATAAGTTAACATATTCTAAATAATTTGAATGAGTTTCATTAATAAGCATTGAAGAAAAACAACAACAATACAAAATTTGGGAATTTGTTTTAATGATAATCCATTAATTTAAAAAGTAACGTATTAAGCTAATTTATATAATACTGAGATAATTATCAGCATTTCATTTTCTAAACGATGATATTGATTGTGAAAACCTTTTAATTCAAAATGCAATTTAAAATGAAATATTTATATCATTAATCATAACGTTCTTTTGAACTTTTTCACGATATTATATCTTTTCTCGCTTTTTAAATTGAACTATTTTATAAGGTTATGGTTTGTTGGTAGACTTCTTCACATTCAACAAAAAGTTGTGAAAGATTCTATTTAAAAAAAACACAGATCTGACTAAAACTAACAGGTGGAAAATTAATTAAAATGTTGTTTTTCAATGGGTCAATGCAATCATCAGGTTGACAAGTGTCACGGCCATTTGCTTACATCAGTCAAGCCTTGCATCAAGCCAAATTTCAACCCTCCATTTACCACGATTTAGTAAATATTTGACAATTACATTTAATGTAATCGCTTCCACAATAAATTGCTCATGAAATGGATTCTATATTTCGTTTATTAAAAAACCCAGTCAAGATGATACCGTAAACGTGTAACAAGAAAGAACAGAAAACTTATGAAGTTCACTGGGTAACAAAATCCTCAGAAAAGTCAAAAATTGTCAGAAAAGTCAAAAATTGTGTATACCAATTGAAACAGATAGATGTAACGGCATTCGTAAACAAAAGATGAAAGAATTTGTAACGTGTCCGGGGAAGGAATTGGAGATGAATATCAATTATGTTTTTTGTGTAAGCAAGAAGGCATTTCTGAGTAAGAAAAAATATTAAGAAACTCAAATATTAACAAAACGAAACAGTTTCATTCAATTAGCAACACACAAGTATATTATAAAATGTTGTCTGCATTTGTAATTATTATTGTGATTTAAAACAAGATATTTATTATGTTATGTGTTATATATATTTGTCTATTTTCTATTCCGCATATTCTTTTCACCATAACTGTAATATTTGTATAGGTGTTTTGTTCTGTGACATATATAAGAAAGTTTTACAATAAAATCTCAAATACAAAAAATCTAGTAAAGATTATACTGCAAGTTTTCGTTTAAAATAAAAGAATATTTTCCCATACATCTTCACACGTATCACAAACTTTTTATGACTGGTTTTAAATAACGGGAATACAAAATTAACATTTAGAAAAGAGCAATGCTACAGTACAGTTACTCATCTCAAAAGTCAAATTAAATTTTTTGAAATATACCATTGCTAGCATTAATGTCTTCCCATATTATTATCTTTTTCAAAGCAGACTAGTAACAGCTTTTACTAGTCAATATTTGAATGTCAATTTTATTTTATTTTCGACCAACAAACTATCCAAACGAAGTAAAGAGAATATTTTTTAGGTATTTCATGAGAATGTTTGGTAAAAAGCAAATTACATTTATAAAATATTTACTGGTAAATAATCTATTTTTCTTTGTGGTCGTAGTTATGTAAAACTACTTACATGAAATAAACTGATAAAGGTTTCGGCATTTTACACATATTCACTAATCGTATTAGCCAATTTCGATAACTGATTAGTTTCTTTGTTGTTTATTTATGTAATTAATGAAATCATTTATTTAATTGCAGCCATAATAAATCCTGGCGGGAAGGTGTCAAGTACCGAATCGACCCCTACTGATGGGGTCAGAAGAAAAATCTATTTTCACCATCCGTTTCATGCCAGCATTCGCCCTGTGTAGACCCATTAAGTATAATGTGCTTATGTAATTTTGAAATAAACGTTTTTATTATCTTATCTTAATTAGCTGTAATTTGGCTAAAGTGACGATTACAGATAAAACACCGTGTGGTCAGTTATAAACTTGGCAGTCAGTTGCTGTAAATAAAATGTCTCAGGAGAGGACTTCAGATTTTGACACGATTTTTATGCTCTAAGACAGAAATAAGAAACTGTTTAGGTATAAAGTAATTTTAATAGAAAAAACAGGCATTCCTCAGTGTTAAACACGATTTCAGTCAAATCAACTTTGAAAGAATTTTTTTTAATAAAAACACAATTTAAGGATGTACTCTTCTGATGTTTAGTCTTGTTGAAATCTCGTTCGGGAATTATTTCCAGAACATGTGATAAAAGTGGAAATATTAATGAATTCAAAAAATATTATAATCCAACTAAACTCTGTGAAAAAATTATGTACTTACAATAAATAGTTTTTGAGTAATAAAATTTTCAAATTTTATAACCAATCTGGTCAGTGTCATCAGCCAAAATGTTGAGAAAATGGGTGAGGGGGTACAAAGAAATGATTTTACCAAAAATATGTACATCCCCTATCAATTTTTTCTTTTTAAAATTCTTTAATATGTATTTTTCCAATCATTTATAACAAAGAAGTTGAAATTATATGCTCTTTGTTCTAAAAATAAATGAGAAAAACCCCAAATTTACTAAATTGACTGCATGGTCATTTCGACACGAAAAAACAACAAAATTTTATAAAACTTTCTTATATTAACGCGGACCTATAGTTTTTTTTAAGTTAAATTTATTCAGATTGGTCCACTTCATCCTTAGGGAAAGTATGAAAAAAGTTTAATAGAGGAACTGTGATTTTTTTCATGATAATAGCCCAAAAAATGGGTAAAAACTGGTGAAAAATGGGAAAATCATCAAAAATGGGTTACTTTCAAATGACCATAGCAAAAAAAGAAGTCCACCACCATATGATTTTTTCTTCATAAATTACTTTCTTACAGTCATATTAACCCAAAAATCAGGATAAGAAAAAAAGTTTAACACTAGAAATCTTTGGCTCCTCAGAGGTGTACATCCTTAATTGAAATAAATATGTGATTTAAGAATATTATCAATTATAATATTAAATTTCAATAACTTTTCTTTTATCAAAAACGAAAAAACTGAAAAAAATATCGTTAAAGAAAGGATGGTTTAAGAATTTTTTTATAGAAAATTTTCCTGAATATAATTCACGCTTTTAAGATGAAATTATCTGTAATTATTACTTGTCTTATTATTATTGTAAGTAAGGAGAATTTTATTTTGTACGAATACAAAATTTCCTGAACACATAAAGAAATGAAAATAAAAATAGTTTATATATCTGTTATAAAAAAAAACCTTCCAGAAAACACTACATTATTTTTTTTAATATTTAGAGATATTTTATAATATTTATTTATATCGTTTATTATTCCATTGGTATTTTATATATATAAATAACACTCATATCACTGTAATTTTCATGCCATATTTTTCGCGAGATTTTAGCACATTTTTACCTGTAAATTGTTCATCTTCAGAGTTGGTTCTCTGTCTGTGCCACTGGCTCTCATTCCATCTTTTCCAGGTCGGTTTCTTGGAGTGGTTTGTCCCTGTAAATTTTCCTGGATCCAAAATGTCCATAACAGAAAAAGGAGTCGAATTGATATGATTTGTTTCCTCCTGTTCGTGTTCATTTGTGTCTTGCTGTCTGTTTTGTTTATTTGGTGATAGTTTTTCTGTTGTTTTTCGTTTTTCCTGTCCACTAGTTGACTTTTGACTATCACTGTCATTTTTATTTTCCATGTTTGGTCCAGAAATAATAACACTCCCCGGAGATTCGGGTCTCGTACTGTTATCCATATGCTTGATTATAAACTGATGTTCTTAGTGTGAAAACTTAACATAAAGTGCGAAATGTTAATAAAACTTCATAACATGGTCTAATGGATTTCACTGATGAAAATCTTCTTTAACACGTCTCCTGATTGGCTCATAATCGGATATCCATTTAGCAAAACGCCCGTAGCCGATTTCCATAGAGTAGACATGCGCACATTAATATATTCTAGGCGCGTGCTTCTGTTAAAACTGGACAGCTATCGAAGACGATTTGGTGATGAGATCAATTTCACAATTCCATGGGATCCTTTTAATTAGATACGGGGCTAATTGTTCATATAAAGCGTGAAATTACAAGCTCATCATCGTGCTCACCAACCGATCAATTGATTTCTTTTAGCTATTATTAAAGTGTTTTAAAATTATAAAAAATATATATTGTGATAATTCAGGTAATAGATTTAAGTTTATTAAAATTGTATCATGAAATATTAAAAATATTTTTTTCCTTTAAAGTTTAAAATTTGTAATTTTCCATGTTAGTGAAGCATTAGTAAAATGTAAATAAATAAACGAATGAAGAATCGAAAAAATATATTTATTTCTCGATTATTTTTACAGTTTTACTATAGAAAGATAATTAATTGAAATTTTTAATTAAGGAAACATTGGATAGTATTGAAAGAAAGCTGAATGCTTTATTTCTTTCAGAAAAATATTTTAATTACCTTTCAAACAAGTAAGTAAATATAGTAATAACATATTTACTTGTAAATATTTCAAATATTAAAAAAAATTAAAAATTGAAATATTATGAAAGAGGTAATATTTTTAAGTTCAATTTGATGTAGATTAAATAGAATTTCATAAGAAAATCATTTAATTTATGCAATAAAACAAAGAATAAAAATAATATTTTGCGTTTTATTTGATATTTTTACTATAGAACGAAATAAGAAAACATTGTAACAATGTGCTTCGAATATACACATTTACTGCTGACAGACTTAAATCTTTATTTACTTTAAAGCGTTATTTTCAGATTATTGAAAAAAATGATTATTAATGTTAATTTATTTGTTAAATGTAAAATAAATATGAAGAATTTTCAAACAAACACTATATTTAATCATTTTAGATTTTTTTAATTTTAATTTATTTTGTTCTAAAAGATGCCAATATAATAAGCAGCCTTTTACAAAAGAAAGACCTGAAATTAACATTAAGAGCAATTAGAATATTTATAATTGCTCAGATAAGCATAGAAAATTTGTAAATATTGACACAAGTTTTGTGACGTATTAAATATCTTGAAAATCTCTTTGAAACAGTAATTAAGCAGGCATCGAGAATGTATCAGAAACTGATTATAAATACAGAATATGCTACGATTCTTTGAAAATTAGCGACTGAGACTTAATGATTATTAAGATTGCACATGTGTAAACGTTAGTGAATATGATATGGTTGTAGAAACTGTTATTTTAACAGAATCGTAAGAAGAAAATTTAACCTGTTAACCGCTATGGAAAACAAACTGTGTTTATTCCATCATGCAAATGGGCATTTGTGAAAATAAAAGTTCTATTAAGTCATTAACCATGCGAATTGAAACGGATTTGATATTAAATAGTCCATTTAATATGTAAACGTCTTTTCTAAAGAAATCTATTAATTTTCTCAACTGGACAATATTGTTTGGGTTGACATATTGTATCATATCCTTCAAAACTACTTCCGTTCATTTATCGCAGAGCTTGTATTATTAACGCTAAGTGAGTTTAAATTAAAATATACAAATACGAATATGTTGTAATTATTATTAGTTTCCTCAAAATGTACAATATTGATAAATTTATTTATTTATTTATTTATTGAGATGTTTTTTTTTCTAAAAATCTGAAAGATATACTTCCAAAGAACAGTTTTCCTCCGAAGAAGATCTTTACTTCGTCTTACAACTTTATTTCTCTAAATTAACCTTTTTTCATAGAGGCAACACACATGTATACTGCATGATTGTGTTGTAGATGTTTAAGGCCTAATATCCTAATTTATTTTTACTATATAAAAATGAATTGTATATAGGTATGTCTAAAGAAATATTGTGTTTTTGCATTTGTTTTGTGATATAACAATTAAAATGCCCTTTCTTATAATGAGAAAATTACTCCAAAATATTTGTTTTTACACTGAAAAAACATTACGTTGTCCTATATTCCTTTAGTACATTGTATATACAATCCTGAACTTGCAACAGAAGAAAAATCGTTTTGAGTTATTCTAAGATCATATTTTTATTCACGCGCGTAGATGTATTTTCACTCAAAAAGTTTTGTAACGATATCATTGGTAACAACAAATTACGTTTTTTTCCAGGTGATTTATTTTAGAAATATAAATTGTCAATATTTTTTTTATAGGTAATGTTTTTTACCGATCTGATACCGGTGAAAAATAAGATTTTTACTGCCCACAGGTTATACGGATGTTACGCTATAACGCAACCTTGAAGTAAGGGTCGTCCAAAAAAATGACGTGAAAATAAGAAAAAAATTCTGTTTTTTTACTTGTTAAGAACATTGTTAATGTTTGCGTTTTAATTGTATAGTTGTAATGTTTTTTAACTATAAATTGATGAAATTCGATGAAAAGGTATTAGTACACTAAGGTTTAAATACATTGACCGGGCGATTGCGTTATCGTTATTTGGGAATTTACTTAAATTACAGTTTTGATTTCTAATGTTAGTTTTAGTATATCTAATTATTCATTTGCTTGAAAATATATATATATACGCTTCCAAAATGAAAATGGACCTGTTCCATTGATGTTATCCCTTCCTCATACCGGATTTGACATGGGTAGCATGGTGGGTGTCCTACAGGAAGTAGAGACTGCTTACTCTTCCAGAGCGCCTGAGTCTAACCCAGTTTTTTTGGTAGGGTCCATGTTGTTCATATGTTTTAGTTTTTAATTGTAGTGCATGTATTGTTTTGGTCTTGTCTTCGTTGTTCTCCGGAGTTTGTCAGTTGTTTCGATTTTTCCATCCTTCGAATATCCTTTTGGTATTTCTTGACATTACATATATATGCAGGATCGGCTCAAAATCATTCTAATCGTTTTAAAATGTATTACATTAAGGGGCATCAAACTGTTATAATAGAACGTTACTTACTCTGAATATATTTTTCTTTAGAATAGTTTAGTGACCTCTCGAGTGAAAATTGTTTTATTTCCAATTACGGTGAAGAAAAACTTGGAATTTGGAAGACTGAATCGTTTCTTTTTTTCGTAATTCATGGAACTTTTCATAGAAAGGTTTTTCTCTTCAAGCGCTTTTAAGACCATGGATTTTGGTTTCTGAAGAAAGTTTGTACATCTGTCGTCTTATGGTTAAAATGAGAAAGTGCTTGTGTCAAATGTTGCGAAGAGGTTTGGGGTTAAATGAACGCTTCAAGATAATGAAGAAGTTAACATTCTAATGACCTCAAATATGTCTCGGCTCGGTTTCACTAAAAAATTTACAGAAACAGAAATACCATTTAAACGATTGGCGTTTTTTTTTACCTGAAGACAGTAAAAGTTGGGAAAGGAAGAGCAATAACGCTCGAAAAATATAAAACAATAAATCTCAAAGTGTTGATTGACAAAAATCAGCTTTCTCCTTTTTTTCCTAATGAGGCAAGATTCTTTTAGGATAAGTAGAACCTTGATATCCCCGCCGCATTTGTTTCTGTATTCTTCTAATTTAAATAGTTTTCTGTAGAATCGTCGAAATATATATTTATTTAAAATTCAAAAGCAATTTGCCTTTCTCAAAATATATACCCCAGCTATAAATTAAACAAATAGTAAAAAGAATAACTGAATGAATGAGACAAAAATCATAATCATCCCAAGTTTCAATATTAATTTATTAAAAACCTTCCTGTCACTGAATAAATGAAAATCCAAATTCGTATTTCTTGTAGATGGAAAATGTTATTTTGATTTTTACTTTAGTTCCTATTAAGAAATAGGAATCTATTGGATTGTCTGGCTCCGTGTATTAAAATTGGCCATTCCTGCTAACACAGCGTATATGTTGAAATTGATATATTTGCACTATTCTAGAAGATAACTGTTGGCTTTGAAGGGAATGTCCTCTGCCCTGAATGTACCAATACAGATCCTTAAAGTGGTATACTCCAGTCTGTGTATGTTACAACAAGAATAGTAATACTTTTGGTTCCACCAGATCTCTTATTCCATTTGTTTTCAGCTCAGATCCATTTACATTTTCATATATATATTCTAATCCTGGAATCTGATTTTAGTCACATTCAATAGGAATGAAGCCTTGAAAACTCCAATAAACCCTTTATCAGGATCATTATTTAAATGAGTTTTTTACATTTCCATCGGTTTTAAATACTATGATAGCTTCAGATGTATCAGAAACATGGAAAAATTTGATATTGCTTCCAAAAAGTCATATATATAAATATTATTTTTGTTCCAATGAGCACATTAATTTAATTTTATGTATTCATATGATTTGCAAAAAATAAATATCTGCCTGCTACAGCAAGTTTTAAGTATGGCCTTACAAATGTGATGGAGTTAAAAATCAATTCCAGAATAGACAACATTGATTCAAAAATAAAAAATAAAGGTTTTATCATCTATTTTAATTACTGAAATTTATAATTCGTTTTGGTTCTTTGATTTCGTGTTTCTAATTATATCAGGTCTAGTTAAATGCTGTTAAGCCACCTTTGGTGCAGAATGTTTACCTGTTTGAGGCCATGATACAGTTTTTATATCGGTCTTTGGTTTTTCGAAAATCAAAAAGTTAATAAATTTCCCTAATTTCATTAAACTATATTAAACAATACACAGCTTCTATTCCAGTTTCTTAATTATGATGGTTCAAAGATGAATAGTGCAACGACAGTTTATTGGATTTAATATAAAATGGTTACCTAAATCAAATAAAAGTCAGATAATCCATACATATACATGTGTATAAACAATTCAATCATTAGTTAGATTTTCAAGACAAAAATACAATGATATATACCCATTTGTTATTCTTATATCTACAAGATTTTAGGTTGTCTTTATATGGACATGGAAATACACATACTAAATTTTTCAGACACCTCCCTAAAACTATCTGTGCAGATAAGTAACCAGAAAAAGTACATATAAAAAAACTTACCCAACCCAAAAAATATCAGAATATTCAATTCCGAAAAAGTATCTTATATTCCTGTAATGTTTAAATATATATAAAAAGAATAAAATCCGAGATTCCAAACGCCTTAATTGGCTGTTTTTTTACCATATATAAAACTAGGTAATGTCGCAAACAACATTTATGATTTTTTTTTTCTGAATTTCAAATTAATTCTAATAAACAATATAATTGATAACAGGAAAGGTAAACAATGACATACTAATCAATCAAAGCACCCCAACTGACAGAACTCCGGACAAAAATAACATAAAAGAGTACAAAACACAAACATGCACACAACAGAGAGTCAGGATAGTCTGACTTGGTACAGACACCGAATATAGTGGTTGGGTTAAACCGGTTTATGGGTACCAAAACCTCCCCCTTAAAGCATTGTAATTTGTATGCTACACTTCTAAAACCATTTGAATAATCATCTGGACATGTTAGTGTTATAGTAGTGTTAGACTTGAACGTGCAATTTTTGACAAGGCAAAAACATGAACCCATCATTTTTACCAAGTAGTTGTTATTAATACAGTTTTGATATTAAGAAGAACAATAAAAATTGTAACGGAGGTGAAGGATACAACAGATACATGTACAATCGTGTTCAAACCTGCAATTTCACAGTCAATCCAAGAGAAAATGGGACCACTTAGTTATTCACAGTTATATGGAATACGATCTGACTTCCAGCGGCCTAAAGAAGTTCTTAAAAAAAACTCCGTTTGATTTCGGAGGAATCTCAGACCAACGGGAAAATTGAAGCATCATAATCACCTTACAATTCGCCGCCTCGAACTATGGTCTCTTTTATAACAGCACAGGAGATACAGTCACATTCAAATATTCAATTTCAAAATCAAGATTGGATTAACATTATTTCTCCTATTCTTGCCGTGTTTAATCGGTGGGATAAAAGAAGTCCAGAAAAGACGTATATGTTAACAAACTACATAGCAACGACATTTTCTTGAGGTTTTTGTCTAAAATCATAGGAGAAACAGATTCTCCTTCAATTACTCGTGAGTTATGGAATTTCTCCACCCTCAATAGTTAAATTTTAGATTTTAACACGCTCGCTAAAGCTCGAGTGTTGAAAATCGAAAATTTAACTATCTCGGGTGGAGAGATTCCATACCTCACTCGTACCTGAAGGAGAATCTATATGTCTCTAATTCTGTGCACATTTATACATCTCTTGACCAGTTTAATAAATTCTGATATCACCACACGTTGGATTAATACGGCTTGCGACATTTCCCGCCAAAAAACGTTCGGACGATCGCTCAGAGTTTTACATTGTCATTAGAGAAAACGATTCTCCGTTAGACATGAAATTTATCCACTCTGAATAATTAAATTTTCATTTTTTAAACTCCTCGGGCAAGCCTCGCAGTTTAAAAAGGAAAATTTAATTATCCCGAGTTGATAAATTTCATAATCAACTGCTCATGGTTGTAGAATCTATATACATGTATCGGCTAATATATATGAAATCAAGATATTTTAATACTAATAAATTACATTGACAGTGTTAATTTTGTCATAACATTTATTTAAGTAAACATTCGCAAAATGTGGATTATATTTGAAAAAAATATTATAGCTTTCTTTGTCCTTAGATATTTTTGGTTTTATCTAATTGCTTTGTAATTTTCCCCATATATATGGCCTATAGCATAGATGACCGTATTGTCCATTTGATGTAGCTGAAATGGAACTTTAGATAGTTCAAACATTTCTGGTCTGTGTTGATTTATTGTATGATGTGTTTATTTAGATCTGTTAATTATTTTTGTTGTTGAATGTTTGACATTGCTATTTACTCCTATTGCTTCTTATGAAAGATCATACGTCGAGCCCTCTTCAATTCTATAGCGTGTTGAGACTTATGGGTTATTGTCAAATTCAACTTATCCCATACCTATATATTTCCATACATACACTGCATCAAAGAATGTATTATACTAGTGAATATATATATGAAATATACATATAAGAATGTCAGTATAACTTCTGACAAAGGCAGCTGATTAGGGTTTGCATGGTTCATCATCTTCAAGCATTGCCACTTACTTGGGTAATATTTTATATTTCTGCTTGAATAATATTCAAGTGCTTATAAATTCACAAAGTTGGAAATTTATTTTTGTTTCTTTCCCATGCATGCTTTTTGGAATTTTCTGTTTTTAAGCATATATTAAAAAATATACAGCGACAATTCATTTATCGACGTAATCTATTGACCATTCATATACATGTAACAACACAAATTATCTTGTAAAACATCATTCATGCGCATGTTTTTATATTTGGCATTAGAATTTATATATATTCATTATCTTGATTATATTGTATTCTAAAACGTTTATCAGAAAAAAATTCTTAGATCATTCCAAAACTATTTATATAACCCTGTTTTTAAACAAAAATGGCTCATATAAGTTAAAAAAAATCAAGACTTTAAATCGTTTCTTGGTAAAAATCCGTGTAAAATTGCCAATAAAATTACACTATGCGTTAAATTACATATTCTATGATAAATCATTAAAACTTGTGTTATGGTATAATTTGTCATCTGAGGTTCCTAACTGACTGAAAAACAACACCCACGATGCCGTAAAACTGACATTAATCCTAGTATCCACGTGTGCCGTCTATGTCAACGGTGTGTTTTCATACATTTTAAATTCCAGAATTCTGTTGTCATTTTTCTAGAAACCACATTTGCCCACCCCTGTTACAGGCGCTTTTCAACGAATTGTTAAAGTAAATTACCGTTCAAAGCATTTGGGAGTTTTTATGCACATTTCATTAGTTAATTTAATTATTTGATATTATTCTAAATATATATAACGAGAGTAAATCATACTATTTTTAAACTTACTGAAATTTATCGAAATACTTGGTAATGTTCCGATTTTGATTTTTTATTTATTTATTTTTTAAGTGAATTGAAATATAACGACAATTTCCATAGTTAAATAGTACAAAAGTAATTATTTTTTTTTGTCTGCGAAAAGGTGAAGTATAAATTATAATTTCGTATTAAGACACATTTCTTATAATTGTCTGTGATTCTTCCGTTTATCGTGAAATGGTCCAAATAACATCCGTGATTTTATTTGTACTATCTGTACCTAGATCTGCCCAGAACCTGTCTTGACAGCCGAGTAGACTCATTATAAACTAGAATATAAATTTGGCAGTGTTTAAGATTAGATCAGAATGATAAAACGTAATCTTTTTACCACATTTCTTCTTACTGCAATTCTTTTCATGTACTACACAAATAAATATAGACCTAAAATTTCTTGAATAAAATCATATACATGTATAGTTATGATTATAAGGGGACAACCAAACATTTGACATTCCAGGCTATATGTATTTTAGTCTTCTTTTTAAATTATTTTTCAGCTCTGGCGATGAGTACCAACAACAATTTGATTTTTTTTGGAGGGGGAGGGCGCTATGCAGCCTAAATTTTTAAACCAAAATATTTCCTGAAATCCTGGTCCTGCCTTTTTATTTCAAATTTGATCCTAGCCCCCCCCCCCCCCCCCTGAAAATTAAATCAATGCTCCCTAATTCAATTTCTCACGGATTTTTACTTTCATATACAATTGTTTTATTCTAAAATTTCAAATTACCTTTTGAAAAATAATTAGGCTTCTTGCAAGGTTAGGATATAGTAGTTTCATATCCGCCGAATCAATAAGATAAGGAGGTACCCCATAGGATCAAAGTATTTAGACAAATCAAGAGAACAATAACAATACAAATTTTATAACCAAAGAATAAAGAATAGCAAACCAAACAAAATTCTAATAAGATGGCAGAAAAACTAATGCATTCTAGTAATGTAAATTCCTACGTGGACATCGGTGCTTCTGATAGATAGACATGTTCAGTTCGGTTAACTGTAGATATGTTAATTCCAGTATAAGACATGAAATCTAATTGAAGCTATCTTGTATAGTCTCATCTCTTTGTCATATAATCAAAATGTGTGGACGATCGAATGATGATATTAACAACGGTGGAATAGAACCATGCTTTAGAAGTTTACCTGACAATGATTTCGCTCCTGTCAGAAAGTTACCGTACATATATCACATATAACACAGAAATAAATTTATTGCAATTTTTAATATCCAGTTCTTTTGGTTAAAGCATTATGAGGGAGAAATATTTATATTTGAAACGTGAATTGTGTCCTGAATAATACTTGGAATACTTTCTGTCAGTAAAAAGTATATGTACCAGATCCTGGGTGTTGTACTGCCTAAATTAAAATGATGAAGACGTGTTCAAAGTGGTCTTAATTTATCCCTTGTCTTATAAATGAAAACTTCGCCACTGGTATATAAAATTTTCTGTAAAAAAAAACACAATCAAGAGATTTTTTATGGAACAAAAAAGAGTAAAATTCGGCTGAAAAATGGCATATATATAACTGGGGATCTGCAATGAAAAAACTATGAAAAAATAGACGGTTAAAAGATACAATGTATTTATACTAGTATTTTGATATATATGTGATTATATATTCTTATATATAAAATGATATAACTTTACATCTTTATTGATAAATGAAATATGGGGAAACTTTATTCATTCGCTGACAAGGAAACGAACTTCACAATTGTTTTCGAATTTCAAATTAATTTTCCGCCAAGAAAACATTGCTTGTTACACTTCCCTAACTGTTTGAATAATTATCTGTTAAATTACTTGAGATAGCGGTTTTTTTAACAGGCAAAGTAGAAGTGACAACACAAATTCGTCATGTATCTTTAAGCAGTTGTTATTTAGTATAACTTATTAATAATAGAGGGACACTGCTTAAAACAAGAAAAATGGTTTTATGGGGCAACCATTTGATTTTAATTAGGATGAAATGTTTGATCCTTCCTATTTTTTCGCCAAATTTTAGGTCCTGCATATGGCAAGCCGTTTTACTATTTATTCTAACTTCAAGATATCTCATATAATATATAAGATATCTCGTATAATATATAAGATATCTTATATAATCTAGTTTTTATGAGATATCTTATATACTTTATAAGATATCTTCTAAAGTATATAAGATATCTTATAAAGTATATAAGATATCTTATAAAGTATATAAGATATCTCATAAAGTATATAAGATATCTTATAAAGTTTATCAGATATCTTATAAATATTTTTTATATAAGATATCTTATATAATTTATAAGATATCTCATATATTTTATAATGTGACGAAATTTATTAGACTTACTTTTTAAGCTAGTTGGGAAACCTTTTGTCAAAAGATCGATTTGGGGACGCAAGTGTTTGATAGAAATTCTACTTTCGGTTTCAAGTTATTTTGGTACTATGGTAATTTACGGGAAAGGTTCGGACTATAATCCGCAATTTAGATACATGCACGTTGTCCGATACTGGTCGGCTAATTCGAAGATATAAAAGTACACTTCAAAACCAATGGTATTATTTGGGTTGGGTAAAATGCCGAAGTGATGCGGAATTATTTTATTCTGGATTAGAGATTATTTGGTTTAGAGGTTACAGAATAAGGTATATAAGCGGGAGTTTTTCAGTTTATGGACAGTTCTGTGTAAGAACACAACCCATACAGATCTGAGCGACTGTATAGTTAGGAAGGTAATTAATTCTTACAAGGTTTTCAAGTACAATTGGCTATTTCTGAATAAGAAGTAGACCATTTTAACTGTCTGAATAAGGCGGCGACTAATTGTCTTGTGTAACAAGTGGTCCTGACAAACGGTTACTTAGTACCAGTGGGTACCTGGTCCTGAATAAGGACCAGTGGTCCTTTGGTCATACATTACCTTTCAACACAAACAGGAGGCAATAACATCCCGTCCTTGTGGTTGGCGCCACTTTGTCTCTGAATAAGAGCCAGAGGGTCGCTGGTGGTCCTGACAAACGGTTACTTAGTACCAGTGGGCACCTGGTCCTGAATAAGGACCAGTGGTCCTTTGGGCATACATCACCTTTCAACACAACCAGGAGGCTATAACATCCCGTCCTTGTGGGTTGGCGCCACTTTGTCTCTGAATAAGAGCCAGAGGGTCGCTGGTTAGAGAACAATTGTTAGTAATATACCCGTGGTCATTAACATTACAATCGGTTAGGGACACTTCCGCACACACGCATACACTAAGGTCTCTGGTCATTTGGCAAGGGAATAGGTTCTAAGGGTCATTCGAATCAACATTAAGCTACCACTAGTTAAGCAGACAGGCAGTATAGGCACCAAACAAATCCGGGGAAGTAACCTCGGCACGAATTCACGTGGTACAACCTTTGGTGTACCAATTCCCCCATCTGGCGTGTGGGTCTGACACCCTGCACGTTACAATAAGATATCTTATATACTTTATAAGATATCTCATATAATTTATGAGATATCTTATAAAGAAAATTATATGAGATATCTAATAACTTATAAACTATATAAGATATCTTATAAACTATATGAGATATCTTATAAAGTTTATTAGATATCCTGAAGTTCGAATAAATAGTAAAACGGCTTGCCATACCTGCATTTTGTTTGTTTTCGGACGATGTCGCATGCTCCCCGGAGTAATATGCCATATACGGCATATAAGTACCGACAGAAGTCAAATATAAATATAAGAATGGCAGACATGAAAATGTTTCTTTTTACAAATGAAAACGACCTTTTACATGTAGTAGCAAAAAGTACAATAATACTAACTTAACTTATGCAACTGTGTTACAAACTGTCACTGCGAATTTTGAAAGTTATATGTATACTAGTCAACAAAAGAAACGATGCAGGGTAATGCATTTTTCATATATTCATAATTTCAAATGGTGTACTAAGCAGAAAAATAGACAAACGTCGGATTTTCATAGTAGATTGTTTTCTCATCAAAAACATGGATTTTGTGCAAAAAGTTTGAAATGAAAAATTCCCATTATTTGGTATTTCAAAAATCACATTTTTCAACCCAAAATTAAAAAATCAGTATTTTTACCCCGTTATGTGAATCATAATGTCTGTGTGACAAAAGATTTGAGTTTTTTCTACTGATTTCAGCCACTGGATTTTGATTTTACAAATTGTGTGTCGATTTACTTCTCGATTTTCCGCAAATTTAATTTAATTTATTTTGGAAAATTTCCATTTTCCACCATTTCAAGTTTCTCCAAATTTCAAAATGAGACGATCAAAAAATGATGTAGCAAACCACTGTTGCCCTAATACTTAAGTTTTTTAAAGGAATTATAAAGATATTTGGTTCCGAACTCGTGTATCGTTACTTTTGTTGACTAGTATATATGAATTTTCCAAGATTACATAGCTGCTTGATGCAATCCATATTAAATAACTGAGTATCTGATGCCAGTCCCGGCATTTTATGGGAATTAACATTAATTTGGTTTACCAATTCTCTTTGTTCTTTTGCTTATATCATTATATTATTTGTTACTGTCCCCTTAAACTTACCTGTGCGTGTAGCATACTTCGTCAAGTCGTGGTGTTCAAGGAGGAAAATCAATAACGCCACAACATTTACCAAAATTGTCTTAAAGCACTGTTAACACATTTCGTCAAGTATCAGTTATTTGGTCATTTGGACTCGAGGCCGAAAATTATTAAAACCGAAATATTGACCAAAAAAGTGACAAAATGTTTTAAAGCAGACTCAAATACCAAAATGACAAAATTGAATAAAATGGTAAATAGCACTAACACTACTGTGATTGTGTCCCAAATACCTTAGCAACCGATTTCTTGGTGAAAAATTCAAAACCTTACTAAAACTATGTAATTTAAAATAATATTTAGATATGTCCTGAAAGTCAACATTACATGGTTCAAACTTTTGGAATCAAAACTTGCATATGTTCTGCAACGTCACATTTGTTTGTGGTGACACATATTCAACGAATTTCATACAAAATATTAAACAATTGGCTCTCGTGAAAAATTTGGAGTGTTTTCAGCAGTGAAAAAGACATGACTAATTATGACTATTGGAAACAAAAGTAAGTGTAATACTTTTTACTTTCATTTTAAAGAAAAATTTTAGACAATCCCGAAAAATCATTTGCACATTCAATAAACAAAATATAAAACCAAAAAGGCATGTTCTAAACATTAGCAATTTTATAACGTAAAATTTTAAGTTTTTATTTCAGGCAGAATCACATTCAAAAATAGATACATCCATATTAACCGACAGGTTGGTTTCATTAAAAAACAATTGTTGTTGCTTGATTACCAAAACTACAAAAAAATTCCCTAAATATTTTTATTGTTTTGAAACAAGGAAAACACCCATGGCCGTATCTTGTGTTGTCTATAATTATTAATCGACAAGGAGAACAAATTACACGCTAATCGTCTACAAATCTATCCGGAATAAGTTGATTGATTGAAATAGAAGATATATCATGATCAATTAAGGATAGTTGAAGAAATAAAAATGACAGAAGCACATGTTAAATTGTCAGTTTCACTGATAAGTCACAACTAGAGGAAGTTTTCAACAGAAGATTGTATACCAATACGGACATTTATCATTCTTAATGTAAAAACCGTTTTTTTTTCAAAACAGAGTAGGCATTGAAGACCAATAAAAAATTACAAAATTGTTGTTTACCTTTCATAAATTATAAAATAATTGTAACAACATTATTTTTTCCAGTTCCATTGGCTGATATTGTTTTATATTACAGTAATTAGAAAAATGTATTGCAGTGAAAACTATGAAATATCTTTCTAGTTTGTATTATGAAAATATCAACCCTTTATTAAAAGATGCCTTCACTTTGAGTAAAACGTAAGACTCCGAAGGCATCTATACTTGGTTTACTTATGCAAAGAATCTCTCTTAAGATATACGTATTGATTTAAAAGACATCAAATCGTGTTATAATGCTAAATTGTTAAAAATACTAAAAACTTTACTTAAAAATGAAACTTTTGTGTATTATAAAAAGGTATTAAGAGGCAAAATTGAAAATCTTCAAGAAAATAGCAAGATACATTTATATAAATTTAAAAATCTAGATCAGTCTGAAACAGAATATTTTCTTAATCATCCAAATTTTCAGGTACGCAAACTGTTCACAAAATATAGGATCAGTGATCATACACTAATAATGGAAATTGGAAGATACAAAAAAAAAAAAAAAATACCGAGAGAAGAAAGATTTCTTTCCGTCCTGCGATTTAACCCAGGATCTACGTGCAAAATTGTTCAATTATTTTAATACAGTAGAAAATAATTTCAATAATTTTAATAACGTTGAGAAACTTAAAATGCTTCCGAATCCGTCAACACCAGGTGATATTAAAACAGTTACATCCTTTATAAAACAGTCATTAGATCTTAGGAGAGAGGATTATCATAACAATTAACTGTCTGGTTTGGTTTAGTTGGGGTTTAACGCCGTTTTCATCACATTTTCGCGGCGGCCAGTTTTTATTGGTGGGGGAAGCCGGAGTACCCGGAGAGAACCACCGACCTTCGGTAGAAAAATTGGCAATCCTTGTCAATTAAGATCGGAGTCGAATTCACCCCGCCACAGGTGAGATTCGAACTCACAACCCCAGCGTTGACAGGCTAGTGATCAGTAGTAGTAATGACGAACTACCTAGACCACTCCGCCACCGAGGCCCCCAAAACTGTCTGTATATCTTATTTATTGTCATATTTGTGTGTTATGTTGTATTTTTTACACTGTATGCTTATATCCCTAATGGGATTGTGTTTTGCATTAATAAAGTTATCATTATATTTTTAAAGCGACTACACGATAATGAAGCTCGGTAAAAACTTTTAAGATCTTGCCAAAGTTCTTTATCTAATGGTCATATCGTTTCTGCGAAGAAAAGTAAACATGCGTTGGTCTTCCATATATTGGATGTTCACATTCTATTTCCATTTCTTTACCTCATTCCCTCTTGCTTTGTAAGTAACTTCCATTTCAAACGTTTATGAAGTTCTCTGACCAATAACACAAAGAACATAATTACAAACTCATAAATCCACATAGCATTTAAGAGTAGAAATGTTTGCAGATGTGAACAAAAACCTAAACTTGCCGGGGACATCTGGGCCTGGCGTTTGGATTATTTGTGAAATGCCTAGGCAGTAATTGATTAGGTTTCAAGGCAAGCTCATTTGCAGGACCAGGTCACTCGAGTATATAGTGATATTCGTCACCCAAAATATTACAACAAATAACACATTTACTTTGTCCTCGTTCATTTTAGAGCCATCTTAAATGCTCAAAAGGCAATGCATGATTGAGTGGTCTGAAACTACAAAGAGTCATGTAATCTTTAGCAGAGAAGATTTCAAAATGTTTTTCAAAAGACAAATTGTCTGTATGTAATCTATATACAAGTCCTTTTGTTGAGTTCTTAACATCAGAATACCACGCTTGTTCAAACTGATCTCGTAATCTTAATTTAATGCTCGAAATTAACTATTTTTTCAATATATTTTGTAGCATAAATGTGTTTGAGTAACCACATGAGTCGAAAATATCTTTTTTACGTTTTATCCAAATAATATTAAGATTATTTCCTTGAAAATATATGTAAGCCATACTATATAAATAACTAGATACTCTTTCACTATACACTTTTCTTCAAGTTCCCACCAGAAAGAAACCATGGTTTTAACAATCTTGTCGATTAATTCAATCTGAAATTTTATGGGTACGTTCTTTTCATAGCTTTGTTTGCCTTCTCAGCAAGGACCTTTTTTGCAATGGAAAATGATCTAGATCTTGTAAACAAAATACCCAAATAAGAAAATTCTTTGACAACTTCCTTTTCATTATTACGGAAAAAAAATTGATGGTCTACCACCAGCAAAAAATAACAATCTTAGTTTTCGAAATATTAAAAATTTAACTTCCATCAGATAAAATAGTCACTAAACAAATTAAAGTGGTTCTGGAGAACCTCTTTAGCTTCTTAGGCAGTACGGTCGGCATATAACAAGATAAAAAGCTTAAGATATATATTCCAAGATCATTTTCGAGACTGTCAGAAATATTAAACAAACCATTTACATTATTAGCTATAAAAAAATAAATAAGGTCATTGATATATAAATAAAATAATAAAGGATGTAGGTTCTCGCCTAGTCTTACATCAGTTCTACATGGAAAATGTCTGAATTTTCATTATTATACACTATTCTTGACTTATTATTCTTATACATATTAATAATTACGTTATAAATCTTCCCATTGATATGATTAACAAGTAGTTTACACCAAAGACCACCTTAACGAAATCTATAAATTCACAATAAAATGTCTTTCTTTTCTTTTTAAGAAGTTCAAAAAGAATGTATATGCAAACTATATTGTCTATAGTTAATAAATTTTTTCCGAAACCACTTTGATTATTGTGTATTTTTTCCATCATATGTAAATGTTGTATTGACTTGTTGTTGTTGTTGTTGTAACAGAATTCTTCAGTAAAAATAGTGAGTCTATCATTAAGAATAGACGTAAATAGTTTCTAGAACTGTAACAGGTCTGAAATTGCTAGGGTTTCTTTCATCGCCCTTATTCTTATAGATAGGGTTGATATTACCAGTCAACCATGATTAAGGTATTATACCAGAATGAAATATTAGGTTGAATATTTTTTCATAAATTGGCAACATAATGTCTGCTGTGGCTTTGATATATTCAGTTATTATGCCTTGTCGTTTTTCATTTTTGAAATACATTTCGAAATTTCATCTCTAGTGATAATAGAATTTATGACAGACTTATTATAAGGGCATATATCATCATCAATATCCAACTCGTCAGTTTCATTCCCTGCATTCAAGTCCCTGAAAAAAAATATAAAAAATATACATAACGACAGACTTACTCTTGTGAACACCCTTATTAACCGACGCTAATAATCCTTATGCTTTGTCGACTGAAGGCTTTTCATCTTTTTTCTCAGATTGCTTATAAACAAAGAAAAAAAGTCTTGTTTATAACCTTTTTAAACCTTCTCTCACTCTCTTTTTAAAAAAGGAATTTTCAGTTGTTCTATGTAACATAAACCGCCTTTTATTTCCATAAATACCCTCCTTACATTTTTACATTCACCATTGGACCATGGTTTATAGTTAGATAAATAAAGTAATATTTTTGCCTAATTCTACTGCTGGTACCAAAAACTTTCCTTGCAGTATCTCAAAATAAATTACCAATATTTTCAACAACATTATTTAGAGAGTCTTCACAAACATTTTCAACATCAATAGAGTTTACTAGATTCTGTATCTCAACAACTTTACAATGATCAATCTCAAGCTAAATATGATGATCCTAAGCTCATTTCTGATTGGATGAATATATCAAACGAATATTTATGCACATTAAATTATTATATACATTTACAAAAGAACACAATTGATATGCACTATGTCCACAGGAGTTCAGAAACAATCTCTCTCTTTGGCTAATGATAACCAAGTCATTAATCAATCCAAAGAGACTGTCAAATTATTTTTCTGAGGGGGAAGCCCCAACAAAAAATGCTAATCAATTCGAAATGTCACATATTGTAGAATCGATTTCTGTAGAGTTTATCAGTTTTTGACAACTGTGTAAAAAATAGTTGCTTTCTTGACTTGAAAGTATAAATAATTGCCAAAAAGAAGAGCCGTTCGTTAGTGTTGCAATTGTTTTTGGTCTTAAATTTTAGTTGTTTGCTTCACAAATAGTAAAAGTTCATCATTTTCAATATTACAACATGATCATTAAAACTGCTTTTGGCTTTGTCCTTGTCATTATTGTTTTTTTTAAGCATATATTATGAAATTTGACCAAGAAATGTACATAATAAGCAAGGAATATCTTATATTTTTTTAAGACTTAATCAAAAGTATGTTCGATGGCTTTAAGAGTACCTTACAAAGTTTAGCGATAGCGTTGCTATCATGCAACTAAATTTTTGTCAAGTTTGATTTTCAAATCAGCGCTCAATTTAAAAGCTTTATTTTATGAAAGGTATAGTTTGAAAATTTTACTTCACATTTCCAATTCTATTCCGTCCAATAGGATTTTGAGAATTTTAGTCTTCATTTATATATTTTTAAAAATACGACCAATAAAATATTTACTTCCACCAATATTATGGGTAATCTATCTTCAATCTATATTTACTTTTCAAATTGACACGTTATTAGATTCTTTAATATGAAGCACAACTCGTTTTGACTGACGGTTATTTGTTCAGATATCATATAATTATAATGAGGAAAATATTAATTATATCTTCATAGAACAAAATGTCTTCGGAAACAAAGCACCACATTTATTCAATATAGTAGCTTTATCTGCACGACCCTGATTAATTGACGAAAATTTCAATGTAACATATCTTAGGAACTAACTTTCCAAATGTAGCTTTATAGAGATAATTTCTGCAAAACACTCTGCGAGGAAATTAATTAAAGCATTTTGCTGCAATGATACTGCAATATAACGTGTGATCGGTATCATCCTACGCCACTTAATTTCTCAATGTCAGACCGTAGATCACTGAATTCATATGTCACACAAATCTGCGTCATTTGAGCAAAAATGTCAGTAATAAGCGGGAAAAATCATTTATTACAACTAACAACTTTGTAAACGAGTGCCTAATTAACTTACAAAATAACACAGAAATCTCTTGTTCGTGTTAATAAACTGAAATCACTAGAAATTTATCATAATGGGTCCCGGATGAGTGATAGCGGGTATGGCAATTTATCCATATTTATTCCAATGCGATTTTAATGAGAACATATTGGAATAAATTGGAATCATCTCTCATTCAATCGTAGAATTTTGTGATAAGAGAAAGACATTTAAAATTAGTTAGACAATGATTCAATTTAAATGTCATCGCTTTCAAACAATCGGTAAACAATTGAAACAGTTGATTTCCACTTATAAATTCATTTCGAAATGTTTAAAGTTATTTTCATTACTCAATGCACGCAATTCTTCAAAGATTTTTAATTGGAGATTTCTAATTATGATTCTTTCGTTTGCTTAGGGTTTTTAGCGTTGTTATGCAGACTTTATCGGTGAATTGCGAAAACTTATTGCATGGCTTCATTTCTGGGCGATTAAATCAAAATGTCATTTTTAAAATATAAAATCTGACATTTTTAAAAATGTCTCATTTGAAGGAATCCCATACCACATCAAGGTCATTTCAATGAAAAAAGGTTGCGAACATTAGGTGCTCTTTGGACCACCATTTAGTCTAGATCTCTAGAAGACAATTCCACATATATATATAATTCAATGTAATTTATATGTAACAAACAAGTGCGAGCGGTTTTCACAAATCTGGGCAATCGAATTGATCTTGTCTTTTCTCTAATATACTACAGGTTTAACATAGAATATATAATGGAAACAGGGAATGTGTCAAAGAGACAACAACCCGACCAAAGAGCAGAAAACACCCCAAGGCCATTAATGGGTCTTCAACGCAGCGAGAAAATCCCGCAACCGGAGGCGGGCTTTTACAGGTTTAACACAAGCTATATCTGAATGATTTAGTTTCAGGGCAGTTTAATAACTTAGGGTCATCTTTTATGTCATGACATCATTCAGTGATCGCATATATTTCGTACCCACGATGTAGTATTGTGTAACATATTAAACTTTATTTTAATTCAAATATTCAATAGAATGAATTGAACATTGAATAAAAATGAAGATAACAGAAATGTGAGCTATTAAACATAAACTAATGAAAACACACCGTCATGTATACCGTCATGTGTTATATACCTGTGTAATTGTGGTAAGCAATGGTATAAAATGGTCACCATGAAATTTATTATAAAATTTATTTCGGTATTTTGTGATACGTTTTATTTTGTTAGTCTTGTGTGTTTTTGGCAATTTGGTTCATTTGTATGTTTCGGAGTATAGTGTGCCGTCCATTTTGCTGAACTAGTATGCATTATTGTTTAGGGGCCAGCTGAAGCCCGCCTACGGGTGCTGGATTTTCTCGCTGCGTTAAAGACCCATTGGTAGTCTTGAGCTGTTTTCTGCTCCTTGGTCGGATTGTTGTCTCTTTGACACATTCCCAGTTTCAATTCTCTATTCTAAATAAATAAATAAATAATCTCATTATCCTAAACTTATCTTGGGTATATAATCAAATTTTGAACCATGAAAAATTCGAGAAACGACAGCACAAATTATTATTGACGAATGAATAATTTATATAATACATAATTTTATATCAGTGTATAACAGTTTTTCATAGAAATGTGGCTGAAATTGATGCGTTTTTAAGAGATATTCTTCGCGAATCGCCGATTATCTGCGAAACAAAAAAGTCAGTTTTAACTTCACTGCCCGAATAGATGTGGATTCAATTAAGGGTGAACAACAAGTCACAGCCACCAAAACAGTTCGGTTTTCTTCAACATACAGCGGGGTTTGCCTTTCATCTCGGATACCAATTCTGAATCACCAGAAGTACACATATTTCGTTGATTAACGACTCATCAGTTGAGCTCAAGGCCTAAAATGTTGAAAACCAAAACAAAAATCCAAAAAGTTGAAGAGCAAATTCAAAAATGCCAAAAATGGTAAAACCATCTAAGGACAGATAATGCACGAGGGACATGTCATTAGTTTTCACAAAATTTAACATTTTTGTAACAGTAAATCTAAGGTATCAATTACGGACTTGTATCGAAATACTAGCAACAGGGCTGGAAAGTTATCTTGGACCAAAATTTTAGATATTAAAACAATGGTTTCTGTGTTCCTGGTCGAATTTTTAGTCAAGTAAATATTTTTTACGCAAAAGATAACTGTGTCTGAGGGAAATATAATGGTTTAATTAAGCGATGACATCAGCCTAACTCATCATCATTCCAGCGTTGACAATTTATGATGCGCCATTTAGACAAGCGAAGTTATCAGCAACGCAGGGAGCACAAGTAACAATCGGTTCCGCCACATGCCATTTGCGCATGTGTACGCGGAATCTTGACAATGTTTTAATCGACACGAAATTGTTCTGTAGAAATCATAACCGTGTCTTAAAGAAAACGAATTTCTCATCAATTTCCAGCTCTATAATTAAGACTTCATGACTATTTGTCAGAAAGAATATTTGTATACATACAATTCATAACAATAATGATATCTTAGCAGTAAAAACGGCAATGTTTGTGTTCGCTAATATTAACCTGACTTGTGAAGAGTAGACAGATAATTAAGATAAGAGGGAATATCGTTTTCCAGTTCGTCAATCATTCTTCTGTTTTACCTATAAAATCTACCTTTTTCTCAGCAGCTTTGTCGTTTTGATGGATACCTGTTCTATGATTGTTTTTTAATCACTGTGTGTTTCTAAAGATGGTTTAATATGACATTAAGTACACTCCTTACTGATCAGCTTAGTGGGTATATATATTGACATTAAAAGTGCACTTCGTTAGTACTATAGTGAGACGTATAATGAAATAATTTTATTTGTTGTCTTCTTTACAAGACAAATCAGTTTCGGGTCAAGTTTAGATTTTCATTTTTTAACATAAAAAAATGAGTTTGATGGTATTTTAATATACTCACGGTGATTTCTTGATGAAAAACTCCGAACTTGATTACAATTACGAAAACGCTCTTACTGGTTTTTTTTCAACTACAAGTATCTCAAATATTTCAAAAAGATGAAAGCAAAAGGTATAAATCTACCTTTTGTCGCCAATGATCGTGGTTAAACCCGCTTCGCACTGAACAAAGACCGTTCTACGATCTGAAAATTCGCCCAGATCATGGAAGATCTTCACAAGGTTATGACAAGATCTTCGGGGTGTATTATCAACGTATTGGGGTCGGCATTGTGCGTGGTAGAGCGTGGTAAAGCCCCATTCACACTGGATGAAGATTCCGCTATGCTATCCACGACCTCCACGACCTGCAAGATTGTAGCGAGATCTTGGAAAACATGGAAACCATCATCAGTGTGAAGACAATCACGACGCAGTTACGCTCCTAGTACGTGCAAAATAGCTGCTACCACGCCGTCCTTCTGCGACCGCGCCACGCTCTATACGTCAGCGGTAAGTTCCCGCTATGGTCCCTTCACGACCACATTACGCGCCAAGTCCGATATTGCACGACTTCTTACGGCTGTGTCAAGACACAGCTACCCGCTAGAGGATCGTATCCGCGGGTTTTTAATTATTGTATATATATTGGATATTTATGGGCTTTTGACATCAGATTGCTTTGGAGAAGGAAACACAAGAAAAAAATGAAGTCATTTAATAAACTTTATCAAGGTCAACAAACCGTCCAGCAAACTTAGACGGCAATGGTATATGCGCAGAACCCTGTCCACGTCCACCCTTCTTAATTCTTCGCAAAGCTGATACAGAATACAAACAAAGGACTGCTGAGCTCACTACATTAATTTTCTTCGAGTTGACAACGTTGAATGGTCGTAGGAGCCGCGTAATGAGAGCCTACCGTAGTCTTCTTAATCGTAGTGAGAGCGGCAATACTCGTAGCAACCTCGCAGCATAGACTTTGTAGTGTAAGCGTAAAGGATCGTAGTTCAGACGCGAGGCCAGCGTAGTCAAGTCTTGGGTAAAAGTATTGAGTACCAAGCCACGCGGAATCTACGTCTTTGCTAAGCTGCAACCGCCGCCACTACGCTCCTTCTGCAATGTTACTACGACCATAAAACACAATAAAGGGCTATAAAAAATATAAAAGCATGTTCAAAATATAGTCGTAGCTCTACCACGCTCTGCCACGCTCCACTACGCGCACTTGCGACTCCACAAAGTTCCTGATGCGCTTTTGAAGACCTCACTACCACCCTGCGAAGACCTTCCACGATTTGGGTTATTTGTCAGGTTGTAGCGCGGTCTTTGTTCAAGCCCCCTTTACACTGGTCCAAGACTGTGCTACGCTCTCCACGACCTCTACGATCGCCAAGATCGCAGCAGGGTCGTGGAAAAATTGGAAAACCATCTTCAGTGTAAAGGTATTCACGACACCCCTATGATCAAAATACGTTTTTCCGATAATCTTTCACGTTGCTACTACGCTCTCTTACGTTTTCGCTATGATGCCTGCGTTTGTGGTACGTTCAAGCTACGACAATAACACGATCACACGACGCCCCTAGGCCGATGTTGTACGACCTCTTACGATTGTGACACGACATCGATACGCGCTTGACGATCGTAATACGTTGTCACTACGCTGCTACCACGAGTATTACGACCTTGCTACGTTGTTCTCACGATGTAGCCACGATCAGCAAATAAACTATATAAAAGGACAATTTCTTGCTTGAATGTATATTAGTTCTCACTACGATGTCTCACTACGATGTCACTACGATGTCTCTGCGCTTCTTCTACGACCAGCAAATAAACTATATAAAAGGACAATTTCCTGCTTGAATGTATATTAGTTCTCACTACGATGTCTCACTACGATCTCATTACGATGTCTCTGCGCTTCCTCTACGACAACGGTACGATGTCTGTACGATCAAAAGTGGCGACGACCTCGCTACGTAAATTTTGAGCATGTTCAAAACAGTCGTGGCACCTGGAGATTCTACTACGACCTATCACGCGCAATGCCGACCACACTGCGCTACTTGAAGACCTCAGTACGACCCCACTAAAATGTTCCACGATCAAAACATTTTTTATGGTCGTAGTGCAGTCTTCGTTCAGTGTAAAGGGGCCTTCAGTGTGAAGGGGGTTTAAAGCTACGACAATTTTGAACATGCTCAAAATTTAAGTAGCGAGATCGTGGTGTTTAATAGTCGTAGTGACATCGTATTAAGGTCATAGAAGGAGCTGAGTGGCAGCGGTTGCAGCGTAGTCGAGACGTAGGGTCATGGTGGCTTGGTCGTCAATAGTTTGAAGCAAGACCGACTACGCTGGCCTCATACTAAAGACGGTTTTCCAAATTTTTCACGATCCCGCTACGACTTGTAAGGTCGTGAAGAGCGTAGTAGAGTCTTCATCCAGTATGAAGGGGGCATTAACATTACTGAATTGCCTCAGATGTTGTACATGAGCAGATTACCCATTTTGGCGTGCAATTCTTTATTTTTGTGTAAAGTATGTAGTCACCACGAAGAAATGTGACGTACCTGAATATGTGCAAATTTTGCTTCCAGAAGTTGACCATGTTGATTTTTTGGATATACCAACTCTTTATTATATCCAAATATGCATTTTTCATGTTAAATGTAACATGTAACAAAGTGAATCGATATTTTTTCAATATGGTTCTAAAATCAAATATGCAAATGAATTAATTTTTAGGCATTGAGAACAACCGATGAGTCGTAAATCGACGAAATGTGCACATCTTCTGCATTAAAGTCATATCAAAGAATTATATTTTATACATATTTTATGTGTATTTCGTAAATATGTAATAAAGCATGGTTTCAAACGTGATTAAATTCATGTTTGGTATTAAAATCTAAATAAAACAATTAAAATGCAATATACCAGTAAGTAAACATTATTTGGCATTCTTAAAAAAATCCACAAACTTCCTCAACCTTTATTTCATTTTCATTTTAAAAATCGATGAAAATTATTTACATAATTTTTCTTGTCCTAACAATAAATATTTTGACAGAATAATTTCCTTTCTCTTATTTTCATTTATTTACATGAAATATATCCTATTATCAAGAAACTAATTAATAAAAACTGTATTTATCTCGTCTTCTTTCATTTTGCCATGCTGCTAAAACGACACAGAATTGCTGGAGCTATATTTATCAAAACAGTTGCAGAAGGAAACATATAAAGTTTACGATGCAGAGAATTAGCTGAATTATTAAATTTTCAGAACGGTATTCAAACATGGTATTTTGCATTGTTTTTATTGCAAAGCAGATATAGATGTAAATAATTTTACTTGTAAAAAATATTAAATATATTATGATTGAGGTTTATGTAGTAATTGAAGGATCAACTTTTTTACATAATGCTAAAGTGAAGAAGGGTAAATTATCATCTTGTTCAAATTCAATGATATTTCCAAATGGAAGTTTATTTGAGGGTTTTGGTACTAGAAAATACCTTTTAGAATTAGTGCCCATATGCACATAAATTAACAATTTAGCACGGTCCTTACAAAAAACATAAATAACTAGACAAAATAATTTTTAAATATTGTTCCTTAAATGCAATTGAAGATGAATTCATTTTCTTTTAGAATGTCATGTTTACAACAGAGAGAAAAGTTTTCGTTTCAGTTTTAAAATACTTGTATTAATTCTAAAATTTTAAATGTAGTCTACGTCTTCTACAGGAGAACAGAAATTTGCTTGGCTCCTTTCTTGTTAAGATGAAGTAGCCCTTTATTGTGTTTGAATTTAGAAAAAAACATGACCTGTGTTTAACTATGTAATTATTTTTATTTGAAAAAAAACAGGAACTGTGTTTAATTATGTAATTATTTTTATTTTACCAAATATCTATTTGTTGTATTTATATTTATTTACAAACTAGAATTAACTTATGTAACATGCCCTCTAAGTGCCAATGATTGGATCAATAAAGTATTCGTAGATTCGTATTACGTGTGCTCTGACGCCTCAGCCAGTACAATTAGACCCCGCTTACACTAAGTCGATATTTTTTTGATCGATCTTTAAAAGATCGGTTTGCGTTAAAACTAGTTCAGGAAATATCGATCGCGTAAGTAAAAAGTTGACTTGTATACATTTACAGTAATCTGCAGGATGAATAAGTGAATGGTTTGGACACATGCAATTTTTTATGAGTGTACATATATGTAAGTTTACCAAATAAATGAAGATCTTTAAATAGTACAGTTAGTGCGTAAGAATTGTATTCATATGTTAAACTTTATCAGCATCTTTATAAAGCAAATATTCCAAAATTACCGAAACAGCCAATGCGCACAATCGCAAAAAAGGTCTTTAAAAAGGATGATGAAAAATAAGGCCAACTTATATAGAGTGTATATTATGTGAATTTTATAATCTCAATACATGTATTCAATTTCTTATCTTCACTATCGAGTCTTTTTCGTTTAAGAGTACAAATGTATAGTATTAATAGTAGAATGTATATGTAAGAACACGGGATATAACTATGAAAGAAAAGATTGCATCTATTGTTGATATATGGTCTTTAGTATACGGAGTGTCAGATCACATCATGGAAGTTCCAAAACAATGTTAAGATTAAATTGCTTGCTTCGTTCCAATATGAAATGAGACTTAGAGTATATCTTAGTGTATTAATATGAAAAAAGTACAACTTTATATGCAGGAATAAATGTTGTCATATTTCTAAAGCACCTAAGGAGTTAAAATATTGATAACAACGATTGAATTTAGTTTGCTTAATTTCATAATATATCTTTGAAAAGATTTTGAAGTTTAATGAGAATGAAAAAGTGCAGTGCCTTTGAGAATTAAATAAAAAACGATACAAAACTTCTCTAACATCAGAGGCTCTGTCTGTTATGTGCTCGTTTAAAGGAATTATATGGAAACTGAAATATTTTTTTCACATGATTAACTGCAAACTGGCAATAGATTAAATGTTTATTGCCAACAAATCTACTTATAAAATTGATAGCACATCATTTTTTCACCGTTTTACATCAGATTTATTTGTTAGCGCTAAATATCGGTATCACTTTAATTCAAAACCAAGATATCGCACTATCTGATTGTCACTGAACCGGTATTATCTTCTTTTATGAAATAAATGATGTTTTATCATCGCTCGATTTCAATGTGGCGTTGAAAGCACCTGTTCATTTTAAAGTGAAATGCTGCATTTCTAATACGACTAGTAATTTTGCAAGAATTCCTCAAAAAAGATATTCAGTTTATGATATTGATATGACAGACTGATAAGTAATTACCATGGAAACTATTTGATTGATGTTAATTTCATGTTTATTTTGTGTCACTGTGTTTGGATAAACGATTCTTTTCTTCAATTAGGCTCAAATTATAGACCTGTTACTTAAAAGAATAATACTCTATAATATTCACATAAATAACATCACCCCACATATTTCAACTGAAGTAGCAACTCGTTAAAATAAATGAATTAAAGATATTATAAAAATGCACTTTCTTTATAAAAGTTCAAGTATATCCTTTCAAATCTCACTCGTCCTCACATAATCAGGACTCCTGTGTCCACGTATAGCCATGAGACGTCCCGTGAACGTGGAAGTGTCTCCTTACAAACAAGGAAGGGAGTCATTAAAATGCAACATATATCCAAGTTTTACACAGTGCCTTTACAATTTATACAGAGTTTCAACGTTTATTTAGAGTTAATTTCTACAGACCAAGTACAGTCAAAAAAGTTAAATAATTTCACTTTAAGTTCCCGTTTCTCAAAAATTTTCCATAAATTTTCTATAAAAACAATATATTTTTTTGCTGCGTAAATTTTTGTTCCATGATATATAATATATAATTATGAATAATATTAATATATATCATGCATAATTTCATACCAATCTGAAAAAAGCAGCCTATTACCATATCTCCTGCTTTAATTTTTACACTTGACAACAAATTAAGTTACAACAATCTAAGTAAAGCATGAAATAAAAACTTAACGGATGATTTTGTTACCAATATGCTGTTGCATGAACATCGCAAAAGAAAACTTGAAGAAAATAGAGAAATAAGCTATTAATAAAAACAACAAATATTCTTTTCACGAATGACTAATTTTGGCACCAATATATATATAACACACTATACCGCTATTAACTAGCTGCCAAAATATCATCAATTGAGCTAAACAGGTGTTAGATTTTTCTTACAACATACTTTTTGAGGGGTGAATGCTTTTACAACCCCAACACTTGTTCGTAAAACTGTTCCATGACGCGAGGAGACACTTGCAATTTTGTGTTATGGATAATTATGAATTGCCAATCTTTTCTGTGTGAACAGGTGAACGATTCTTTAAAAGAGATTTTGGTGAGAAAATGAAGCTTTTATAGTTCAAAATCTGCAGGTAGTATATAATGAGTATCATGGGAAAATTGCTGTAGATTTTGAAAGTGTTATCATGTTGACACCAATAGCTATAAGATTATGATAATGAATGTACAAATTACTGAGAAAACAACACACCACCCAAAATCCCCGTGGAATGACTTAACGCACAAAGAAAGATAACTCAAGTAATCAACCTTTAAAATCAAATAAATGATGAATTCATCAAAATCGATAGTTTTTCTTCAAAGCCATCATCCTTATATATACATGTATTTACAATCAACTAACGAATTAACTAAAAATGGGAAGATCTTTTTAAGAACGGTTTCCATCTTTTGATAAATTCTAGAAAGTTAGATTACGCCTACAAAATCTCTTGAAATCTTACGAAATCTGCCAGTTTATTGTTAATTTCTACCATATCATTTGATGCAAACCATATTTTAACAAGATGGAATAAACAAAAGATAGATAACTGGTAAGAAGATTTTAGCAGTATCTTAATCTTTTTGTTTATCAGATTGTGTCAAATTTTACAAATTGCTCTTTCAATTTCTTTCAGTTTTGTTCACAATTATGTGAAACCCAAACTATTTTCATCTGATAAAAACATATGTTTTTCTTTCTAAAAATTATTCAAAGTTATCAAAAGTAAACTTAAATGTGTTTGATATCAGCTTAAACCGATTTTAAATCTATTTTCCAGTTCCGCTAGGAGAAACTCATCTTTGCTTTTTTGTTTTATCGAGTATCTGTCAAAACAACAGTATGTACTTTGCCATGCGGGGTTTGTCGAGTTTTTGCTTCAATGAAAACATTTCTCGTTGCAATTCACGGCTCATTTCCAATGGGTGAAAACTACATACTAATAAATTACATGATATGAACGTTTTTAAATGGTTGATTTCTACCGATTTTCAACTTGTTACCCACAAGTTACGTTAGTGATTTCTTTTACATGTGTTTTGATAACTTAAAGAATAATTACGCATGAAATATGAATGTAATTTATTTGCAATTAAGATAAGTGTTTCCCTCTTGTCTCAATTTATCATCACCATAGAACTTTTTAGTTTATATACCTTCTTAATGACTGCCCCAAGGAATCAGCTTGATAAAAATCGTTAGTCGCTCATGGGTGTACCATCAAAATTTGACTCAGTAACTGACTCGTACCAAATGGTTATATAATGGCTACCCCGGTAAGGGCAATGGATTATCCAGTGCTCCCTGTGGTATAATGGTAAAATAAAAGTTTGATGAACATAACAAAGAATGATCAAGTTTACTTTACCTTCCATCTTTATAAATAGAATGATATGGGAAACAAAAATAAAATCGAAAATATAAAATAATAGAAAACGAGGTAAATAAATGTAAATGGTGAGCTGTCAAAGGAGGCATAATACAAAATACACAAGTCGAACAAAACCAAATACAAAATCGTAAAAAAAGACAACCAAACTAAAAAGTTAAAATTACCTAACGTTTCGACCAATCTGGCCTTGATCACGAGCATGAAAAGATAAAAAAAGGTGTTGACTCTTGGAAGCCCAGAGCAAGACTGAGTCCGTACATAAAATGTAAATAAAAAAAACCTTTTTGTTTACATTTTATATACGGAATCAAGGCCAGATTGGTCGAAACGTTAGGTAATTTTAACTTTTTAGTTTGGTTGTTTTTTTTAACGATTTTGTATTTGGTTTTGTTCGTCTTATACGTTTTGTACATTTATGTCCCTTTTGACAGCTCACCATTTCCATTTATTTTCCTCGTTTTCTATAGTCGTATGAGCTGTTTCGCAACATACTTAGTTTTTTGAAAATATAATATGTCTTTTTCTGTGAAACGGAGATCTGCAAAGAACCAGCAGTTTGTTTGGGGGGAAAAACAACCGATATTAATTCATACATTAGATTTTCGAAAATTAATTTTTGGGCCATCAAAAATGTCTTGTAAAATACCTGATACTTTAGATTTTCGAAAATCCATTTCTAAATCGTCAAAAATATCATGCAAAATCACTTAGAAAAGTCTGTCTAGTAAGTAATAGTGAGAAAATGGAAATCTGTCATTTGTTCTGTTAAATTGCCTATAGCTATAAATGTAGAAGAAAATGTCGGGTTTTTTTCAGATTAATATTTCCCTCCTCTTTAATTTACAGTCGATTGAATTTAATGGTCGCACTTGGGTATATGTACAATTTGGGTTCTCTGACGTTATATATACAACTTCAGAAGCAGATTTGCATTTACATGTAGGAAAGTAAATCTAACAAACATTGCTTCCAAATCGGCACCAACCTCTTGTGTTACAGGCCCATACCCGACTTTTTTAGAGGGGGTGAGAATTTTACTTGGCGAGGGGTTTGGGGGTCGTGCAAGATAAGCTAATGCGGGATTGACAATTCTGTTTATATTATATAGAGCGTTGATTTTTTATCAAAACTTTAACGAAGAAGTTATGAAGACAAGTGAAGTAAATCAACCGTATTATGGGGCCGGGTTGACTTGGGGACGGATCGACTGTGGGCCGGAACGACATGAAATCCAATTTTTTAACCTTAATAGGCAATCTTTAAAAAAATAAAATGTGTGAGTCTTCCAAGTAAGACATGTGTCGCCTGCGGACGTCAATTTTTACAAAAGATATTAAAATTTTCTAAAAATGAAATATATATGCACACCTTTGCATTTAAGTTAATGGACAGAGAAAGTTTCATCAAATTGCTGTGAGCCATTATGGAGTAGTTGAGGATAGAAGTTGTGAACCCCCCCTTTTTTTTTAAAATGTCAATTTGTTTAAAATTTATAAAAATAAAATACATATGCACACCTGTGCATTAAGGTTAATGCACAGAGGAAGTTTCATCAAATTCCTTTGAGCGGTTATGGAGTAGCAGAGGATAGAAGTTTTTTTACACCCCCTTTTTTTCAAAAATGTCAATTTTTAGAGGGAAAAAATTAAAATTTTCTAAAAATGAAATATATGTGCACACCTGTGCATTAAGGTTAATGCACAGAGAAAGTTTAATAAAATTCCTTTGAGCGGTTATGGAGTAGTTGAGGATAGAAGTTTTGACCACCCCTTTTTTCAAAAATGTCAATTTTTAGAGAAAAAAAATTACAATTTTTTAAAAATGAAATATATATGCACACCTGTGCATTAAGGTTAATGCACAGAGAAAGTTTCATCAAATTCCTTTGAGTGGTTATGGAGTAGTTGAGGATAGAAGTTTTGCCCCTCCCCCCTTTTTTTTGCAAAAATGTCAATTTTTACAACAAAAAATTGAAATTTTCTAAAAATGAAATATATATGCACACCTTTGCATTAAGGTTCATGCACAGAGACAGTGTCATCAAATTCCTTTGAGCGGTTTATGAGGAGTTGAGGATAGAAGAAAAGTGTGACGACACAAGACGCAAGACGACAGATAGTGATCCTTTCCGCAGGCGACACAAAAACGACTTAAACTAGATATTAACAGTGTTTAATGGTTTTCACAACCACTCCCACCCCCCTTTCCCCCCTTGTGTACGGGCCTGTGTTATATACTGGATATGCATGTTTTCATGTGAAGAATTACACTCGAAGCAATTTTTCTATCGAGGTATTTACAAATGTCAAATATTAATAGTTGTGATTTCTATTTCAACTGAACGAGTCGTTATAGACAAAGATGATAGGGAAGTCTGTGTATATACACATAAAAAACTTTGCAACCCTGCTATGAGTAGACAAACTGAGGCTGGGACTTTTAAAAGATTTATTAGAGAGCTTAACCCATAGAGCTGCCCAGCACGGATAGGAGAGACCCTCTCGTTGGGGAATTGTCATGTCATAATATAGAAAGTCTGACCATGGACCATAGTGGGTAACGTGTATGGAGAATGCCACACTCCCTGCACGCTCAAGACCCCTTCTGTAGTTTTTGAAAGAGTAGGCTGATGCCGCTACAGAAGGCTAAATCATCGGACCCTACCCATCCATCCACACTTTTACAGTTGCAGTCAAAATTGGTTCCCCTCTGTCCCGCTCCATCCCTATTTGAATTGTTTTGGCTTATTTATGATTCTGCAGGAAGATCATCGAAGGCTATCAAAATTTGAAAAAATAAGTTTAATTCTATCAATATTGGACTGGTGTTCTAACATTATTGGACATCGGTATATTTTAATGTTTTCTAACATTATTAAATATATTTTATTATATAGTAACAGAGGCCATAAAATCTTACAAAAAATCATGTATCAGATTATTTTGATACAGATTTATATGAAACCTTTGAGAAATTGGGAAATTCAATAATATGTCATGTGTATCCAATATTGTTTATCAAATAAAAATTCAGTTAGATCATTTTTCTCTATTTTTGTGATTTTGTTCTGTTGAATATATATCAACTAACTTACCCATAACCCAATAAAAAATCGTGTTGCATTGAAAAATATTCTGGTAGATATCTCAAACAAACTTGTTATTATATCAGTTTATCATAATATTGTATAATTCAAAAGCTGTCATTTGTCAAAATAAATCACATGGTCAACCTGTAAAAAGCTTGTAAAATAGGTGTTTCCATAAATAAAATTAAAAATGTTGAAAGACTAAGAGTTTCTAAAAATAATTTAGTTGAAAGACCCCCTTATTCCAAAAATAGAATTTAGAAGAACAAATTTATAAAGCGATATTTTGATTGGCTGTTGGATCAGTCTAAGGACCAATCAGAATCGATCTTTCATTCTTACTTCGGAAGTTCATTAAATATGTGATATCTACATGTTGTTTTGTTAATATTAAATTGTTAAAGTTTATCATTTTCAATTCAATATCAACATAATGAAAAGGATATAAGGAAAATGTCAGAGTCGATATAATTTCATCAGGTCGATAAAACATGTATCGACCTCCTCTAAAGGCTATAATTGTATAATATAATGCCACTGAAATGCTAATTCTTTAAAACAAAAGTGTACAATATGAGTTTAAAGCTGACAATGTGCCTTGATTTTCCATGCCAAGTTTTTCTAATAAAATTTTGCATTTTCTATAGCTGTAGTAGATAATTCAAAATTCCATTGTGTTTCCATATAGGATAATGA
The DNA here is from genome assembly GCA_028015205.1 of Mytilisepta virgata. Classification (NCBI taxonomy): domain Eukaryota; kingdom Metazoa; phylum Mollusca; class Bivalvia; order Mytilida; family Mytilidae; genus Mytilisepta; species Mytilisepta virgata. The sequence goes on from CM051517.1 coordinate 37,139,558, forward strand.
ATATGACATACACATTAATATGAACAATCTCAGATGATCTCTTAGAAAAGGGTAAATAACAATTGACTTAAATGTGTATTATGCAATCTATGACTGTTAAGGTATCCGGACCATAATAGATAATGATAAAAAATTGTATCTCCTTTTGACCCTGAATGGCGGAACTAAACAATTTAAAGCTGGAATTTTGTATATATATTTTTCTCAAGTTGAAACACAGTTTGTTGCTTATATGCAGAGTCTGTAAAAATTAGTTAGTTATATTAGAATTTCCGAAGTTTGCCGATAATTACCGAGGTCATTTCAATTGCGTTGTATGGAACATCCGGGAACTTTTAAATAATCACGTGGTCATTTATGGTCCGGATATCTTAAGTGATATCATACAATACAAGCCTGATATACATCAATCAATAGACTACTGGCGTAGTTATTTTTAACTTTTCTACTAAATAACACAAAGAATAAAATGCAAAGGATCAGTGTTAGTGGCAGATATTAAATTTTAAGATCAAAATAAAAGTTGGATTGAAAGACTAGGTGAGGAAAATCTGAATGTCCATACAAAAATCATAGATCCAGAGACAAAGACAAAACTGAGATGAGGAAGAGTGAGAACAAACAAACAAAACAACAGAAACAGAACACAAAAATAATGAATAACATGGACTCAATCCATATCAAAACAAAATTAACCAGGTTTATTGCAAACTCTGATGCTCATCAGTCAAATTATATTCTAAAATAAAATAGAACAGGGATTCAAAGGACTATTGGGGGAAAATAGGGGCAGATATAAAAATTCTTAAGGGTCCTACAACTGACAGCATTGCACAAAAATAAATCAGATCATTATTAAAGCATTATTGTGAATAAACAGCAACGCCATGAGCACATGATACGCCCATCGTCTTTTTGATGAACAAGTCACATCCCAATCTGGAACAGAAAAAAAAATTTCACCAAAAAGTATAATGACCTTTAGACTATCACAACAAACAAATGTGTAAAGTTTGAAGTAAATCGGACAATGCGTTTTTAAGATACAGCATGACATGTGAAAATTCCCCCTTTTTTAATGAACAAAATTCCATAACAGTCCAAAGTGTGAAAAATTGACAGTTTTTGACGATTTTTCAACAAATAAAGTTCCATAACTGCAAAATGTCATATCTAAAATTTATAAAAAAAACAAAAGTCACCAAAGTTTCATGAAAATTCCTCAGTGTTTTTGAGTTATTGTCCGAAAATTGGAAAATCCCAAACCCCCCCCCCCCCCCCCCCCCCCGCCCCCCACCACATTTTTTTTAAATAAAGTCCATTACTCCAAAACATAAAATCAGAAATTTTTAAAAATTGAAAGGGAACTTATGCCAATAGATATAAACAATTCACCAAAGTTTCATGAACATTGCTCAAAGCATTTTTGAGGTTTAGTCCGAAAACTGGAAAATCCACCTCTTTTTTATGAATAAAGCCCCATAACTCCGAAACGTAAAATTGGAAAATTATAAAATTCAAAACAGGAGCTTACATTAATGGATATAAACAATTCACCAAAGTTTGATGACAATTGGTGAAAGAGTTTTTGATTTATTGTCTGAAGTGTGGATGACGGGCGGACGGACAGACAACAGTACACCATAATACGTCCCGTCTTTAAAGACAGGCGTATAAAAAATAATATACAAATGTAGGAGACTGAGAAGATCATTATATTGTCAACAATTTCTACAATCATCTAATGCCAAATTGTATTACTGTGCGCTAAACATTAAGTATAGAATTAAGATTTCTGTATAATATGTTTTTCATCAGAACATTTCCAAATAAGAAACCAAGTCTCCCAAATGTTTATAGCCCTTACAGACACTGAGACTTTTCAATGGAAATCAAAATATAAAAAAAATTGTATGGATCATGGCAATAGCTCAACTGTTGTACAGAAGAAGGTCTCCGCAATCAAAATTTTCAAGTCGAGTTTCAATGGTACATTCTTCTGTAAATTTCCAAGCAAATCAAAGTGAGTACTAAACTGAGATGTACCAACAAGAATCCTTTCAGTGAGCTAAAATTCCTTTTGTATTCTGAACTCCATATTTATACGGAGCTGTCCTGTTACTAACAACTCTTCAAGCATAAGTAGTACACATGTACCTCATCATAAAATAAGACAAAATTAGAAATCATTTTAATTATAGTTCAAAAAAAACTTTGCTTCAACAATGTTACTGCATTCTATAATAAACTGTTTCTGCATAAGAAGGACTATTGGAACTGTATTGTACAGTAAAAAAATACTTATACATATGGTTCTGATAAATATGCATAATAAAAATATACAAGGTGTTAAATATTTATCTTTGTACAAATTATATTGCATGAAAGACACTACAAAATTTGATTTCCCAGTCTTACTCTTTCAGTAGAGATAAACTTTTTTGAAATCAGATCCCATAGTACTATTGAACTAATGGAAAGTTTAATATGTATTAATTTCTCACAATCTTCAAGCATACCTTTTAATATATTGCTTGATTTTCCATGGAATTTATAAAGCTTTAATTAGTCAATCTATTTATTTAATGAATAACTTCTTTGACTGTTTCTAGCTTGGATTGCAAACATTGTTATGACAATATTATGTTTTGATTAAACCTCTAATGGTCGTAAGTTAATACTAAAAACTTTTCAAAAATAATATCACTGATCATGTTGATTAAGTAAAAGTAAAAAAATTATTAGTTTCTCGAACATTCAAGCATACTTTTAATACATTGGAAAATATACTCAATAGAATAGAGAATGGAAACGGGGAATGTGCCGAAGAGACAACAACCCGACCAAAGAGCTAAAAACAGCTCAAGGCTACCTATGGTAACACTGTCAATGCAGCGAGAAAATGAATGTTTCAGAAAACAACTGCTCTCCAAGTAATTATCAAGGATGTTCTGTGCAGAGTAATTATTTCAAATCCAAATGAACTACACCATATTTTTTTTATCAAAAGTAGCTCTCACTGATAAAAATTGTGCTGTTTTTCTCAAATTATTGGTGGCACGTAGTGATTTTGGCATTAGTTAACTCTATAATATATTGAATAATAGGAAATAATGTATCAAAAAAGTAATTTTCTCAGCTGAGTAAAAAAATTTCTTAATTTTGGGACAATAATTTTTCACATGCTTTTAATAGTATAACAGATTGTAATGGTCTCTTTCAAACCTATTATTCATATGCTATGATTTTTCCTGGAGATTGTATAATTTCTCAGCAAATTTTTTAGCATCGTCAACACCCTCACAACATTTTTGCCATGACTTTGGAATAGATTCAAGTCCATAACAGGCTCCTGCTATTGCTCCTGCCATTGTCGCTACAGTATCGGAATCGCCACCTAGTGAGATAGCATACATTACTGTCCTCTCAAATGGATTTCTTCCCTGTAAAAAAAAACATTAAAAACAGAATTAAATTACATGTTTTTACTTTCATTTATGTTAAATTTTTAATATTTCTGGTATTAATGTTATTAAATTTGTTAAATTTGTAAATACATGTAAATGGTTATTAATGGTAAAGCATTTGATTTCCATTTCTGTCTGCATGTGCATGCAATTTTTCTGAGTAATAACAGATTTCCATGTACTTATTATAATGTATAGCAGAAATCAGTATTGGGTAACTGCAACAAGTAAAATTTTGAGTTGCATGAGTAAAATTGATGATCATGTGCAACCACTAGATTTGGTCAGTTCAAATAGAAGTAAGGATGTTGTCTTCTTGATATTTTACCCCATATCTATTTATTCTGATAATTATGTTTCAAATTAACATTTTCTTTTACCTCTAAACCTACTGATTCTATATTGGATCTCAGAAAAGAGTACACAGCCGCTGGAACTGATTCAAAGGCAGATATTTCAGCACCTGTAAAATATTTAACAGCGACATAACAGCCAACTTCATTTGTACCATTTTTAGCTTTGATTGTTTTCTCTTATAAAGACTATTTATAACATTGTGTTTGGTGAAATAACTGAATTTCCAATTGAAATAAAATCCAATATTTCTCCCAATGAACAGAAAAGTAATATTTCACTCTAGGAAGAGACCCAACAAATAGCTGTCGCCAATGAAATTACTATACAAAGGTCAATGCATAGTCACATAAAAACATAATCCATTGTATTATCCCTTTAAATCTTCTGAATACATGGAATATGTCAATGTAACAAAAAGAATAATTAGTCCGGAAATTTGAATACCTTAAATATAGAACTCGTGACTGAAAGAAACTAATAATTCACTCATCTGCTATGCACATTCGTGAATTAATGTGTTGTTTGGTCACTCATATATTTTTAGGTATTCGAATTCAAGATTCATTATAGTATAAAAATTCAGAAATTTTGGAATGCATTTATTATTGCAGATCTTCATATGGAAAATATTGCAAGATGAATTAATGTGATAGATAAAAATTTTACAATATGATATAACTAACCAAAATCAAAATACAAGTTTCAATTGTTACAATCTTCATCATACCATATTTTTTGCAAAATTGCATTTTGTTTGTTTGTTTGTTTAGTTGGGGTTTCACGGCGTTTTCAGCACATTTGGCTTTTTTGCGGCGGCCAGTTTTTATTGGTGGAGGAAGCCGGAGTACCCGGAGAGAACCACCGACCTTCGGTAGGAAAATTGGCAATCTTTGTCAGTTTAGATCAGATGCATTGATTTATGAATTTACCGTATATTTGCCATATTATAATGTGCATTCAGGGACACTTGGCTACTGTAAGCTTTTTCAGAAGTGGCAAGGCAGAAAACAATAAAACCAAACCAGTTTTGAGCAGTAAATGATGTGTAAATGTTAGAACAAAACCAATTTGTAAATGGTAGAACAAAAACAATCTAGCGAAAGAGCTATTCAATTCATTAAGTCCAAAACTATCCTAATTTTGTAATAGTTTAATTTTTAATTAGTTTCATGGCCAGTACTAAAATGCTAGCTGAAGGCTGAATGGTGGCCATTTTTGTGACTTTTGTTATCTAATTATATTGGGTTTTTGTCTCATGTGCATTTATCCCCAAATCCCTTTTGTACTAGCAACTGTTATAGTTTTTCTAAATTTTAAACTTTAACATATCTGACTCCAGGTGTAGGAAGTCATTTGCTTGCTAGCCATTGCATCAAGCTTTAGGTTTACCAAGGAGAGCACTTTATGTACAAATGGTGCAACTGCTTTACATTTCTATTTTTTTTAGTTAGAATTTAATTTAAAAGTTTTCAAGATAACATAACATCGTTTTGTCAAAAAATTTAGAAGTTTATTAATACTTTTATAGTACACTTATAAAACATATTATACCTAACCCTGTAACCACTACCAGATTATGAAAACAAAAGCTTTTGTAAACATTTTATTTATACACGGAAGTTGAGGTAAGCATGAGAAATCGCTGCCCGAGCGTGAGGTCATGAATTTGGTTCTAAAAGCCCAAAGCGTGGGATATCACATGTATGCTAACTAATCATAAAAACTTGACCTATGTCAGTGAAGCATTGTTAGGTGTACATATATGTCTGATGTTGAAATCAATTTAACAATTTACTGACTTTGGTCAACTTTAAAATTGTGATTTGCTCAGTTTGTCAGTAACTATACAAAATAAATCAATGGCATTTGGTGTAAAGAATAATTGGTAGGTGTATATGTCAGTTTTACCTATATTAACTGGCTTGACAATCATGATGATCTTGAATTTTACAGATGTTTAAGTACAAAAAAAATATTTTAAAAATATGTTTCATGAAATATAAAAGGTTTCTAAAGAAGATTTTATCTTCAGTGTCTGTTTCTTGTCTACTGACTGTTATATGTTTATTGAGTACTTTGGATTTGTGGTTTGCTTTTTGGCCATTAATGTCTTTTGGTCGGTGTCTATTGTTGTTGAACACCAAACATAAAACCCTAGATGTAATCAATCTTTTCTTCTTTTTTTAAATTCTATGACAGTGTTCTCCCCAGAAATTTTTAAAAGCATTGTGGAAGAAAATTATCATAGGTTTGCAGAAATCTTTCTTATTGTAATAAAGGCACTTATAAGAATTTTATATCTAATGATTAATGAGAAATAATAACTTATATGTAGAATTTCAATGCATTTTAATTTTTCTGATTTTCCCAGTTGTAAACTAAGAAACTAGAGGCTCCCGAGAGCCTGTATCGCTCACCTGGACAATGTCCATCTTGACTGTCAGCCTTGAAAATTGCTGTCAAGCCAACTGGCTCACTGGTTTCAAACAAGAAGATCTTTCAGTGATTTTTCCAATTAGGTCCCACAAAAAGCAGGGTGAACCCAATGTTCCAATTAGCCAAGTTGTTTCAGACAAGACGATCTTTAAGTAAATTTTCCATAGGGTCCTATGTTAAATATGTCCATAGAGTCCTATGTTAAATATGGTGGCCATATTGGATGACGAGTTGGGTCATCGGATATATTTCTGAAAGAGGACCACTTAAGGACCATTGCTGCCAAGTTTTGTTAAATTTGGCCAAGTGGTTACAGTCAAGATCTTTAATTAAATTCCTTAAAGGGTCCTATGTTAAACTATGTATGGCTCTGGGGGCCATCTTGGATGATGGGCCAGTTCATCGGATATATATCTGGAAGAGGACCACCTAAGGAGCATTGCTGCCAAGTTTTGTTCCAATTTGCCAAGCAGTTTCAAACAAGATCTTTCAGTAAATTCCCCATAGGGTCCTATGTTAAAACTATGTTTGGCTCTGGCGGCCATCTTGGATGGTGGACAGGGTCATTGGATACATTTCTGTAAGAGAACAACCTAGGACCATTGCTGCTAAGTTTTTTTCCAATTGGCCATGTAGTTTCAGACAATAAGATCTTTAAGTAAATTTTCCATAGGGTCCTATGTTAAACTATGTTCGGCTCTGGTGGCCATCTTGGATGATGGAAGGGGTTATCGGATACACCTAAAAGATGACCACCTAAGGATCATTGCTGCAATTTTGTTTGAATTGGTCCAGTGGTTTCAGAGGAGAAGATCTTTAAAGGAAAGTTTACAACGACAGACATCGGATGCAAAGTGATGGCAATAGCTCACAGGCCTTTTAGGCCAGGTGAGCTAAAAAGGAAACAGATTACTGCATCAGAAGTAAAACATATATACAATAGCACAGTGTAAAGAAATTATAGCACAGTGGTACCACTGTGGTATATAAAACTGGACACTGCATGGTTTCTCATTGACAATAAAAATACAAAAAAATAACTACCCCGGTATATACATATACCAACCTAATTCAGTATGTACAGTAAGAGGGTCAGGTTGTTCCTTTCTATTGATATAATTTTTTATTAACTCCAATTTCTGTACATATGTGGTACATTTATTTTCACTACAAATACAAGTATTATCATAATTAAACACAAGATCAGTAATATCTTGTCCAAAATAAAAATTATACCAAATATTCAATTGTGAAACAATTTGAATTAATAGAAAAAATAATCCATCAGCATGGACTACTAAAAACAAATTCAGTTTGTGTTTTTTTTTTTTACTTGAAATGGTGGGCGTCTTGTTTTTTCTAGAATGGCAATTTTGGAGGTAGAAACTTTTGTTGCTTGATGAACCTTCCAGACAGTAAAATTGATGCACTCTTTGTCTAAAAAAAAGACTTTCATGCTTAAAAATAATGTTTTCAGACATGTTCTGTCATCAAATGGACTAAAATCTGTGTTGGCATTTTTGCTCAGAAAACATTTTACATAATTTTGCAAATATGAAACAATTAATTTTGTAAGGAAAACAATTTTTTTTTAAAAAGAAGGAAAAGACTGATACACGATGATTTCAAATCTCATTATACAAATACTTTCAGAAATAAATGTGGTATTTACATTACTAATAAAAATTGGGGCAGGATGCAATGCATATAACCAAAGTAATAATTAAACTCCAATTTTTATTTTTGCTTAATATATTCTATTGCAAATGTGCATGCAGTTTGAATGTATAATGCATAAAACTTTTATTCCATTTTTTTTAAGCAGAAATGAAATGTTTGTCTTGAGAGATTAACATGAAATTTCTGTTTAGTATTTTTACACATTTTTATTTACAGTTAAAATCTTAATACAAAAGTCACTAATAGATACAAAATAAGTCCACTTTATATAGAGCTTAATTTTTAAAAGGCATTCTTCATAACAGAAATATTTCCTCATTCCCCTACATTGTATATAGGAATCGGTTTCATGCTATATTGAGTTGCCCTAAATTAACATCAAGTATGATTGTACTATACCCATTATCTCCCTTTGACTGATTCTCAGATGATTTTTCTGATATTTTTGGTTCTTCCTCAATCATTTTCATCAGTGTAATCAAGGCATCTACCATTTCATCAGGTGAGAATGTACTTGAGCTGTTTAAAGCCATGTCAACAGCATAACTCTGCAACGTTGCACCAAGAATGGCCTGTGGATGGGTATGTGTCAAACTTGTTATTTTTGAGACCAAATCCTAAAATCAGATATCAACAATGTATAGGATATATAAATTAAAATTTGATAAATCTATATTAGACCACTAATATCAGTTGACAAATGTATGTGAAGATGATGTGGGATTGAGAAAATAGAGCCAAGGACTAACAATATTAGCAGTATTATAAGTCCCAGATAAAACTATCAAAAAATGGACAAGACACAAATGACAGATATTTGCCTCAATAAATATTAACTTATAACACATCCGTATGTAATCTAACACATTCAGGGTAAAATGTGCGTCAAAATGACTGACACTATGACCTTTACTACAATCTAAGATGTCTGAAATGACAAAAGACCATCGATCAATGACATGTTATTGTTAAAATCAAAACCTTAAAACCAAATTGACCCAGAGCCACTCGCATTAATTTATTAATAGAACTTTATTATTAAAGATATTTGCACTGACAAAATATCATTCTTCTACAATTTGATAGATCTAGACCTTCACACAAAATTTTAACTAAATTCATTAATGCATAAACATATGGTCAAATAATTATGAGAAAGGCTGGATATGGAGTAAAATTAAAATATCCATGCACTTTTATATCTGACAAAATATCTTCCACGTATGACTTGAAGTTGCTGGGATATGAACTTTTACAGAAAACTACACTTGTAATTCAATTTATTTATCATGAACATGTATGCAGTTGACGCTCATTATTTAAAAGTTGATCATACGTGTAGCATTTCATTTCAGTAAATAGGAATCAAGATCAATCAAAGGGAGATAACTGAAATTATTTTTGCCTTATAATTAATGGCAAACAATCTGTATTGGGGACAAAGTATACAAATGAAAATTTAGTTTAACTTTAGTGCTTGCTCTAAACAAAAATGATCACATAAAAGGGGTTTTCTTTACATAAATATTACATACATACTCTCCTCAGTTGAGGGAAGTAATCTAGAACACCACCATCAACCACATACAGCATGTGTTACATGTATATCATATGGAATGCTTGGTGAGGGTGGTATAAAATTACTATAACCAATCATAAAATTCTCTACCAACCAAGGAGAACTCTAACACTCTGCATAACAACACTCAAAACAAAATGAAGCTCACTATTAATATTACACTCATCTGCTAAAAAAAAGCTTTATAAGGTGTATCAAGTCTGATATTTGAAGAGAGACATACAGTGTGCAGAAAACTTGATAATATACATATAAAGTTAAAAGAGTGAGCAAGAGAGTTACTTTATACTTTTGACTTTTCTGGATCATTATCTGTGTATGTAAATAATGCTGCAGGTGATATCCTCATAGCCCCTCCATTCCCATAGGACCCCTGTCCTTCAAACTGTTTCTTTGCTGGACCAAATACATCCAGATAATTAGACTTTTTCAGTTGACTGAATATAGAAGTGACACTATGTCCATATCCTCTGTCTGGTTCATCTAAATAGTTCTCCGTAAATCTACAATGTTAAAACAGTAATGTTTAAAAAATAATCATCAAAATAACTAGAGGCTCTCAAGAGCGGGTATCGCTCATCTGGTTTTAACTTTTCACCTTGAGCAGGACTAAAAAATTTAAGTGTTGCAGTCAATTTAGCTGGTTTTTCTATAGGGTTCTATGTTAAACTAAGTTCTGCTAAGTCTTGTTCCAACTGGCTAAGTGGTTTTAGACAAGAAGATTTTTAAATGAATTTTCCCATAGGATCCAATATGAAACTAAGTCTGGCTCTGGTGGCCGACATCTTGGTTGACAATCCAGGTGATCAGACACAATTCTGAAAGAGGATCATCTTATAAGGACCAATGCTGCCAAATTTAGTTCTAATTGGCTCAGTAGTTTCAGACAAAAAGATTTTTGAGTGAATTTCTCATAGAGTACAATGTTAAACTAAGTTTGGCTGTGGTGGTCATCTTGGTTCACAATCCACGAAATCGTACACCATTTCTCAAAGAGGATCTCCTAAGGACCATTGCTGCCAAGTCTTGTTCCAATAGGTCAAGTGATTTCAGACAAGAAGATTTTTATGCCCTGCCTGTAAAGCAGACCGGGCATATAGTTGTTCGGTCTGTGCATCCATCTGAACGAGGTTAAGGTTTAGGTTTAAGGTAGTTTTTCATGAAGGAGTTATGGTATCATTATGAAACTTTGTAGATGGATAGCTTGTGATATGAACAGCAACATTTTGATGCGAAAAGGATGCTGTGACCTTGACGTCATGGGTCATCGACTTTGAATTTCTGTATGGAATTTCAATACAGAATCCACATCAAGGTTAAGGTTTAAGGTAGTTTTTCATGAAGGAGTTATGGTATCATCATGAAACTAAGTTTAGTTCTAATTGGCTTAGTGGTTTCAGATAACAAGTTTTTTGAGTGAATTTCCTATAGGGTCCTATGTAAATCTAAGTTCTGCTGTGCTGGCCATCTTGGTTCACAGTCCACGAAATCTGACATATTTCTGAAAGAGAACCTCCTAAGGATCATTGCTGCCAAGTCTGGTTCCAATTGGTTAAGTGGTTTCGGCTGTGGTGACCATCTTGGTTAACAGTCCAGGTCATCAGACATACTCCTAAAAGAGGACCACCTGAGGACCATTGCTGCCAAGTCTGGTTCCAATTGGTCCGGTGGATTCAGACAAGAAGATTTTTCAATGAATTTTCCCATAGGGCCTTATGTTAAACTAGGTTCAGCTGTCGGCCATCTTGGTTAACAGTCTGGGTCATCAGATATAATCCCAAGAGAGCCTTCTCATGGACTAATAATGACTAAAATAAGTTTGGTTACAATTGGCCTTGTAGTTTCATAGAAGCAGATTTTTTAAATTCATCCCCCCTTTTTTCTATTTTTAGTAACAGCATGTCGATTGGAAGTAGGGATGTCGGATATAATTTGGGAAGGGGGCCACCCAAAGACCATTCCACCAAAGTTTGGTCCCAATTGGCCTAGTGGTTTCACAGGAGAAGATCTTTAAAGGAAAGTTTATGCCGGACACTGCCTTTAAAGGGCAAAAACTCCTATAAGGGGTCAATCAATGACTTTTGTCATGTTGTATTATTTGTAGATCTTTATTTGTTGAACATTTTTGCTGTTTATAATAATATTCAAGACAATAACCTAAAACTGCAAAATTTACTTAAAATTAACAATTCAGGGGCAATAACTCGACAAAGGGTTGACTGATTCATCTGACAGGTAGATTCTGACCTGATGAACATTTTTACCCCTGTCAGTTTTGCTCTAAATGCTTTAGGTTTTGAGATACAAGACAAAAACTTCAGTTTACTCCTATGTTCTATTTTTAGCCATGTCGGCCATGTTGGTTGGCAGCTGGGTTATCAGACACATTTTTAAAACTAGATACCCTAATGATGGTTGTTGGCCCAGGTGTCTCAGAGGAGAAGATTTTTGTAAAAGTTAACAGACGACGAACGCCAAGTGATGAGAATAGCTCACTTGACCCTTTTGGTCAGATGAGCTAATAAAAATTGGGACACACAGAAATTTATATCTAATATTAGTCAACAGCATTATTATTATCAACAAAAAAAAACAGAGCAAAACTATTTCTATTTTTCTAATTAAAACTCTTTATTGAATGGCCTATCAAATGTAATACATGTCCAATTAATGAATTTACTGTAACAAGATTTCAACCATTATTTTTTTTTACCTCTTTTTTAATAATTGTCTTTTCACAACACACAGAGTCTTTATAGGAGGACTTTAAAACTGCATTAAAAGTTTTGGATTGAGAGACACATATACGGACAAATGGAAAGCGGTACAAGTGTATATGCAAATAGACAGATCAAGGCAACAACTGTCAATAATATCCTGATTATAAATTCATTCAAAGAGAGTGGTGAAAATTATCATTCTTCAAAAATGACCAGTCTATACAGCTGTTGATAAGGTCTCGACCTTAGTGTTAGACCCAACACGTGTATATATGTATAAGAGTCTTACTGCCAAAAATTGTATGATAATAATGGTTTGAAATCTTTATAATTTAAATTCATTCAAATTTAACAGAGTTGACTGTGTATAAATGTACATTTAATAAAGGTTAATCAATATAAGCGAAGTGTATGGTTTGTAATCATTAATAAAGATAGACAAAACGAGTTTTTAAATGGATTCAATAACATACAAGTTTACAGGGTGAAACCAATCTGACACTCAAGAAAGGTGAAACCACTGAAACAAAATATTATGTAGCAAACAGGAATATTGTATATAACAACCCAATACCCTTTCTATTAACCTACACTTCAAGTATACCAACTATGTAAGGGACTGACTTATTCCTTCATCAAGTTAATTATAAAAGCTATTTTTTACAATAATTGCATAAGATATGTAAACTTTAAAGATAAAATGCATTAGATATAAACATTAAAACATTGTGTTTTTGAAATCTGAAGTACATGTATCTCCTCTTCCATAGGAATTTAATTATCAGAAATATACCGGTATAAATTACGATAATCTTAACTTTCTGCACCATTCCATAGTGTGCTATCCAATGTGTGTAAGATATAAAATGAATACCTTTCTGCCATATCTTCAGGAACAAATCCTTTATTTTTGATTAGTGATTTAGCCACTGATCTGGTCATTGCAGTATCATCAGTGAATGACCATACTTTATATCCTTCTTCTTTTTCACTCTCTGGAATATCAAAAGATACAAACTAAATAATGTGGATATCAATATTAATGTTATTATTCTGATCTTCATTCCCTAATGTTTTTGTGATGACATATTAATAAAATCCTCATATCATGTTTTCTGAATTTACAATACTCATCTGAAAATAGTAGAATTTCTATTCTATGTGTTGTTTATGGTGATAAGTGTGTGGTATCTTGGACCTTTCCTGTATAAAGTATGTTATTTACCTTTTGAAATAAATATGCAAGTGCATAAGGAAAAAATTCAAACAAATACCACTTCCATTTAATAAATAATCGTCACATTAGTAAATACACAATTAATTTTGACAAGTTCCTAAGAACACATGATAACTTGTTACCCTATTATACTTGAATGGAACAGAAGGTAAACAATCAAAATGGCTGTATTTTCAAAACATGGACAGAAATGTCAAAAATGTTAGTTTTAATGATTTGGGGCCAGCCTACCTTGGGATGACAGGGAGAAATGATTTTTCTCTCTGAAGCTAACAAGGAGAAGTGGAGGGAGACAGGGAGAAGTCATCAGTGACATTCCAAAGCACCAATCGGCACTGATGATGTTTTTATTTGAAGAGCTAGTCTTATTCTAATGTTTTTTTTTTAAAGAAATCAAGATTCATTCTCTGATTTACAGTTCATGCCTTCTAAGCCAGTCTACAATAAAGAAGTGTATAAAATCGAATAATTACTTCCTTCACAGTATCTTTCTCATTGTTTTCAAATAATTGTTTTTCTGGTCTGACTTACCGTGGTCAGCAGCCTGAGTACATTTACCCATATTTTTCTTATTGGATTATTTCCCTTTGAATGCTGATTGAAAAAAATGGTGACATGGATTTTATTTTCACTACACGAGTCAGAGTTTCCTTAAAATAATGGCTGTCATATTTGCAGTTTCGACCATTGAAATGGATCAGGCGAGTAATTAAATTTATAGTCAACTCCAACTTTTATTTTGACGAGAGACCACTTCTTCGCCCGAATTGCCCTCCATGTTGAACCCTGTTAACTTGGGACAATACAAGTATGTTATAAATGTATATTGAGAAAAGATTAAACATTCATTCTTGATTTTCAAATATCAACTCCAAAAAATCCAACTTCCAAGTTTATCTAGATAAAAATAAAACGTATCACAAAATACCACAATAAATTTGATGCACCATATGGCCATTTCGTTGACTGACAACTCATCAGCAGTGCTCGAGAACAAAGTGTTGGAAAACCGGTTAAAGATATAATGATGAATTCACAAGCACAACCATTAAAATCCAGAACAATTAAAACAAAAAGGAATCCAAACTTAGCTAAGGGTTACCTCTGCATCAACAGGATTTCTGAAAATTTTGTCAAATTTTGAACGGAAAATTTAGAGGCATTTGAGTAATGAATCATGTTAGAACAAAAATTCTGGCTACTGTGCTGATAATGCCCTAGGGGGCTTAATGTCCACCAGCAGTGGCATAGATCCAGTGGTAATAATAAAACTTCAAAACATGCATAATTTAAAAGGGTCAATCCTAAAAGAATAAACATTCGTTAACATTCAGGGAGCAACCCTGCATTTTTTGTCTACCAACAAACAATCCCATATGTTTGATACCGAACTTTCAACATTAATTAGGCAAACGTTATTGCAATAAAAACATGTGTAAAAAGAAAATTATTGAAATTTATGACTTCTACAGTATTTGTTACTTGTAGAGAGAATGAGAAATATTTGATTTTTAAAAATTTCTATTGATTTAAAATGCAACCAGAAATGCCAATTGTTTTGTCAATTTAACATGTTTAATGAAAAAGTAACAACATTTTTTACTTTAAGGGCAGAGGGGCACATTTTTGGTACTCTAAGGGCAGAAGGATGCCATGCCCTTCCATTTAGGGCAAGCTAGAACACTGATAATTTATAATGTACACCTACTTTTATTTTTCATTAAACAAATTGGATCTTTCAAAAACAAATTTTAGTTGCATTGTCATTAGTCTCAGGTACCAGTTTCACATTTGTAAGATATTTCAACATGGCAATGTATTAAGATGTACTTATTTTTTACAGCTACAATGTATGAATGAATGCAAGTCAATTCGTTCCAAATCCAATTCGTCCCAGATTTGGTCAATTCATTCCAAGTCCGTGGTTCAATTTGTTCCAATTGATAAATAGTTCAATTTACTTAATCAATATGTAAATTGGGAATGTTCGTCTCTGGTAAGTTCATCCCAGGTCAGTTCATCCCGACTATCACTAGGGCACTTTGTCCCAAGTACAATGGATATTAGAGTTAATTTTAAGATTCCATGATGGAAAGTAAAAAATAGTTGTAAATGTTGGGCTTTTTTAGTTTTTCAGTTGTGAAATTTAATTTTGATTGGTTTTGAAGCGATGGACCTATCAGAAAATTACATTCATAACGCCACACCTTCAATTAAAGCTCATCTTCCGATTTTCTTTTTGTTCAGTAAATTCTTTCTTTAAAGTAGGAAAAAGTAGCTTTTATGGCCATTTTATACCATAAAACACACATGACCAGCTTTAATTAATAGTAAGGACGCACCTTGAAAAAAAAATTTATTTGATACGGTTTCAATCAGTAGTTACAAGCATGTACGACCCTATCTTGGGGCCCATTATTTTGATGAATAAATGAATGTTGATGAACATATATATGTGCACATTTTTATTAAAGTAAAAAAGTAATTAGAATAAACAATGGTTTTATCATGTTAAGAATATGAAAAAAATTACAACAAATTGTCTTGAAACAAATAAATATAAATAACAATATATTGATAATATACTTGTAATATAAAAAAGAAGACAAACTAATACATGTAAGCATTCATTTTATTACTATTTATTAACATTCCTAAAAAATATAAACTTGGGACAAATCATCCTGGAACAAATTGACTACTTAAGTTGGTATGAATTGGATTTGGAAAGAATCCTTCAGATACATGTACCCTATGAACAGCTTTAACTGTAACTTTGCAGAGTTAAATTTCTGTGTTGTATTGTATTGCAATTGTATGTAATGTTTATTTGCCAATTCAGGAGTAAATTTTGAGTGACAAAGTAAATAACCAATGTATCATGATATATTGTATCGTCCCTCAGGCAGAGCCCTAAAGGTAAGTTTTATCAGAGACATATATGTCTCTGGTTTTATTTAACGTCGGTGTGTACACATATTTGTACAAGTCAACAATCAACATAAGCTCTGTAGAGATTTTTTACCAATGGCAAGATTAATGACCGTTTGGTAGATATGGTTTTCCTGCATGGTCACGAGGCTTGTGGGGGAGGAAAGACTGATATTCCAGGTCAGAAAATCGGTGAAACCCCCGATCTAAGTTAGGTGCCTGGAAACCTTGACACATGTGAGGTCCGATATTGGAGTCTCGGGTGATACAAGGGACGATATGGAAAATGCCATGTAATAATCTATAAGTAACAGTATCATATATATATATATATATATATATATATATATATATATATATATATATATATATATATATATATATGTGTACTGATACCCTACATGATTTGTATTTCGTAACTGACGCGAGGACAGTTTCTGATTTACCAGTTTCAATTTTTTCGACGGCTTCTTTTACTTTAGCTGGATTGATTGTTTTAGCCCACATTGCCTCGAATATTGCTCCGATACAATCACCCGTCACAGCCCCTACAAGTGCTCCCTGAAACTTGGACAAAGTTGTTGTCATCTTTGAGAGTCCGTGGGAAAGGGAATAGAAACGTGGAAAAATGGGCGATAAACACAAAAACTCTATAATTTCTTTAAGAGGCATACTCGCTGTACTGCCTGTAGACCACAGGGGCTCGTTACAATTGACACATTTTAGGAGGGGGTGCATCGGTGCATGTACTACCCCTTACCGAAAATATCCACGTTAAATATTCAGGTAAGCTGAAATGACATACCCAAAATTATCCAAAAACACTAACATTTGCTATGATATCAAGAAAAAAAGGGATAGACCTGAATTCTCCTCAGTGTTTTATAAACATCTGCAGATTTTTTTTTAATCCTGACCGGAAATCTCCAGTGTCAAAAAAATCATGACCCGAAATTGGCGCACGCCCCGTATCTGAATATCATGGATTTATGATTTATACCGCCCTACCCCCCTTCCCCGAGATGTTGATATACTTGTTTTATAACCACATACAAAATGGTGACAACGTATTAGCAAATTAAAGTATGCACGCGTAGGCATACCGGAAAATTCTGAAAATATGCAGTTTTTTTCCCGGGTCTTTATATATATATAAAGTCTTTATTTAATAAATTGGTTATATTCCAGGTACAAATCTTTTTGAAGGTTACAACTTTTATTTTATAAAATGGTTATATTCTATTTAAAAATCTTTTTGGGCCTTCGGTGGCCGAGTGGTCTAGATAGTTCGTCATGACTACTAATTGACCACTAATGTTGTGACTGTGGCGGGTGTGATCTTTATGCACAAGGATTGCCCATTTTCCTACCGGAGGTCGGTGATTCTCACCGGGTACTCCGGCTTCCTCCGCCAATAAAAACTGGCCGCTGCGAAATAGCCAGATTATATATGTGCTGAAAACAGTGTAAAACACCAACTATTTAAACAAACATAAAAATCTTTTTGAGGATTTCTTTTATATATAATTTACAAATCTTTCTTATAAAATGGTTACATACCAGTTACAAGATGCAGAAATATCTGAAGGGACATACAACAATCACATACTAGTATCCAGAATCAAACATTGATGGGAAGGATGAACATTTTGATCTTCTCATCTGAAACTACTTGGCTGATTGTAACCACACTTGGTAGGAATGATGTATGGAAGCTTAAGGACCTCTAGAAATGGTCCACCATTTGTTCACCATTGGTTCCGATTGGATGAACAACATAGTCACCAGAGGCCATCTTTGATTTTTATTGGCCAATTTTCAAAAATCTTCTCCTCTGAAACTACATGATGAAATGTTTTTAAATTTTGCAGGATTGATGATAATACCCTCTAGAAACGATGCACTTTTGGTTGAGATTCATCCGCTCAACCGATGGCTGTGGCTGTTCAAAGTTCCCAAGTTTCTTAGGAAAAGACTTGTTTGTCAATTGCTCAGGAACAAACCAAAACGACGGTTGCGGCTGTTCAAAGTTTTCATTGAATCAATATGGGAAAAGACCTTTTTGTCGTTTGCTCAGGAACTAATGGGCAGACTGTAACCAAAGTTGACAGGAATCTCATATGGAAGAACAGATATAAACCCACGTTTTAGGTTAAAGGTCAAATACCAAGCTTACTTTGAAATTTTGAGTTCTATAAAAGCCTTGCGGATATAAAAGAGCTTACATTTTATAATGGCTTAATAAAAGCCAGGTGAGCGATACAGGCTCAGATGAGCCTCTAGTTATGCTTTTTTATTATTTGGTTGGGATTTATAAAAGTAATTTCAGTTTATGTATTGAGTGTTTGTAAACAATTATATTTCACAGACTAGAAAGTGGCCTTGGCTTTGGAGTTTTCTAGAAAGTATTATTATCCAAATTGCATCCAACAAAGAACAAATAAAAAGCAATAAGTAATTAATTTATTTATATACGATATCAACAAACAAATGAAAAAATGTAACACATAACAATAATTCATATCATATAACAATATGAATATTTTGACATCAAACAATATAACAATATAAATTTAAAAACATGATAAGCCACTATACACAAGAAAGATATGTACATTTCGAAAATATAATATATACATTCTTAAACACAGATCTGTACATGTAAGAAGGTTTGAAATTTCTAAAGTGTATAATTAGTCACACTGAGAATGCACACTGCCAGTACAGCATACTGTCTGCTTGCAGTCTCTTATATTTTTCAGGGGACAATGTTATGCATTTCCTATGATACCAGGCTTCACACGTTGTACATGCTACCCACAATAGGACAGTACCTCCGACTTTCCTGCAGGCACTACAAGGTACACGACGGAAAAGAGGAAAGTTAATTAATACTTTTTAAAGTTCACAAATTTGAGCCTTTTCATAATCAAATAATGTGGAACATTATGTTCATAAATGGTATGTGATTTATATTCACTGTACAACATTCTACGTATATAGGGACATATGGAATTGTAAAGCAATTATATATTTTTTTCCATCTACTATGATATCCAGTCAAAATAGTGAAATACATGTTCCAATAAGTTCCATTTGTAGATATATTGATCTGAAGTTGTTTTGATTGATTGGTATGCCGTTGACCTTTCCTGTTATCCGTTTTATTGTTTAAATTATACATTTACATAAAGAGGACGATTGATATAAAATTCATTAAATTAGCTTACCTCCTTATCTAATTTCCTACGTTTAGGAAAAGGCAAGTTCACTGGCATCATATTCAAAATCTGAGGTAGATCTTTTTGTGGAACCGGGTGCAACATTGCTTCAACCTCGATTTTTGCTGGTGAACAGTTAGGTGGTGTTGTTGCTTCTGGTACAAAAGCTGCTGGCTTTTCTGCTGGAGCTGGTTCTTCATTTTCAGTTAAACTTGCTGGTTCCTGTGTTACAGCAATTTCAGCTACATCATGGCTAAGTTGTTCAAGTGCCATGGCTTCATCTTGATGTTCCAGTGGTTCAGCTAGAAGCACAGATTGTTCAGGTGGTTCTGGTGCTTCCTGTACAATCTCAGGTTCTTCATGATTAGGTTCTGAAAATTTAAAGTGGTACATTGAAGAAATGATACCAAAAAGTAGCTGCAAATATATGAAAGTGGCTTTTAACAGATCTGCCTCATCATTTCTCATCCAAAGCAGCTATGCCCACCTCCCACAGTTCACCAAACGCATCTGACGGAAGTACCACACATTTAGTCGGTCTACCAGGCCAACAGGCGGACGGTATGGTTGGTCTTTCCACCTATCTCCAACACTTGTCTTCTTAATATTCTGGATGGTAGGTACTGCAGCCTGTCCTTTCTGATGGCAACTGCATCCTTTTTCATAGAACAGGTGCCATTGGTGCCTTATACAACAGTATGATGATCCAATGATTAGTTTTGCACGTATGAGTGGGTATATTCGTCTTTAATTCTTATTATATTGTTGTCTTTGTTGACTTGTTACATAATTTTGCCAAAAGTTTCATAGATTAAAACATGTCTTTCTTTTATAAAAAATGAATGTCTGGATATTATTCATATTTAATATGCAATTCTACCATTTTGTAAATTTTATAGAAGTAGCAGGAATATGCAAGACAGAAAACTTTTTGAACTGACCTCATTAATTTGGAATTTCGAACGTAATTGATAATAGCAATGCCAAACAAGAGGAAAATAAATTTAGTTGGAATTACAACATACATTATTCTGTATCACAGCCAATATCTTTCCAATGAAAGAATCACCACCAGTGGACATGTTGAGTGGATCCTCTGGCCCAAACGCTGATTCCAATGCAGTTCTGTAATAAGGCAACATGGTGTCTTTCACATATGCAGTTACCACAGGCATCAAATCGTAACATCCACACATATTCAGAATCTAAAACACGAACTCCTGTAAAAATCTTAAAGAGATTTTTTATAATATTTAGAACAGTACACATCTCTATTATGTGCTTAAGATCAAGTCATTATGATTTTTCTGTTTGATGAGATTTCGATCAGATCACCTCTTAAATGCTCGTCATACAGGCTAGCTAGCTGACACCGTGAGCCTTTTACCTTTCGTTTTTCATTCTGTTTTTATAATTTACTATTAGATTTTAAAACAAGTCCTCTCTGATGTCAATGTTGTCACTATTTGAAATTTCCAATTCAGTATTTTGTAATACAGGCTTAATGTTTTGCCATTTTACTAAGATAAACAAACATTTGCAAAAAACTTACAATTCTGGCAACCAGCAGTGGGACAGAAATTCCTGACGCTGAGGCTTCCTGTGCCTTGTTTTCTACCATTCTTGCATCACCAGTCTCTTTCTGGCGGTTGAGGGTGTTTACTGGAAACACGGCTGAACGACTGAAAAGTATTATCTTATCAAAAAACAATGCTATTTGATGTTAATTATGTATGTCGTTGATTTTTAACCGGATTTTCATAGGAAAATATCGGTTATTAATTTGGTGATGTACGGCGGGCGGGCGGACGGGCGGGCGGGCGGCTGCCAAACAGTGTCCGTGAAATAACTTATGAACTGTTCAACCAAAGCTTTTCAAATTTTAATATGTTGTTACTGATGACAAAATGGAGGTCAAGTTCGATATTGACGATTTTCACTTTCACCGTTCAAGAGTTATGGTTCTTGAAAGATTGAAAAATGGCTTTTCCAGTGGTGTCCGTGTGATAACTTATGAACTGTTCAACCAAAGCTTTTCAAATTTTAATATGTTGTTACTGATGACAAAATGGAGGTCAAGTTCGATATTGACGATTTCCACTTTCACCCTTCCGATATTGACGATTTTCACTTTCACCGTTCAGGAGTTATGGTTCTAAAAAATTGAAAAAAGGCAGTTCAAGTCGTCGTTTCCATGCAAAGGTCATTTGTTGTTGTCAAGTTACAACATTTGTGATACAATACGTTCTGTCGTGACACCCAATTATTCCACAGTTCTTCTTGGAGATATCAATATTGACCAGTTCAAACAAAATGAGCAGTTGAAAAAACTTGAAAGTACAATGCATGCACTTGATTTAGGCCAAGCTCATTACGATGAAACCACAGACTATCATTCTTCCATCGACCATACATATATTATAAGACAACAACTGTTTGAAAGTGGGAATCTGGAAAGTTATTGGAGTGACTACAAGATTCTTTGGATTCATATAAAATAAGGTTATAATCTCATTGGCGTATTTCTTTCATTATTGACTTCATGATTTCTGCCTACCAACCCCTGCTTAACAAATGTGTGTGTACTTATATACTCTCAAAAATTCCAATATTTGTCACTTACTATAAATAGGAGGTCAAGATTGATTTTTGCCTTTCAATTTCTGAACCCTACAAAACCCTACAAAAATTCATTTATATTTCTTTACTTCATCCTGTTTGGGAATCCAGATTTGCAAACATCATTTCCATGCAGGAAAATCCGGTTTGCTGTCATTCGACAGCCTCTTGTTTATTCTAAATTCATCATGGATATTTGAAAATAAATGGGATAAAACTACAAGATGAAAACATTAACAGCTAAAATTTAATTTGCCTGTAATAACTATTGGCTGGCTACCTACGGTTCTCTTGCTGTATTTTACCTGCATCAATTTGTTGTTTCAATTCCAGGTTTTACTTCCTATAATATAAACCATGATTTGTGCGCTATGGATAGCGAAAGGGATATAATTTAAAGCTTTTAGGGTTTTGTGTGTGTTTTTCTCCTGATTGGGAAATAGGTTTTGACTGAATTTAACCTGACGCAAAAATGATAGTGTTCAATGTATGCCATGGGAGAATCACAAGTAGAAGTTACTATGCAATAAAAATTCGTACGGGTTCCACGCAACTGACTGATTTTGATGTTTTCAGTGTAATAGTGGAATGTACATAATTTTTCTCCACATCTTATTTATTGATCCTGAAGAAGCTTCTGGCCAAGTTTGGTAGAAATCCAGGATGGTTTAAGAAAGTAATTAATGTTCTAAAAGCTTTAACTGCAGATTGTATGTAATGTTAATTGGGAGAAAAACTAAGTTTATTTATAAGTAAGCGGACAAATATACATAGGGATCAAATCAAAAAACGTAATCCATTGAGCAGACAAACCCGGAAGACAAATAAACAAATGAACAACCACATGCACAACAAGTAAACACTGAAAACTAAAAAACAATGAACAACACGAACTCCTGTAAAAACCAGGAGTGAACCCAGGTGGTCCGGAAGGGTAAGCAGCTCCTGCTCGGTATACGGCAGACGTTCAACAAAGTCAATCCGATGGAAGTCACAAATCGGTGGAGGCATGTGAAATTTTACGACAGTTGGAACAGGTCCAACATCATCTTAGATATTGGAAGACTGTAACGGTCAATCAATTCGAGATGACGACCGTAAAATTTCCCTAGTGATGACATCAACTTATCCCTGATAAAAACATGATTAAGAAGCTTTTGTGACAGCAGTAATCCTCTCTGTCGAAAGTCAGGGTAACTCACGCATGCCCTTGAAAATCGGATAAGCTGAGAAACGTAGACGCCATATGCAGGCGATGCTGGTATATTGCTACTCAAAAAGGGAAAGTTTACAATAGGAAAGTTGAATTCATCACGTTTGTCATAAATTTTTGTGCCTCATTGTCTGTTTCAAGAACAAATCTAAATATGAAGCGGAATTCGGTGTATCTGTAGTATCCTTAATTTAAATCTCACTGGGGTAGATGAGATGTAGAAAGTCTTGGAATTTGTCGTTATTTAACGACAACACGTCATCTATATAACGAAAAGGGAAATTAAAGGTTTCGGGTAGTTTCTTTTTGTAGTAGTAGTAGCCCTTGAATGAAGTCCGCCTCATACATTTGTATATGGGTCATTTTAAAAAAAATGTGCATTTTGAACATTGTAAGACTGAGAAAAAAAATTGCTTCAATAATCATATTTATTAAAAATACTCAAATATGCAATCTTAATGACATAGTATGAAAATATTATTGACACATTTAAGACTGATGGTGCAAAAGTTTGTCTATCCTGTTACCATATTTGTGAGAATTTGTTTTACTATCAACAGTAAAAATGTGAAAAACGTATTGTTTGTTTCTCAAAGATACGTTAATGGTGATTCAGAAAACAATAACAGAATATTTAATTCTTTGAATTAACAAAATAAAAA
Organism: Mytilisepta virgata; assembly: GCA_028015205.1. Taxonomy (NCBI): domain Eukaryota; kingdom Metazoa; phylum Mollusca; class Bivalvia; order Mytilida; family Mytilidae; genus Mytilisepta; species Mytilisepta virgata. Next base: position 37,163,680 of record CM051517.1, read on the forward strand.
TATCAATTAATATTGCGTCAAAAAAAATGGATCTTCAAATGCAGCAAAAATTACTATAATCAACGCAAAACCAACTGAAGCACTTCCTTATATTCGGCTTATATTGGACTTTTGAATCAATCCAACACTAAGTTCTTTTATTACATTTAATTTTAGTAAAACGCTATTTTCCATGGTAACACGGACATAGAAGGTTTACAGCTACATAATTGTCTATCCAGTTACGAAGTTGATTTAACAGGACAGACAGTAACAGGAAAGACAAAATTATATGTTTATTGATTCTATTGCAAAACAACAGCTCCCCTTGCAAAGTTTTTTTTTTTCTTAAATATATGTGGAATATCAAATGTTTCATTTCATTTCAAGTATTTAATAAGGTCTACAGATACATAGATCTTTATTATCATACTTAATCTGTCTATCCTGTTACTTTATTCAGGGTTACATTGTACGGCATAGACAGCAACAGGATGGAAAGACTTATTGTTTATTGATCCTATTTCGAAATAACAGCTCCCCTTACATCGGTGTATGGTTTTTTTAGTTAGCGTTCTTCGTTTCCAAACAGTTAGTGACCCTTTTGAGTGTGGTAATGTATACATTTGTTGGTAATATGATAGACATTTTAAAAGGGTACGCTATCAGTTTGAATTACTTGTTATAACTTCGCTTCCGTTTCTTCTAACGTTCTATTGTTTTGGTTGTAATTTGGAAAACGTGTACTTTTGATTTCACCATAGAAGATATTCGTATTTGCAGGTCACAGGACAGACATGCATTTCATGGACGCCAGAATAATTTTACTTTTTTATGAGCAGATATATAAATATCTTCAACACTTAACTAACTTGTTAAAATACAATTAAATGCTTTTCAAAAAATAATTTTGCCGATTTGAAAAAATACAAAAAATCATTGAAAAATAAAGTGCAAACATGGTTCTCTCAATTCGGAAACTCGCAAATTGCTAAATATTGAGCTTCAAAATCAATTTATTTTGGATTGCAAGGAGAAAATCGTTCTGATTCCAGATGTTCCGATTTGAAAAAACGTTTTAACTTATGGTTAAGCACAAAAAAATAATGCCATTGTGTCTGAATATTTTTTTAACATAGGTGGACAGGGAAATGAACTTTTTTGACAATGACCCATAAATAGTTATTGCTCATTTCGAGAATTCAGTTTCATCGCTATCGAAATCAATGCATATACAAATTTGAGTGATGAGACACAACACAAACATTTACAAAAACTCCCGCTATGAAAAATTTACGAGGTTCGTGTGCTTGAGGTTTGAATTTTGAGTTTTGGTATGTTTTATAGTTTTTACTAATCATTTTGGTAATACATCACGAAGTTGTAACAATCTGTTCTTTTTTGCTTTGCTTGCTTGCTCAAGAACCAATCTAGATTCAATCTAGTTACGTAGAGTGTGTGTGATTCACTTGAGATACGGTTATTTCCCAAGTGGTGAACACTCGGGTTACAATGCTTCCAAAATTTCTTGCTCCAAAACTAATCTAGGTATCTAGATTGTGACTCACTTCAGCTACGGTTATATAATTGCACGACTTTACCCCCAATAGAGCTATACTGAAAAACAGTACTTTAACGGATGTTACACGGACACTTTTTATGAATAGAATAGTTCGTTTGTTAACATCCTATAATTAGGTCAAAGGTATTTTAATACTTTGACCTACTTATAGGATGTGAGTGAAGAGCGATTCTATTCATAACACTACATGTCTTGCATGAGTATGCACATGGACACAAAATAATGATTATCTGATACATGACATTACAAGTCAAAGGAAAATGTGTTAAATAAATAGTAATGGTCAGGCGATAATTTTTCTGAAAAATCTCATGCATGTCATTCAAGCCTAAAACTGTGTCCAAGGCGAACTGACAGGTCTGAGACTGGTATGTACCCACCAAAAACTATCTATAGACCAAAAATGGTGGATCTACATATAATACATTTATAACTTTTGTTGATAAATGGACCTATGTGTAAAAATGGGACAAGAGTCACTCAAGTCTAAAATTGAGGTCAATTTTGATATAGGTATTACAGCTACAGTAAAATGGACGTAATCATGAAAATGTGACTCAAGTTTGAAATTAGGTCGCAGACAGTAAATGTATCCATCAAGCACTATTTATTGACCAAATATGGTTGGTCTATGTATTGTAGTTGCTGATAAATGGATATTATCCCAAAACGTGAAACAAGTCAGTCAAGCATGAAAAAGAGGTCGAAGGTAAGGTGTCAGATGTTAAAGTGGTATATACCCACTTAAAGAACTTCTACCAACCAAATACACTGGGTCTCGTTACAAATGTAGTACAGTTGCTGAGAAATAGACAAAATGAAAATGTATATTAAGTCACTCAGGCATAAAATTCAGGTCAATGTTCAGCGGAAAGGTGTTATATTTGCATTTATCCACTAAGAACCTACAGACCAGATATGATGGGCCTAGGTAATACAGTTGCTGAGAAATGGACCTTATCTTGAAAATGTTACAGTCACTCAAGCATGAAATTGAGGTCAAAGTCCAGAGACAGGTGTCAGACTGGCATGTAACCACCAAGAACTATCAATATATAACCAGACTATTTTACATTAGACATTTCAAAAATATTTCTAAAAGGATCTTAACTGTTTTCATAGATATTCATTTAGTTTAATTTAATATCAATGTCGTAAACTTGGACCTAGTCTTTATCACAATTGAATGGTCGTAATTTGGACAAAGACTTTAGATTAATTATTTCGTTTATACATGTTTTTATGAATTAACTCTTTTATTTTAATCTATATTTATAAAGTTGTTTGTAAAGCTTAGGTGTAAATCTCTATTTCCGGATTAATTACATAATATTGAATGGACATTAATTGCAACTTGTCTTTTACATGTTTATACGTTTTAATTTGGTTTCTATGTTGACAGTTGTTACTTAGCGGAATGTTAATCTGCTATTGTTAATACTTGTATTTAATTGTTGAAATTAATATTGTTATTCAGTTTAGATTCGAAGTCCGGTCTCTCCGGACTGCTAAAATAAAAGTTTAAGAACGGACGTTTTCCTTCTTGATACCATATAGCCGGAACGCCAACAATTTACCCCGGTTATATCTGGTGCTAGAACTCCGCGGCATTAGCTATAACAACTGCTCGATACCCGTGTACCAGCCTATCATTTGAAGACTAGTTTACCCCAGCAGAAACAGAACTAGAAAATGGATCATCATACGTGGAGAAGAAATAATTTTAATGGATATTGGAGTACAAACCATTCAAGTGAATATGGATTACCTTATTCGTATGGAAACATGCAGTATATAAACAATTGTTTATGTAAATTTTGCGGTAAGTCCGTGAGCGCGAGACATTTAAACTTTTGTGGTGCAAAATCATCACATTGCTATACTTGTAAACAGTTTGGACATTATGCGAAAGTGTGCAAATTTCATTATAAAAGTGACGGAAAGTTCATTAAAACAAAATCCAAGTCAAAATTACGCAGAGACGCAGAAAGGATGAAGAATTTCAAGGAACGAAAAACGATGACAATTTTTCCATGCGCCGAACTAAATAATGTTGAACTCAAGGAATTTCTTCCGAGTTTTGACAGTAAAATGCACTTGATTGGAAAGCTAAGAGATAAAAACATACGCTTACACTCGGAAAAAGTAAAATTCAAAATGTCGTTTCATGCATATCAAAGAAAATGGGAAGCTGCAAAACAGGAAACCAGTGAAATAGAAAAGGAATTCAATGATTTTCAAAATCAAATCAAGAACTATAAAATCAAACAAGACGATGAACTTAAAAATGAAAACGAAAGACTTAAGGACAAAGTAAAAGATATGAAATGTTGGGGAATGCAACTTATCGATTCAGAAGAACATTGGAAAAATGAATGTGAAATATTGAAACGCAAAGTGTTAACTTTAGAAGGACAATTAAGTTCATTTAATTGGAGACAACCCCACGAACATAAGACAGTTTACAGAGAGCGCGGACGAGGACAATATAAAAACCAGAGACACAATTATCGGAGATAAGTGATTAGACCAGGGACTGGTCTTCAGAAGAAGAGGAATATATAACCAGACTATTTTACATTAGACATTTCAAAAATATTTCTAAAAGGATCTTAACTGTTTTCATAGATATTCATTTAGTTTAATTTAATATCAATGTCGTAAACTTGGACCTAGTGTTTATCACAATTGAATGGTCGTAATTTGGACAAAGACTTTAGATTAATTATTTCGTTTATACATGTTTTTATGAATTAACTCTTTTATTTTAATCTATATTTATAAAGTTGTTTGTAAAGCTTAGGTGTAAATCTCTATTTCCGGATTAATTACATAATATTGAATGGACATTAATTGCAACTTGTCTTTTACATGTTTATACGTTTTAATTTGGTTTCTATGTTGACAGTTGTTACTTAGCGGAATGTTAATCTGCTATTGTTAATACTTGTATTTAATTGTTGAAATTAATATTGTTATTCAGTTTAGATTCGAAGTCCGGTCTCTTCGGACTGCTAAAATAAAAGTTTAAGAACGGACGTTTTCCTTCTTGATACCATATAGCCGGAACGCCAACAATTTACCCCGGTTATAAATAGACCAAATACGGTGGGTCTAGGTATTACAGTTGATGAAAAATGGACTTAATCAAGAAACTTGGATGACAGTCACCCAACCATGAAACTGAGGTCAAGGTCCAGAGACAAGTGTCAGACTGGCATGTACAGTCTAAGAACTATCAATAGACCAAATTCGGTGTGTCTAGGTATTAGTTTCAGAGAAATGGACTGAATCGCGAAAATGTGACACCGGTTACTCAAGCATGAAATTCAGACATAGAATTTGGTTATCAGGCATTATGTAAGCTGCATTGATAACAACAATTTAAAAAAAAAGGATATGAGAAATGCATCTTAATGAGACGTCGTACAAGTCAGATACATGTGCAGAAAAAAGCATGTGTCAGACTGACATGTAAACACCAAGAACTATCTATTGAACAAATATGGTGGGTCTAGGTATTCTAGTTGCTGAGAAATGGACTTAACCACGAAAATGTGATAAAGTCACTCAAGCATGAAATTGATATCAAGGTCCAAGGCCAGGTGTCAGACTGGCATGTACCCACTAAGAACTATCTATGACCAAATATGGTTGGCCTAGTTATTACAGTTGCTGAGAAATAGACCTAATCTCAAAACTGTAACACGAGTCACTCAAGCATGAAATTGAGTCAGGGTCTAGAGACAAGTGTCAGACTGGCAGGTGTCCACTAAGAACTATCTATTGACCAAATATGGTGGATCTAGGTGTTAAAGTTGCTGAGAAATGTACCTTATTTCGAAAATGTTACAAAGTCGTTCAAGCATGAAATTGAGGTCAAAGTCCAGAGACAGGTGTCAGACCGCCATGCAACCACCAAGAACCATCAATAGACCAAATACGGTGGGTCTAGGTATTACAGTTGATGATAAATTGACTTAATCAGGAAACCTCGATGACAGTCACTCAACCATGAAATTGAGGTCAAGGTCCAGAGACAAGTGTCAGACTGGCATGAACACACTAAGAACTATCAATAGACCAAATTCGGTGTCTCTAGGTATTAGTTTCAGAGAAATGGACTTAATGGCAAAAATCTGACGCAGGTCACTCAAGCATGAAAGTCAGGTCAAGGTCAAAAGGCATAAGTCGGACTGAACTATGTTTTGACCAAATATGGTTGGCCTAGGTATTACAGTTGCTGAGAAATTGATTTAACCATGAAACTTGGACGCAAATTTCACATCTATGTTTATGAAGTCAATGAACCATGAAAATGAGGTCAGGCACAAAAGACAAGTATATATGTGCAAAGTTATTAAAGTTTTTAAAAAGTTTACGCCGCCGCCGCCGCCGACGGAAAGTAACACCAATCTCTCGCCTTCGCGACTTTTCGTCGCAGGTGAGACAAAAAGTATCCGCGTTACACCCGTTTATTAAGTACTGTTTTTCTACAGCTCTGTTTCATCTTCTTCAAATAGGAATTTGTCTAAATCAAATTGGGGAAGCGCAAAATCCATTTCAACATCAAAAACTGTCGCTCATTTTGTTGCTAAAACGCTCTGTTGTGTAACATTTAAGAAAGTGGCAAACAGGTTCTAAGACGACCTTGAACCTTGTTAAGGGTCCACTCGATTCAATTATGAGTTGAATATTTAATTTAATACACAATCTATCATATTTAGAGAAATTTGAAATTAGTATTTTTATTACAGCATGCACACGCACCTTTTTATAATGAATAGATAAAAAAATATTTAGAAAATTAGATCTAGAAGAACATAATGAAACTTTAATTCAAAACGTGAACAAGTGATAAGAAAAGTTTGAAATTAAAAGTATGTGCCATTGTTTCTATGAATCTAATCGATTACACACAATGCTTCCGGAGAGAAATACAAGCACATGTGCTTTTTTTGTATAAATTTTATTAAAACAACACCGTTCCTCTTTTCAATTTTTAAAATTGCTTAGAATTTGGTTATCAGGCATTATGTAAGCTGCAATGATAACAACAATATGAAAAAAAAAGGATATGAGAAATGCATCTTAATGAGACGTCGTACAAGTCAGATACATGTGCAGAACAAAAATAACAAAAGAACGGAACCGGTAACAACCTATGCCGGATAGTTTTTCTGCACTTGTAGTCAGGCTGACGCCTCGGACTTTGACCTGACTACTCGTGCAGAAAAACTATATGGCAAAGGTTGTTACCGTCTAGTTCTTTTGTTACCTTTGTTCTGTATCTAAAACAAAATCATATATCGCAGTGCTGACAATCCGGACCTCGAGGTTCCGATTTATTCTCAAAACGTACTATACTGATTATATATATTTAGCCGTAGTTGTCCATACATGCCATAGGAATGAACAGACTTTATCCTCTGGGTGTACGATAATGATCGGCATTCAATTAAAATCAATACTAAATTACACTGTACCCAGTGTTTACTGATCGACAACTGTTGTAATTGTTGACGCAGGACATTTTAGCGGGAACTTTAGTGAACATTTTAGCGGGAACTTTAGTGGACATTTTAGCGAAAGAAAAATAGTTTACTTGTAAAAATTCAATGGAAATTTTAGAAGAACATTTTTACTTTATATTACTTTTTATTAATAAGTTTTATTTATTTATCGAAGAATTCATGTCAGTTGGCCCAGAACACCAGAAATGTTCAGCATTAGTGACATTAGAAGAGACAATTATGTCTGCAGTATTGAATTTACACACAGAGCCAATGTCGTTTGCTTTAAATGAACCGACACTGAAAATCATGTGATCATGATATGTTGTATATTACATGTACTACATGTAAACAGTACAATAAACAATAAATAGAACCCGTCCAAAGAGGAACTTCTTGGTTGATTTTATACACCACAGTGTGATAATTATGAATAAATGTTCAATAATAAGAAAATATAGAATTTAAAAAAGTCGACTGTAGACTGATATAAGATGAAAAGAAATTTTTGTCGACAAGATGGCCGGTAACGCAGTGCTTCAGTTCATTAAACAGTTTGTTAGGATATGCTGTTGTTACTGTAGATATCGAAATGAAGGTCTTAGTATGGCTGCGATATACAAGTTTAATATTGACCAGAATTGGTGCTTGCCTTTAAAATTAATACTTTGTATGTCATTAAAACCTATAAGATGTATAAAAAGTAAACAAAAAGTTTTCTTTGTCACAAAGATGATTATTTTATTTGGTTTGTCACAGTCATACTTTTGTAAAGTCTGTGGGTATAAATGAGATCCCACTATATGTATATATTACCTATATTACGTATAAATCCACAATTTTTCAAAATTTTCTCCTAAGTTTATTATTTTGTCTGGTTTTAATGAAATTTGTACTGGTGCACAGAGAAATACTTATAATGTATACTGATGTTTAATCTACATTTTAAATTCAAATATAATTTTTTAACAAAATTCTCCAATTAAGCCTATGTAATTTTGACACAGATAAAATCTTATTTGTGTTTAAGTAATGATGACGCCAAAATTCGGAATCACAGAAAAATTCAAAGGAACTTTAAATATTTCCGAGATTAATAGGACAAATTTCATGATTATAAGACAAGAAATAACACCAAGAAAATATTTTTCCACTTAGACTGAGATGGATTTACTTGAACACGCTGGATCAGTGGTACATGCAGCATTCTATCATAGTAATGTGTATTCGTATGACTCGACCCTTGGGTTAGGACTTTAACTGAAATTTTGTATAGTGTTTCTGTCGTGTTACACAGAAAATTTACAATAAATTTTTAAAAAATCCCGCAGCAAAAAAGACACCTTCCATAAGACAACACCAAAAATAAAGAAGTTGCAATGAGAATTCTCACAAAGGATAAAGATATTTATTTCAATGTTCTAAAGAACATAAAAACAAAATTGTACATACATCACGTGTGATCCCCTTCGATATTCTGTTGTATATTGAAATCTTACAACAGGAGCTGTATAATTTCCTGATAGTCAACCAATTTATTCAAAGAGGCTTCAATAATAATTAAGACAGAAAATTGGAAAATGAACAGTCTGTTTAATGGGCACTTGAACTTTCTAGAGTATAGAAAGCATTGCTACAGTTTTACTGAACATAATGGCATTATCTGAAGATTCTATGCACGTAGCCCACAAGTATAGTTACCATTAAAATGCCGACGACTAATTTGTCCATTATTTTATTGTTTAATGAGAGAGTTTTATTTCACTCATCGCACCTGATCCAAATTCCAGTTTCCTTGAAAAAAGTGCAATATGTACTCGAATAAACAAAAGGAGTTGCAAAATGTTCTTTAATTCCCTTCGGGAATACAGAGATAATGGTAAAATACTGTTCTGCTCAATAGATATAGATATGTGTATATAACTTGGGGATCATATTTTGTTCTGATATGCTATACATCAAAAGTCTTCTTTGAAGAATATGATCTAAATATTAACGTCAAATCTGTATTGAGAATAATTTTAACTTATGGTTTGTCTGTTTATTTTATACTAGATGTTAGTTTAAATATTAGATATAACGTATGTTTTTTCTGCTCTTTTTGTCGCCTGATATAAAGTACCTTCAACTGCAAATATTGCATGGTCAAGTCTTGAAAACTTTGACAGTAGAATCGGGAGAGTTTGTGTTTTTATTTTGCTCATTTTATGTCTTTGTGGTGTTAATCAGTTGGTACGTCATCGTTAACCTTTCCTATGATTATTTTAGATAAATTATACTAGACAAAATCGGATTGAAATATTATACTAGACAAAATCGGATTGAAATATAATCCAAGAATTTTGTGTTTTTATTTTGCTAATTTTATGTCTCTGTGTGTTTGTACTTTTTTATGTGTGTGTGCTTTTTTAAATTGTTAGTTTTATACGATCAGACAATCATCGACATAAGTACAGTTTTTATACGACCGCAAATATTTGCGGACGTTTTATGGTATGAGCTACGATCTATTACCACTTTCAAGATATGATCAGATATGCTATTCTGTTTTTCTGTTTCCTTTTTTCCGTCAAAAGAAGTGGGAACACGTGCTTCCGTGCCTATGTGTTGCTACGCCACCGCACCCTTCCTGTTGTTATGTACCACCATTTTCGTCACAACGGACATTTAAATATTGTTGACAGTTACAGTCTCCAAATATCAAAGTATCAAAATTGACGTAGGATTTGTTTTGTTTAAGCCTTTGTTTCTCGAAAGTTTTTAATTACGGCCTACTTTTTTGGATACCACGAAGCATAGCGTGTTGGAAGCTTTGGGTAACCTACCATACGGAATCATCTTATTTCGGGTTTCCATAGATTATTTTTTTCTTCATTTATATTCTGTAGTTCGTCTTTCTCAAATATTTAAAATAAGATTTCTAATAATGTATCCATTTCAAGTACTCTTTATATAACTAATCATTTGTATCAACAAAAATATTAACATCAATAGATTTAAACTAACAGTCAATTCCTAATTTGTATTCTGTTCCTCATATTAAATTAAGTTGATTGAACTTATATTTTGAAAGCATGAAAACAATGCCTCCAAAACCCTACATGGTGTTCACAGTTTTTTTTAACATTTATTATCACTTTTGATTAATATTGATTTGTCGAAGGTGATAAAATCTGGGTTTTTGTAAAAGACCTTCAAATGGCAGGACAGTGACCATACTTTAGGTATTTCATGGCCTCCAATGCTACGCCTTCATTTCACATCTTACAGCAAAATCAAGAAGGCATATTTTGTATGCTCTAATCTTCTGTTTCAACATTTACCATTTTGGAAAAGTAGAAATCTCGTATACTATAGAAATTCGTCTATTTCTTTATGTATTTAATAAATTTGCTATGGGAATAAACTTTTATTGTAAAAGAAATGACACCGAAATATTTTCTGTAGCCAGTCTTCTTCTGCAAAAAGGTTTTATAGTCTTTACGGTAATTTGCCAAAGTTTGAATTGTAGTGTAGTTAATTTGTGTTCTTCCATACACTATATTTTAAGTAAGGCGTGTATAATTGGCCGTTTTCTATTGTGAACAGCAAAAGATATTTTTGAATAACTATTTAAAGTAAAAGGTACGAAATCATATTTATTTATTTCCGTCTCGATGTGACGTTTGTACATTTGATTGGATAGTACAAATTAATTCCCAATTTTAAATGTAACCCCTTTTATCCTATACTATTGCTGTTTGGTATTTCTGATAACGTGGCAGTCGACAAATCGTATGCAGTTATGTTAAAATTAGCCAATCCAAATATCGGCGTTTCCGCAATTTAACATTACTTTTCTGCAAAAAAAGTATTAAGTTCCCAAGATTATAGTCTTCTTTTCCGCAATTTGTTTTTCACTGCTGATGCATTACATGAAGTTTACGTTACGGCAATTAATTTGCCTCTTCCGATAGCTAGATAAACCTGTTACCCCTCGTGTACTAGTGTGGATGTGGACGTAGGACTTAGAGAAGGATAAGTGTTCATTCCCAAATGATAATTGACTGACTGACGTTCACGGTTTGGAGTTTTTTACAAACGCCATCCTCCCAAGTCAGCTAGGGTTTTGTATCCACGTTCGTTCCTACAAACCCCTGACATCAAACATTCATATTTTGCGGGTCGAACATATTGCTGCCTGGTGTGTGACCTAGAAAAATTCTACCTACGACGCAAATGGATTCTCTTTTGACCTTTAGAAGAACCAATGAAAATCGTTCACTTCCGACCCGTAAAATATGAATGTGTGATGTCAGGGGTTTGTAGGAACGAAATGGATACAAAACCCTGACTTGGAAGGATGACGAACGCGGACACGAAGCATCATGGCTACGTCCATACCTGGTCAAAGGCTAATGCGAGCTGTTGCCATCACTTGGCGTCTGTCGCCCATCCGTTAACTTTTCATATTTTGACGTTCTTCTTCAGGACCACTGAACAGAATTTAACCACACTTGGCAGTGATATTTGTTGTCGGGTCCTTTCCAATTGTTGTTGGTAAAGAAACATGTCTGCAAGATACTAATTTCTGATTTCTGAAAAAAATCTTCTCAAGACCGATTTACCCAGTTGAACTCAAACTTTACAGATATGTTTCTATAAAGGCCTTAACAACTGTTGTTACTTTGGTGCCGATTGGAAAATCCAAGATGGCCGCCAGCAACAGAATCGCTTAACATTGGACCCTATGGGAAAATGTATTAAAAATTCATCTTCGGAAAAAAAATCAAAAGATTGATATCAAGCTTGGTGTATTTGATACCTATCAGGAAATGAATAATTCTTGTTACTATGGTGCCATTCAACCAAATAACATGACTACCAGGCCCCAAAAGAGGCTTTTCGGATTGGTTGAATTTCGATTATTTTCTTCTCTGAATCTAATTGAGGCATAGAAAATTATCATGAATTATCATTAATGATCATAGCAAGATACGGCCCATGAGGCGGTACTTTTGTGCTGATCGGAAATCCAAGATGACAGCCAGTGTCTGACTTTATTAACGCTGGAACCTATTGGAAATAAGTACTTAGCTTAATCACCAAAATATGCACCCTGAACATTCACTTTAACCTATGCACAAGGAGATGCATGACCAAAATATGTATCCAATTCTAAGCGAAAGTAGTTCGTTGGTAAGAATTACACAGTCACATTTTTCGACTTGCTTCTTTACAAATGTATATAAATGACAATATATTAAATTTTTATACATTTTGTAAGTCTTCGAAGACATGTAGCCAGCAAAATATAAAAGAGTCGGCGTTTTGTTACACACTGTATGTGCAATAAGGTTTAAGAATTTTGGGACCCACAGGGGTCGAATTTTGAAAATTGGAAATCAGTTAGGCGTGTGACCTAAACTGCTCTTTCATTTTTCAATTTATGCATTTTATTTCTATACAGTATTGTCACACAATGTATGTAGATTTCAAATAAGTTTTCAGAAAACTGGGTTCTGTTTTCAAACATGATTGTGAAAGTGGTCTACATGGGTACAACATATGGGGAGTGCGGGGATAGCTGTCGTTTCCGAATTCTCAGTCTAGTTGAAATTAACTGTATATTACAGTTGTGATGTTATATTTATTGCATGTACTTGAAAAGTAATCCTAGACGTAGAATATTTAGTCTAGCCAAAACGCCTCTGCATGTCATGTCTCTGTACAATCATGTATATTCACTAAGTAAATAGAATTAAGGTTCATAATTGAATTATTGAAACAAACGTATTTAATTGCAAAATACCTTTGTGTAAACGGCAGCAACCTTAAAAGAATATGTCCTGAATGGACATGCTGTGTCAGGTTTTTAAATCCCCTCTGACAAAACGTGTACAAGCAAAGCAAAATTCTACGATAAGTCCCTAAGATTAGGATGATATTTTGTAAATATAAAATGTATCACTGAAATAAGACATATTTTAAATAAACAAAAGTCGCGTGCTAAATTTCACTTCGTTTCATATTCTTAAAGGAGAGGATTTGTATGAGATTTGACAAGTCATATTAAAACACAATAAACACGTCATGAAGTCTGCAGTTTTGATGAACATTAATGTAAAGGTTTGATAGCATAAACAAAGGTCACAATAGTTATAAAACAGAGTAAAATAACAAAAACTAGGTTTTATAGTCAATTATACTAAAATAGAACCCAACATGTTACGGCGCGGACCTAAATTCAAAAATATGTGACCCAAAAATATTTGATCAGGGCTCTTCAAGATGTACTTTCGTAAACAAATTAACATATTTTTGCGAATGAAGGATTGGTTCTCTATTTATATAATAATGTTGTGTTAAGTATTGACTATGCGAAAATAGTAGCCAAGCTTGAAAACATAGTGCACGACCCGAAGAGGGTGCACTATGTCTTCAACCGCGGCTACTATTTCGCATAGTCAATGCTGAACACAACATTATTGTTATCCGCGCACTTCGAATGAAGTTCAACGATATTTGTAATCGGTCCGTCTGTCCGTCCGTCAGTCCGTCCGTCTGTCCGTCCGTCCGTCTATTCGTCTGTCGTACCGTCTGTCCTTCCGTCCGTCTATCCGTCTGTCCGTCTGTTAGATAACATTGTCTCCAGAACTCCTCGTTCATTTTTAACTTCATGCTTTAATTTCTATATAGTATTGTCAGATACTGTATGTAGATGCGCAATAAGGTTTTATAATTTTGATTTTCAAAAATTTGGGCCCACAGCGGTCGAATTTCGAAAATTGGAAATTTAAGCTTGTAACCTAAACTCCTCATTCATTTTTATCCCCGCACTTCGAATGAAGTTCTGGGATATTTGTAATCGGTCCAAATGTCCGTCCGTCTGTCTGTCCGTCCTTCCGTTCGTCCGTCTGTGCGTACGTTAGATAATCTTGTCTCCAGAATTCCTCGTCATTTTCAACTTCATGCATTAAATTTCTATACAGTATTATCACAAACTATATGTAAATGCGCAATAAGGTTTTAGAATTTTGATTTTCAAAACTTGGGGCCCACAGGGGTAGAATTTCAAAAATTGGAAATTTTAACTTGTGACCTTAACACCTGATTCATTTTTCATGCCATGCGTTTAATTTCTATACAATATTGTTACATATTATATGTAGATGCGCAATAAGGTTTTAGAATTTTGATTTTGACGGGTGACCGAAACTCTTCTTTCATTTTATCCGTTTATTTCTAGACAGTACTGTCATACACTATGCAGATGCGCAGTAAGGTTTTAGAATTTTGATTTACCAAAAATTGGGCATGTATTCAACGATATGATCGCGAAAAGGGGGTACAGGGATACAACATGTGGGGAGTGTGGGGATAGCTGTCGTTTCCGTCTGCCTCAGTCCACTTATTATTATACTGACTGCCAATAATTGTTTGAAAGTAATGCACAGATTGCGTATCATAAAACGCTTTGAAGATTCAGATATGAATAATGATTATCTCCGCCCACCCATAAATTGGCTCCTTGAATAGAACGTTGATTGGCATATCACGCCACTACTATTGAGGACAGCAATAGTGACTACCAGAAGATAGATCAATTCTATGCCAAATTAAAGTATTTTAATCATCAAAGGGCATTCTTACAGGAAGTAAAATAGTCTACATTATCTTTTGTTCCTATGAAAATGGGGGAGTATTTGTGACAAAAAAGCTTTAATACTACGAAAACAACGTGAATCCTTTCAATGTCTTTATTCTATTGATCATAGTCGTATATGTTTCTGACACTGGTACTAGTAGTTTGTTTTCTGAATTTAACAACTTTATTGCCACGGTCCTATTTTGACATGGCTTATTTTTGTCTCATTTTCGGCCTTGTGTATAACTAGTGAGTTATATCGGGGAACTTTTAGTGATCATTGTGTGTTTTGTCTTGTTGCTCATCCTTGACTTTCTCATGACTACTTCAAGATTTTTATAAACCTTTTCAATTGGAGGTAGTGTCTCAATAAGTCTCAATTTCCTACGAATAAGCATTTGAGAATCATTTACGCTGAATATCCTTAGAAATAGATAAATACACTACAACACAGAATAAAAGTGGTATTTGGATTCACGAATGATGCATGTTCATTTTCTATCTGTGTACTATTTTCACTACTTCTTATGTTTAGGAAATTAAAACACAAACAGGAAATAGGAAATTGAATCTTATTCGACGATCGCGTTGCCATATATCTATATATATCTAAAACATGGTTACAATCGTTTTAATAATCCATTTGTCCTTGGATGGGTTTAGATTTACCCTTTTGGCCACTTTTTACTCATTTAAAGTAATTGTATGTCTTGATAAGGTCTTTGTTAACTACAGTTGCCCTAGAATACCAGATACGCTGGAAAATGTAGGAAACTTATATAAGTATTAATTTAGTTATTATCAGTCACTTGCAAGATGTAAAACTGAAGGCAAGTGCCATCAAAAGTCTCTTTTGAAAGTTTGACAACACTGAACCCACAGTACCAGTCAAATCTGCTGTTATTTTTAATATGACTGTGACATGGGTGACGATGTATTTTTTAATACATGTAGATAAGATCAAGTTTCATATTTTCGTAACGTTTAAATCGTTCGTTACTTTTGGATCTCCGATATGAAACCTTATAATTCATGTATTTTGACAATAAGGACAATGAAATATGAGGCAATTTATCATATCAAGCATGTTAATAGCTCTCATGTTTTGCCTGTATTGACCGTTTATTTTCTGGTTTTTTTTTTATCTAAACGCATTATACTTTCTCGAAGGCTATGATTTTAATATCTTTAACGTTAAAGCGTCTATGATAAACCATTTAAGTTGTAAGATTGTCTATTTTGTCGAATGAATTGTCACATGGGATTTCTTAGTTACCATTAAGAACATTATTATATCCAAAGGCGTATTTTCTTTTCGTAGTAATATCAATTCAAATATAAAAAAATGGGCCAAAGACTCAATAGACCGAATTGCATTAAACATGTATAAAAAGATTACATTTAATATTCAGGTTTATGATGACCAGTAACACAATCAATGTAACATGCTACACCAAACATCGTATGTTTAAACATGTATTCTCTTTTAAACCAATAAATTCAGCACATTCTATCAGAGCTATCAAAGTGTGTATCGATCATGTGTAAAGGTGTATACCAACGTGTTGATTTCACAAAATAGGTACCTTTCACATTTTTTCGTTTTGCTGAAAAATGACTCAGTTTAACAACGTTGGAAATCTAAGAAATTAATTCTTCAAATGCCGTGTCGTTTTCACGTGCAAACAGTTGACTATTATGCACGAATATATATGTATGGTTCCATTTTACCATAACTTTACAAAGTCGTGCATGCTAAAGTAAGATCAGACGGATGGAATAGTTACATATACGTGAAAATGGCAAGAAGTCATTTTGATCTAAGGTGTGACGTTTTTTGGCGCATTGTTAAAAGACCGTATATTGAATAATAATAACACAAATAAAAATGTTTTTATATTGCCGTTTGTACTTAATTCTACTATATAATGGTTAGTCTCTCGTAAAAATTAGCCACAAAACAATCTATTCAGTAAATAACTACCAGAAAATATCATGTTTATGAATTTCAAATGGCGGCGACTGGTCGTAATGCAGAGAACTTCCAAGTAACTAACTAGGCAGAACATGACATCACGGGTTGGTTGATCGATATATTGTTTCTATGTCTCAACTTACACGTGACTTCTTCGTTTTTCATAGATCTTTCCTTTTTGTTCATCATTGATATCATTTATACGACTTTTCCCCTAACTGGACACTCTATGGTTCTCTATAAATGGATCTTTTGCTGGTAATCATATGACGGGTGACGCTAGCATGGCAGGAGATGCTTACTCTGTCGAAGCACCTGATCTCTTCCTTTCAGGGTTCATGTGATGGCTACCAAATAATGGTACTCTGTTATGATTGATTGGAAAAGTCTGTAATAATATAATTATCACTCCGATATTAATATTAAAACAGTAGATAATGAACTAGATACAGATACCTTTGCAGTGATAACATTTACATGTTTTCGCAGATGAATCGTAAATGTCAATTAACATTCACAACACTGGCTTATAATTCATTTAGAATTTCAAAACGACAGAAAAAATGTTCACAAAATCACAAAACGTAAAGATTTATACGTTAATGATATTGTTACAAACTCTCCATTTCATTTTATAGAAATAGGGCGATACTTTGGTCGTTTCAGAAAGAAAGTATTACCCTCTTGTCTACAATGGTGAAAAGACGTGGTTATAATATGATCTCAGCGATTATACATGTAGATGTAAGATGAACTGGTACATGTATTTTTTTCTCCATATGCAAGTCTGAAAAGTGAAATAATCATAAATGGAAATTCTAGTGGTTTGTAAGTCAGTGCTTGGGCTATGAAATGATTTTTAGATATTAAGTAAAGTCATGAAATACCAAAGGGATATTCGAAATAATATAGGCTTTTCTACGTTTTTCAAGTCCAAAGCCAAATTTTTATAACGTCTGGTCAAAACATTGTGTTGTCGGTGATAGCTTTGCAGTGACTGATTATATTACAACCGGTTTAATTATACCATTGATCAGTGTCTGTATCAAGACAGACTCTCCTCACTCTCTGTTTTTTTTCTGTATTTTTGTTTTGTTCTCTACTATCTTGTAATTCTTTGTCTGAAGGTCTGTCTATAAGTTGGCGTTAATTGATTAGTGTGTCATTTTTTTACCTTTCCAGTTATCCGTTTTGCAGTTCTTTTCTCTTCTTTCTTTCCTTTTTTATGAAGAAATATGAAATACCATGATTTACACTGATTTGAAAACTACTTTCCTTCGTGTAAATAAAGTCTGTATTAATATATTTCGTTTCCCAAACGCATGTTTTTATATTGGTGCGAGACTGTCGAGTCTGAAAAAAGAAAGGGAGTTTATTATAGACACCATTATTCTATTATGTTCAAATATTTTAAATTAACGATAGTTTACTGTTTAGGACTTTTTTGAGTTCACCTGAACATTATTCATTTATCAAAAAAAAAACGCTTCGTGCATACAAAAGGTTAAATTTGATGCATACCGCTGTCCTTTGATGGTTTTACCTTTCCCATTACGATCATTTTGGCATGAGAATCGGCTCTTCAGCATGTCGGTTATTGTTACGGCTTGCAAATGTGTAGGCCTTTAGAACAAACAATGAGTCACACATAGACGAATTGTGTACATCTTGTGCATCAAAATTGCAACTGAGCCATTACTCCTGCATATGACTGGATGTCCATGAGTGTATCATCTCTGTATTCATTTGTTTTGACATTTTTCTTACTCTTTTGATAGTCGTTTCGAGAACATTAAACCATGCGTGCGTGTTTTGATTCTAAAACTTCGTTTAAATCACGTAGTGTTTTGATGTTTTCATTAAGTCTTTCAAAGCTGCTACCCTTAGAATGACTTTTCTTCATATCAAGGTTGATAAAGTTGAATTTCCCAAGTCATTATGGCGGTGTTGTTTTAGCGTAATAGTTTGATCATTGTTTTTTTTAGTTTTCAGTGTTTATTTGTTGTGGTTGTGGTTGTTCATTTGTCTTCCCGGGTTTGTCTTCCCAGTGGGTTACGTTTTTTGTTATTGCTCCTTAGGTATATTTGTCCTCCTTGTTAATTAAAAAATTGTATATTGTAATTAATATAACAGAATCACCTTTCCTTTTTTTGTATCAATTCTTCTGACCTATTCATTAACCAACATTTAATTAAATGTTTGTTTCCTATGTATTTTTATTGTCGCTACATATATGTGCCTGATATTTTTTTTATGAAATTCTGAAGGTAACTTTTTTTTTCGAACAAAATTTAAAATTTTTTTAAACCGAATGAAAATTTCAAATGCACAATAGTTTCATTTTTGTACATGTAAGCCATTCCATTACAAAATTCTGTCTTGTGTACATTAGTTTGTTTGAGAAATAATTCACGGTGGGTTCAAAATATCCTGATTTTACCAAGGCTAGGCCCTTTATGCCAATATCCGCAAAATCATGATATTTTTAAGGCCACCGTGTATTATTTCTATTCTAACAGGATAGTTTCTACGACATTTTGAAACGCCCGAACATAGGTACATGTATGCCATTACACAACGCAAGTTATACTATGATTTACTTAAAGCTTGTGGGAAACTTTACTAATTTCTGTAGTGCTATTTTGTTTTTGGCGCATTTTTCTTGTTTTAATATAACCTAAACACTACAATAATTGCGTGTTTGTGAAAAATATTGCCATGAGTATTCCCACGTATGTCTGGAAATGTCTTTTGTTCAGAATAATTAAAGCTCATCTCTAATTGGACTCTCGATGATTCATCGTGAAAAATACGATCATCACAGAATGATCGAAAACGTTTTCTTTGTCAACGATAAAATACGTTATTGGTTGTGAATTGATTCTCCAAGGTGTGATATATTCTTCCAATCTAAATACATATTATTTATTACTGAATAGCCAATCGCAACATGTTTTTAACCGTACATGCGCAAGCGGGTAAATTGGAACAAAATATGAAAATGCAGTAAAAATATTTAGAAAATAAATTGTGTGTGGGGGAATATCAAGAAAACTTTATAAGTATATAGTATGTTTAGTTTTGTATAATCTGAAGTGACACGAGAAAAAGGTACAGTGAATATTATTTTCTTCAGTTAGAAATATTATATTGATGATATATAGTTCCTTAGGACGAAATACAATCTAATGCTTAGTTAGTCAGAAATGTTTTAATAAATGCCGTTTATTTAATTTTCTTGTCATTTTTACAGGATGAAATTTTGTTTTTCCATATTTAAAACAATGACATCGTACAGACTACAGATATATTTATTACTTGTTATTGTACTAAGTATACCATGCTCATCACAATGGGCACACACATTTGGATGGGGCAGTGCTGGAAATGGAAAAAGATCCTCACCGTCATATCAAAAGGACCAATGTCAGACAGATTCCGAAGTATTAAGGATTGTTTCTCAGTTGATACAGGTTAGATTTTGCTTTATTTCTTTTCTCCCAGACTTTTAAATATTTACTTTGCTATCATACCATCAAATTAATGCGATTTGCCATACGTTAGTATCTTAACTGATAATTTAAGGTTTAACTGTTAAGGCTTACAGGCATTTGAATCTACTACGATGAAAAATGGGTTATTTTTCCGGTTTAATCATTGCCGATGAAACATGATGTGAATACACAGTGCATCAAAATCGGGATCACATAATGTAACTTCTACTCTTTGTGCGAGATATGTTTTAAGGACTTTAGTAACAGAAATACGATAAATTATTGCTACAAGAATACATTTTTGTGAATATATTTTCTTAACGCGTATTTAACAATGTTTAAGGTATATCATCTAGAGTTTTTATTTTGCTTCATTAAAACAACATGGAAAAGATTGACCTTTCGGTTTTCCTGTAAATACTGTCAATAACCTATGTTTTACGATGTACAATATTTATTAGAATTTTTTCTTATTTTATTGAAATTCCAAACTATGGACCGTGATTTCAATGTTTCTAAGCTTTTCTAAGATATTAAGCTTCTGCATTCAAATTGACATATTTTACAGTTAACTTTAACTTTCTATTTTGGTTGTTGTTTTTTTTACGATTTTGTATTTGGTTTTGTTCGGCTTGTGTATTTTGTACATTTAAGTCGTTTTATGTCCCTTTTGTAAGCTCACCATTTCCATTTATTTTCCTTGTTTTCTATTTTACAGTTAGATAGGAACATACGATTTGAACATATATATATATATATATATATATATAACATTTTAATGTCATAATATAAATAAAATTAAAACAATTACGGCAGCTCTTTCGATATACGAAGCAGTATTTTCGAACACATATAATATCTTAAAAGCAGTATTAAATTGTATTGACTGATATCATATTTCGACATTAAATATCCATCTAAAAAGCCAACCAGTGTTCACAAGAATCAAAGTAGGCTTAACAAATTTATATCATCAGCAGTTATATTTTATAGATAGCAATTTTTAGGTACATTTTATTTGTAATACCACATTCCAGTTAAATTTAATAAGCATTCTGTGTTCTCAATTTCAATAAAAAATGGCTCATCAATCGTACTGAAAATCAAAATTGACCAAACACGTCAGTAAGGATAGAACATGTAAACAGAATAATTAATTCTTTTATCACCTATGCAAAGATGTTGTTACTGTTCCCACGATTTACGTGAACTAAACAATTAAACGTGACAACTCACTCCTTAATTATCACGTGTCTGCACAAAACCCATGAAGATAATGCATTACTGCTCTTGGTGGGATTCGTCCGTTTATGACTGATGTTTTTGAAGGGATGCTCATGTGTTATCGTGCTTTTTGCCACACCCGGTCGTCTATGCAGATGAGGAAAAAGTAAAATAATCTGAATACGGTATGAACGGAAAATGTTAGGGATGTGTCACAAATTCAGTCACAAAAACGAAGGATAATATTCTGCTACAAGAAAAAATAATAATATATCTAAAAAGATATGTATTGTAGTAAATTTCAGTACTAGATTGAAAATTAAAAAGTCAAAGTAATTCTGGCCAATGGTATGGTGGGAATAATTTGGTTTTTGTATAGAGCTGTTCATCATATTACAATACCAAAGCGTGTCTGAATAATATATTTCTATACTGTCACGGTGCATTCTTGTGCTTTTCTGTTTTCTGTTTTCTTTGTTTTGTTTGTTGACATTTCAAAATATTAATATCTATGACATATTTTGACATGACTACCAGTTGATAAGTTTCTGGTGCTAATTAACATTTACGGTTTCACTATCGAGTTCAGTAGAAATTTACATTAATACCAAAACACTTTAAGTCTTCATATTTGATGAAATAATAACCGCTGATCCTATTTACAAACAATTTCCATCCCGTAGTTATTAAACACAGCCTTCTTATGATTAAAGCAGAAGTCCAATGAAATATAAAGTATAAACAGCCTGTTTGTCACCTCGGACTAGGTTCAATACTGTGACTGTAAAGTTAATCTATCTTAGGATGACCTTAAGTTATAATATCCCAAACAAATATTAATTTTTAAATGGTTGTTGTGTAACATAATATTTAATAAATTTATAGATATTAATTAAGAAATTCTTATCGGAGCCAGTTGTTTCATTTTGTGGTTATATAAAATGCTGGATTGACGTTTTTGGTTTAAATTTTTAGGACAATGTGACTTTTAATAGAGTATGATACAATAAAAAAGTCAACATAATCCATAATCCTGGGCCCAGGTTAACGAAGATATCATCAAAGAACGATCTTCTTAGCATTTTGTTTTTGAATAAGCAAAAAGTGAAACTATGCCTCAACAAGAATTGTTTATTAATACATGATCTATGAAAAATTCGAACACGGAGTTACACAACAATAATTTAGAAATATAAAGAGTATCATAAAGCCTAGGACAGTTTTCATTTGCAGTCATATTCATGTCATAAGATAATAATAATAATAATAATTATTATTATTTTTTTTATTATTATTATTTTATTTAAGTGTCACGTATTGATTTAAAAGACATACTATCATTTACACGACAAAATAATCAATACCCAGCCAGAAAATGACTTATGAGACACTGCTAAAATTATTTACATTAATATATAAACACATATTCATTATGTTTATGCAGTTATCTAAAATTCAACTTAAATATACTGAATTTAAGTTTAAAACTTCCAATCTAAAATATATTTATTACAAGTAATAAGCCTTCAGTATTTTTTTTAAAATATATTTAATACTTCTTTGAAATATTTTAAAATTTAAACCATTCTAAAAAGTAAAAACTTTTACTATAACCCTTAAAATTGTCAGCATGGTTAACACAGAATATTAGATTTCAAAACATTTAAAAAGTAAAACGTTTTCGACGCAAAAAGAATTTATATAAAGTCTTTCACAAAAATGGCTGGATTTTATCACAGTTCATAATTTCAATAAATTTTCATTTTCACTATAGCCATGAAAATTGTCAATATGATTAATACATTCACCGATGAGGTCATATCTCAAGTCATCATAAAGCGGACAGTTTAAAAGAAAGTTTTTTTTCCGATTCCAAAGCATCTAAATTACAATATTTACACAGTCTCTGGTCTAATGGTACTGGCGGCCTGGAGTAACGTCTCAAGGGCCAAAGGTAACGAGCCAACGCGAAACATAGCCATTATACGTCTATGTGGTTTGGGTATGTCCATCCGTACATACGTTTCAACTGACACATTGTCCTTGTATGTTCTATATAAACGAAGCTTGTTACCATTAACATGAGCACGATCATTGGAAATGTCTGTCATCGAGTTCATGAAGTTTGTCATCTACAATGTTCATTACAAATTTTGTTGACAACGAAGTGTCCTGCAATTTAAAATGTCTAGTTTATTAACTTCATGTCCACTTCCGAATTTTCCGCGGAATTCTGTTCTCATCAAGTCTATTCAATTTACACAATAAACGAACACATGATTTTCGCTGTTTGGTTATGCATGAAGTCCACCCCATATCACCACGAGTTGATAAATTTGAAGTGTATTTACCAACAGTCAAAAAGAATTTACACGCACGATTTTGCACAGCAGTTATTTCATTATAGGATTTAGTCCCCCAAATTCCACTTCCATACATAAGTATAGGTTCCACCATTGAAGAATAGAGTTTTGTATAAACACTGTAATCTTCCCAACGGCAGACACTACTTCACCGAATAGTGCTCAAAGTGCTTGACTGGCGGACTGCGACAATTCTTTGACATGTTTGTGAAACGTTAAATGGTCATCTAACCTAACACCGAGGTATTTATAGTCGGTATACGCTATACTTTGTCCGCTACAAGTAAACTGGTAATCTGATTGCACAAATGACTGTGGACGAAAATGAACAACCTTCGTTTTATCAGCATTAATGAATAATTTCCAAGTTTGACACCAATCTGATACAACATCCATCATTCGCTGAAGACTCTCTTCGTCCTTTGCGATAAATGCAATATCATCAGCATATAATAGTAAACTGGAACGCCACAATTCAAATCATTTATCTTTTCAGCCAAGTCGTTTATATATATTGAGAACAAGGTAGAGGTCAGAATACAGCCCTGTTTCACACCACTCGTCACATTAAACCACGGGGTTAAATCATAATTTAAACGAAGACATAAGACAGACTTAGGATGATCTTCAGTTGATCATAAGACATATCTTAGGACACATTATAAAGAAGCTGTATTCAAATATATCCTAAGATATAATTGTTAAATATTGTTTTATTATTAGAAATTTAGAATATCTAAACTTTATTGATTTGAATATATTTTATGTAAAATTGTTAATAATATGGTTTTAAGACGACTATTATAATTTTATTGTCCTAACTTTATGATAATATTAGCGAATCTTACTTAGGACTAAGATATATGTTTAGATCATCGTAAGATATGTCTTAGTTGTAAGACATCTTCGTTTACCTGGACCCAGGGCCCTTGGATTTAGACTAAGATACATGTAGCTCTATAAACCAAAATCTGAATCAGTCATTAGACATCATTAGACATCTTCATTAACCTGTACCCAGGGCCCTTGGCTTTAGACTAAGATACTTGCGGCTCTTTAAACCAAAATATGAATAAGTCATTAGATATCATTAGACCTCTTCGTTAACCTGGATCGTGATCAATATTTAACCGTATATAGTCAAGAAAAATATTTTTGGCTATTTCTATTTTTGTTCCTTTAGTTTTTTGTGATTTTTTTTTTCAATAGTCTAGTTAAGTTTTGTATTCGAGGATATGCAGATAATATGAATTTGTTCTTATCACTTTCTTTTCAGCTTGAAGCGAAACGCCTTAAAGCTTGTGAGGAAAAGATGATGATGAAATCACAGGAATTAATTACCGATTATGACTGACGTTTACTTAATGGTATGTTATAACTTCAAAACAACATGTACATATATGATTAAATTTAAATAATTTTAAATAATACGGTGTATGGCTAATGACTTTAACTTGGGTAATAGCATCTAATAATTCTAAACAGGACGGCATGGAATTTTATTGTATGTTGTACAGCAACTAATATTAATATTGCACTTTTATTGTGTCTTGTGGAATGAAAAGATAAGCCTTAAAAAGGAATTCGATTTTAGTTCTATTACTTCGTGAAAACGTTACATCCTTATCGGATAAACTAATGTCTTGTTCTTATGGGGATATTTACTGATGTTGCTCCGTCTGTGGGGTCGTATGATCTTCCATATTTTTAGATCCGTGTTTTTAAATGGCTGGTACAGTTTTTAGATACAGGAAACTGATAATATGCAACAAGTAACGTCCGTCAAAGATGCTTCTTTTTAAAAGTAGCTTCCACGAAGAAATAAGATTTTACCCTCTTTTTGTCGTTTCCGGTTGTACATAGTAAATATGACAATGTGAAACCTATGAATAATATGACAGAATTCAATTCATGAAATATATGATTCATAGTTTCCATTTTTACAGAAATCAGTAAAGTAACATCAGGACAAATGGCCGTGAAAAAAAAACAAGCCAACAAATTCTGCAGTGTGACATTTCCAGACAATATGTTTGTATTATTTACGTGTATATTTATAATATATTAAATTGAAACCGTAAATGTCTTTGTATCATTATCAGTCCTCTGTCATATTAGACATCGCTGAATATCATTGTTGAATCGAAATTACTTTTATATTGCTAATAAAACAGTTGTGAAGTGATATTGTTTATTTACCCCCGGATAATTGATCTGTCGGTAATATGTTGATGTTTTCTGATAAAAATTTAGTAATTTCTTTTGTTGGTGTTTTTTACACTTGTTTCCAGGGCTATTCAGTGCTTATCTTGTCGTGTGGGCAGTCACTGGTTGTAGACCACACGACAACACATAGTTGTTATCAAGTCTTCTCTCTTCTTCAATCTCAAATAAATCAATAATGAGATTTATTGTGTGCAATTCGCATTTTTTGGATTAAGAAGTGTTAGGGTTATGTGTCCTTTCCAGTGTCAGAAAAAAATTGAAGATAATGGGTTTGTTTCGATGTATCAAATTTTGTCAAACTGAAGATTGAAATTATAATGAGATATTCACTCACGAACAAGGAGTGGGTAACTAGAAGAAAACTAATTATACACCCGAAAACGGGAATATATTTTACCGATTCGACAAGAGAAAAGATATACACTACCATAAAACTGAGGTTAAAAGAACGGCCGTGGAGTACCATAATGCTGAAAAACACCGATCTTGAAAAACTCGGCTGATGGTCAGAGCAATGGAGGATTACGTTTAATGCATCTAAAACAAAGTTTTTAATATTTTCAAAAAAGTTAAATAAACGTTGTTATCCACCATTATTTCTAAAAGGTGTGAAACTACAAGAAGTTAATGAACATAAACTCTCGGTATATATCTGTCTTAAAATCTCTCTTGGCATACTCATAACCTTGAGATGTCAAAAAAGGCAGAAAGAATTAAACTTGGTACGATTGAAAGATCGACGAAAAATCAACCGTCTCGTAGTATTATATAAGATAAAAAAATGAGAAATGTCCCAATTACTTGAGGGATACTTATCCCCTCGTGAACCATAACACGCAAAATTATAATTTTCTGAGGGTTCATCATATAATCCAACCTTCATCGAGAACTGTTGCTTTCTCATCGTCCTTTTTCCCAGTCACTACCAGAGACTGGAATTCCTTACCATTAGAAATACAGGAATCTACATCTATAAAGATGTTCAAGGAAAAGTTGTTAAATGTTTTGATTCCCGAGTCTTCCCTAAATATTTCTCATTTGGCAATGTAATTGATAAAATATATCACATTCCATTACGACTTGGTTTAAGTGGCTTAAACGATCATTTATTTCACTATAATTTACTCCCTTTTCGAAATTGTAATCGATGTAACCTGGGTACTGCGGAAACCATTGATCACTTTGTATTACTATGTCCTGCTTACAATAAATTAAGAAAAGAACTATTTCGTGAGTTGAAACAAATTTTATGTCCTGGAGTTGATTTCAGTTTGTTTGTGAAAAACTGTAAAGAATATATCGTAAACATACTTCTGTTTGGTTGTGTTGAAGGCTCTTTAGAATATAATCTAAAAGTAATTTACAATGTATTTGAATTTCTTGTAAAGAGTAAGAGGTTCTGAACGTAATTAAACCTTAAACATGCACATATATATTTTAGTACCATTTTATAACAAAATGTATAGAATGTTATTAACATATATATGCTATTTGTAAAATTTTATTTCTTTTTCTTATTTTCTTCTCTGTCATTGTCTTCAGTTTATATTATTATACATCTGTTTGTCGTTGTTGAGGAGAGCTACTAGTGGCCTTATGGCTGTTAGCAATCCTCTATAAATAAATAAAGCTACTAGTGGCCTTATTGCTGTTAGCAATCCTCTATAAATAAATAAAGCTACTAGTGGCCTTATTGCTGTTAGCAATCCTCTATAAATAAATAAAGCATTACATTACATAATGCTGGAAAATGATACAAAAACCTGTGAACATCTCGTCTGCTGTTGTTCTTCATCTCGAATATAAATGCCAAAATTTTGTAAACCAAAACAGTAATGTAAAGTGTTGTAGGGAAACTCAAATGCAAAAATCACCAAACTGCTAAAAAAAAAAACAGTACAGTAAGGACAGAGCTATGATTGATGGGCATTCCATAGTTTTCAGCTATTTCACAGTTATATTCCGTTAACAGATCAATAGATACTTACCATTCTGGAACAAAATGATGTCACTACCGGTGGTATGTGAGAGAATCGTTGTTATGTATTAATCTTTATGTTCTCTTTTCTGATTCTCATTGGTTTGCTATATGTTTTTTGCTTATGGTTTTTTTACCAAATAAGAATGTTCCTTACCTAATACTAGATAGGCATGTCATTGTATTTCTTTTTTAGTACAGAAATTAAGATTTGTGAATTAGATCACGAAAAACATATTTTAATTTATCTTGTGGAAGGGTACTATACAAAATGACGAATTTCCTGTAGTTTCTTGGGCATACTTGAAGAATATTAATACAAAAGTGTAATTGGATAGGACTGAAAGTAGACAGGGATGCTCAGGGAACAATAAAAAAGACGAACATCATGCAAGAGAAATTAGTACGCCTACGATCGACTCTGGTTCCAAGACATAACAGAATAAATACCCTAAAGACCGAAAATCAGTTCAGACTTCCGACTAATCGTAGTCGTACGGATGTCAGTGAAATGGGACACAGACCACTTCACTGCAATTTTCAAGACGAACTTTTTCACAAGTTTGAGATGAAATGTTTGCGTCGATTAAAGTTTTACACATGTCCAATAAAATATCACAAATTACACACAATAGGAGATACTATCATCAATTTCCAGATAATTTCAAGGTCGATTTTCAAAGCAAATGCATAAACAACCACAAGGATCACCATGTCCATTTAAGTACTAAATTCAGGCCTTTAAATTTGCTCTTCAATTTTTTTTGGTTATTGTTTCGGCTTTCAACTCTTATACGCCTTAAACACAACTGATGACTCGTAAAAAACGTGCACATCTTGCACATCAAAATTAGCATTATGGAATATTCAATAAATCCGGAACTAATAGTATATTAAAAGACTACAATTAAACAACAAACAGGATGAAAAAGTACCATACTTAAAATTCTTGTTCAACTGACTCCAAGTAATAAAAAGGGGGGAAAACATAAATTCTTTCCAGAACCCTGAATTTCCAGTAATTGTTTCTTGTATATTTAGTATAAGTCGTTTATTAAAAGCAATAAAATGTTCATTCTGGATCTATAATTATCGATTTTTTTCACGCAGCTGTGTTCAGAGCCTTTTATTGGTTGTATTGTGGTGCGGCCTTTAGTTTTTTTTGAAAGCCTCACGTGACACTTGATGTAATCAATCCTGCAGTATGCTGTCTCATTAAGCACTCCCCCCCATTCCTTGCAATTTCATATATAATTTTCAAACTGTACATTATAGATCTAATCTGCTGATAGTGAATTATTATGTAGTGAGTATATGTTTTTAAAATTGGATTTCGACGTTAAAAGTCGTACATCGCGTTAAACGAATTTATAATACTCCCGTTCAAGTGTAGCGTTTGTTCCTACTGGAATTCAATTAAAAGGTGTGTCGCCTGTAATATATGTTGAGCATTTTATTTGTTTATTTAAATAGCTACATGTATGTCCTCAAGTGTTTGTCCCCTTAAGTTGAACCTTTAAGACAAATGTTAATATATAACCATTCCACGCCTTTGTTTCACATGGACGACCTTTTAATATTGAAAGCGGATGACGCAATATGTGTTAAATATTCTTATTGATATTACGTCCCATAAGAATGTTTCCGTCATTTTTTTTCGATTTCCATCAATACTTGACACTAATATAATTAAAAAGTGTTACATATTATTGAAAACGTACGAAGTTTATATAAGTATTGACTTTCACTGAATTGCCAATAAAAATATTTTAACTTGTACTTTTATTGTATTGAGATATAAAATAAATGTTCAGATGTATACTAGTTTGTCCATTTAACGTAATAAAATAGTCGAGTTATCTTCACTCTATATAGCTCTTTACAAATTAAACTTCTACATATCATGTATATTATAAAGACTTTTAAAACTTTAAAAAGAAATTGAGCCCTAAAATACCTGGACCAAAGTTTTATTGATAAAATGAATACCTGTCTTATCCGTAGTTGATTGCAGAATTTGGATGACGTAGTTGTCGTGTAGGTACTACCTTAGTCTGCCAAATTTTTATTTTGTATTTAATTATTTGGATTTTAGCAGTTCAAAAGTAAGTTTGTTTAATTTTCATTCTATATATATTATTATTATTATTATTATTGTTACATATATTATTATTTCATTTTCACATAGTGTAGTAATATCACAAAAATTCTATTGTTTACATTTTCCTTTCTTTTGTACATCGAAAATATATTTCATACCTTAATCAACCGGATTAAACATAAGCCATCAGTCTAGACTATCAAAAAAACAAACAAAACAAAACAAAACGAGAGATATAATAAAGTAACACGAACATCTAAGGAAATAAAAGCTAAAAGGTTAGTTTATTTAATTGGTATTTTTGCCAGAGTTTGATTTTAAGTATTCTTGCGTGAGGATTTTAAAGTTTCAGTTTCTTAAAATCTACAGTACAACATACATTAAAAATAAAAATCATAAAATCAACCGCACCCAGTTATGAGTTAGTTTGGATGGAAATTTATTTTTCTGTATGAACTTCAGTCGGATTTTGTTCTACCACTGACCAAGAATTTAAGTGGGTACACGATAAATGTTTTTTTTTTTAATGTAGTAAATGTCTTCTATGACTTATATATGGTGTTCGGGAGATTCTGTATGAACTTTTGTTGAACTTTATCACCGATATTGTCTGAGCTATTTAGAACACGTATTGTGGGCAATTTTAATCACTAAATTATCACATAGGATTTGTCTAATTTAACACATATTCAACACCCATTTATTTCCAAATACATTTTTTGTGAAAACTAAGGATTATCTCCCTAGTGCATATCCAACCTTAGACGGTTTCTGCTAAACCGTTTTGTTTGAATTTGCTCTTCAGTTTTTCGGATTGTAGTTCTTGTTTTCAAGGCCTTAAGCACAACTGCTGAGCCGTAAATCGACGAAATGTGCACATTTTATGCATTAAAATTAGAATCAATGAATTTATTATAATTAGGCATCATTTAAAAGTCGCACGTAATTTATAATTTAATAGCGTTAGCAGTCTGTCAAGTTCATTGCCCAAAAAGCAATGTCTCAAAAGCATTGTGAAATTTACTTGTACATTCTAGAACTTCACTGAGAACGGTTCTATTCTGTATTACGATTGTTTTTATTTATGATCTCTTGTTTGCAGAATTTTTTTAATTACTATAATTATGTATCTTGAAATGTACCTTTTCTATCCTTTTCCGTCAGAGCAGTTTCCTTGAATTATCGAGGAGAGCCATGATCTAATAAAAAACCAGTAATATCTTTATTCCTCGACATAAACCTGTAATAATAAATATCATATTAGACCAGTTTTAATGCACAGAATATGCCTATTTCGTCGATTAACGAATCTAATTGTGCTCTAGGCAGAACATTTTTAAAACGTCAAACAATAAATAAAATGCCAATAATTTAAAATTCCAAAACAACGGTGGATATGACTATGCACTTTTCGTCGATTTGCGACTCATCAGTTCTGCTCTATGGCTAAAATGTTGAAAGCCAAATCAATCAACCAAAACTGTTGAACAGTTGATTCAAAAATACAAAATGACCAAAATAGTGAAGCCATAAAGATCTGACCCCAGAGCAATGGCGATTTTCTCTAGTTTTCACAAACTTTTTTTATTTTACAACAGTATAAAGTGTTAAAGAATCGGTTTCACGCCAGTACTATCAAGGGCGTATGACTTTTGCGCTACTTTTAAAAAATTTCCAAAAATTAATCTTACATTTGCACCACAAAATGGTTTTTACTCTTGCGCCATTTTACAGGTAAATTAATTAACTCAGAGAAATTAATTAAATTTATAAAGAAAAAACAAAACTATTTGATAATGATAATAATGAATAGGTAAGATTAAATTTAATGAAATCCGCGCATTCTTGATTTTAATGTCTAGTTTTAAGATCTAGAATCTGATATTGTAGTACTTATATTTAGTGCTTTCATCCATTATTTAAACTTTGTGTATCGCTTATTTTCGTGTTGTGCTGAAATATTTTATCATGTGACTAGATAAATAAATAAACTGATATCTGTCAAATAGATAGATTCTTAAAGGCAACTTGGTGTGAAGAAAATTTAACCTTCTAATGAAAAAGTAAGTATTTTTATCGGAGTACCTTACCTACGTTTACCCCAAAGTGGGCCAAATAAATAAAAATAAAAGTGGCGCAAAAAAGTAGGGAAAAAATGGCACAAATATCAGGCTGGTTGGCGCAAAAGGAAAACTGTGAGAAAATGTTATCGCTAGAGTATATTTAATTCCGTTATATTGCACCCTCATTATATAAATGGTTCAGCTATAATACTATAAATCAAAGAAAATATAATATTTATATTATAAAAACACTTACATTTGTAATTTCAATATACAGACCCGGAGTACATTTCTTTTTAATTTTTATTATTAGGAAGGGTACTACTTATTTCTATTTTTAAATTTTGTAATTTATTCAAGTTTGATATCTACGTTTCAATAATGAATCATACGTTATATTGCAGAATACTAAAGTACTGTATACTATACAGCCATTTGATGGCTGAGAAATGGCTGTTAGATCGCATGGTATGCAAGTGTTTGGAGTTTCTCAACCACAGAAAAACCACAATGTTGTTACAAATTTTCATCACCAAAAGGGAAGCGTGTCACAACTTCAGTTTTTAGGGCGTTTTGTCGAAAGTCCTCATAGAAAAAAAGAACAAAACACTAAAAAATACTTAAAAGGAATACTTAAAAATGCCACTAGTATGCCAGATCTTGCTCAAAATGGTCCTAGTGACCATCATAAAATAGACCATAAACAGCTTAAAAACGTGATAAAAAGACAGAAACGACTATCAAAAGTACCCGGCGCTGATAATGAAAAGAAGACGAAAAAGACTGTGAAGTTCAACGACCCAGTCGGCCGACTTAGTGATTTAGAATATAAATACAAAATGTGTTCAAGGGAGACTAATAATGATGACTCAAGTCTGAGAAAGCATAAACAAATTCAACAAATTTCTTTAAGAAATGCTCAATCGGAGAATAAAAGTGACAATTCAAATGTCTTAATTACCGTTGTTTATGATTTAAAGCTTAAGGACAATTTGTTGATAACACCCAATAACTGCGAAACAACGGCGATGTCTTCAAACGACAAACCAACACAAGATGTGTTGGAAACAAGTAGTGAAGATTGCTCTCACGAATGTGTAGACTGGCGGTTACAACCATCCAAGGGAGACCATAGAAAAAACCACGATAGACATCCCGTTGGAACATTTCTTTCCCACACAGTAATTGCACCGACTTGTCTCTCATCGAAAAAATCCGTAATAATTGATAACGATAACCTCTGCCAAAATAAAACGCTGTCCGAAAACCCACTTCACCACAGAGAATTGAAACCACGTGATCATGTCGTTGTAACGAGAGCACGTGCCAAACCAGTTATGTTTAGCCGATGTGTATCCAACACGATTCAGACGGTTGATGAACCTAAACTAGAAACAACAAACTTCTGTAACGATGAAAAAACTTCAGAAATAATGCGTTGGCTGAATGACGTTAAATATGAACAAGAAAGAGATGGGTTTTGTACACTTCTGATATCAGATGGTGAAACTTTGTACTAATCTTATTTAGTAAAGTAAAAACGCATTGCTCAGAAAACGAATTAAAGCTCAATTACAAGTATCATCGATTGCAATCATATACCGTACTTGTTTGTAAATTTACAATTCATCTGTGATACGGAAAAAATTTTTGTGATATGATTCATTTCATTTCATTTAACTCGCGACGAGGAAGTATACACAACAGGGGCCAGACCCATATTTACTTTCAACATTTTGTGCAGGAGTGTCATCAACTAAGGGTTATAAACGTTTGTCGGAATCAATTTCTTAAGTATTAAAAGACAGCAAAATGTATTACGATAAACATTTCCATTTTAAGTTTTAATAATTTAAGTCAAATTGTCTACTGAATCATTCTGTGGAAATCTATGTGAATTTTTCTTGCCAAGCATTTTTCAATGAGACATCATCGATTAAACTTCAATAGCTGTGTATTGTATTTGAATTTCCTTTTCGATATTTGCAGACGAAATCGATTTTTCAAGTTACTGGATTTAGTCTGTACTAAAATTTATCTAATATTCATAAATTGTACTTTAAATATACAAAAATACATGTCAAAGCCTGGCGCCATTTTCTACAAATGACACGTGTAACTTATTTGCACAGTATAATCGAATATATTATTTTTAAGTATACATTTAACTAGCATAAGGAGATCCCAGTTGTCATTTAAATTTTTTCAAATTGTAACTTAACAGTGTACATGTATAGTCCAAATGAGGAACTTGAAATTGACAAGAAGGGTCCATTGAAAAATTGGAATCATATTGATAATGTTCAAAGTGCAATTTCATGGAAACATCACATGAAACACAAACAATGAAAAAAAGAAAGAAATTAAAGAAATATACGAAAAAGCTTTTTTTATAACCATTTTCTCCAAGAATGTTAACTAACTAATCCACAACATGCTCTCAAAATTAAAAGACAAATGGGAGACATATTTATGTAGAATCTAACATACGTGCATAAACACTGGTGGTAAGCGGATGGTCGTAACGTAAAGTTACGGTTAGCCAAAGATGGGAGACAATTCTGGAGGTAAGTTTTTCTTTTCCGATTTTCGTGCAGTATAAGGTTCACTTCAGCCAATCTCAAACACACTAATCATTAGTACGTTGATATTGAGGTAAAATTTGATACATAATGATATATTTGTACATTTTTATACATACGACGGATAATAAAGCAACTTCGTTTAAGGGACAGGAGAAAGCAATAGATGACGGTATAAATCGTTTAATGGCAAATGAACGGGAATCGAGACTTATGATGTAATTGTCGCTGCGCCACTACTAACACAATATTTTTATCAGATATAGACGACAAAATGGAAGCTAATACAGACACGGACCAGGGCGCATTAGTAAAGAACTTTATTGTAAATTATACCTATGGGGGTTAAACAATATAAGATATAATGAACAATAACTAATAAATACATACAGATAAGATACAGTGTTGAAAAAGTAACTAATTAACTAACTTTGACCAATGTGGACCCTATTTTCGCAGTTCCAATGACCGCTTTATAAAGTCGCAAACAATTGGTAAAGGTTCGTTTTTTGGATGAAGAATATAAAAAAAATTGTGATACTTCGTCTCCCTTTAGAAAATTTTGATTTATTTCAACTATCTTTTCAAAGAGATTAGCTCTTGACTGATTTAATTCAATGCTTTATTTATTTATAGAGGATTGCTATCAGCCATAAGGCCACTAGTAGCTCTCCTCAACATATATACAAAAACAACAAACAGATAAATAATAATATAAATTAAAGACAATGACAAAGAAGAAAATATGAAAAAGAAATAAAATTCTATTCTACAAATAGCATAAAGTGATACAAAAATATATATGTGCATGTTTATGTTTTAATTACGTGGAGAACCTCTTACTCTTTACAAGAAATTCAAATACAGTGTAAAATACTTTTAGATTATATTCTAGGGAGAGATCAACACTACCACACAGAAGTATGTTTACGATATATTCTTTTTCACAAAAGTTTACAGTTTTTCACAAACAAACTGAAATCAACCCCAGGACACAATATTTGTTTCAAGTCACAAAATAAATCTTTTCTTAATTTATTGTAAGCAGGACATAGTTATAAATAGTGATCAGTGGTTTCCGCGGTACACAGGTTACATCGATTACAATTTCGAAAAGGGAGTAAATTATAGTGAAATAAATGATCGTTTAAACCACTTAGACCAAGTCGTAATCGAGTGTGATATTTTACCAATTTCATTGCCAAAATGAGAAATATTTAGGGGAAGACTCGGGAATCAAAACATTTAACAACTTTTGATTGAACATATTTATAGATGTAGATTCCTGTATTTCTAATGGTAAGAAATTCCATTCCCTGATAGTGGCTGGGAGAAAGGACGATGAGAAAGCAACAGTTCTCGGTGGAGGTTCCTCATACCGGATTTGACATGAGCAGCATGGCGGGTGTCCTGCAGAAAGCAGAGACTGCTTACTCTTCCGGAGCACATGAATCTACCCCCGATTTTTTGGTGGGGTCAATGTTGTTCATACGTTTTTAGTTTTTAATTGTAGTGCATGTATTGTTTTGGTCTTGTCTTCGTTGTTCTCCGGAGTTTGTCAGTTGTAACGATTTTGCTCTCCTTCGAATATCCCTTTGGTATTTCTTGACTTTACATATATACCGAGATGTTTATGTTCATTAACTTCTTGTAGTTTCACACCTTTTGACTCATTATTGGAATTACAATGCAACAATGCACACAGAGCAAAGCCTATTTTTCTATGAATATTTTTATATATGCCAACTTCGATATTGAGAGAGTGATCACTGATTCGAAATTTTGTAAGGAGCTGTCCTAATTTAATGTTAAAGTGTTTTTAAGTTTACTGTATAAATATAACTTGGAACTATCGTTTATTTTTTAGAGTTTCGACAATGTTAATTTTTCATATTTCTGATTAATAATATTTTTGAATTTATCTTTCAAACTCTTTTTATACTAAAAAATGGCTTATCCAAGTTGGTATAATCAGATATGTCTAAATCAAATTCTGTAAAAATGTGGGAGGCAACAGTGTACCATGTATGCATACCTGCATCGCTCAAAATTTTATTAAGATTATAAGCTTCCTTTAATAAGGGGTTGATATTATCAGTATTCAATCTACAAAAGTACATCAATGGCTGTGTTTTTATAAAATGAATCAGTTGGAAGTCTTCCAAGTTCACACTTGTCAGCTAAATTGCTAGCAGTTTTCTTGATCCCAAGAATGGTTTTACAATATCTATTGTGTATATTTTCATAAGATTTCTTTTTTTCTAATGAGAGTATATATCACAAACAGTACCATTTCTAGCAGAACGTTCAGCAGACCTTATAATAGGAATATATTTCTCTGTATACCAAATTTCACAATTGTATAACAAAACTGGTCGAATTAAAATATCAACCAAATCCAGCCAATTCAACAGGTATATTTTGAAAATTTCAAAACTGACTTTTAAATGCAAAAAGCTTTCAAACCTTTCTTAGAACCATAACTTTTGTCTTCCTAATATTAACAGTTAATGACAGTATGTTTCAAGTTTATTTAATGCTTCTTGTAGTCCACTACGAGATCTAGACAGAATCACTAGATCATCTTCAAAGCTTAGACTTGAATAAAATGATTTTTCAAGAACCAAAGGTTCACATGAATTATCGAATATATCATGTAAATTGTTAATACAATAGTTAAATAGTGTTAAGTTAAGTCCATCACCTTGTTTGACCACCCCCCCCCCCCCCTCTTTTCTAGATTGATAATTAGATGACTTATTTGAACTATACATAATACAAATAACCTGAAACAATTTGCTGCCTATAGCGTTACTCATAAGCTTGTATAATAAACCATTATGTCATAAAGAGTCAAAAGCTTTCTTGAGATCCACAAAACATGCATAAATTTTCTGCTTGTTTTTGTGAAGATATATGGTTATTAAGGTTTTCAAGATGAAGATACTATCTGATGTCCTAGGGTTAATTCTGGATCCAAATTGTTGATTTGAAAATTTAGTTGTAAGTATTAGTACGTAAAACACTGCAGTCTTATATCCGTATATTTGGGGTGATTTATAATAGCACATGCACGGGTTTTGTGTAAATTTTATGGAAATCTTCATCTTAAAGCATGGTTCAAATATGCAATAAAATGTAGTTAAATTAGATTTATCAGGATGTGGATGGGGTTTAAAGAATAATGGGCCAAAATAATAAAGAATAGAGAAAAATGGGCAAAAAATATAAAGAATAGAGAATAATGGGGTGATAAAATATAAAGAATAATTTCAAAAAAATAAAAAATGAGTAAAAATATGCTGATTACAGAAAAACAATGTGCAGAATACAGAAGTCAG
Source organism: Mytilisepta virgata (assembly GCA_028015205.1). Taxonomy (NCBI): domain Eukaryota; kingdom Metazoa; phylum Mollusca; class Bivalvia; order Mytilida; family Mytilidae; genus Mytilisepta; species Mytilisepta virgata. Next base: position 37,201,728 of record CM051517.1, read on the forward strand.
GTAATTAAAGAAAAGCCATTATTTTTAAAGATAAAGAATAATGGGCGAAAAAAATAAAGAATACAGAAATGAAGGAGCCCCCATCCATACCCTCATTTATTATATTTAGGTAAACAGTTGAATCTTGTGTTGGGATTGAATGAAAAAAAATGTTCCTTTGCGTTAATTTGTTTCGTACCACAATATTATATGTTGTAGTTATAATGTACATGTATGTCAATGTATGGTTATTTTAAAGGATGTTGCATTGAACAGCATGAATGGTAAGAATTGTATTATGAATTTGTTAATTTCAGAGTTATAATATAATGTTATAGTTAATTTATATTTGATTTTTTTTTTACAAGACCCAGAAAGGGGGAACCACCCGTATACAACAGATGCAGCCGGGGGAGGGTCCAAGATTTGGATCCCCCTTTCTGTTTAATTTAGCAAAATTCTTACAAAATTCGTGGGGAAATCGATGGAATTTTTGTTTCATTGTTATGTTGTATTCACATGTAGTAAATATTAACCAAAGAAGTTATTATGCTCTGTAACAGAATGTTCAATATTATGTTGGGAGTTTTTTTTTTTTTTTTTTTTAAAGTTTTTCAAAAACAATTTATATAATAATTATATTTCCACAAAAGGTGGATACGTTATATAAAAAGCGATCATTTGATTTTCTGGGCTGATGGATTTTTTTTTTAAATCATGAAAAAAAAAGTTTAAAAAGTTAAAAAAAATAATAGCCATATCCATGATTTCTATTATATAAGATAATAGTAAATTTTTAGAAAATATTCTGATATACAGTACCGCGTTGAAAACATAAATCAATTGTTGAATGCATAGTGCAGAAAAACAAAATTCATACCCCAGAAATTCAAATGGTTGCTCACTTGCCGTCCGTCGTCCGTCCTATAAACATTGTAGAGCTAATAAAACCAAAAGACACCAAAAGAAATTCCAAATCCGAAAGGAATCAGAGCTATGCACGAGGGAGATTACATTCCAGAATTTAAATTGATTAAGAAATTTCATAACAGCACATGGTATATATGTTTTGTTTTGTTTTTTGTTTTTGTTTTTGTTTTTGTTTTTGTTTTTTTTTGGGGGGGGGGGGTTTGGTTTTGGTTTTGTCTTTTGATTGGAAAAATGAAATGGTAATCATGGATTTAAATAGAACAAAGCGGAAATCAGCATGTTTTTGCTCATATTTCAAAAAGTACATTTAAGTAAGTCGCCTAAAGTGTTAGGCACTTCAAGATTGATGTATTTGGTTCCATCATGTCATGTCGGTTTCGACCATGGTCGAAAATATAATTTAGTTAACGGGGGCCTCGGTGGCCGATTGGTCTAGGTATTTCGTCATGACTACTAATGATCACTAGCTTGTCAACGCTGGGGTTGTGAGTTCGAATCTCACCTGTGGCGGATGTGTTCGAATCCGATCTTAATTGACAAGGATTGCCAATTTTCCTACCGAAGGTCGGTGGTTCTCTCCGAGTACCCCGGCATCCTCCACCAATAAAAACTGGCCAAATGTGCTGAAAACGGCGTTTAACCCCAACTAAACTAAACAAATCAATAGTTAACGTTACGACCATCATGTTCGAATTTTTGAATGACTATTTTACGAAAATTAGAATGTTTTTATGTATCAAATTTTACCTCAGTATCAACATACTAATGATTAGTGTGTTTGAGATAAGCGGCTTGGCTGAAGTGAACCTTACACTGCACGAAAATCAGAAAAGAAAAACTTACCTCCGGAATTGTCTCCCATCTTTGGCTAACCGTAACAGCACTACTGACCCTGATAGCTTTGTATTCACCTTAAGCCCTATTCTACCGATACCAGTCGAATTACTAATATTTGATTCGTCAACTTAAAATCACTACATAAATTCTAACTTGGTACAAGGCATCTTTTGGGGGGATTTTAGAAACATTAAAATTTAAGGATATGGGGTCATCGTCAATGAGATAATAAAAGATTGGTCTAGAATATCAACTAAAATAACCACATATCCCAAATAAACACATAAAAGTAGACAAGAGACACACTCTGACAATACAGGGTCCTGGTTTTGTAAAAGCATAAATAGAATGTTTACTTTATCTCAACCTGAACCCCTAAATCCTGGGTCAGATTAAGAAGAAAACTATAAAAATAATTTCCAGTTAGAACAAAATTCAACAAAATTCTATATTAGAACAAAATATTTTTTTAAAAAAAAGGATGTAAGAGTACCCTGGTTACTCCTTGACAACTGGCAACTAGGTCAGGATACTAAATGAATAATGAAAAGACAACTTATTTATAGACTAGCTGTTGAAATTCGGAATAACTTTCCTACTATAACTACATAAAAGGTGTAGAAAGTATCAACAGACAGTAGATATTTTAATTATATAGGCATACACAATTAACAAGTTTATCTAGTAGTGTTTCAATGGCACAATTAAGAAGGCAATCATTTTTCTGTTATTAAAGCACAAGATTCAAAGATGTAACAAAGACACTATATTTAGAATCTCTCCGAAATGTTTAACGAACTGTAAGTCTACAAGTCCCATTTTGTTCAGACCTCTGCAACTGGCCCAGAACTTTATGGTATCGAAATACTTGAATTTGTTTTTTTTTTTTTGTGTGTGACATAACTATTTCATTGATAGATTGAGTGCTTGCTCATTGTTTGCTTAACGAAATGGCAAATATTGCATGCATCGTCAAGATGAAAACTAGTTCAAGAATATATAAATTTAACTCAGAATGCCACAAAGAGTAACAAATTTGGACTGCAACCTGAAAATGTTTAAAGTTGGGTAGGGACAGATAACCTTGTAACGGGCATTAGACCTGTCATATTAGAAATCCGCAGAAGGGATCTTTAACGTGCATGGAGCGTGGCGATCTCCGAACACGTTACCGATTTTGGCCCACGGTCAGGTCATTCATTGAAATGTACGAAGTTGTTGCAAACGCAAGGAAAACGAATTAACTGTAATATGTAAATCTTTGAATATAACTATAACCACCAACAAAGGGGACATTAACAATGTATATTTAAACATCATCGCCTGTGTATTGAGATCCAGAAATTGATAATCCGCTTCATTAAGGAACATTTTTTCTGGGTAATCATATCTAAATATCATTAGTATTAGTGTTTTAATTAATGTTATATAATCATGCCCTTCATGAAAAGTTATTTTCCAAAATTGTTAAATCCCGTTTCTTTGCATTTTAAACAAACCCAGTGATTAGTGCAGATATGTTGCGTCTGTTCCTGTTATGTCCTGCTACAAACTTTCCAAACACATTCTGCAAAGTTTAAAGATCTATGAGGACCTGATTACACATAATTGTTACCCTCAATTGTCGACTAAGTTCCACATGCAATATGGAAAAATTATTCAAATGACACCATACTCCTACATGAATGTCTTCAATGTGTCCATAAGTAGTCTCCAAAGTTTCAAAGATCTGGGATCAAAGTTGTAGGAGGTGTTGATTAAATATTGATTGAAAATCATGCTTAAATATTGCATTTCGATGACCTCGAAATAAAGAATAGTAACTTCACCAAACTTATCTATCAAATATAGATCTATAATTAAAAATAAGTTAAAAACACAACAGAAGACAAAACCGATTACTTCAGTGTTCATATCGTTGATTCATTTTCGTATGTAGTGATATAATACATGTAGTATTGTATGGGAACAAATTCATAAATCTTCTAAAATTAAAAAAAATTGGATTTTACTTAATAACTTTTAGATTTCCATTATATGAAAAAGAGTATTAACAAGAAATGAACTGCCAACTTTACAACAAACCGGTTTTCCCCTCATTACAGGTTGGAGTTTCCCGTAGAGCGCAAAAATTATAATAATCCATTTTGCCGTAGGAAATCAGGTTACCAAAAACAATCGTTTATCGGTCATAACAATTCATGTATTTCCTATTTGTGACGAATGTTGGACAACGCGATAGGTACAGTATGTGACTGCTTACGTTTCAAGTCTCGATTTCTTCAGATGTTATTTTTGGCTTCTGTTACATCTCTTCGTTCAATTAGGAATTCTTTAATGGGTACATTTTTTGGTATGTATTAAGAGACGATAGAGAGGGCACTATTACCATATGAAGTTCTATATAAGATCCGTGTTTATGTCTAAATTTCTGAGTTGTCTCTCCTCGTGTTTGTCTTTTTAAACAAATAAAATCTGTTCAATCTAAAATTTGTGCAACCTTGTGGGTTAAGAACGTATTTACAGTTAAAAGTCGAAATTCTTAGAAAATCTTCCTCTAATTCATCTGGAGCAAAATTTGAAAATTCATTGTTTTCGTCTTTTGTTTGGGTATTATCTGGCAGTGTTTTGGCAGTCTGAATAGATTTCAATTATTATTTGACCCATCAGTTCATCTCTTCATTTTGTGTATCATTGCGTATCATATACCTGTGGGATCTCAAACTGATAATTTTGTTTCAGGTTGGATGCAGTCATTTTTAATAATTTTTTAATAATTTGACGTTTTAATATTGTATTTGAAATCACTTTGGTTCAAAGTGGAGATTCCCACACTTTACCAGTATAGAAGGAGATTCTAATATGTTGATAATTAGTGCATTATGGTTTCCAGATCGATTTCCAAAAAGACAAAAAATGCACTCAAATAGCTACGTAAATTAAACATGCTGTCTGCGATAGTAGAGCGTAAACTTACCATTTACAGGGTTTTATTAATCCAATGTTTGAACCTAACAATCTTTTTTTTTATATATGTACCATCAATTTATGTAGTCAAATTCTACATGTATTTAGCGAATGACGAGCGTGTTTAAAATATTTGAATAGCTCAAAATTGTATGATAATTTTGTAGTAGTATTTTGTCCCCTGTGTATAGTATGTTTAGGATTATGCATAGGTCCTGATTAAAATCTAGAGCTGTATTGCCAGATTGTATGTTTAAATAACGTGGGACGTCATAGCTCATAGCTAGTACACTCCATATCAAAAAGTAAGGAATTTTTCAATCAAATTTTACCGACATTTTGCGAAATTTAAATAAATGTCTGCCGAGAAAACCTTCTATATACCGTTAATTTTTTAATATATACCATGCGTAGCTACAAGGAGTATTAATGAATATTATGGTTTTTTATTTCAAATTCAACTTTTCTGGGGCGTCTTGACTAAATTCAGTAAAATATAAAAAGGTATAGCATTTAGACTTCTATCTGGTGTCTTTTGAAGAAATATATTGCTATAATATATTAAATGTATTGGAAGTTACATTAAAATGCAAATGTACAAAATGAAGATACAGAAATAAATTTGTCATTCCTGTGCTTAATTTTTGTCACCTATATTTAAGGTTTTTTGGTGAATTATTAATCTAACTTATTCCTTCTTCAATATGAAATAGATATAAACTCTTTCAAAAAGCTTAAAATTTCTCCTCGGGCACACGTGCTACCATCCTGCAAAGCCCATTAAGATGATGAAGATGTATGGGGCGCATAATTAGGGTTTGATTAGGGTTGTCAATAATGGGGTAGTCTATTTTATTTTGTTTCGGGTTACACTCTTGTCAAATATTTATTGTGATCGCACGTATGTGCCCCTGGGTACATATTCATTGATGAAATTCGCTAATTGGTTAAATTGTTTATTTTTCAAGATGACAAACTGAAACCATGGCTGCAGATTGTGTATATTGTTTTCTTCCTGACAGTCGAGGGGTATTTCTTTCTGATAAGTTCTGAGTCTTTGAAAAAGTTACCATTTTATTACAAAATATAGATTCATCTCATAGTGAGAATGTCTAAGAAATTTCAAGACATTCGCCTCGGGTACTGAACAATTGTGATCACTACTAGTAATATTTTCTCATATACTGTCAAATGTCATAGGAGTGTCGTAAAAGTATCAAAATTTGAATTTTTATCAATTTCAACAAAAATACAACACTGTTAGTATAATTATGTTCTTAAGTTTAATATTAAATTCATTATCTACATTTTCAGTCATATTTTGTATTTTGTACAATCACGATCCTTTAAATGGCACTTTGCTCTACGTTGTATTTGTTTGTAAGTCTCTATAAAATTGATAAATCCGACAGTTCAGCCTTCTATAATAACTGGACTCTAGGAGAAGATTTCATTTGAGGTCGGGATTGCTTGTTCCAAAAGTTCACTGAACAACTTCTTACTGAATTGGACTGTAAAACCACGGGTCTGTGTATGCTTCGATTCCAGTGTTTCGTAGATTAATGCTCTGTTTAAACATATTTAGACCAGTTCAATTGGAAACAATATCAACTTATGCTAATTTGGCGAGAGCGAGATTAGCGTCTGTCGTGGCATTTTAGCATACTCTTTATCAAAATATACAGGGTTCTTTAACGTTCTAAGTGTCTTGTCCTCCCTAAACATGGGAAAGCCATTTTTAATCCTCATTCGACGGACTTGCATATTTATCGAGACTATCCCCGGAAATGGTGTCGATAGGGCGTCCTAAATTAGATTCCTGAAATTTTCATCTCGAACGGGACTTGAACCAGGCATCTTGGTTCGGTAGTCCGCTGCACAAACCAATACACCAATACAACCCTAGGTTAATGTTTTTCAACTAATATATGGTTCATTGTAGGAAGAGGATACACTTGTACAGGTCCAGACACAGTCACAAATACCAAATCTCCAATATCAAGTTTCCACACACTCAAAACATGTACCGACCTTTCTGTCTTCGTTTTGATGGTCTGACATCTCTCTTGTCTAGTATGTTTACTGTTTCTGATACAAACATTAGTGTTATACGAAACATTTCTTTTGATATGTTGCCGTCTTTCAAAATTCATTGACAAGTCGAATCGGTAAATTCCCACCTCTGTGATATTTATATACATCTTATTTACGTCCAACTTACTGAAGGTCGGCAAACTCTGTGGCAAACTCCAAACTACCACATTGTTTTTTGAATCCAAGGAGTGAAATTCTAATTCCAAAAACTTATCTGAAATGTTAATCCCTGAAATATCTTTCCCCACTGTATTTGAAATATCTGAAATATTTTTTCCCTCTGTATTTGAAGTACATGACCTTTGATTTAAGTTAATTTGCATATATATAGTTGAAAAACCAATTGCTAACAGTGCAGCATTAACAACCACTGGAACTGTATAACGAAGACATCTTTTGTGCTTGTTATTACAAACTCGGCGATGATCTTGGTATGGAACAACTTCAGTTGGATTGTAACTATTGCTGTGCGTTGGGGTGGGGTGACCTATTGACTGCTTCTGAATATTGCTGGAATTTTCTTGCTTTTTGGTTGTCACATCTTTTCTAATATCCCCAGTTTTCAAATTAACACATGGAGATACGTTGTCTTTGTTTTCTGTAAAAATATATATATGGTTAAATAAGATAATCAACAAAATTTCCAAACTTTTTGACAAATCTAAGACAGTTGACTTGTCTCAAAGTATTATTTTGTAAGATATATAACACTTCACAAACATATAGAAGCAATAAACTAAGAGGCTCGGAATTAGTCAAACTATTTTTTTTATTTCAGTAGGTCTTAAAATATGGACCTCAATAATTCGATTTAAGGACCTCTTGATTATTCATGGATCTCTTGAAATAATTTATGACTTCTACAATTGGATTTCAGGATATTGAAAAAGTTCCTGGACTTCCCGAAATCGATATCGGTTTGAGGTCCATAAATATTTCCGGAGCCTCTGAAATCGATTTAAGGATGTCCATAAACATTTGAAGACCTCTTAAAATACAAGAATGTATCGCCTCACAATAGACGTTCAAATATCTTACCTCGATTTTGTGGATTTAATTCAGTATTTCCAGCGGACTCGTGTTCTATCAAAGGAAATTCCGACCCATCTGAAATAGTAAAAGAACTGGCTGCTAATTTTGTGTTCTACTAGTATATTGCTTTATTCAGGCTTGACAAGACCAGAATGAAACACATGTAATTTAAGATAAGTCTAAATTCGTCAGATTTTCATATATGCAACCATACTTTATCTTTAAATTAACAGCTATGACAGTGAAGAGACATGGACAGGATCACTTTCAGAATTATTTTTAATAATAGTTAAATATCAACACATTGGTTTTTTTCATTTAAAAAATATATATTTATTTATGAAAAATAAATTATAAATACAATTATAATAAAACTAAACATAGTGTTGACTATTACCATCAAACATAACTGTATTTCCACTTCTCATTACATCTTCAACAGTGATTTCAACAGATTTGTGGTTCATTCTGAAAAAAAGTCATACTTGATTTTAGATTTACGTGTTTTAATTACATAACATGTACTTAGGTATGAGATAGAAATTATCATATTAGTGATTTCAGTTTTACTTTTAAAAATCCTCTAAAGACCCAATAATGCAACACTACGTACGCCACAAACTTAACGTTCTGGCTTCCTTATTTCTCCAAACGTATTCTGCTTCTAGACAATGCAGTGCTATAAATACATCTATACCGTTATCCTACCTTTATTACAAACACACCATTTATATTTGCTGTAAAGTTTACCACAATAACACTAACTTTTTTAGGAATGTAAGAAATTCGCTCGAAGTTTTAGTTAAAATGTATTTAATTCTTTAGTTACTATTTACAGTTATGACCTTTGAACTCTATATACTATGCTGCCTTATACCCTTAATTGTAACAAAATGCATACTTAATTAAAAATCATATTTTCGCGAGTCTTTTTTATCATTTACTTTTATCAGTACTGATGTTCATCACATATAACAACAACAGGAACTGTGTTTAAAAATACAGGATGTGGATTTTAATTATTAATTTTAGGAACAATCAAAGTACTGAAGTACTGAACATCAGAGGACCTCAAGTTATGTTGGATTATTGATAAATGACAGGTGTTTATATAGTACCTGCCGGACAGATGTTCACCTTACAATATAGTACACATAATATAATTTGCTATCATATCTGAGATACTGTCTTATAGTAAGAAACTTATCTTTGTGAATTATCCATGAAATGTTGACGTGGTCAAATGAGAACTGCTAAATTGGCATTATGACCGTATAGTTGCACACTTGCAAAAATCTTTAGCTTATTACTTATGACAGAGAATCAACATAGCCAAGATTTTTTTGACTAGTCACTGAATTATGAGAAAGAGGTCAAGACAATCATATTAAAACAGATAAATTGTAATATTTGGGTGAAAGATACCACATGAACAGTAAACTCATATATCTGTTACCCTGAGCTTTTTGATCTAATTTTAGCCAGTGATGATACTGTTTTATGTGTTTGTGCTGGCTACAAGTATGGGGAACAGGTACCGAGAATTATACTCCTTGCTCAACGCAACACAACTCTCTCAACACTGTTAAGGAATCCAATCCTTCCCAGAATATGCACAAGCTGTTTTAAAGAAAAGTAAAAATCCAAAAGGAGGAGGACGAAATGTGTTTATTAAATACATGAAGCCAATAAACAATAAACATTAATAACATTATTTTTCTCTTTCCGCGAGTACAATAGATATCTCTCTTTTCTAATTAGTCATTTCTTATTCATTAAAAATAAAGACGAGATGCCAGTGATTATTTTTTTACTTCTAATACATATCTGCGAGGAGAAATATTATTCTTTGATTCACTTCAACTTTGCTCCACAACCTGTAACTGATTATTTATTTACAAACTAGAGGTGTGAATTACCCGTTATCAGTACACTTTAACCTCACAAAATTATGATAATTAATGAAACTGTGCTTCCCTACTCTACAATATAACAAACCGCTAACTTAGGATCATTCTAATGATATCTCTTAACAAGAAAGATCACATCAAATGTCTAATAGCAGTTTTTCACAAATTAGAGCAACGAAATCCAGCATGTATAAAATATACTGAACCGCAAAAGAAACGTCGCTTTTTCAAAATGTTAGCAAAATTCAAAATAAATATTAATTAATGATTTTTATATAATCAGTATTACGATTACATCACCAGGTAAGATTAAATTACCTGTGAATTAAATTTTCGGTTGAATAATTTTCAGTTGATATCGTAGAGCGACCGTACCTAAAACCGCTCGTGGGACACACTTGGCGGTAATTTTTCTTAAATCTTAAATGTTCGTGAAATTCATGCTCCTTTATGGGTATAAAAGGCCGGAGAAAATTAAAGAGTGTTAGTATCAGTGTTGACACAGAAGCTATGCCACGTCTGACTCCACAACAGAGAGAACAGGCCATTGGTCGATTGGATGCTGGGCAATCTGCCAGAGTTATTGCCAACGACTTCAACTGTGCTGTTTGAACAATTGAACGTCTACGGACACGGTACAATGCAACAAACAGCACAAATGACCGTCCACGGAGTGGTAGACCCCAAGTCACTACCCCTAGACAGAATAGAGGCATTGTTCGTCACCATTTGATGAATCGGTTCACCCCAGCTACCGAAACTGCCAGAAACACTGTTGGAACACATGGACGACCCATAAGTGATGATACGGTTCGTCGGCGATTAGCTGCTAGAAACATGAGATGTCGCCGTCCAGCAAGAGGACCTATTCTTACTCCTCGACACCGTCAAGCTCGTCTTCAGTGGGCCACTCAGCGACAGAATTGGCGAAATCGACAATGGTGTAACATCATCTTCTCTGACGAAAGCCGTTACTGCATTTCAACAGCCGATGGCAGAACCAGAGTGTGGAGAAGACGCGGGGAACGTTACGAAGACAGCTGCATTCTGGAAACAGACGCGTGGGGAGGACCTAGCATCATGGTATGGAGTGGAATCGGCCTTAACGTTAAACTTGGTCCAGTCATCTTTCAGAACCTTGGCCCAGGCAGAGGAAATGGCGTAACAGCTGCCCGTTACATCGACCAAGTCTTGACACCCCATGTTCAGCCCCATTTCGCACGTCATCAAAACAAGACTTTCCAACAGGACAATGCACGTGCGCATACCGCAAGAGCCACAAGAGACTTCCTACAGCAGAATAACATTAATGTTATGGATTGGCCGGCTTTGAGTCCAGATTTAAACCCTATTGAACATTTATGGGACGAAGTTCAAAGACGGTTGAATAATGAGCAGCCAAGTCCGACAACTGCAGCTGAACTTTCACAAGCGTTTCAGAGAGTATGGGCACGTATTCCGATGGCGTTTTTTAATCGGCTCATCAACTCCATGTACCGAAGATGTGCCGCAGTAATTGGTGCGGGTGGAGGACATACACGTTATTAACGGACGTGGGAGCACAGCATTGAAAACATGTGACGTTGCGACAATTGTGACGTTTTTGTGAACATTGTAACCAAAAGACTGTAAATCATTCATTAAATTTTGTAAAAATTAATTTAAAATATATAAATGTCACTTTGAAATAAATGTAAGTGAACATGTCATTTTGTGCGACGTTTCTTTTGCGGTTCAGTATATAAGAACTATTATGCTTCCCCACTCTACAAAATGCAACAAGTTGACAATCAGACCACTTTAATAGCATTTCTTAATAAGAAAAGCCACATCAAATGACCAATCATCTCTTTTTGCAAATTAGAGCAACGAAATACAGCATTCCTCTACCAAAATAAAGTTTTTTCTCAAGACAACCTGAACAAGAACATCTATACCAAAATCAGCAAAGACAATGCTATTATTTCCATGAAGTGAATCAAGAATATTTTAATTTTAATTATAAAATTGCCTACATAACACCCAATCATTTTAATTAATAATTAATGGTTAATTATGCCAAAACATATAAATTTCAGACAAAATTGACCAAAAATACAAATAATGTATAATTATGGGGTCATAGCTTCAAGATATTTAATAGTAGGTGCCAAAATAGTATATTTTAGTCTTAATAGAATTATCACAAGTATTTCTATTTGAAATTTGTAATCGCTTGACCAATTTAGGGCCATTCTAACCCTTCGTGAACCTCTCTTTTCCTATAATATGTAGTAAATTCATCCGCAACAACAATTTTTTGGTACGTCATTGATATTAAAGATTGTTTGATTAATATACTAATATTTCTAACGACAAAACATTTTCATATTATTAATTTGGATTTAAAAAAAAAAAATCTGAGTATTCATTGAAAACATGAATTTAAAAGAAGCGATAAGGAATTTTATTTTGCACTATATAATGTCCGCGGGTCTATAATTTTTATAGGTCGGTTATCATCCCAAAACTAACTTAAATATATGCATATATGCAAATAAGCGGGAAATTTAGGCGATGGCAATACACCCGAGGCCCTGACGGTCCTCTGATGTAAAAATCATCCAAAATCCTACAAAACTAGTGGTAAGACTAATAGTACTTCAGTTTTAGAGAACAAACATTAGTGATGGAAAAATTCATCCAGTGTCCCAAACATCAAAAAATATCTTAAGAAATCAAATTTGATAAAATAAGGATATTTTTTATAATGTTGTCCTCTTTTATAACTAAGATTATATTTTGCATACCAGAGAAATCATGTTAGATTCTGCCGTGATTTTTAATATAAAAAAAATCAAATAGTCACTCCCACTCAGTGATACTTGAATTGATCTATTGATGTGTACGTAGCAAATATTGAAGTGATCTCAAAACGTCTCTAAAATCTGCTTCGGTATATACACCCAAATTAACCGAAAAAGGCATTCGGATACTAGGGGGTTAAAACTAAAAAAAACTGTCTGAATAGAACCATTGATCTTCTTAATTCCATTTATAAAAAAAACAACTTTAGTAGCTAATATGTAGAACTAAATTTAGGTTATCCGGAAAACAGATGTTCTATAATTAACCTTTTTTAAGTTCTAATTTTGTTCCGGGAATAACAATGCAATATAAAAGTATAATAAGAAGGGAACCGCAGATGGATGTATTCCCTGGCTAAAAAAAAAATAAAAATAAATCCATATTTATTGCTTGAAAATTTTATTTTCTAGCAACCAATGTGTAAAGTAACTTTATTGACCGACAAAAAGTCCCTACATGCAGGAAGTAAATATCAGTGTTCTTTGATTCTCTTTCAAAAATAAAAAAGTGTTCTAAGATACTGGGAATATATGTGCTGGGACCTTTTTCCGAGGCACATATTTTTCCAAATTTATAATGAATCCTGTGAAAGAAGTTTCATTTTACAAAGGGTCTATGTTTATCAACATGATTTTACCAATGATAGAATAAAAAATCTCACCCGAAATTTGTATTTCAGTGATATATGTTTCTAGTGAGTTGTCAGGTATTTGTTGGTCTTACTATTTAGTTTTGCTACATTAGGCCCTATATACATTTTGTTTTCTATTTATAGAAAATGTTTTTTTTGCATATAAATAGATCTGTCAGAATTAGGTAATTTTTTATTCTATTTTGTGTTTATTTTTATTTTGTTGACTGTTTGTTTTTTTTATTTGAATTATTTATAAGCAATGCTGGAAAATGAACAGGCAACGGAGAAAATATTGCGTCTTAAAGTTTACAACAACAGCAACATCAACAACAAATGTTTTATTTTCAATCATGACTAGTGGCAGAACAATAACAAGGTCAAATAACGTCGTCTGCTTAGCGAAAAACTAAAAGGATCAGTCCATTTTCTTTTTTGATTTTATATATATCGGCAAAAGAATACCGGATCAAAAAAAAACAGTGGGAAATGTCCACAAATAAGAACTTTAATGAAAGGACAAAGCCAATAGAATGGAACACAACAAACAAACGCCACAAGGATACATGTATAACTGAAAGAATAAAAAAGGTATCATAAACTAAACAAAACGTATAATAAACTAAACAAAACTAGAACAAGACAGCACAGAACCTCAATCACTGGCAATGTGAACTCCCGGAAGGGTAGTCTGAAATAAAAGGACTCGGCTATAGTTTCTTTTCTTTTCTTTCCAATTCTTTAGCCCCTGTAAAAATTTAGCTTCATATGAAAACAAGAACAGGTCAGGCAAAAACCAACAAAGATAATGTTGCAGAGAAAATCCAGCATGTTAACAGCAGATGTCAGTCTCAGAGTACTTTTTATAAGAATCAGTGAGTTTCTTAGCTTATCCGATATTCAAGGGCATGCGTGAGTTACCATGACTTTCGACAAAGAGGATTACTGCTTCTTAACCAGGGTTTTATTAGGGATAAGTTGATGACATCACTTTTTACGGTCATCATCACGAATTTATTGACCGTTACAGTGTTCCGATATCTAAGATGATGTTGGACCTGTTCCCACTGTTCACTCCTGGTTTTTATAGGATTTAATGTTGTTCATTGTTTTTTTTTTTTTAGTTTTCAGTGTTTATTTGTTGTGCTTGTGGTTGTTCATATGTCTTCCCCGGCTTTTTCTGTCTAATGGATTACGTTTTTTTTTCGGATTGCTCCTTAGGTATATTTGTCCTCTTTAGAATCCAAATCTGATTCACAACACAAGTTGAATATGCCTTTTCACAGTAGCTCTTGAGACCGTCATATGTGTACAAATCCCTTCTATTAGAATGTCCATATTCTGTCGCAAAACAATGGATTCAAAAATTGGATTCAACAAGTATTAGCTATATAAAATGGAGTATATAGAAGAAAGTGAAAACCCGAGTAGATAATTTATGAATTTGGAATCAGAAAATTGATTTCAAAGCTAGAAACTGAAAACGGTACTATTGTTACAGATCAGAAAGAAATGTTATCTGAATTAAAAAATATTATAAGGATTTATACTCCTGTAAAATTACCTGTTATAATTTTGATATGAAGAAAGACATATCCAGATGAAACATTCTTTTGACTGGGAAATTACTCTTGGTAAATTGACACAGTCTTTAAAAAGAATGAAAAATGAAAAAAGTCCAGGTTCTGGTGGATGGATGGATGAATTATGGTTTAAAGTCCAGTGGCAACTAGGTGCATATCAGGATGTTTCCGATGGATATACTGCTGAATTCTTTTAAAACATTTTGGCATGATATCAAAATTTATGTTTTAAGATCTGTTAGTTTTGGTTATAAGAAGGGCGAAATGTCAGTTACACAAAAACAAGGTGTTATTACGTGCATTCCAAAAGATGATAAACCAAGAAAATTTATGAAAAATTGGAGACCTATTAAGTTATTAAACACAGTCTATAAATTAGCTTCGAGTTCCATAGCTGAAAGGATTAAGTCAGTTCTTCCTTTATTAATTTCATGTAATAATGATCAAAATGGTTTTATTCCTGGTCAATACATAGGTTAAAATGTACATGAACGTCTTATTTATTATATAATGTATTACACTGAAGAAAAAGATATACCGGGCATTCTCCTTCTCATTGATTTTGAAAAAGCTTTCGTGGCCATTCATTCAAAAGGTATTGGATTTTTTTAACTTTGGAAATAGTATTAAATGTTGGATTCAAACTTTTATAATAAAATAAGCTCTGCTGCATGTTACTCAAAATTCCTTTTTATCAAGTTTTTTGAAATCCAAAGATGTGCAGACAAGGAGATCCGTTATCATCGTATATATTCCTACTCTGTGCAGAAATTCTCGGAATTCTCATTAGAATAAAAAATGAAAAAGTTACAGTTATTAATATTTGAGATACAAAATTTGTTATATCTCACTATACTGATGACACATCTCTCATTCTTGATGGGACTTCTCAGTCTCTAGATGCATCTCTCCGTGTATAAAAAATATTATTTAGAAATATCAGGACTAAATATTAACATGGACAAAACTAAAGTTGTCTGGATAGGTAAAAAGAAATTCAGTCAGGATAAAATCTGTGGTTAGTGAGGATTGGAATGGGATTTCAGCAAATTCAAACTCATAGGAATAAACTTTTCAGTGGACTTAGGAGAAATTGAACTTTTAACTAATACAAAAAAAAATAGATAAAATCAATAATCTTTTAAAAATTTGGTCAAAACAAACTCTCTCACCCATAGGGAAAATTAATATTATAAAGTCATTGATAATTTCAAAATTAAACAATTTATTTTTAACACTGCCAACATGTAATAGTTTTTCTTTAAGAACTTGTATAACAAAAATGCATTCATTCATATGGGACGATAATCTGGATAAAGTAAAAAGAAAAATTCTTTGTAACGGGTATACTTTATGTTAAAAATGCTCGATATTGGAGCCTATATTAAAGGCTTAAAATTAACTTGGATAAGAAGAATTTATAATTCAGATTCCAAAATTAAAAAGTCATTATTCTTTTCCGAAAACATTGATTTTTAAATGACCTAGTAAAGAAATTAAAAACATTTCCTGGCATGAGGTATTTGCAAGCTGGTCAGCTGTTATAAATTTGTCTTTCTAAAAAGATAAAGATATAAGTGAAAGCTCTTATGGAACAATATTAACATAAATATAGGTAATACTGAGATTTCTTTTTAAAGAATGGATTAAGAAAGGCATTTTGGTAATTAAAGATTTACTTTGTGAAGATGGTACGTTTCTTTCACTTTCTGATTTTGAAACTAAATATAATCTAAAAACAAATTTTCTAGTGTACCAAGGCATTGTTTCCGCTATTAAATGCTATATGAAAAAATTGAAAGTTGATTAGCTTGAAAATAAAATTGGACCTATTCTTCCAAAGAATTTGAAATTTTTTTTTAGCTTTATTAAGGTTTTGAAATAAGTATATAATATACTAAACCAGAATGATTCTGATCTAAATATTTTTAGATAAGGAATTGTTTTGGGGAAAAAATACATAACCTTAGTTTCCGTACAACAAAAAGCTCAATGGTTTCAGTATAGAATTATTTACAGAATATAAGGTACGAATGAATGTTTGTACAAGATGAAATAAAAGACACAGATAAATTTTATTTTGTGGAGAATTTAATGAATCTATAGAACATTTTTTTTTTTTTTGGTCAATTCCAAAAGTTTCTGAATTATGGGAACAGTTGAATGAATGGATATTGGCAAAAAACTAATATGGAAATACCCATTAACATATAAATTGTACTCTTTGCCATTCTTCAATGCTCAGATTATAATTACATTAAAAATCTAATACTTATACTTTCAAAATATTTCATCCATAGAACAAAATTAAGTAATGAAAGACTACATATTCAGGGGGTTGATAGCCTACTTGAAAGAAACCTATCTTTAGAAAAATAGTATTTCCGAAAATAGAGGCATATAAAAGACAAATGCTTGTTGGAACCCCTGGCTTCCCCTTTAACCTAGAATTACTTTTTCTGTATGAAATATGATTACTTTTTGTTTTTATAATTTACCCTTGCTATTACAAATGAAGATTATGTGCATGTGTATGTTCATATAAGTGCTATGTAAATTTATATAAAAAAAATGCGCTGTTTTATAACACAATCAATTATTAAAAAAGTATTAGCTATTACAAAAGCTGTCTGACTTAGCATTCAATAATTTGTGTATTTTTTGTGAATATAAAGGCATTTCAGCTCGATCCGATATTATACTGCAAACAAACATATCGCTGGAATATATTCGGATATCTCTAACTTTAATACTTACGCCACGTCCAAGGACAAAGCACTCAAATCACCCATTATACGGACTAAACCAAATTGTCCCTCTATATTCTAATTCGCCAAGCGCAAACGAATATAAATTATTTATGAATTAAAACTAAATAGATAGAAAAGTGTATGTCTTTTTTTTGCCCTTCGCCCCTCATCGCTGCTCAAAACAAAGCTCTTGCTCATTTAGATTTTTGAGCTTCAAAGTTCTCCGACATAGTAAAAGTTTCGGTCTTGTTTTACAGCTGCCGCGCTAATAACACATATAATATATATATATACAATACACAGTCATTTCCGGAGAATATAAAATTTATTTGGGCGAGCTTTAGAAACGTGAGAAAAGGCGAGCTTTAGTGAGCTTTAGACTTTATTAGGTCATTGACCTAATACAGCTAAAGTTTATTCTACCCCTTTTATTAGCCCGGAAGTGGCTTGATTGTAGGATAAATAAGGAATATCAGTCTATTCCAGCCATTGTAAGTTTATAGGCATACTGAATCCAATTATTTCCTTTGACACACATGACTCCTCTTGATAATAGTTTTCTTTTGCAGTTAATATGATGATGATTTAATATTGTAGGTGAAATCACTTTGGTTTAGCGTAGAGATTAGTATGCTTACCAGTATAGAGGGATGTGTTGATATGTTGATAATTAGTGCATTGTGGATTTCCAGATCGAAACCCAAAAAGAAAAAAAAGGCACTTCAATAGCTAGTGCGAGGAACTGACTAAAATTTAATATGGTGACTGCGATGGTATTGCGTGGAGACGCCTACCTTACCATATACGTACATATTATCAGGTTTTCTGCAAACGTATATCGTAAAATATCAGCCTCGAGACACAATGTGAAGCGTTTTCGGCGAGTGAGCGTAGCGAACGAGCCAAAAAGCTTCATATTGTGTCGAGCGGCTTATATTTTATAATATTTGTTTGAAGAAAACTTGATGATAAATTTATCGTATTGTTAACTAGCAATCTTAATGGAATTTCTTACTTTTAAATGGCCATCCGCCTATAACCGGATGTTTTCCTGATATATTCGGGTCAACGTTGGGTCAAACATTATTACGTCGCTGATATATTCGGGTCAGCTCATATTAGGGTCGGGTCAACTCTTTACTACGTCACAGTGCCGAAATACGGGAAATTCTGAAGGCCTCAGCAGGTCGATATAGCCATAGGGAAATACGATAAGTACATATTATCAGGTTTTCTGCAAACGTATATCGTAAATATCAGCCGCGAGACACAGTGTGAAGCTTTTTCGGCGAGTGAGCGTAGCGAACGAGCCAAAAAGCTTCATATTGTGTCGAGCGGCTTATATTTTACAATATTTGTTTGAAGAAAACTTGATGATAAATTTATCGTATTGTTAACTAGCAATCTTAATGGATTTTCTTACTTTTCAATGGCCATCCGACTATAACCGGATGTTTTCCTGATATATTCGGGTCAACGTTGGGTCAAACATTATGACGTCGCTGATATATTCGGGTCAGCTCATATTAGGGTCGGGTCAACTCTTTACGACGTCACACTGCCGAAATACGGGAAATTCTGAAGGCTTCAGCAGGTCGATATAGCCATAGGGAAATACGATAAAGGCTTTTATCAAGCCAACAATCATTTTCATCTGTAACACCAATTTATGTAGTCAGGTTCTCTTTAGCAAATATAACGAGCTTGTATACCATCTAAGAATAACTCAAAATTTTATATTTGTGTAATTTTCTGTCCTCTGTATATAGTATGTCTAGGATGAATACATAGGTCCTTATTAAAATCTGGAGCTGTATTGCCAAATTCTAAGTTTAGATCAGATATTAATGATTTTAAGGTATGGATTTTTTTTCTCTGGGGTTAAGTGGTATTATCTTGTGGCGTTGGACATCAGAGCAAGCACACTCCATTTTAAAAAGTAGGCACTTGTACGAACGAAATTCATCAAAATTTGGCGAATTTTAAATTAATTTTCAGTTAGAAAACATTTTATATGTGTTAATTTTTTCGATGAAAATATATTCGTTGCGCACGGACATCTCACGGCCAAAGTTAATGCAATGTAATAAATCTCGTATTTGACTTAGCTACATTGTATAAGGAGTATTAATGAATATTATGGGTTAGTTTCTTTGAATTCAACCTTTCTTGGAATATATACTACAAGATTTGTACTTGCTTTTAATTATTTTTAAGCAAATCTGTTCTTCTTTTTTTTAAGGACAATTCTGAACTAGCAGATCTACAATTTTTAAAAGTAGGACAAAAACCTCAATCCTTGAAAATTTGAATCAAGAAATTCGCTTACTGTTGGACAGAGGTAGCAAGAGGATCAATTTGTGTTGAACAACACCAATAACTGAAAATGGATCACTTAAAGTGAAAACAATATCTACCGTGAATTGTGACCTGATCAAGGGATACGTTTGGATGATCCTTAGAAAAATTTTAAATTTTGTTTTTGTTAAAAAAAAATCTTGGGGAATTCTTGACAACCAAGTGTGACGATTTATCCATATTGTGATTTTTTTATTTATTTGAACTGAGAAAGAAGATATGTGCTTAGAGGAAAACGAAAAGAGTCTACAACAGAGCTAAAGTGGATCTGTGAAACACGAATGTCTGGTTCAAACTGTGGAAATAAGAATCGTTTTCCTCCCCAGCAGACATCCCTCCCTTCCTCCTCCTCCTTTTCCTCAGTAGCAATCTCTTCCTCCTCAAAAACCGAAGTTTAACTTCATGACGGGTGCCGTATACGGAGCAGGAACTGCTTACCCGCCCGGAGCACCTGGGTTTACTCCTGGTTTTTATAGGAGTTAGTGTTGTTCATTGTTTTTTAGTTTTGAGTGTTTATTTGTTGTGCTTGTGGTTGTTCATTTGTCTTCCCGGGTTTGTCTGTCCAATGGATTACGTTTTTGATTTGCTCCGTAGGTATATTTGTCCTCTTTGCAACTACCCATGTGAATTTTGTGCAATATCTTAGGGAGACGAAAGTGAGGGAACATGTATCTGAACGCATCTTTAAGAAAGAGTTATTTCATCTATAGTCCAAATTTTTTATTTAGAATCAGATAAATATAAATCTGTAGTTTATGATTCTTTCTTTTTGTTTCAGTAGTGGACTATCCCCAAAGAATGATCATATGAAGAACTGCATGATGCAAATCCAATTTTGTGTTGACTGAAATTGGAAAATTATAGAAAGTATCCGCCATTAGATTCGGGTTATTCTCGAGATGCCTCGTTGGTAAAGACGTCCTGAGATTTTCGCAGAGTAATAGAATATCTATGCACAGAAGATAAAAAGAGAATTTGTTCCGTCCCAAACAGATACATGATCTGATTGACTGGCACTGACACTGCCTGACGTAGATTTAACAAAATGTGAAGATAAAGAACAGCAATAAAACGTTCTGTTCCTTTACTTAAACTTTTGTCACGTATAGTTAAAGGATTTTGTGTCAATTATTATTCTACCTTATTCCTATTTCAATATTAAATAAATATATAAATATAAGTTTTCTCCTCGGGCAAACTTACTGCAATTCTGCAGAAAGCGCAAAAAAGATCATGAAGGTGTATGGCACGCATGATTCAGGTTGGATTTATGTTGACAACGGGGTAGTCTATTTTCGGTGTCAAATATTTTATTGTGATAACCCATTGTTTAAATGCACTAATCAGTTAAATTTTTATGTGTATTGAAATTGAATTTGACCAAGAGAAACCATGGTAACATAGTGTTTATATTGTTTTCTGATAATGAATTTCCTATTATTTAAAAAAAAAACTTACTGTTTTATTACAAATTTATTACAAATACACTGTACAAGAAGATTCACAAAGAAAGTCGCTTGGTTACTTATTTTTACGATATATATATATATATATATATATATATAAGTGGTTTAAATACGGTCTTCTCGATATTTCAACAAAAAGACAACACTGTACAGAAGTAAATCAAAAGCGATTCTGTACACTTTATTCGAAGGTTGGGATTGCTTGTTCCGACAGACGGCATGGGACTCCTTCTTGATTTGACTTGAACTGTGAAAACAAGGGTCCCGCTTCTGATTCCAGTCTGATGAATGTGCGCTTAAAGTTTTTCAACTAAAATGTGGTTCATTGTACGGAGAGGATACACTTGTGCTGGCCCAGACACAGTCACAAATACCAAATCTCCAATGTCAAGTTTCCATGCACTCCAAACATGTACCGACCTTTCTGTCTTCGTTATGATGGTCTGACATTCCTCTTGTCTAGTATTTTTACTGTTTTTGATGCAAACATTGGTGTTATATGAAACATTACTTGTGGTACGTTGCTTGCTTTCAAAATTCATTGTCAGGTCGAATCGGTAAATTCCAACCTCTGTGATATTTATATACATATTTTCGTCCAACTTACTGAAGGTCGACAAATTTTCTGGCAAACTCCAAATTACCAAATTATTTGTAGAATTCAAGGAGTGAAATTCTAATTCTAAACATATATCTGAAATATTTTTTCCCTTCGTATTTGAAGTATCTGGAATATTTTTTCCCTCTGTATTTGAAGTAAATGACCTTTGATTCAAGTTAATTTGCATATACAGGTTGTATATAGTTATTGGAAGACAAATTGCTAACAGTGCAGCATTAACAACCACCGAAATTGTTAACCATTTATAATGCTTCTTATAATATACTTGATGAGGATCTTCAGTTGGGTCGTTGGTATTATTATTTGATTTGGTGGGATCCTCTATTGGCTGCTGCTGAATATCATGTTCTTTTGAAAACGGTTGGTTTGTGACATCGTTTCCACGCTTTATTAGTCGTCTTGTTGAGTACAATGCATTTTTATTTTGCAATGGTATATGTACGGTGCCTTTGTTTTCTGTAAATTAAATGAAACCATCAACAAAATGTCCAAACAACTGACAATAACTTTCTTTACAAATATAATGTGTCTTGACTCAAAATATTATATTGTAAGACTTGTATTGACAGACATATCGAAGCAATAATTTATAAAATTATGAGACTTCATGAAATCGGTAGCGGCTTGAAGTCCCTGAAATCGATTTTCGGATGCCCCTAAATATTTGTGGACCTCCTTACATCAGATAATTTTGACTTATTCATCTCCTTGTAATAACTATTTAAAGATCTTACCTTGATTTTGTGAAATTAAGTCATTATTTCCAACGGACGTAGGGGTTATCAAAGGAGATTCCTCTACGAAATTATCTGAAATAGTAAATATAGTTAATATAGAACTGACGAAGTTTGTGTTTTATATTGCTTTATTCAGGCTTGAAAAGACCAGAATGTAGCAACTTATTAACCATGATCAGTTGATATTAGTCAGATTTTCATACATGCAGCCATATTTTATATGTAAATTAACAGTCATGACAGTGAAATGACATGGACAGGTAAGTACATTGTATCAATATTTTTTTAAAAAAAAAACATATGTACATTGTCGTAATATTTATACGATTTATTTGTACGAGCCTTAGAAACAGGTAGAAATGCGAGGTTAACGGAGCATTTTACACCTGTTTCGCGGCGAGTACAAACAAATTGTATATTTTCCGACAATGTACATATATTGTTTTCATCCTGCAATTACACATTCTGGTCTTTAATCGAGAAAAGTCATAAAAATGGCATATTTTTAGCCTTTTTCAGAAGACTATTATTGGCGCGTAACTAGAGATAACATGACACCATAAACACTGACGTAGCACACAATACAAACTTTCATTGCAAGTGAAGACAAGGGAACCAGAATGATGTTCGCGTACTATGCGAATATCGAAAAAAATATTCGACAACGTTAATATTTGTCTACTAAACAGGCTAGTTGCAGGATATTATAGATTAATACATGATCTTTTTCATATTGCCCTGTTATCAGTCCGAGACCTTGATATCGAGGGCTGATAACACGGGCAATATGGAAAAGTAATTTCGATAATGGAATAAAAAGGTAGACGAGATGTTTTACATTAATTCATTTTATATAAATGTTTGACATAAATTATAATATCATTAAGGTAGACTTAACGGGCCGTTTTTCTGGTATTGAATTTCATGATACTGAAATTTACAACCGAATACCGATATCATTTGAGAGGATCTTTGTTTTTCAATTCTTACTGTTAATCAATATACGGTAAACAATATTTATTATAATTATGTATTTTTACATGCCATTCCCTTAGGTAAAGTGATGTAGTTCACTACTGTAGAAATGATTATGGGGGAAAATTATACATTTAGAAACATGTGTTAAATAACCAGCTATGAATGTATATGATAATAAACAGCTGCGCCACGAGCGCATAATACGCCCGTCGTCTTGTGAAAAAAAACATAATAAATGTTTTTAGAATCTTCCTTTATTTATTGGAGCTGCTGGTGGGATTTATATGGAAACCCG
The DNA here is from genome assembly GCA_028015205.1 of Mytilisepta virgata. NCBI lineage: Eukaryota > Metazoa > Mollusca > Bivalvia > Mytilida > Mytilidae > Mytilisepta > Mytilisepta virgata. Next base: position 37,225,744 of record CM051517.1, read on the forward strand.
GCAAAACATAACCGTGTAAACTTTTAAGCAATAGAGATACGGCGTGAAATGTGACCAAAAAAGACTACCTTTTTTTACCAAAAAGCTCAATAAAAATCAATAACTCAAAAATAAATAAAGATTAATATAACTAAGAAGTGTGTAAAGTTTTAACCAATAATCATAAACCGTTTTTGAGATACGGCGCGACATGTGAACCCCCCCTTTTTTTTACAAAAAACTCAAAAACTCTAAAATAAAATTTTGAATCATCACCAAAAAGTATACAGATCTAGATTAATATAACTAAGAAGTGTGTAAAGTTTTAAGCAATATTCATAAATCGTTTTTGAAATACTGCGCGACATGTGCTTCTGTTTTAGTTACAAAGTCCCGTAACTCAAAAAGTTTTAATCTTATTTTCACCAAAAAGTATATAGATCGTTTGACCATCATAAAAAACAACTATGTTAAGTTTCGTGAAATTTGGATGAGTCGTTCTCAAGTTACCGCGCGACATGTTTACGACGGACAGACGGACAGACGGACGCCGGACATTTGTATACCATAATACGACCCGTCAAAATTTTGACGGTGGTATAAAAAATCATTAAATGACATTTTTCATATCAGATGCTTTATCAGCCCTCGGTCATATACCATCCCTCGATCCTGGCGGCTCTCGGGCTGATATGATGACTTATAGGGCTGATAAACCATCTAATATACATGTAATAATCTATATATATACGACCAACTACTTGTGCATTTGCTTTTTTAAAATATAACGACTTACATTTGACTGCAAACGACATTTTATTTTTCATTCTGTTCTTCATCTATCATAGAATCGGTAAATTATTTTAAAAAAAATTATAATAGAACTAAACATAGTGTTGATTATTACCATCTAATGGAACTGTATTCCCGCTTTTGTATGTAATGCCAGTATTTTCTACGGTACGTCCATTTATTTCTGAATGTTGAGACTGGTCGTCCATTCTGAAAAAAGGTTATAATATACCTGTTTTTATTTCATAATACTTAACTACAGAAATAATAATTTTACCACTAATACAATTTTATATACGTAAGCATGTTGTCATGTTGGGGTAACCGTTGTATTGAAGTACAAAAAAAAAATAAAATCGTCTATTCTACTGATACATTTATACTGCAGCACAAACTCAAAATGGTCTTTTCAAGAGTCTGGTCTCATTTATTATTATCAGTATTCCAGAAAAGAACTGTTGTTTATCACATAAAAATAATATAAATTTACATGATAAAGAACGATAGGAAATAAGTGTAAACTGACAAAATATGGACATTAATCATGGTCCCATTACTTTGACAGACTGCGCTCAACTCGCGAAAATACATAAAATTTCTACCACTCGTTGAAGATCACCCAGTCTTTCCCAAGAACGTATGTAAGAACCTTTTATTCTTTTCACATGTGATTTACCAGATTTGTTTTCACTCGGATACTAAGGTAAATAACAGGTTACAATATAATAAATAAGGATATTTAAATAATTTAGAGTATATCTGATCTTACATAATAAAGAAACCATGCTTAACCCCCTAATTAAATGAAGTAAAAACTATGAAATGGACACTCAAATACTAGTGTTTTAAACCAAAGTCAGACCTACCGGAATCTTCTTACTTCCAATTATAAAAACACAAACTTCAGTAGAAAATATATATATAAGTCAATTTCGGATTACAAAGGGAAAAACCTTCTTTGTCGGTCTAAAAATAAATGTATGAATCAATGGGATAAAAATACATGTATAATATGTGTTCCACAAAGGGACATATTTCCCGGCTCCGAAAGATTTATTTTCCATATTTGTGGCTGGAAAATTTATTTTATTTTTATTTTATAGCACCGATTTCGATAACCTCTTGATGGGCAAGTCACTGTGCATGAAGTAAATATATTTTACTATGGAGTAACTATTTAAGTGAAGTCGAGAAATACCAAAGGGATATTCGAAGGAGGGAAAAATCGAAACAACTGACAAACTCCGGAGAACAACGAAGACAAGACCAAAACAATACAAAACTAAAAACATATGAAACATATGAACAACATGGACCCCACCAAAAAAAACCTTTAACATATCCTTGGAATTATACATACATTTCCAAGGCACCCAACTTTCTCAAAATGAATAATAATTTCTCTAGAAGAACTTCCTCTTGAACAAGTTACCAAAAATTATGAATGTGGTTTTTTTTCAAAGGCATTACTTTTTGTCTGTTAAAGAAAAATGACGATATTAACGAACGTATGTTAATAAGTGCATTTGCGAAAAATGAAAAATCATCTGACAGAAAATCTTACCCCGAATTTTTAATTCAGTATTATATACGTTTCTAGTGTGCTGCCAGGTTTATCTGCTGGTCTCAACTTAATTTGTATCTTTTAAATTATAACCATGCATTTCAAATAAAGATGTACAAATGTATAATTTCTATTTTTGAAATGGGAATTTAATGCTAAATTTAGCATTGGGGAAAACCTAATACATATAGGATTGACATTAAGGCCGTGTTTGATTACAAAGAATCCGGAACCGGGTTTGAAAACCAACACGTTATTTTACAAGAAACCAAAACCGGATTTTCTCGGATTCAAGAAACGATGAAACCTGCCCTGAAACAAGATTTATCGGATTCAAAATGTCGACGAACCCGCCCTCCACCAGCCAAGAAACTGAATCGTTAGTACAGTCAGATTATATTCATGATAAAAGTCTTTCTAAAAAATATGTTATTCAAAAAAAGAACTTTACATAATTCTATTGCATATACGGGTGCATTTTAATGGTCCTCTGTTCCGGTCAACAGGTCAACGTGCGGACTTGATGAAATTTTCGAGATTTAATAATTGGGATATTAACTTTTATGAAGGCCATAACTGTATTATTATACTGAACTGAAAATAAAGATATAATTATTAAATCAGAATGGGGTTCTTTTCCTGATGTGCACAGAGTCTTTTTGTAGAATATACTCTAAATAAGTTTAAATCTACAAGACAATTTTGTATCCGCCGCCATTTCTACCCAACGACAAGTTGTTATTTGAAAAGACATGCAATTTGCCGACAAAGGAGTTGTTTTATTTACGCGCTCGTTCGCATTTTGTCTTTATTTTGCCTACACGCAGTTTCCCGAGGGAAATAAGGGGTTATTTTTACGACGTGCATTTTCCCTTACAGTTATTCTGCCTACGCGCAGTTACCCGCGGAAAAGAGGGGTTAATTTTATTTGTGCTGGTTATTTTATTAGTGGTTACTATAGTAAAGTATATAATATGATATTTGTGTGTACGGTTTTGATACATTATTGTTTCGTTAGATTTTTTTTACAATACAGAATGGCTTTGGTTTTGTTGATTTTTTAATACAATCCTGTCTTGTCCTATAGTATGGAGGACATATTCATTTTCATCGTGCTTTTTTTTTTTTTTTTAGTTATTGCCAAGCTCAGTTTTTCATTTTCAAAATTACTCCCCCCCCCTGAGAATATCAAATGGTCTTCCACTAAAAGGCTAAATGGACAAAACTACCGACGGTTGCTGTTAGTGTGTATTCGTTGTTTTTTACATCATTCGACAGAAATGAATGAAGCAGCGATTTTATTAATTTGATAACGTACCTTCGGCCACTTGATAACGTCCTGTAACTGATCATGTAGTACACTTAGGAAATTGTTTCAGCACTTTACTACTGAATATTCTGAAATATTAAATTTGTCCGCAATCCGTCTAATTGTTACCTGACATCCCATATAATACAATCCAACAAGGATGGTTTTTTCAGCGTACACAGGCTTTTTACCTCCGCCACGAGTGTGTCTTTTTACAACATTGTCACCAATCATGCACACAAGTTCTTCAAACAGTGATCTGCTAACACGGAACACTATATTAACTATATTATAGAAAGGTAGCACATTTTCAACATAACCTTCAATACGTAGTTTTTTGTCCCTCTTTGTTCTTCCAGCAGCAATAAAATTAATCATTGGTATAAAATTTAAATCATCATCGAAAAGAAAATCAAGCACAGGATAACTTGTAATATCCATGTTCATTAATTTGATTTAGAATATTCTTTGGTCTCCAAATGAAATCAAACACTGAAACTAAAACCGGTTTTCTTTAACAAAACTGGTATTTAGTTTTAGCGTTTGATTTCATTTGTAAGTTTTTGAAAAACCGGATTATGAAACCGTATCTGGTTCTCTTGTAATCAAACACGACCTAAGTGTGGTGAAATACGGGTATTGCTATACGAACGTCGTCGCGTAGTCGCATAAAAACATAATCCCTTGTATTTTCTTTAAATTTTATGAATACACGGAATATGTCAATGTAATAAACAGAATAACTAATCTCGAAATTCGAATACCAAAGATCTACAACTCGTGACCGAAAAACACTAATAATCACCGTGCAGAATTTATTTGGCGCAGATAAGATTTGGTAACTCAACAACCCAAGACCTTCATTGTTAAATTTTTTTTATATTTTTCATCATTTGGGAGAGAAATAGGCACAATATTAAGGCAAAAATCAAGTCCACTGACACGGTCTTTCGACAACATTTTGACGCTTGATTTATGCTATAATATTATGTTATTGCTTTTAGTACTATTTCTCTCATAAAATAATGAAAAATAAAACAACGTTTTCACAATGAAGGCCGTGGGTTGTTGGGGGCGTGTAGAGGGAAAAAGGGGGGTGTAACACACTTAATCCATTACCCAGTTGACTGTGACAAGCAATGCTAAAAACTTGACAGAAGACGAAGGGAAAAAGGTAACACCAGCAACAAATATTAACATCAATAAATCTAGTTTTTTGTTTTCACATAAAAGTACATTGATGGCGTTTACTTCATATCTATGGAATGGCGATATCACAACGCATAAACGACGAATTGAACAAATTTGGTCTCAATCAAAGATGATATTTCAATATCACAAATGGTTTCAGATATGTTGTTTTGCCATCTGACCGGAACTGCATGGCTATGGGCAGATGTTCGAAAGGAATATCGAATAAAGAGAGCAAAGTCAGAAGTCTAGAGAGAGAAGGTGGAGAGTAAGGACAAGTAAAATTTACATAAAAAAGTAACAATAACTAGAAAGCTACTATCGGAATCGAAAGTGATCTATGCAATGCCACATTTAGTTTGGAGGGTCCGTGTCTATATTCCGAAATCCCATTGGTCCGCAACCCCAATCGTCCGAAATCCCACTTGACGGAAAGCCCTTTAATCCGCGAAAGTTCATTGGTCCGAAAGCCCAATATTCCGAAAATGGTATGGCCCAAAAGTCACAAAGATTATACGACGAAAACAGACAGTTCAAACTAATGTGTATTATGTGCAAATTTATGTTGATGGTACTTTGCTTGCGGTTATTTTATGGTCAGCGTACTGAGACATATGAGAGTAGTGGTACACAGTAAGTCAATTACTTCTCGAAATAAATACATATGTACACTGTACAAACAACGATAGATTTCTGTGTTGAAAAAAAGCTTGCTCTATTGTTGGCTGACGATTAATAATAATCCTTCAATATTTAGCTAAAATTCTCAGTTTTGTTTCGAGGTTCAAGATGAAATTTCATACCTAATGCGATTTCAAAACGGACGGACAGAGAAGTTACACATTTAGTATCTTTCACCCTTTAATTCAATGAAAAACCTTCAAACTGCACTGGGGTTTGGTGCTTCATTATAAAAAGTGCAATTTTCAAATATTAAAAGATTAATACTTCGACCCCGTGGCATCAAAGATAATAATTGGAGACTGATATGGAAAATAGGCTATACTGAATAAATTATATTTATCGTACTTCCTTCCGTATATATCACCCTGCTCAGCCGCTCTGCAAACATTATCCGCGACAGCAGGGCTTATTAGCGACGTCACAATATGAGAGCAGGGCTTATTAGCGACTTCACAATCTGAGAGCAGACATCGTATTTCCCTACGGCTATATCGACCTGCTGAGGCCTTAAGAATTTCCCGTATTTCGGCACTGTAACGTCGTAAAGAGTTGATCCGACTCTAATATGAGCTGACCCGAATATATCAGCGACGTCATAATGTTTGACCCAACGTTGACCCGAATATATCAGGAAAACATCCGGTTATAGGCGGATGGTCATTGAAAAGTAAGAAATTCCATTAAGATTGCTAGTTAACAATACGATAAATTTATCATCAAGTTTTCTTCAAACAAATATTGTAAAATATAAGCCGCTCGACACAATATGAAGCTTTTTGGCTCGTTCGCTACGCTCACTCGCCGAAAAAGCTTCACATTGTGTCTTGCGGCTGACATTTAGGGGATAACTGTATTGTATTTTATCAGTTGCCGACGTAAACCGCTGGTTTTACCGTCGCAAATTGAGTTTACCTGGCCACCGGTTTACGTCGGCAACTGATAAAATACAATACAGTTATCCCCATTCTAATGCAACCTCCGTTAAACGTTAAAAAATAGAATAAAAAGTAAACAGGAAACGTCAAATGCGTTTGCGCAACGTTGTCGTCAATGGTTCCGACGGTAAACCGTGGATTTTACGCTTGACGTTATCCAATCAAAAAGGACGTTATATGTTATGTTGCATTAGAATTTACGATATACGTTTGCAGAAAACCTGATAATATGTACTTATCAAGCTTACCTACAGGAGGACAAAAAAGTGTAAAAAATGTCTTACAGGGGCGACTAAAATGTACAGAATTTGTACGATAAACAGATTATCGGATTTTCTGCGTAAATATATTGTAAAATATCAGCCGCTCGACAGAATTTGAATCTTTTAGGCTCGTTCGCTGCGCTCACTCGCCAAAAGTCTTCATATTGTGGCTCGCGGCTGATATTTTACGATATCAATGTGCAGAAAACCCGATAATCTATTCGTACCGTTAAGCAAAATATTATGATATACCTATAAATATAGTTCCATCCGATTGTTTTAAGCAGATAATTCCCTAAGAACAGAAGAAATATAATTTATCTAAGCTTATCTACCATTTGGATTGTAGTTTTGGTTTTCAACAAGTTAGGCCTTGAGCACAAATGATGAGTCATAAATCGACAAAATGTGCACATCTCACACTTGTGCATCAAAACGGGTATCAAAGAATTTTATTATAGCCGTGGGCAATGAGATTTTTCCAATTATTTATCTCCGATTTGGCTTTTTCTGTGGCCGGTAAAAATGGAAGATCTTCTCTCGAAAATCAAAGCAAAATGGGACGTCAGTTTCGTAACGTACATTTGAACAGATATCGATTTTATTCAGAAAATGTCAATAAAATGATGTGAAAATAATCTGGGCATTTTTGGAATAAAAAGAGGTGTATGTGGCATAAAGAAACGTTTGTGATGAACACTTATTTAAGTAAATTCCGTAAAAAATCTTTCGAATCTCCAAAAAGGTCTGTTTTCAAGATATTTTTAGCGACGCTTCACCTAAGAAGCGTGGATATTTTTCCCTGTACATATAGAAAGTAGTGTTCCCGGCTGACACAAGATTTAGGGGTTCCATATAGGTTTCTTATTACGTGATTCCAAGATTTTCATAATATTGAAAGTATATTTGTGGGGTATAAATTGTCAGGGTATGAAAACTAGAGGCTCTCAAGAGCCTGTATCGCTCACCTGGATTTAACTTTTCACCTTGAGCAGACCTAAAAATTTAAGTGTATTTAACAAAGTTCGGTGTGGCAGCCATCTTGGTTGACAATCCGGGTGATCGGACATATTTCTGAAAGAGGACCTTCTTAGGACCAATGCTGCCAAGTCTGGCTCTAATATGTCAAGTGGTTTCAGACAAGAAGATTTTTTAATGAATTTTCCTATAAGGCCCTATCTTAAGCTAAGTTCGGTTTTGACGGCCATCTTGGTTGACAGTCCAGGTCATCGCACAAAATTCTGAAAGAGGACCATTGCTACCAAGTCTAATTCTAATTGGCTTAGTTGTTTCAGACAAGAAGATTTTTGAGTGATTTTCCCATAGGGTCCTATGTTAAACTAAGTTCTGCTGTGGCGGCCATCTTGGTTCACAGTCCATGAAATCAGACACATTTCTGAAAAAGGACCTCCTAAGGACCAATGCTGCCAAGTCTGGCTCCAATATGTCAAGTGGTTTCAGACAAGGAGATTTTTCATGAATTTTTCCATAGGACCCTATGTTAAACTAAGTTCGGGTGCGGCGGCCATCTTGGTTGACAGTCTGGGTCATCGCACAAAATTCTGAAAGAGGACCATCTAAGGACCATTGCTTCCAAGTCTTATTCTTATTGGCTCAGTGGTTTCAGAAGAGAAGATTTTTTAGTGAATTTCCCATAGGGTCCTATGTTAAACTAAGTTCTGCTGTGGCGGCCATCTTGGTTCACAGTCCACGAAATCAGACACATTTCTGAAAAAGGACCTCCTAAGGACCAATGCCGCCAAGTCTGGCTCCAATATGTCAAGTGGTTTCAGACAAAAAGATTTTTCAATGAATTTTCCTATAGGGCCCTAGGTTAAACCAAATTCGGTTGTGGCGGCCATCTTGGTTGACAGTCAGGGTCATCGGACACACCTCTGTAAGAGGACCATCTAAGGACTATTGCTGCCAAGTCTGGTTCCAATTGGTCTAGTGGTTTAAGACAAGAAGATTTTTCAATGAATTTTCCCATAGGGCCCTATATTAAACTAAGTTCGGCTGTGGCGGCCATCTTGGTTAACAGTCCGGGTCATTGGACATATTTCTGAAAGACAAACTCCTAATAACTATTACTGCCAACTTTGGTTCCAACTGGACTTGTAGTTTCATATAAGAAGATTTTTGAAAGTCACCCCCTCCCCCTTTTTTCTATTTTTAGTAACAGCAGCCATCTCGGTTGGAAGTCGGGGATGCCAGACATAATTTTGGAAGGGCCGGGCCACCCAAGGACCATTCCACCAGAGTTTGGTCTCAATTGGCCAAGTGGTTTGAGAGGAAAAGATCTTTAAAGGAAATTTTACGTTGGATGCCGTCTTTAAAGGGCAAAAACTCCTACAAGGGGTCAATCAATGATTTTGGTCATGTTGATTTATTTGTAGGTCTTACTTTGTCGAACATTTTTGCTGTTTACAATTTGTCTTTATCTATAATAATATTCGAGATAATAACCTAAAACTGCAAAATTTCCTTAAAATTAACAATTCAGGGGCAATAACCCAACAAAGGGTTGACCGATTCGTCTGAAAATTTCATGTCAGGTAGATCTTGACCTGATGAACATTTTTACCCCATATCAGTTTTGCTCTAATTGCTTTAGTTTTTGAGATATAAGACAACTAGAGGCTCTCAAGAGCCTGTGTCGCTCACCTGTATCTAATCTTGGATGATGGATAGGCACCAAAGTAACAACACTTGGTAAGCATCTCATAAGGAACATTCATGCCATGTTTGGTTTCATTCCATTCAGTGGTTCTATAGAAGAAGACATTTGTATGTATTTCCCTTAGGGGCCCATGTTAAACTAAGTCCCTCACTGGTGGCCATTTTGAATGATGTAACGGCTACAAAGTAACAACACTTTGTCAGCACCTTGTAAGGAACATTCATGCTATGTTTTGTTACATTCCATTCAGTGGTTCTCTAAAAGAAGTCATTTGTATGCATTTCCCATAGGGTCCAATGTTAAACTTAGTCCCCCGCTGGCGGCCATCTTGGATGATGGATCGGCAACAAAGTAACAAATTGGTCAGCACCTCATAAGGAATATTCATGCTATGTTTTGTTACATTCCATTCAGTGGTTCTCTAAAAGAAGTCATTTGTATGCATTTCCCATAGGGTCCAATGTTAAACTTAGTCCCCCGCTGGCGGCCATCTTGGACGATGGATCGGCTACAAAGTAACAACACTTGGTCAGTACCTCATAAGGAACATTCATGCCAGATTTAGTTTCATTCCATTCAGTGGTTCTCTAAAAGAAGTCATTTGTATGCATTTCCCATAGGGTCCTATGTTAAACTAAGTTCCCCGCTGGCGGCCATCTTGGATGATGGATCAGCTACAAAGTTACAACACTTGGTCAGCACCTCATCAGAAATATTCATGCCATGTTTGGTTTCATTCCATTAAGTGGGTCACTAAAAGAAGTCATTTGTATGCATTTCCCATAGGGTTCTATGTTAAACTAAGTCCCCCGCTGGCGGCCATCTTGGATGATGGATCGGATACAAAGTAACAACACTTGGTCAGCACCTCATAAGGAACATTCATGCCAGATTTAGTTTCATTCCATTCAGTGGTTCTCTAAAAGAAGTCATTTGTATGCATTTCCCATAGGGTCCAATGTTAAACTAAGTTCCCCGCTGGCGGCCATCTTGGATGATGGATCAGCTACAAAGTAACAACACTTGGTCAGCACCTCATAAGGAATATTCATGCCATGTTTGGTTTCATTCCATTAAGTGGGTCACTAAAATAAGTCATTTGTATGCATTTCCCATAGGGTCCTATGTTAAACTAAGTCCCCCGCTGGCGGCCATCTTGGATTATGGATCGGCTACAAAGTAACAACACTTGGTCAGCACCTCATAAGGAACATTCATGCCATGTTTGGTTTCATTCCATTCAACGGTTCTCTAAAAGAAGTCATTTGTATGCATTTCCCATAGGGTCCTATGTTAAACTAAGTTCCCCGCTGGCGGCCATCTTGGATGATGGATCGGCTACAAAGTAACAACACTTGGTCAGCATCTCATAAGGAACATTCATGCCATGTTTGGTTTCATTCCATTCAGTGGTTCTCTAGAAGAAGTTCAAAATGTAAAATGTTAACGACGACGACGCACGACGACGGACGACGACGGACGACGGACGACGGACGCCAAGTGATGAGAAAAGCTCACTTGACCCTTTGGGTCAGGTGAGCTAAAAACTGCAGTTTACCCCTATGTTCTATTTTTAGCCATGTCGGCCATGTTGGTTGGCAGGCGTGGTCATCGGACACATCTTTTAAACTAAATAGCCTAATGAAGCTTGTGGACAAGTTTGGTTCAATTTGGCCCAGTAGTTTCAGAGAAGATTTTTGTAAAAGTTAACGGACGACGACGGACGACGACGGACGCCCGACGCCAAGTGATGAGAAAAGCTCACTTGACCCTTTGGGTCAGGTGAGCTAAAAAGTATTGTACTATTTCTATGGGGTTCAGGACCCGAATGCATAAAACTTAATTTAAATGTTTCTCAGACTAAGATTTCATTAAAATTTTCCTTAAACTTATGTGGCATACACAACTAAACTTAAGTAGGACTAAGGAAAGTGACAATACATGTACATAAGTCATCGTGACTTTACAAATAAACTATTAACAAAAAGGTAAAGATAAGATGAAAAAATAGTAAAATTTTAAAGATTTACAGGGGCAGCCATTTCATTTATGAGGATTCGGGGGCACTTTTAAGCGGAATACCTGACCCTACATTCTTTTTCGATTGCAGGTAGTATTCAATCCTGCCTTTTGTCACAACATGTTTGCGTCTGTTTTGTTTCTCCAAAGTTTGGATTCTACCTTTTCAAGTTTGAAATTATCCCCCCCCCCCCAATCGTGAAAATCCCTTACAGAAAGATGTGTATGCAAAGATCTCTTTCCTGTTATAAAAATAAATTATGATATTGACTTTCGGACTAACGGACCTTCGAACCAACGACATTTCGGACCAGTGGCACTTCGGATCAATCAATTTCGGACCAGTGGGTCTTCGGATTATAGAACGGACCCCAGCTGGGGACACTTGCCCAAATTCAAAAATCTAAACCATTTGCAGATGTTATGCAATCATTCTATGAAGAAATTAAATCACTAAAGCAAATAAAAATTTAAAAAGTTTAGGACACAAGTTTAAATTCATCCCTGTGGGCCCCAAGGTTTTAAAATGTAAATTCTAAAAGCTTATATTGCACATTACATATTGTGTATGACAATACTGTAAGGAAACAGAACGAAAAAATTTGATAATGAAAGAGAAGTTCAGGTCACAAGATTAAATTCACAAATTTTCAAAATTCGACACCCGTGGTCCCCAAATTTTAAAAAATCAAAATTCTAAGTATAATTTAGAATCTGATAGTTATGAGTATGGAAGCGATAACCTGAGTGTTAAAAACAGGTTAAAAAGTAAGCTTCAATTTTGGGAAAATGTTTTATGTCCTAGCGAATTGGTTATCAACACTGTTGAGTTTAGTTTAGGGACAAGATCAAAAGTTCAATGTAGGATAAGAAACTTAATTCACATATAGTTTTTTCACTGACCCCACCCCCCTCTTAACTTAATTTGGGAAAAATTGATTGACCAATATGGGCATATGCTTTGAGAGTATACTTTTTGTATCATGGGTCGTGTTTTTTCTAAACAATGTATGTATGATGGCTTTTATTAATTTTGCTTTAAAAGTCCAAACATATGTTAGGGCCGAACTTGAATCCGTATTTTTTCAATCCGAAAATCGATGTCGGATAACAAAACTTGCAGAGATTTTTATACCACCCCCCTACCCCCAAACTATTTGAATTAAGTTTTTTATCATACATTGAACTTTTGATCTCGTCCCTTGTACCTTTTGTTCAAAAACCTACTCCTATATTTTTGAAAAATAATAAATCGGCTTTTGATAACACAAACTTTGTTGTTGAAGCAATTTTGGATTTAAAAAGAAACGGGTGTATAATTGAGAAATTTGATAAGCCATTTCTAGTTAATCCATTGACAGTATCTGTCACAGATTCTGGTAAGCAGAGGCTTGTTTTAGATCTTAGGCATGTAAATAAATTTATCCAAAAACAAAAATTAAATTTGAAACTGTAAATGAAGCAAAAGTGTACGCAAAAAAGTGATATTACATGGTAAAGTTTTAACTTCGCTCAGGTTATCATCACCTAAATATTCACCCTGAACATCAAAAATATTTGGGATTTTCTTGGAATATAAAAGGTAAGGATAGGTATTTTATATTTACAGTGTTGCCATTCGGATTATGTTCTGCCGGGCATATTTTTACTACAGTTGTACGTACCTTAGTAGATTATTGGAGATCTCAGAGTTTCCCCATAATAGTATATCTTGATGATTGTTGGACTTGCGATTCATTTGAAAGGTGCACTCGTATGGCAAAATTAGTATTACAGAGTTTATTAGATGCTGGATTTCTTCCAAATTATGATAACCACGCAAAATCTGGATTGGTTAGGTTTTACCTGGAATTTAGAGTTGGGTATAATCGAAGTTCCGTCAAGAAAAATTGAAAAAATAAAAATAAATATTTCAATTATTTTGAAAAACAAAAATTTTCCACAGCTATACAATTAGCTTCTGTTCTAGGAAAAATAATTTCTTGAATACCAGCACTTGAAAACATTTGTCAGCTTATGACAAAACATTTATGTATTTCTGTTTGTGAAAGGGAAACTTGGGACGTTCCCCTAAATATTATTTAAAAGTTAAAACGGAGTTGGAGTTTTTGTTTAAAAATATCCAAAAGATATCTAACAGGGTTTTAGAAATTGATGTGGTCAGAGGAAGATAAGCCGAAGAGTTCCACCTGGCGAGAATAAGGGATAATACTGTATTTTACAAATTCTATACTCAGAGCTTTCATGAAAGTTAATTAAAATTTACACATATAATCAGAACTCGCATTTCTCAAGTTGGTAGTATGAAATCAGATTTACAGGTACTTGCTTTAAGTATTTATGAAATATGTATTGCGATAAATATTAATATTGAGCTTGAATGGATACCTAGGTTAGAAAATGGACAGGCAGATTTTTTAGTAGTGTATTTGATTTTGACGACTGGAGTGTTGTCGATCATATTTTTAACATGATTAATACAATGTGGGATAGGTGCACTTTTGATAGATTTGCAAATGATAAGAATCGGAAGCTTGACACCCGGAAATTGTGGTGTTGGTGCATTTTCATTTGATTGGTCATCAGAATACAACTATTAGTTTAGTGTGTAAAACGTTAAACCACTTGTATATATATGTACAGAGCTAAAGGAGTACTTATTGTTCCAAAATGGAAATCGGCTATATTTTGGCCAATAATTTGGAACGAAACAAACAAATGTTATCATAAATTTGTAGTAGATTTTTTAGAATTTCAGAGAACAAAAAATGTGTTCATGGTCGGTTCTTATAAGGATAACTAAATCTCCATTCCATACTAATGTTATCGTGTTAAACTGGATTTCAGTCAGCGATAATTGCTATATTTAGTTGGAGATATTTGGTTATAAGATTGTTGTCTGTTATTTCTGTTGGAATTTAAACTGGAATACTAGAGCATCTTGTGCTGATTTGAAATGTGTCGTAAGATCGGATAAATACATAGAATTAAGCATATTGAATGTATGCTGTGGATTCATTTATTTTCGTGGATAGAGAAAAAAGGCATTTCGTGGGATACGTAAATTCGTGGATTGCTGGCTTAGACAGAAAATTAAAAAGTTGTTGAAATACTGAAATTCGTGGCTTGGCACATCAGATATCAACACAATACTTCGACAAAACGTGCCGATCAGACTTTGATATTGTATAGTAAAGTACTGATTTTAAGCGTACATATTTAATCCGATTACGACTAATAATTTCTGCTTTATTATATTTGACAAGATGTTTTTACTGTAATTTATGATAAAGTCTGTATTGTTCAGGCCTACTTAGGTTTAATATTTTTCTTGAATGTTTGAATAAGAAAACCGGAAGTGAATTCCGCGACAATTTACACAGTCAAGATATTTTTAAAGAACATTATTTTAGCGTTTATATGTTACCAAAGACAAAATTACATGAAACACTGTATCCTCTATGGATATAACTGACTGATCATATGTCAGTATCCAAGTACATGCTGTAAAAATGTAAACACGCAATTGTTCAATGTTGTCTCGGATAGGTGTCAAACTTCAGTGCATTTAAGCTGAAGAAAAAATATTATTTTTATTGGATATTTAAATTCGTGGTTTACTGGGACCCACGAAAACCACGAAAATTGGTATACAACGAATAATAATGAATCCACATTGTGCGAATTTATATTATTAAAAAATCATTGGCGTCTTGTGCCTGATTTTTTGTGAAATACAAATATTTGTGTTTTGGCGGTTAAATTAACTGCAGTAAGACATCTTGTGTCTAGAGTTTTAAAAGCTTTTCATGCAGAATATTTTTTGACGACTGTTGTCAAGATGAATAACACAAAAGGGGGAGGGTGGTAGTATATTTTTCTCCTCCAATTTCAGTTGATTTATTATTATTTTGCATCTTGATTTTTACAGGACCTTTCTTCACAATGGACAAAAAATCAGGAGTTTATAATCAAAAAATCAACAGTTTATCGGATTGGAAAAGCAGATTCTGAATATTGTGAAAAGCAGTAAGTCCATATCAACGAACAGGAAGTACGATATCTATTTTTCGAAATTCTTAAATTTGTGCGAGGAAAATAGTCTGAATTATTTGCCCGCTGATGTTTCAACAATTGCGGTTTACATCAATAGTTTAGTGCAAAAGTCTGTATCCGTTTCAGTATTGTTTGCTCATTAATACAGTATAAAATGGTATCACGATTTCAAATTATTTTCAAATCCGTGTGAGGACAAACTGATTCAGATAACTTTTGAAGGAGCAAAGCGTATACTTTCGAGACCAGTTTTAAAGAAGGAACCTATTAACGTGTTACATTTGCAGAAGATTGTTGATTTGTATGGAACAGACTTGAATAATTTACAATTCATTAGAATATGTGCTATGTTTTTGATTAGTTTTTTAAGATACAATGAACTTGCAAATTTAAAAATGTCTAATTTGAAATTTTTTTATAGTTATATTTCTTTGCATATTTTTTATATATTTCTTCTAGACGTATAAGAAGAGCTAATAATGTTATTATTTCAAAAACTTTAGAAAAAAACTTGTTACTATATAGAAAACTGGCTGACCTCAAATTTGATACTGATGAGTATGTTTTTTGTTCATTGTTTTTTAAATCTAAAAATGCGTATAAACTCACCGTCCTTTGTCTTATACCAAAGGGGCAGACAGCTTTTATTGAATCGTCTGACAAATAAGAAATTTTCTTTACATAGTTTGTGTAGCGGAAGCGCTTCAGCTGCGGCCTCGGGTAATGTATCAGAGGATATTATTAAAGTCCATGGTAGGTGGCATACAGATGTGTCTAAAGATGGTTACATTAAGGACTCTGTAGATAATCAGATGATTGTATCTTCGAATTTAGGCTTATAATAAAAGTTTCGTATATTTAATATGGTTTTATTCATATCAAGCTGTTAACGTATTATTTTTTTTTCTTCATTCAATATTATAAAACCATTTGGCTTGAGGTTATAGCGAGTACTACTCCTACTTTGGTGTCTTGGATCATGTTATGTAGTATTTGGGCATGGTCTCGATGTTCGGTTAAAATTTGCGAGTTATGCCTCTTTGTATAATATCGATTTCATTACTTCTCCGGAAACATTCGTTTCCGTATTTTGACTTTTGTAATTATTGTAAGTTTTTGTGACGTATGGTTAAGTTGAAGTTTGGTTTTGAGAGAGACGAGAATAAACGCCATTTTGAGAACAACGTGTTCGTTTTCATATGACATTATTTGGATAAACTGAGGTGGCCAAGCCCCCCTCCAGATGGTGGAGAACCGTTAAGATAAGAGACCAGTTCCCCATTCGATGTACAGCGATTTGAAGTGTTTTGATGTGATTTGACAATTTTTATTCAATTTGATTACTTCATGATGGGAACATTTTTTTTAAAGTACAAACTCTTATTTGTGACAATTTCAATATGTGTGAATTTTTATGCACGAGAGACTGATTTTCTAACATAATTGAAGACCATAAATGACTTCGAAAATACGGACTCAAATCGAGAAGTTGAGACTTAACCCACGTGTTAATCCAGTGCGCGTTCCCGTACTTTTGAGTGACAGCAAAGGATTCAACCTACAAAATCAAGTCCGAGTAAACCCTGAAACATTTATTCGATTTTGGTGTAAAGCGGGTGCCACAGCAGAGGACCGTCTACAATATTTGAAAGAACATTTACAAACTGAATTACAAAATCTAACCAATTTTACCTTATATGTTTGGCTCGGCACTTGCAACCTAACCGTGAAGGACAAGGAGGGTAAATTTATTAAACTTGCTTCAAGAGACAATTCGGCTGTAGTAAATCTAATTTCCAAGTTGAATTGTTTTTTCTTTGTAAAAACATTTGGCAATCAAGTTAAACTGGTATATTTAAGAGTTCCCATATACTCAATTTCTAAATACAACGAGTACAAAGGTTACCAGGGTGTTTCTGATGAGAGCGATGACAGAACACTAGCACAGCAAATTGTTGATGTAAATTTGTATGTGGAAGGCACCAATCGAATTTTGCATGCTTACTCGCCAAAATTTTCCCAAGATTTACAAAAATGTCGGAGCTGCTCGAAACGAGGTCGACGCACAAGCAGTAGAGTAGATTTTTCTCTCTACAAAGATGGTTTGCATCCAACTGATTTATTAGCCAAGTTATGGTTGATAAGATTGACCCATTTAATTAAGAAAGATTGCTACAGTTTATAAACTTGTCAAATAACATGCAGATAACTATTATAATTATTGAAAATTAAATTGTTAAAAACTAGTGTTGATCTGTTTGCAGAAAGGATTGCCTTTCTCACAGTTACTCAGGTCCATTTTTTTTTAATGCGTGTCACATGACTTTATTGTACGCTTTAATTGTTCTACTAAGATGGAGAAGTTAGGTACATGTAGCAGATTTTCTGGGTACCCTTATGAAAACGGAGAAAGGTTTATCCGTGAATTTGAGTCTTTTGCTGCACTACATGAACTAGAAGACGATGACGACGATGTGAGGAAACTAGCAGCATTTCAGCTTCATTTAAAGGGCCCGGCTTTGACCTGGTATAATAGTCTGGATGTAAATGAAGTTTCAACCTGGGCTAATATAAGGCAAGAGTTCAATGAAAAATATGTAAGGTTAGGTTGGCAACATCCATCTGTTGTGGTTGAAAATGAAAACTTTCAAAGCTTAATTTTAAAACCTGGCCAAAATATTGAAGACTATTACTGTCTTGTTTATGAAAAGGGTCAAATGTTAGGAAAGCCTGAACATGAAAAGATGGCACAATTTATAAAAGGGCTACCAGAAAAGCTAGCTTTTTATGTTAGGGCAAGCAAGCCAAATGACATTTCGGAAGCTTTGAATATTGCTCGCACAGGTGAAGCCTACAATTATAGATTACACGAGCCATCACTTGCGTCTGTCAAACATGTAAAGTCTCAATCAGATGAAATTTCTGAAATGAAGCTCCAAATTAATCAGCTGACCGATACAGTGAAATCTTTAACTGTTCAAAGACCACCACCTGACAATAGGTCTAATTATCATGCACAAAACTTTGAACGTCAGCCGCGCGGACGAGGTGCTTGTTTCAAATGTAATGCACACGGTCATACTAAAACAATCTGTAACTGGAATGGACAAGGCACTCCCGCGCTACAAATTAAATGTCAACTTTGTTCTCAGTGTGGTCACGATGCATTACACTGCAAAACTTTGAACTTTCAGCCAATGCAAACACAAGACAAAGTTCAGTGCCAAATATGTTCCAAATTTGGACACAAAGCAAACGAGTGCTATAATTTAAGAATGCAGGGAAACCGGAACAACCTGGGGGCCACAGGGCACGCTCCCCCAGGAGGTCGATAATATGTGCCACGCGATTACGAGGTCGATCGCCTTCACGTGTAAATTTTGTAAATACAGGTACAAGTACGGATGACTTAAACTCCGCTAGTATTTCTGATACCGAAGACGATGCGCATAATTCTAATAAAAATAAAACACATTTCTTATATACCACAGTGCGTTTCAACAAAATGAAAGTTTCAGCTTTAATTGACACTGGCAGCGCCGTAAATATTATTTCCGAGGAACTTTTTAAGTCGCTACCATATTCAATGAAAAGTGACATTGATCTTAATGTGCGTGATCGTTTAGTTTTGGCGAATAACATGAAAATTGATATTGTTGGTACCGCGCACGTTAAAATGACAATTTCGGGTGCACGCAGTACGATTTTATGCTATATTTTGAAGACTTCGTCTCATCCGATTATTTTGGGCACGGAATATTTAGTCCAAAATAAAATCGTTTTAGATTTTTCTGCCATGAAAACAGTTTCTAAGGATACAAATGTTATTTGCAGCAAGCGTGTGACGATACCCCCGAACTCAGAGATGCTTATTTGGGGAAAAGTTCAATCAGGTATTTATGGCGAACAAGGTGTTTGTACTATAACGAAATACATTTTAACGAAAGGTTTATTAGTTTCTAAAGCGGTCGTTACGGTTTCAAAAGATAGACTTGTACCGATAAAAATACTTAATCCTTCGAACGACAAAGTAACAGTTAACAGAGGGAAATCATTAGCATATTTCAGTACTTTTTAGCCAGATCAATCGATACAGCTTGTACAACCAATTAGGGATCATTACCTTCAAAACATTAATCTTATGACCAGTGAGATAAGATCAAATAGCGATGAACGTGACGATAAAAGGTGTCAATTTGATAGAAATAAATTTATTGAAAACTTTGATTTATCCAATTCAAAATTAGATAAACGCGAGACAATGAATTTCAAGAACTTTTTAATGGATAATAAAGATATTTTCGTTACACCAGATAATCCAGACCTTGGATTTACCGATCTTGTTCAACACAAGATAATTTTAAAACAAGACGCTAAGCCGAAGTACCAACGTCCATATAGATTGTCACCGGATAAAAGAGAAATTTTACGAAACCATCTCGACGAACTTTTATCGCAAGGAATTATTAGTCCGGTGGATCTGAATGAAGAATTACCCATTACAAGTCCGGTTGTCTTGGTCACAAAGCGGTCAAAAACTCGAAATTCCGGTTCGCCTTTCGACAAAGATAGCAGTCTTTCACAATTCCGATTTTGTTGCGATTTTCGTTATTTGAATTCTCAATGCGAAACTTTCAGTTATGCTATTCCGGATTTACAGGAGTTAACAGAGTCGTTTACCGAACGCACACCGAACTTTATATCATCCATCGACCTTTCCTCGGGATTTTTCCAAATGAAAATTCACCCTAATAGTTCAAAATATACCGCTTTCAATACTTGCTTTGGCACTTATAAATTTCAGCGACTACCGATGGGATTGAGTTCATCACCGAACTCATTTCAATTGTTAATGGACAAAGTTTTGCGCGGCTTGACTTTCCGTTCATGCTTGTGCTATCTCGACGATGTGCTTATCTGCTCGGAGACATTCAATCAACATATTTCAGATTTATCAGACGTTTTCGAGCGATTTCGGAACGCGGGTTTGAAATTAAATCCGAAAAAGTGTTATTTCATGAAGAAAAGCTGTATTTTCTTGGGTCATCATATCTCAAGCGAAGGGATCAAACCGCCGCCAGATCGTGTCCGTGCCTTACAAGACTACCCCTCTCCGAAAAATGTTAAGCAATTGCGCCGACTCCTTGGATTATTCAATTGGTTTCGGAAATTTATTCCGCAGTATAGCGCGAAAACACAGCCGTTGACCAAGTTATTAAGGAAAGGTACAGTATTCAAGTGGACAGATGAACAAGAATGTTCTTTAAAAGACTTGAAAACGCGCTTGTTAAATTCAGACGTACTAGCTTTTCCGCGGTTTGACATTCCCTTTTATCTTTCGGTCGACACTTCGTCAAAAGGGATCAGATACATGCTGTATCAGAGGCACCCCATATCAAAGGGGAAATCCGATGATGTACGTATTATTAGATTTGGCTCAAAATCGTTGAATCATTGGCAAAAGTCGTACGGACCGACAAAACTCGACCTTTTGGGAGTCGTAACGAGTATCACAGACTGTTCTAGCTATTTACGAGGTCGACGTTTCGTCGTTGAATGTGACCACCAAGCGCTCCAGCCATTAATTGAAAAACAACTCAAGGGAGCTATTTATGACCGTTGGCTGGCAATACTCCAGCAGTATAATTTTGAAATTCGATACAAGCCGGCATCACAGATGCAAGTACCCGACGCGTTGTCGAGATGTATGAAATCGGACGCGCCCGACGGAATTTCTAGCCCGGAAGAGGCTGATCCCTACTTTCCATACATAACAGAACAAACCGGTCAAATTGATATCATCGATGCGCAACGACAAAATGTCGAAAATATCTTAGTTAATCAAGTCGATATCGTTACCGATTTGGAAGGATACGCGGCAGATACTGAAGAATCAACATTTACAAAAGCTGGAAATGATTGCATTTCTTTAGCTACAATGTGTGATATAAATCCAGATTCAAGTTTGATGGAACGTGTTTGTTTAGCTGCAATTTCTGTATGTGATAAAGACCCCGCATGTGATAGATCGCCTAAAATTGGAAATGATTGCATTTCTGATGCGTTTATGAATTTACATGTAAAGCAAGATTCTACGGATTCCGAAAATTCTTTTTCACGTGAAATTTTCAATATTTTAGGAATTACAGATAAGTTAGAATGTGAGGTGAGAATTGATTGCAATTCTGCCAATATTTATTCGTCTGCCGAGAATGGAACGGATAAAACAACAGGATTCGGAATTTATTGCAATTCTGATCAATTATGGGACACTGTATTAAACGTACCAATTCTATGTAACCAAGTACCAGATTTAGGAATTGATTGCAATTCTGTAAATGATTTGAAATCAAAATGTTTATATAATAAAGACGCTTCAAATGTTAGCGAAATTTTTGTAGGTGCGGTCGACAAACTTTTACCAGGAAAGAAGTTGATCGAGTATGATACGGAGTTGTTGACCGAGATGGACGAGGGAAAGCTGGTTAAGCGAAGCATTGACTTAATCAAGAAATGCGATTTTAGTCCGGCAAGTGTAAAAAGTTTACAAAGAAACGATGCTGTACTGAAACCGATAATAAACTATTTAGAACATGGCACGTTGCCAAGATTACAGAAAGATGCAAGAAGATTGATTTTACGGTGTTCTGATTATATAATATCCAACGATTTGTTGTATCATGTTCGAAACGCCAAGAGTAAACGGACGTCGGACCATAAATCGAGATATCAGTTGGTTTTACCAAATGTGTTGATAAAACCTATTTTGGAGCAGTTTCACGATTCCCCCATGGGAGCACATTCTGGTATTCAAACGACAATAGATCTAATAAGTGAAAACCTTTATTTTGACAAATTACCATCAATTGTTACCAGTTATGTTCAATCGTGCCATGATTGTCAAGCTCGTAAAATTACAAAAGCACATACGAAATCGGGCATCATTTCACATAAAACTCCGTCAGAGCCTTTTGAGGTATGGCAAATAGATCTTTTTGGACCACTACCGATGTCCCAAAGGGGAAATACTTACATTTTTTCAGCTATCGACATGTTTAGTAAATATGTCCATAATGTACCTATATACCAAATTGTGACTCAATGACTGTAGCTTACGTTCTATTTGACATGTTTTGCCAATTTGGAGTTTGTAGTACTTTGATATCAGACAAAGGGAGTGAATTTATTTCGGCTTGCACGAAAGAAGTCTGTAATTTATTGGCTATTAGACAAAATTTTACCCCGAGCACTATTCATCATTGCCTTGGTCTTTGTGAAAGGACACACAGGACACTAGCGGAAAGAATTACTCCGTATATTCGCAGTGGTAAACAATGGGATACAGTTCTACCTGCTGTTACTTTTTCAATGAACTCGTCAGTAAATACATCGACGAAATACTCTCCATTTGAGGTTGTTTTTGGATCAAGACCAAAATTCCCACTTTGTTCAACGTCACATCAAACTGATTTTTCGACCATACCAAATGATTTTCATGATTTCATCAATGCACAATCTCAAAAATTGGACTCAATTAGAAATGAAGTGAAAACGAATTCTGAAAAAGCCGGAAATTTAATGACTGAAAGGTACAACAAAAAGACCAATCCACTGAAATTGTCCGAGGGTGATTATGTGTATATGCTTGTTGATCCCACCGGCCAAGCCCGTAAATTCCAACACAAATACAATGGCCCGTACATTGTTCACTCTATTGTGTCAAACCATCTTGTCAAACTTCGTGACTCAACAACAGGCAAAATATTGAAGAACGACGTTCATCTCGATAGGCTCAAAATAGCTTACGTTAGAGCACCCCAACCAACTGACTATTTTATTTCAAAGGCGCGAACTAAATACAAGTCCGAGGAAGACGAGAACGAAGTTTCAGACTCAGACAAATCAGACAGTGGGTCCGTTCTACAAGACTTGAACAACGAAACAGTGAGTGCAGGCCCATCTGTCAAACAACCTAAAAATTTACGACGCTCGACTAGAGTAAAGAGAAAACCAGTACGTTTTAAAGCGTCATATTTTGACAATGATTCCGATTCATCTGATGACAATTGCACATCTTCATCTGACGCGTACTATAAGATTAAGCGGATCTTGGCTCAAAGAGAAAGAAATGGAAAAACTGAGTATCGGGTACAATTCAAAGGGGAGCCAGCCCAAAACGCATTGTGGATTCCTAATGACCAGCTGAATTCACAAGCTAAAGCTGTAGTTCAGAGAAAAACACTCCCAAATTTGAAGTGAAAGTTTTACCATTGTACAGACTACATAGATTACGTCATATTGGTGAAGTGATTGCACTTCTCCAATCGAGATGAAAATAAACAATTTTAAATTACATTTTATGCATAGTGTTGCACTTCTATGAAGTTAATCAACCCAGGAATTTGGTGATCACAGATTGACATATGTTGAAGTGATTGCACTTCAATCAGGAGTACATGTACCGACAGTATAAATTTACTAGTATTTTGATTTATCGTATTGATTCATTTTTTTTTACTGTTATCAGAATATCGACTATATAAATATACTCTCTCAAAAAAGAAACGCAACATACAGAAAATAGGAAATTTACTTCATATATTATTTTCATAATTTATGATATAAATAATTTACACAGGAATGCAAAAATTGGCACACTTCTTGTTCATGAGTTCTTTTACCTTGGAATATCACAGTTTGTCACATATTGTCAATAAATCACTCATAAATTGTCAATATCTGGTATGTCCACCATTTGCTTGTAACACAGCCCCGACTCTTCTTGGCATAGATTGAATTAAACGCTGAGTTCGAACACGCGGTATCCTTTGCCACTCAAACTGAAGTGCCTGCTGTAATTGTTGCAGATTTTGCGGTGGTGGTTGTCGTTGGCGCACGCGCCGATCCACTTCATCCCACAAATGTTCAATTGGATTAAGATCGGGTGATCGTGACGGCCAACGGATCACATTGACATTCTGTTGTTCTAAAAAGTCTACTGTTACACGTGCTGTATGTGGTCGGGCATTGTCGTGCTGAAAAATTTCTCTCCGAATGTCAATTACGGGCAATAAATGAGGTCGTAAAATTTCGTCTCTATACCTAACAGCGTTCAGATTGCCTTGGATATGTATCAGCTGTGTGTTTTTGGCATAAGAAATAGCGGCCCACATCATAACACTGCCTCCGCCAAAATTGTCTCTCTCCACAACACAGTTTTGCGCAAAACGTTCGTTTCGGCGCCTATACACACGTATGCGACCATCTCGCTTTTCCAGTTGAAAACGTGACTCATCGCTGAACCATACTCTTCTCCAGTTCTGTAAATTCCATGCACGAACTGTAGTACACCATCTAACCCTCGCTCGGCGGTGTTGGCGTCTCAGTGTTGCTCCAAAGTAAGGTCTTCTTGCCCTCAATCCATGAGAACGTAACCGATTGCGTACTGTCTGTGCTGATATACGGCGCAACCCAGGGACGTTTACAGCTGTTTCTGTTGCAGCAATAGTCCTATTCCGCAGATGGAAAAGTCTGATGTAACGATCTTGCGCCCTGGTTGTAACACGCGGTCGCCCTGAACGTGGCCGATCTGTCGTAGTACCAAGCTGCAGGTAGCGTCCCCAAAGGCGTGAAATTGTGCTACGATGAACATTGTACGTTACAGCAACAGCATTCTGTGATTCTCCGGCCTCTAGTCGTCCGATAGCGATATTCCGGGTAGCAGCGTCTAACCTTGGCATAGCGTCACCTCATCAGAATTTTATTTTACGAATGCATTCATGAAAAGAAATACCGGGTTTTTATACCGACTGACTGAGCTAAAAAATAACCCATGATTTGCACGTGAAAGTCGACCCAGTTTTTGGCAATGCGTAAATCGTAGGGTGTCCCAGATTGCGACCAAAGTCGTTTACGGGTGGATGAATTTAAATGATTGTACCTGGAAACTTTTTATGAAGGTGTAATTATGATCATGTGTACATATATTTTGATATTTATTGGTTATTTGTCCGGAAAAATAATATTTCAAAAAGATAATCTGATGTTGCGTTTCTTTTTTGAGAGAGTATATATGTAGGTTCTCCGTATTTTTCTAGGATTGTGGAAGTGATTCTACCATTTATTCTATTATAACGAATATTCGTTATACTCGTATTTGTTTTACATTTTCACAATGTTGCTATTTCATATTTGTTCGAAAAGCATTTTTGAATATGTTGTCAAGTTATGCTTTATTTTTGAAAGTCAGAGATAATTCAATCTCATTCAGATGTTTGCACATAATAGTTTAAATCGGAAACTTATGGCTATGAGCTCTCAATTTTTGAAGTTTATATGTATCTTGTAAAGGAAAATTTTGTTAAGCTTTCGCTTTCCAAGAGTTAATGTGAAATGACCAGAAAATAACCCTTTTATATTTTAATGAAAATGGTAGATTTTATAATCTTGTTCCCAGCATTTCTGATGAATAGCTAATTTTCACTGGATGAATTCTAGATGGGCCATTTTTATAAGAGTTAGGGACTCTGCTGGTACATTAACGATATCATAATAGTATCCTTTTATAAGTACATGCATAACATTTTCTTCCGTTGAAATAACTTTATGACATTTGAAAACCATTTTCCCTCTTTAGTTAAATATGAGGTGTAATAATAATGTTAGTTACTGTATTTGTATTTTTACGAACATCCAGACCATCGGAAATAAACCGGGTTTATTTTTTTGTCCCGGGGGATGTTATGTAGTATTTGGGCATGGTCTCGATGTTCGGTTAAAATTTGCGAGTTATGCCTCTTTGTATAATATCGATTTCATTACTTCTCCGGAAACATTCGTTTCCGTATTTTGACTTTTGTAATTATTGTAAGTTTTTGTGACGTATGGTTAAGTTGAAGTTTGGTTTTGAGAGAGACGAGAATAAACGCCATTTTGAGAACAACGTGTTCGTTTTCATATGACATTATTTGGATAAACTGAGGTGGCCAAGCCCGTAACCAGAATCATTTGTTGCCCATATTATTTTATATTCGGACGAACGAAGTAAGGGAGAAAATAAATAAAATTCATTTCGTTGTTGTAAATTCATGAATATGCATAAGTGTGTAATTCATTATCATGTGATACCAGTCATATAAAAGTCCGTGAAATTAAGGTCTCGCTATAATCGGTTAAAAAGAACGGGTGTATTCAAGCTATGGCTGTAATATTGGTATAGAGAAATTATTTTCTTAAGACATACAATATGATGTATTTATTTATTTGTAAAAATAAATGTTATAGCGAGTATTACTCCTACTTTGGTGTCTTGTCATCATTTGTTGCCCATAGAATAGAATTATATTCGGACGAAGTGAGGGAGAATATAAGTAGATTAGATGTGCATATTGACGGGAGATTTTGATTCAATTTTTAATTTTTTACTAGAAGTTATGCCGCTTTGAACTTAGGTTTTGCCCAAAATATACCAGTGAAACAGTTTGTGAGAGCAACTTCTCTGAAACCATACAACAGACTTTAATGAAACTTTGTATGATTCGATGTTTTTACTAGGAGTTATGCCCCTTTGAACTTCGAATTTTGGCCCAAATATACTACTTAAACAGTTTGTCAACTTCTCTGACACCCCACAACAGAAACTTTATAGTTAAATAGGGTATACTCTGTAGATGTGCATATCCACAGGAAATTATGATTCGCCAGAGTAATCCATGTTCCATTTCCCAACATGCTGCCATTCAAATAAAGATATGAAGGTAAGCATTTGATAGTGTACATATTTCGTGAGAGGTGAAATTTTGTTTGCCCAGTTACAATATGGGGGCGTGGGGTATGTTAGCGTGCTCACAAAGGCTCTTTTAATTCAAAACTTTTGGAACCAACTGTGCGCCTCTCCTCGCCGATCTGTTTCCGTACTCATATGAAGTGGACTTCATTCAAGGGCTACTACTTGAAAACAAAAAGAAACTAGCCCATGCAATTATTTAATTTCATTTTTCTTTAGAATTCCAAGACTGAAATTAACGAAACTAGATACATCGTAGTTCTCTCCATATTTGGATTTGTTTTTTTTTTTAAATACACAATGAGGGACATTTTAAGACAAAACTTTATAACAAACTTGATGACTTCAACTTTCCTATTGTTTACGTTCCATTCTTGAGTAGCAATATACCAGCATCGCCTGTTTATGGTGTCTACGTTTCTCAGCTAATCCGATATTGAAGGGGATGCATGAGTTATCATGACTTTCGACAAAGAGGATTAATGCTGTCACAAAAGCTTCTTAACCAAGGTTTTATCAAGGATAAGTTGATGTCATCCCTTAGGAAATTTTACGCTCGTCATCACGAATTGGTTAACCGTTACAGTGTTCCAAGATCTAAGATGATGTTGGACCTGTTTCAACTGTCGTAATATTTCATGTATCTCCACCAATTTGTGACTACCACTAGATTGACTTTGTTGAACGTCACGACGGGTGCGGTATACGGAGCAGGAACTGCTTACCCTTCCGAAGCACCTGTGTTCACTCCTGGCTTTATAGGAGTTTCTTGTTGTTCATTGTTTTTTTTTTTTTAGTTTTCAGTGTTCACTTCTTGTGCTTCTGGTTTTTCTGTCTAATGGATTGCGTTTTTTTTTTTTTTTTTGCTTCTTAGGTATATTTGCCCTCTTTGTGCATATTGACAGCACAATTCTAATATGCCTTTTACTACATCAGTACTATTATCAGCCCGAGACCATGATATATCGGCCCCGATGGCCTGTCGAAGCCTGGTAACAGTGCTGAATGGAAAAGGCATGCATTACATTATTTTGATACTGCAATCGCCCTTTTTAAATAGTCAAAATGCGTTGATATATTTACAAGTGATATACGGTTACTGGCAGTACATGTATGTAGCATTTAGGCCACATCTACTTGACCTGATTGACGGGCCTGAAATGAACAAACTTATTGACCTCAATTTTTGCAACAAAATTTCAGTACTTCTTCTCTTGTTACTTATTTTTTTATTGTTGCAAAAAAACATATCGATCTTTGAAAAGAAGAGTTTTCCGTCTTATCGTTACCCTTCAAAATTAATTGGGGCCTCTCGAGGGTACCAAACGTTTTAAGTAATTTTGAAATCGGTACAAATATCCACTAATGTCACCAAAGATTGCAGTATAAAGACAAGAATGCATTGACTTGGCATAAAATTCGATATACGAATTCTGCACTAATCGTGGAAAATGCTGGGGAAACTCTCGCATTTTCACCCGATTCCAAGCCTCATCCGTATATCGATTTTATGTCAAGTCAATGCACTGCCATTGACCATATCACATATTTCAATGGTGGAAGCGAGAAAATTATTTTATTTCTAATTTATGCTTAACATGTATTTTCCCTCATCAATCATAACGATATCTGTCTCCATAATAATTTCCAGATGACACATCAGGATTGCGCAGAACAGACTTTTTCAGTTTTATGTCAGTGGAGCTCACGAGTGGCTCGAATCAATTTGTAAACACCGGAAATGCAACACTGATATCAGCCCATTGGTTGATATCACGATATCAAACCCAATAGACCGATATCAGTGTTGCGCTTCCGGTTTTTTTTTACAAATGGGATGACCTTTGTGGCTTTTCTCTTTAATAAATGATATTGCAATATACGTGCATGCATCCCCCATACTTACCAAAGTCTAAAAAAAAAGATGCATGAATGGTTTTGATTAAATAGAAATAAACAATAAAATGCATGGCTGATACAGGTTACCAAAGTACTTCTTCAATATTTTCTTATGAATGCTGCATATCAATACCGATATTAAGTTATTTGTAGGGTACTTTATAGCAAAACAATAATGGTTTGTTTTAAACCGCGAAAAACTCCGTTTTACTTGCGTGACATAACAAAAGAATGAAAGTAAAAAATTTATCGACCGTAAAATTATCCGCAAGATTTTCATATGACACATAATTTTCAAATAATTCGGTCCTTCTTTAATAATTGTAAATCATGTGTTTATACATTGAATTCATCACAGTTATTACCATATATTGATTATTTAAATTTATAAATACCCAAATGACACTAACAGTTATCAATAATATATTTAAAAAATTAACACTTATCACATACGCAATTCTTGCATTGAAATTATAGTTTCATTAACATGATTAACATTTTTCAAGATTAAAATTTAACCTTATACCTTTTTGTAATAAATATAAGAATGTAAATGTACCTGATTATTTACTTTGTTTCAAATTATAGTATGAATCAAGAAAAATCAAATACTTTTAACGTTTAAAACAAACAAAACTGTAAAATGTCTGCATTTAATCTAAAATAGCGCGTCAACACCTAGACTAGTGACCATTCACCACGAATAAAGAGACCGATACACATTCAAAGGATATATCAGTATATACGATAAACCGTTATCGCTTTTTGATTGTAATTTTGGTGATTGCCAGAAGTCAAGTTAATCCTGGTTGCTGGGATGTGGTCGCCCGTCTGTAAGAACTTTTTTGATATCTCACACGAGCTATAAAACACACGTTCTTTGTGCCTGTATTACTGTTTATGATTTATGAACTATTCAAAAGAAGTTGTTAGCATTGAATACTTAACTCAATGATTTTTGGACATATAAATTAACTGAAACGGTAAGTGCCGTTTTATATATATTTATTTTACAGGTATTTCCCCTTTTTTATATGGTCATAATAAAATAAAAAAAGCCTATACTTGCTTACTTATATAAGGTAGGTACGTATTATAAAATTTTGCTATTAGTTTAAAGAATGCGAAAGGATGTATTTTAGTTTAAACTGACTTTATTCACAAAGTAGCTATTGTGCAGATAAATACATTTTAATTACCTGTCCTCAACTTTAACAATACAATAATTTTAAACAATATTTTGACAGCTTTATCGTGTTTTCTTTTTGAATTGTTGTCCTTTCTATTCACTTTGTAACATATTCCGTGCATTTGAAATAATTAACAAAAACAATAGTAAAATGTTTAATTACCATAGCGAGGTTTGTGTCTAGTAAATATTGGAATATACATGTACTGATCTGTAAGTATTACGTTATTTCCAAATATATTGCAGTCAGTATTTATTTAATTGACAAGTGTGTGATTACTGTCAGCACAACATTATTTTTCAAATGAACAGTTTGAATTTTTTATTAAATTTCAGTTGGTGAACCTTGTCATGCTTATGCTATCATCCTCTTTGGTTATCGTTTTGTCATTCGTACTATTGTAAGATACAAAATACACGCAACAATTTCGCGATTTTATTTCATCTTACTTAGTTGCTGCCTTTGTGGAAAGCAGTTCTTGATTGTGATTTGCTTTAGTTTGAATCACAAGCGTACCTAATCCAGAAACTTCGCGTCTGTGTTAATCTTTCAAAATAAATCACAGACTCTCTCGCCTTACCTAAGTCAAACTTATTGTTAACTGTTAACTATTGTAACTGTTTTTGAATTGTAAGAGACTTCGGTGCTCAACCTAAAGAGCTGCCTAGCTTGTTACCAGGTGGCCGTTAGGGAGACCCTGTCACTGGTAAAGTCAGATTAAATTACGGAAACCTGACCGTGAGGCATATCGCTTGACATAATTTGATGATGCCACATTCCTTAAACTTTTAACGGCTTTTCTGCAGACGTAGAAAAAGAATAGGCCAATAGACCATACAGTATGCTAAATTATCAGCATACCCATCTCTCCGCACTCTTCAGTCACAGTCAAAATTTGTTACCCATTGTTGAACTGCGTCTCGTAAAAAGATGCATATAATCCTTGTCATGGCCGTTAAGCAAACAACGATCACTTTATCAGACATAACATTGTACTGAAGTCTTTAAAACTCTTTAATGTAATACTTGCATTTTCAATAAGGGTTAAAGAATACCGATCTAACTGACCGATGGAGGGGTCAGTTGACTATAGTCCTGAGATGGGGAAAACATGCGAGGGCACTTAATATTGTTCCTTTTGTTTAACCTTTGATGCGTTCATATAGGAATGTTGGGTGAAGAACCAGCATACTGTTCCTGTCATAATGTAATTGACCAATTCTACAAATTGTATAATATTTTAAAATTTTAATTTGTCATTTCAAGCCCCGATTTCAAACATTTAATGTAAAAACATTTCACGAAGCAAACGAAAGAGAAACAGAACAAATGAAAAAAAAACCCGAAAGAACTCCCAATGTGAACTCCTATAAAAACAAGAGTGACATCAAGTGCTTCAGAATATTCATATAATTTAAATAAATATAATACCTGGAAAATTTATAGCATATATAGATTAATCTGGAGTTCATGTTGTTTTTCATTGCCAGAAGAGGCACTTTTTCACGAAATTTTCCGTTTTTTCTGCTTCTAAATCTACTGATAAGAGGACATTCTTTAGATGTACGTCCAATAATAACTATAATTTAAGGGATAAAGTATTATTTTACTAGAATATTGCAAATAATAATCACAATGAAAAGTTCGGAAAGTGTTATTCCTGAAGACTTTCAAACGTATTTAGTTTCTTATTTCATTAAACACACTGAAAGATAATCGATAAAATGAGGATTAAACGAGATTTTCAAACATTTACAAAACTCTACCTGCATACTAAACACAAACAAAATGACTATCCAATTTGATCTAAGTATTTATACTACTACGCCGGCACTTGACATTTGTATTGTCATACAAGGAGGGTTTGTCAATCAAAACTCATTTTAAAATGTCAGCAAACACGTTTTTTATATTCATATTTTTATATTAAGAAAACTTAAATATCTTGGAGAGAGTATCTGGTATTATCCTTGTATGTGGTATATAATAGTAGCAAATATATTTTTCCATAATCTCTGTTGTATGACAGCAGCCATATTTGGATGAACATTAATAAATACAAATACAATAATTGTAATAACATATATCATATGGAAGTATTTGCATATAAACACTAATGTCCATGATAAGTTATTGAGAGTCAGTGTCTCAGTAATTGAAATGATTATAGATTAATACATGTATATGACAGGGGGTGGGGGGGGGGGGGGGCACCGTGCCAAAAATTTGACAGGTGGGTTTTTCCAGCACATTTGAACCACGATCCCTTTCCAGAAAAAAAACTGACCATGTTACATATCCCATTACAGACAACTTGGGTCTAAAATAATACCCCTTTTAGAACATTGACATCCAGATTTGGCCTCAACTACTTGACATGTTTGTTTTCCCCATGTAAGTTTCTTTTTCAAATGTGATTGTGACTGAAATTCTATGTTTCCTTCAAAATATAACCCCGTTCCAGATGTTCTTGACATATTCCAGATAGTCAGATATTACCCCTTTGTAGAAAAGAGAAAAAAGTATACCCCTTTACAGTCGTTTTGCGAAAAAAAACCCGACTCCTTTTGTCAGAACATACCTAGCACCTCATATATAGTAAGTGCCCCCCCCCCCCCCCCGCCCCGGGTATATGACCTAATCCATACTATCGGATCGACTGTTTGTCTGAGGTCCGATACGGGTTGACGAATGATACTCGGTCCGATATGGATTAGGGCAATATCAGCCCAAGCATGTTCGAATCGCATTTGAATAATGTGCACTTTCGGTCGTTACACATGTATGCAAACACCATCATACTTATTATTAGCCAAATGATATTGTAGTTTTGATACAAATTTGTAGTTTCCTAGGTTAAGGAAATCAATCCTACAAGGATTATGTTATATAACTAGCCTATACATTGTATATATGAACTGCGCAGAATTAATACAGATTTCATATGAACATTCAAGCCGAGAAAAGAACATATGAAAAGTAATCTCAAGAATGAATACGCCATCGTAACTGTAAAACTCTATTTGTAGACTTTAAACCTTTGTTACTGACCCTTGTTAGCACTAAGCATTTCAACTGACAGTCTTGTTTTTGTATCATAACACATCACATGCAGCTTAAAATACAATGACATTAAAGTTACATATACATATTTTAAATAAAGTAATGATGAGATATTGATTAAGTTGACGCTTTATCAACTAGGGAAGTTGTTTCTTTTTGTCCGTAACAATCAATGTAGAGATAATATGTATGATGGAAATCTTATACTGTAACTGTCGTACAGAGATTTTCAATAAACCAAAAACAAAAAATCCATGGTAATGTACTAGAAAATAGGAAGAAGCGAATTTAAGGTATGTTTCTTTTTGTTGTTTTAAAGAAATTTAATCATAATAGCTATCTTAGTTATGGCTATGTTGATTTTATTGTTTAAAATATTTTTTTGATTTTCCAAAGTTTAGTTCATTTAAGTACTTGGTGAGATTTAATAAAGAAAAACAGTTATACTTTATTCTTCATTCGCAAACAATAAAAGCCCGAATATTCATTCTAAACATATGAATGAAGATATTGATACTTTAAGAAGGTGCTGTTCTGAATGTTTTGGAAAGTGAGGAATATCTCCTTTGTTCAGAACTGTTCGTAGATTTTTTCGGCATTCCCCATTTGGTTATTTTGATATTTGAATCAGCCATTTAATACTTTTGATTTTTGTTTCCGCTGTAATACATTTATTAACCCTTTTACTTCTATAGAATCTTTGACAATAATTGATTGTTTTATTGGACGCCTGTCATTAGTTGACCTCTATAATAATTTGTTGCCTATTAACCAATACTACTTTGAACAAAAAACTCTCTACCAACCAACATAACTCACTTAATGACTAAAAATATCAAAAGCCAAAGCAACTATGTGGACATACGTAGTAGCTGCGCATGGGTGGGATACTCTTTAGATTTAAAAATTCATAATGTTAAAGTTTATCAGTTTCATTCGTGTAGCGAAATACTAGAAATAGAACTGATGATAACCTTTTAAGTAAACATTGTATGGTACAATGTCGATGCAATGTATGTGAGTTCTTTTCCGTCAACAGGAAACAAGAAATGGAGAAATTGACATATATTGGTATTTTTTTTACCTTTTAGGAATGGCTACGTCAACTTCATGGACTTTATGGAAAAGACTACCACCACGATATCAATTAAGTGTACGGACATTTGTAGATGAAGATGATTTGATACGAAATTCACCACCAGGCTCCCCAAAACAACACAGAAGAGGCTCTCCAAGACTGTCGCGATCTGAAACGAAGACCCCCAGACCTCCCCATACATCTCCTACACCAGGTCAAAAGAGATCAATCCAGAACATTCCTGATGTTACAGAAAAAGACAGCATTGAAGAGAGACCAACTAGTCCTTCGGGATTTTATTTTCCGTACAGAAAATCAGGATACATAGATCATTTCAAAACACAACAAAGGGTTAACTCGGCTAGAGCTATGATGGCATCAGACGATCGATCACGTTCCCCATCTCCAACGGGAAGGATGATTAAAAATCCACATCAAGAAAGTAAATGTGATCCAGCTAATACGTCTGAGAAAGCACATGTAACAGAAATACAACACTCAATGAAGCGATGTGAACACCACACTGCATCTTCAAACACGGAAGCACATGAAACTTTTCCTGCCCAATATTCAAATAAAATGGAACAAAGGAAATATTTGGTAAGAGAAACAGATGAAGGAACAATGTACATAGACAGAGGGAAAATTATATATTTTCGACGGTATAAATCAAGTCCAGTGTCACAAACTTCGTTTCTATCAAGAAATAATGAAGGTAATTACCTTGCCAGCATTAGAAGAGAATATCTTTCAAAACCAAGATTGTTGGCAATGGGGCCCAGCCGGAAAAATGTAAAAAATGAAACAAAGGTCCACGAAGAAAGGGCTAATTATAATCGTAAAGTTGCACATATCCTGGATTATTACAGCTATCCGGATGAAGACAACATATCTGTAGATGATCTTTCTCGATACACATCATCCGGAAGACGATTAAGTTCTCCCCGAAAACAAGTCAATAACATGATAAACAGAAACGTCAAAAAAATTTACTTTGCGTATCCAAAACTGGAGAATGAATCTCGGACTGTAACTATTCAAGATTTACAGAAAGACCCTGGACCTTATTTTAAGGTTAATCAACAGTCTAAACTCCATGACAGAAATTTTTACCTAAAAACTCCAGGTCACAAGTCTTCCTTTCGAGATGCTGATATTCTAGATTGTGCGTGTGGAATGTGTCGTATTGAGATGCAGCTTGCCTTGATGGCTCAAGCGGAAGCTGAAAATCATGCCAAGTATATGCAAGAAAAGACGTCAAAAACAAAAGTGCAAAGTAAAGGTGATAAAATTGTTGGAAACAAAACGCCATCAGATGATCTTAAGCTGGATCTTTCTAAAATCGACAGTAACGAAAAGAAAGACAAGACCACTTCTCCGATGCAAAACCAAAATCCAACCGAAATTGAAAAAGAAAATCAGACAATGGATTCAAAGGACAATAAACAAGAACAGACTTTAACTGTTACAATACCTAAAATGGAAACAAACAGAGAAATAAGTGAGGTGGCGAAAGAGAACGAAAATGTGGTGGAAAATATTTCAACAGTGGAATGATCTTACTTCAGACAATTCTGATTTCAGTTATATCCATATTTTTAACAAGATATGTCAGCTTTTTATCAAAACATATTTTTCATCTTATTTTACGCTAATTATGCTAAATGAGAGTCCAAAAGTCTTTTCATATGAAACTTTCAGATAAAAGTCAATGCAAACTGAAGTCTATATAGGAACACATAATACGAATGTTTAAAGGAATCTCTAAGAGTTTTGATTGTTTTGTATGTTGTGATAAAACTTCAATTAATCTATAAAGCAGCTCTTTTAGCATGGAACCAAGTATATTTATAAATATTTATTTATTTCTTCAGCGATCCACGATGTGGTTTTCACAGTATTAGATAAATCCACAATTTAAATACGAATATTAATTTTTAACAACATTTTGACACGCATAAAATTTTATTTGAACTTCAATAATGATTTCTCCAAAATTTGGAATCTCAGAAAATTTCAAAATTATCTAAAGAAACTTTAAATATTTTTGAGATTGTCATAAAATTTTTATAATTATAGGATCAGAAATAACACCAGGACAGCAGTTTGAAATAAAGTAGTTTTATATGAATTCTATAGGGAAATTTACAAGTTGGAACTCATTGTTGTGCTTATTAATTCATCATTATATGTTTAAGCGGTTTTCCAATATTTTGGCCATACAATGCATCAAATTTATTTTGGTATTTTGTGATACGTTTTATTATGTCCTCTGGGTGTACACATGTACCATGTTCATCCCAAGATCAGGGGCGGGTCCATGTGAGGGCGTAATGGGCGTACACCCCCCCCCCCTTTCAAAAAAAAACTATCGTAATCTGCTTATATTGTATTGAATATGGCAATTTATCATATTCACTAAGTAAAGTAAATAAAGAAATACCGAAGGGATATTAATTGGATATTACTTAAACACATACTCTAAAATATACATGCTCCAAGTCAGGAACCGTAATATTAGTGCATTTCATAATTATTTTATGTTTTTTAGGAAAAAAAAGGTCCAAAAAATTTTTCGCCTCGCTCCACTCGAAAGTTTTATTAAACGCCCCCCCCCTTAAAATATCCTGGAAACGCCCCTGAAGACACATGCTGATCACTGAAGCTATATATTTTCATATAAAGTGGATTTGGCCGAGTGGTCTAGAGTGCTGGACATGGTGCCAGGCGAACAGGTGCCATAGTGTCTCACCGATGTGTGTTCGAGACCCGCCAAAGGAGGACAAAAATTGACAGTATTAAAATATGATTTTAAGTGTTGGGTTATTGTTGTTCAGATGTGTTTGTGTGTATGTATATATATAGATATATATATATATATATATATATATATATATATATATATATATATATATATATATATATATATATATATATATATATATATATATATATATATATATATATATATATATATATATATACATATCATTAGACAATTCTGTACATTCACTCAAAAAGGTTTTGCATAACATTTGAATTCAGAAGTAAGTAATAACAATGCACCGGTATTTCAGTCCAATAAGGTTCGCATATTCCTTGTATTTTGACCTCCATTACAATAAAATTCTTTGATACCAATTTTGATGCACAAAATGTTGAAAACCAAAACAACAATCCAAAGGGTTGAAGAGCAAATTCAAAAATACCAAAATGACCAAAAGGGGTAAAGCCAAAACCATCTAAGGACAGAGCTATGCACGGATAGAGATATTCCTTATTTTTCACAAATTTTACAATTTTGTAACAGTAGATTTTAAGTATCAATTTCGCGCTAATATCGAAATACTAGCAACTGAGTTGTGAACCAACATTATCTGACATCATAACAAAATCAACGCACACATTACATCTAACAGTTTGCAACAATTACACCAAACGGTCCCCACGACAATGTTGAAAGAGTGATAATTTCGTTTATTGAAATTAAAATTCAAACCTAACGAACCCAATTAAACTTTCTATTACACGAACCAGTGCAATTTTTATGCATACTTCAACAAATCATGTCTTATCATAGGTCTCAAGGTCAAAATATTTAGCAAGCCGAATCAATAATTCAAACAGTTATAGAGTGGAATCAAACCCAAACCAGAGGCTCGTGGTGCCGGAATCGCTCTTCTGGATTTTAGGTGACCACAACTGACAAAGAGCTACTAGTTAAGATCTGTAAAGAATTCTTCCAGTGTCCAATGTTAAAAATGTTAAACTAAGTCCAGCTGAGGCAGTTAGTTTGGATTCCGATCGGCACGAAAACATAACTTTTATAGCAGACATTTATCCAAGGATCTTCATGCAACAAAAATATTTCAATTACCAATCTTCAAGAAGACTTTTGTACAAATTTCCCATAGCGTTCAATGTTAAAATAAGTCTGGCTGTGGCGGTCATATTGAATTTCCGATCGGCAAAAACATCATAAGTTTTGTAGAGGTTCATACAATGCTTGTTCATACATAAAAAAAATTTGAATTGGCTTGTTAATTTCTGACAAGAAGACCTAAGTCCCGTTGTGGCAACCATCTTGAATTTGCGATCGGCTACTTTTGTAGATTTTATCCAATGCTTGTTCATACATAAAAATATTTCAATGGGCTTGGTCGTTTCTGACAAGAGGACTGTTGTACAAATTTCCCATAGGGTTCAATTTTAAACCAAGTCTGGCTGTGGCGGCCATCTTGAATTTCAGATCGGCACATAAAACAAAACGTTTATAGTGGTCCATCAAATGATCCTTCACACATCAAAAACATTTGAATTGGCTTGGTAGTTTCTTACAAGAAGACCTTTGTACTAACTTCCCCATAGGCTCCAATGTTAAACTAAGTCCGGCTGTGGCCGCCATCTTCAGTTTCTGATCAGCACAGAAAAACATAAGTTTTGAAGAGGTTCATCCAATGGTTCTTCAAGCATAAAAAACATTTCAATTGGCTTTATAGTTTCTGACAAGAAGACCTTTATACAAATTTCCCTATAGGTTCCAACGGTAAAACTTAGTCCGGCTGCCACGGCCATCTTGAATTTTCTGATCCGCACAAAATCATACCTTTTGTAGAAGTTCATACAAGGATCATTCATGCAACAAATCAATTCAATTAGCTCAGTAGTTTCTGACAAGAAGAGCTTTAAAGATAGGTCCAATCAGAATGAATTATTTGCCCCTGGAAGCCATGTCAAATATCCAATCGGCACAAAAAACATAAGTTTTGTAGTGGTCTATCAAATGATCATTCACACATCAAAAACATTTCAATTTGCTTGGTAGTTTCTGACAAGAAGCCCTTTATACAAATTTCCCCATAGGGTCCAATGTTAAAATTAGTCCGGCTGTGGCGGCCATCTTGAATTTCCGATCGGCACAAAAAACGTAAATTTTGTAGAGGTTCATCCAAGGATTATTCATGCAACAAATCAATTCAATTGGCTCAGTAGTTTCTGACAAGAAGAGCTTTGAAGATAGGCCCAATCAGAATGAATAATCTGCCCTTGGTAGCTATGTTGAATATCCAATCGGCACAAAAAACATAACTTTTGCACAGAACCATCAAATTAACATTCCTGCCAAGTTTGGTTCAATTTGGACTGGTGGTTTCAGAGAAGAAGATGAAAGTGTGAAATGTGGACGGACGGGCGACGGACGGACGACGGACACAAAGTGATGGCAAAAGCTCACATGGCCTTTTATGCCAGGTGAGCTAAAAAGTAAGTAAAACTCCATCTGAGATATTCCAGTGACAAAAGTTCAATCTACCTAACTCACAAACACATAATAAGATTAAAAATGTAAAAGGTTGCGGATGCCAAGTGATGACAGTAGCTCACCTTTGTCAATGTGAGCTCAAAACACTGTGATCAAATTAAATGAAATATAAGGCAAGTAAAATACCAAATTTCACATTTCATGTCTAAAATACTGTCTATAGGTATGGTAAAATATTGTCTATAGGTATGGTAAAATATTGTCTATAGGTATGGAAAAATATTGTCTATAGGTATGGTAAAATACTGTCTATAGGTATGGTAAAATATTGTCTATAGGTATGGTAAAATACTGTCTATAGGTATGGTAAAATATTGTCTATAGGTATGGTAAAATACTGTCTATAGGTATGGTAAAATACTGTCTATAGGTATGGTAAAATACTGTCTATAGGTATGGTAAAATATTGTCTATAGGTATGGTAAAATACTGTCTACAGGTATGGTAAAATACTGTCTATAGGTATGGTAAAATATTGTCTATAGGTATGGTAAAATATTGTCTATAGGTATGGTAAAATATTGTCTTTGGGTATGGTAAAATACTGTCTATAGGTATGGTAAAATACTGTCTATAGGTATGGTAAAAATATTGAAGAGGTGCAAGTAAAACAACACAAAATAATTCCACTCAAAACGCTACTGCGGGTAATTCTGGGAACGTTTCTATTTCAGCCAATTAAGTACTTGAAGTTGTTAGGACTATTTTTTATTGCTTGTATGTTCTTGCATAACCAACGATCCATGATTAATGGGTTACAAAAAACTGTTAAACAATGTCACATTTTATTTTTACATGTACTTGTCCCAAGGCAAGGCCCTGTTTTTTGCTGGTTGTCTCTGGTCTTCTTATAAGCCACCAGGCCAAGCAGGCTATTGTTATCAATTGACCTTCGTAATCCGTCTGTTAACTTTTCAAAATTTGATATTTTCTTATGCAAACTCCCAATTATTTGACATGAAACATCCATGGAAAGAACTTAATAAAGGTTTTAAAAAGAGGTAACAGGAAAAGCCAGTAAGATCTTCCAATCAACCAACAGCCCGAAACACTTACAAAAAAAAGAGCATAAAAAAGTCAAAAGAGACTGTGGCTTGCCACAAACACGGAACATAATTTAGACAGCAGGGTTAAAGTGTGTTCGTTTCATTGTAAAAATGGCTACGGTTCTCACACCTGCTGGTCGGATACTTTGGGATACTGCCGCACTATCAAACAAAATAGTAAAAAGCTATTATACATTTAAAGTTGTCAAACCATTAGGAGCAATTTTAACAGAATACTAGTATAGCATAAATTTCTTTAATTTGTTTCATCGATGAGGACAAAATCTTAAGGTACTTCAGAATATAGTGAGGATTAGTTAT
This sequence comes from Mytilisepta virgata, assembly GCA_028015205.1. Lineage (NCBI taxonomy): Eukaryota > Metazoa > Mollusca > Bivalvia > Mytilida > Mytilidae > Mytilisepta > Mytilisepta virgata. Next base: position 37,266,918 of record CM051517.1, read on the forward strand.
TGACAAAGACTGGATTGTTTATGATGTTACAATAGAAACCTGGGTGGGTCTGTATTTCGTCCCAGTCAAACAACTAACATCATAAACAATGCTGGCTACGCGAACTTCAGAAAGGTTCTCTTCTGAAACCAGGACCAAGTAAGGTAGCTACTGAAAGCCCTTGTTAAAATTTTAATATTTCGTCCCATTCATATAACTTACTGGAACCCCATGGACATATTTTCTGATTGTTTATATTTCAAAATATTCTATCCTTTCTACAGTAGGTCAAATTAAATGAAACTGGTATGAGACTCGCTTCTATTGAAAGAGTGGAGGGGTGTAAGTTTGGATAATTCATTCCAATCGAAAAAATAATATAGCAGCCATGACCAATTAAAGTCAGATTTAAAATTTATTCTCGACTTGGCCAAATCAACTTGACACGAGACAAACTACATGGGTTAGTATAATTGTCATGTGGTGATACAAATCATGACTGTATCTCGAGTCTCTGTTGAATATGTTCCGCTTGTGACTCTCTTCTAGTGTACGTTAATACCAATCACTGAATGTCACACGACACAATATAATCGTGTGCTTTTAATTACTTATTCATTGCTATGTTTAATTTCATAAGATGGTCTCTTAATTATATTGGCGCATACTTCTTAATTCTTTCATTTTTTAAATATTCAAAACCAAAATACCAGATCTTTCGATTGTATCAAATTCTGATAAAATTGACCGACTTATTTGCTTTGTTGTCATTGTTTGAGCTATTGCAGCTTTGGATCGATACACTGGCTTTAATAATTACAAAGTATCAACAGGTATTTTTTTCGCTTAAGATTTTATAAAATAAAAATCACTCACATTTACATACCCGCTTTTAACAAATATATATACGATAAAATATTCACCCATATTTTTATCACATTAAGAAGCACAGATCATGTTTTTCATTTCATTTGTTGTTCGGAAATAAGCTGCCTCCTACCAATATTACCAAAGTCAAAGCCATGCTTACTCTCTATGAATAAATGTTCTGGAATTTCTAATCTGGAATCGGAGCAACTTAAAGCCAGTTTATGTTTATCACGTCGTTGCTGGCGCGGGTTGGGAGAATGATGACGTCTTGGTTCATCATACCAAGGTGTATCGTCTGGAACCTCTACATCAACAGTATCAATGTCCAAACCGGAAGTATCCGTACCTTCCGGAGGACCACATCCTTCTATACTTTCTAACCATGTTTGGCATTTTTTCGTTGTTTCGTCCAAATCGTCTTGATTCTTTATTCCAATGTCTTGTGGATCTGTGTCCGCTAAACTTAAAGTCATATCACAGTCTGGTAAATCTTCACTTTGGATACAATATTCACTCCTAGTTCTATGAATTCTTGCTCTCGTTCTTTTAGCCGGTCGACTAGCTCTAACTGACGAACTAGGCTGTGGTCCGACCGGAGAATTTTTAGAACCTCCTTCATCTGACGATGATTTTTGAACTTTTAAATCCAACCAACATGGAGGCTTTGGTCTTGTGTTGGTCATGTTGACTGCTATTCCGGATCGTGATCTCTGCATTCTACATGTTAAATCAGTTGTTTTTATCTCATAATAAATGATAGGTATCTTTTCACATATGATGTAATATTTTCAGCTGAAAGGGTTAAGTCCTAGAAAGTACGTAAATCCAGCGGATGTGAACTGACATTTGTAAAGTAAACAATTGTTTATTTCAAAGATAGATGCACCATTTTTAAGCAATTGATAATTCTATAAATAACACCTTTCAACGTGAAATGTTGCCAGTACATTACTAAAATCTAATTACCCCAGGTTAATAATACACAATGTTGTACATTAATCCAATCCTAATGCTCAGCGTCAGAATTAATTAATCCCATAATCCCGATGTTATAGTGATGGTAAGCAATTAAACTGTTGTTGTCAGAAATCTGGGTCATTCTCGTTCGTGCATCTTTCATATGGGGGCGATTAGGGTTACACGTGCGTAAAGAAAACTAATTTATTTAGCTTCAATCAGAAACAATATTTGATAGAGATTTATGTACGAAACTGATATTGTTATTTCACATAAAATTAAGAACGGTAATAAGATATACGTGTGCAACGGATGTGCAGACATAAATATTGGCACCTCCTCGCCTAAACAATACTTGAGTGTCAGTTTACACACTCCTCAGTTCTGTCTTTATCATTAAGTCTTAGTCTGTTGCAGCGATATGGAAAACCTATTTTGTTCGCAGGCTAAAAGTAATAATTTACAGCTAGTGTAGTAATTCATTTTCATTTACATGTCTTATGTTTCCTGTAGATTTGTAACGAAAATTTGTCGGATTTGAGAATAATAGAACATAAAACAAATTTCAAAGTGGGAGCTAATATAACTAAACTTTTCTGAAATACATTTTCTTCAGAAAAGATGTTATTTGTAATCGATATTATTAATATCTGTGCATATACTATTGTCCCATAAAATGTTATAAAATGTGATTTGAATAAATGTATGTCATGTATATGAAGTGTGAAACTTTAGACTTCTTTCAATGTGTTTTCCACACTGAAATGAAATAAATTTACATTAAAGTCAAATGTTTTTGTATAAAGGAGCAAAAATTATATTTTTATGATGGACAAAAAACCTTGCTCAAAAATAAGATATAGAAATGCAGGAGTAAATTTTCCCTGGAATTAAATAGTTCTCAAATTTGAAAATGAATGCTTTGAAGAAAAATCCCACCCTCACGGATGTTGCAAAAAATAATTAAGCCCCCCCCCCCCTTACTCAGTTTCCGCTCCGATGTCATTTGATTCACAAAATCAAATAAAATCTTTTCTAAAGATCAGAACCTGGAAGTACAACGTTCTGCATGACGACGAACAGTTCCAAAAGAGTAGCGAAGTTTACATGTCAGAAAGAAATCCACCGTTCTGAAATCTGATTTGTGTCGAATTCCATATTTTACTTGGTTTCATTCTAGAGAAACAGTCCTTTTTCATATTATGTTTATTTAATATACGTAGTGTAACTTCAAAATAATTAAGCTTCTTTTCTTTCTTTCTTTATTTGTTATTTTTTTTTTTAGGAACAAGGGCCATATTTAGATCATATGTCGTGTATGTTGATCTATAAAATGTAATACAGAGAGATATTTTATTTCACCCGCTTATGAATAATTTTAATATATTGAATATCGATTCAGCACCGAAATGATATTTTCAGGTGTACAACATAATAAATTTGAAACTCAATTTAAAAAGTAATCGTACTTTTTTCTAATTACTGTTGTTTAAAATTTAGCAATTCCGTTAAATTTGATATTCAACATTGATGGGCGAATCATTGTTTTACACCAAGTGGCAATTTTTACATGCATATTAGAACGAGAACATATTTATGTGATATGAATATGAACCATGATTTGTACTAGACGGACACGCCGAGTCGGATTTTTAACGTGTGAGCTCACGAGGTAACAGTCCACGTGCAGGAAGACATGTCACCCGACCTGGAAACATTATTCTCACATTTCTATGTGTTTGGGACAGTTATATTCCGTGTGAGATACCCGTGTGAGATTCATGCATCTCACATCACATGACCTACACCGACGTAACAATGCAAAAAACGTCACGTCACAATGCTAGAACGTCAGAAAACACACAACTTCGCACAAATGGTACGACAAAGTCGAAATTAACATCGCTTCAATTTGAAAACCCCTGAAGCGCAACCTAAAAGATCTCTTTTCAAAGTTTTGTACCTTTGGTACAAAACCAAAACGCATACGATCTTTTCAAGCATGTAACTTATTTTGCACTAGGTTGTCTAGTTTAATGGAGCGCATTTTCGTGTCATGGTGGCCATGTTTATTTCTTTAAATATTCGGCCGAGAAATGTGAGAAAAATAGTCGGTCATGGTAAAAGATGTGAGACTGGACAATTCCACCCTCGGGTTCACATTTTCTATCATCAGAAACTCGGCAAGTCTCGTTTCTGACTGGAAAATGTGAACTCTCGGGTGGAATTGTCCCATCTCACATCTTAGACCATGACTGATTATTATATTCTCACATTTCTATGTGTTTGGGACAGTCATATTCCGTGTGAGACACCGGTGTGAGATTCATGCATCTCACATCACATGACCGACCTTGACGTAAAAATGCAAAAAAACATCACGTCACAATGCTAGAACGTCAGAAAACACACAACCTCGCACAAATGGTACGACAACGTCGAAATTAACATCGCTTCAATGTGAAAATCCATGAAGCTCAGCCTAAAAGATATCTTTTTAAAGTTTTGTACCTTTGGTACAAAACCAAAACGCATACGATCTTTTCAAATATATAATTTATTTTACACTAAGTTGTCACAGTCTATTGTAATAGAGCGCATTTTCGTGTCATGGCGGCCATGTTTATTTCTTTAAATATTCGGCCGAGAAATGTGAGAAAAATAATCAGTCATGGTAAAAAATGTGAGACTGGACAATTCCACCCTCGGGTTCACATTTTCTATCATCAGAAACTCGGCAAGCCTCGTTTCTGACTGGAAAATGTGAACCCTCGGGTGGAATTGTCCCATCTCACATCTTAGACCATGACTGATTATTATATGCTGACCCCGAACCGACCAGTATTTGATCTTGCTCCTAAATGCCGCGCGCTTGGCTGAGAAGCATAAAATACCAATTAAGTCTTTGGTTTGACCCGGCCACGAGATCACCGAGGCGGTATATTCAACAATGAAAATATCTAACAGTAAGCAGCAATCACAAAATCCTAGCAGGGACCATTCAGAATAATGTACGATATGTTAGTCGTCGATAAGTTTATTATTTCAAAATGCGTTTGTAAGAAAAAAGCTGGGAATATGTTCATGCCAAGCCATCTAGCTGCTTACCTACATATCTGAGGAACTATAATTGAGAAATAATTCAAGGTGGCTTAAAAATATCCTGACTTTTACCACGGGTGGTCAGTTTATGCTAAATATTTTGCCACGACCCACATCGAGAGGGAGAGTGGTAAATATCTGCACAAAGGGCCTATACCCGTGGTAAAATCATGATATTTTCAAGCCACCGTGAATTGTTTCTATTCTAATAGGACAGTTTCTGACGACATTTTGAAACGTCGCAACATATAGGTATTCAGACACGAAGACGTCATTGCAAAACGTATACTATGACTTCCTATTTCTGTATTTTTGGTTATGAGTACTTCTTGTTTTAAAATAAGTTTGGTTTTTGGTCTTACAAATGTTTCGGTTTTAATGCTGCTGATGAGAGTTAACTCCTTGAAATGCGTCGTATACAGCATAGTATAAATTTACTATATCTAATATTAGTACCTTTGGATTGTTATTTTGAAACTCCTGGGACGATGCCTCTGCATGGTTGACCCTAGGTCACCAAGGGTATTCGCCAACCCAGTCGTCAGACTTGTCTGACATGATTATTCATTGATTTGTTATAGAAATTACCAGTATTTAGCAAAATTCAAAAATAATAGAATTACTAAGTTTTCATTCCTTGGATTGCACGAGGTAGATCTCCTTAGCTGAAATTTGGCTTCCTATTTCGGTATTTTTGGTTATGAGTACTTCTTGTTTTAAAATAAGTTTGGGTTTTGGTCTTCCAAATGTTTCGGTTTTAATGCTGCTGATGCCGAGAGGTAACTCCTTGAGATCCGTCGTATACAGCATACATGTAGTATAAATTTACTATATCTGATATTAGTATCTTTGGATTGTTATTTTATTTATTTTTTATACTATGACGTCATTAAAGCTTGTGAGGAAACTTTATGACGTTGTAAAACAAGCCTGCTGACGACTGTGATACACGGACCACTGTTGAGTGTTGATTTCGATCACTTCGTCATTGCGTTTTATTTTCAGTGGAACCTGTGAAAATTTCAATTTCAGCTTTGAATTTCAAATTTACAGTATACAAAAATACCCTCTGGACCAAAATTTATCTATTTTTTTTTACGGATAACCAGATTTCTCCGTCATTATTTTGAAATTAACATGTCAAACATACTTCCTGTTTATATTTTCCATTTCCTCTCTTCAAGTGATGATCGACTAATGTTTATGTCTGTTTAACACTAAAAGATGGGTCTCTTTGGTAAAGCAAACGAAAAATCACCAAAAGACATGGTAATTGTTTTGTTTACATGAAACCAAGTATACTCTTGCGTTTTAACCATACAGACAGTCAAGTCGAAACTGCCTTTTTGATGTACAAAATGTATCGATACATGTACATTTTGTAGCTCCACAAGTTTTCATAAGGTTACCAACGATAATAAAAACAAGATTTTTTGAAAATTTTTTTTAACTAGTTGAACCATTGACAATTAAATATGAACTACCTCCCTTGTAGCTACAATAATGTAGCTCATGTGACAACTTTCGACTTGGCGGAGCTACAATACAAGGTGATCCCATTATTCCTAATGGAGTAGCCAGGGGTTTTAGGCCTATTTTCCACCTGTTTTGGTTCAAAAACTGTAAAAATTTTATATTTCTATCGTTATCAGTTAAAATACACCAATATACCATCACCTAACCAGAGATTTTCTGGCATTCAAAATTTTCATCCATGTTTTGAATCTTGTCTTCTTTTCAAGTCCCAGCAGGAATCTCGCTAAAGTTATGTTACAAATTATGAGCTTTCCATTGAAAATACTATTTCCCATGATATTGTCAGTCATAGTAAGATATCAATATATGGTCAGACCACACCTCCTGAGATCCGTATAGGTAATGATGGAAATAAAACAATTTTGAAACCAACAAAATGTCAAGATGTGCAAAAAAACAATTTCAACATTAATAATGAAGTAATTTTACATTTAATACGCTGGAAATTATACAGTTCAATGATATTTCAGATAAAAACGACCTCTTATTGTCATACATAAAAGTTATTTTTGCCTCCATTACGAGTATGGGACCGCTTTGTAGCTTCCTGAGTCAAAAGTCGTCACAGGAGCTATATTATTGTAGCTACCTCCCTTGCTGTTTAACTACAACTGCCAGGCCAATGTCGCAAAATGTGATTATTTATTCAATCTGGCAACAGAATTTTTTATCTTTTTTTTTTTAATCGGGCACTTATGTGAAAACATTTTAAAATGGTGACTAAGAAACATCATTTGTAGGGGTGTAAGGATCCACTTTTTGACAAACAATATATTTTTTACAATATTTCGGTAGATTTACGATACGTATCACGATATCATTTTAGTGCGATCCATTGAGTTAGAAATTGCTTTAAGTCCCTTGAATACTATCTCCGCCATGACGTGCCGCTGATGTTCATAAATAAAAATTATTGACCTCGATCAAACATTTAAGTTTTGATTAATTTTTGAAAACGATATGAATCAAATCATGGCTCAAATACCAAAGGCATATAACAATTTTGCCCCAGTTCTGAAACTACGGAAACAAAAACAACCATATCGTTAATATCATAAGCAGCCATCATGTTCTTTTATCATAGATAATTATATAAAACTTACAAATATTAAGGGAGAAACGGTTCACCATATGTATCGAAATCTAGGAGTTTTTCCATGACGGTTCGATACATGATGGCTGATGATTCTTGAAAGTGGCGAATGTTTTCCGTATGCAATTCGTCACTTGAAATTTCAAAATCGCAAAAAAATAATTCGCTAAGGCGCGTACACGCGTCCTGGACGCGCAGGGTTTTAGCTAGGATTTTGAGACCATTAGTCACTTTACAATTGTAATGTAAGCCAAAGTCCGCTAAATTCATTTTTAAATGAGGTCTACACATATCGGTCGGTAAAAAACGCTGTGGCCAATGAAATATCACGAGAATTCCGATTGCCGCTATTTTCTATCTTAATTTTTTGTCGTTTCTTTCCCCGTTCCCTTTGATCTCCAAGAAAACAAAAAATGGCGGTTCGAGATCTTTTATGAAAATTATGGTCTTCGGACGCAGCTGATTAGATTTAAATGCGTCCCAGGGACGCATGAGATTGAAGAATGACACATCCAGTCCAATTTTAGCGCGTCCAGGACGCGTGTACGCGCCTTAGCGAATTATTTTTTTGCGATTTTGAAATTTCAAGTGACGAATTGCATACGGAAAACATTCGCCACTTTCAAGAATCATTCGTCAATGGCGAAAGTGACGAGCGCTAGCTAAATCTCTGCTTACATCAAGCTACATAGCAGGTGTTTCAACAGTAAACAAACACATAATCAATGACACGCTCATGCTGAGATAGTTTACACTTGACTTCTCAATTGATTGACCACCCTCTGAGGACAATTCAATTTAAGGTAATTTTTATATTATCCAGATTTTTATCAGGTAATTTTATTAATGATGAAATTAAATATGCATGCATTTTAACACCTTTAAAGGTTGTTTAAAAGCATTATATCATAAAATTTCAGATCTGCAAAGATTGTGATGTCACTTCCAGTTTAACATCAACAAACACACGTGGAACAATCAATGTTTTATTAGGCTTGCCATCAAAATAAAGGTTAACTGTCAAAACTGTTTCATCAAAAATACTTTTCAGGTCATGTTATTTCTAATAGTAATGAATATAAGAACAATCAAATATGGCAGAATCTTTCCAAAGGGGGGTGCAGCACATGATTACTTCGTGAACAAATTTTGAAACTGGCAAGTTTTTGAATGCCAGCGCGACCCCTGTCATGATGTTTATGCAAAAGTAATAGATTTTAGACATTTATACTCAAAACAATTTTCATATATATTAATTAATAATTCCTTAAGATTCATAACCACAGTAAGAAATCAGGGGAGGTAATAACTGTTAAACTGGAAAGTGGTCCATTAAACAGGTGGGAAACAACCTAAAGTTTTACAGGCAATGCTTGATTCGAAAGAGATTTCTTTCATGGAAATAGATTCTAATATGGAAGTCTCAAGAAATCATAAATGGTTCACAGTTAATTTTAATGTACACTCAGCATGTTCAGTGGACATAAATGAGTTCCCACTTGTAATTTTCCCTATACAATTCATATAAAACTACTTTATTTCAAAATACTGTCCTGATGTTATTTCTTATCCTATAATTATGAAATTTTTACACCCAATCTCAAAAATATTTAAATTTTTTTTAGATAATTTAGAAATTTTTCTGTGATTCCAAATTTTGGAGAAATCATTATTTAAACACAAATATTATTTTATGCGCTTCAAAATTACTTAGGTTTAATGGAGAAAATGTTGTTAATAGTTGGTACTTGTATTTATATAGTGGATTTTAAAAAAAACAAAAAAAATATTGAAATATATTGATATTATCAGTATAAATTTTAGATATTTATCTGCTCATCAATACAAATTGCATTAAAATATGACAAAATTTTGAAAAATTGTGGCTTTATATGTAATATATAGGAAAATTTCCAAGTGGGAACTCATTTATGTTCACTGACTGTACATTTGTACCTCCCCAAGATTTTAATTAAGCAGTGCTTCAGCTAGGATTTAAGGGCAGAGGGGCATCTATTGAAGAGGATAAGGGGCACTTTAAAGTGTTTCCAGATCTAAAAAGGGCAAACAGGATCAAGTCAACTTTTAAGAAATCTCAAATATTCACTAATCTAATACCCTTATAAGAGTTCTATTAGTTTCTCTGCTCTCTTCAAGTTTCAATTGATATGCATTAAAAAGTGATTTGTTGTTATTTGTTATTTTTATATTAAACTTATTGTAGAGGGCAGAGGGGTTCATTTGAAAAGGGGCAGGGTGTTTCACCCCTCTATTTTAAGCTAGCTGGAACTGTGTTTAGGATATTATACCTAATGAATACAATTAAAATATTCCCAATTCCTGTTGTTTATTCATGTAATTAAAAAATCTAGATATTCACCTTCATTTACCACCAATTAATTAAGGTATTTACATATTATGTTACTTAAGTATAAGTCATATAAAAGATTTTATACAGTTTTAGAGATACAAGTCGGCATATGAAGAACATGGTCCTAGTGTTCTCCCTAGAAAGTTTTAATAGCATAGAGGTATAGAATTCAAATAGTTTGTAAGGAATCATTTAATTATTGTAATAAAGGCATTTAGAAGAATTTGAATAAGATTACTGATGATTTATTAGAAATAATAAAATTATTGTGTAGAGTTTTACTAGATTTTAATTAATCTGATTTTCTCAGATGTAAAATAAGAAAAAAAAAGAACAAATCATTGGATCAAAAGTAAAAAATATATACATTGGTCAAAATTAATACCACTGTGGTATATAAGCCTGGGGAGAACACTGGACTATCCAATATACATGCAGAGCCTTACATAGATCAAAATGTTAAATTGAACAAGTGGCCAATTGGTACATGTATTTAACTACCTGCATTTTTAAAAAGGTGACAACATTGTAGAAGGTTGCAATAAAAAACATAACTTGATTGAAATTCTATTGCATACTTTAATTAAGTTTTTTTTTGCTTTCTTTTAAATGAAAATTGTTGTCCAGGTTTTAATTTTGTGCCACTAATTCATGTTTTGTCAAGTTACTTGGTATGCTTTAACTAAATAAAGTTATACACATTGAATAGTTCTACATCATGTGTGTATGTGCTAAGCCATATTGTACAATAATATAGCTTTGTACAACAAAGACAAACAACAAAATTTTGTCTTTATACTAAGAAAATTATAGAAATATAAACATTCATCACATTTTTTTCCAGAGTAAATAATTTATATTTCAAATTTAATTACACTATTTATGCGTAATAGTTTTATGGTTTCTATAAACATGATAAAGGTATAAAAACATTCTCTAGTCTTGCATTTTTAAATAATTTGTACATATAATCAAATTACTAATTACTTTTCATAATTTTACTTTTGTTTACTTTTGAATTAACAAAAAACAAGTATAAAATTGACATGTGAGCTTTATTAAATATATATACAAAGAACAAGTAAATATTAAGAATACATGTAAACTATTAACCTACATTTTGTATATGTATATGAAATTATGTGTACCCATTACATTAAAAAATATTATTATAAAAGGTGAACCACCATCTGAGAGCTTGTTCCGAATCTTTCAAATACTTTTTGGCATCCATGTGCCCATCGTTAGAAACCCACGGCTGGTCACGCTTACGCATTGCTACACTTACCAACCGTGGGTCAATTCATTCATTTTTTCTTGTTCTCACGAATAAGTCATGAACCATTTTGAATTGGTTTCCTCATGATTTTGTGTTGGGAATAACAATGTATACTCTGTTCCCATTGTATTGCCTTATTATCAGAACATCAACATGGTGCCATGCACAACTCAATATTTATTGTGTATAAACTAGGAGAGAAGTGTAAAACTTGAAAGGAAAATTTTTTGAAAATTTCTCAAGAACAAGGAAATAAACTGCAGACTTGTAATTTTCATGTGATTTTCTGCTTTTTGCAAATTTTTCTAAGGTTATCATGCAAGAATTGATGCCGCATTGTATGTTTAAGAAATTTGGATTAAAAAGTGATCACGATTTACTGATAAGTGGTTGACGTTCGTCCATACGAAATGCTTCACTAGATGTTTTCAAGAAATAATTTTAGAGACATTTATTTCCAATACAGAGATATAAATAGAAATCAACATTCCAGTGGCCTATTTTTTTCATCGTGTGAAAACAATTAACTATGGTGATACAATGAGACCCCAGTATACAGCCAATCAAGTGACATTTAAATGACGAGCTTTGGGTCAAGATATAATATGTCATCGCCAGTATGGAATTCAAGTGTATTTTTGATATAGCTTTTAAACAAAGTAAACGAAGTATGAACACTTTCAAAGAGAATGCATTACTGACCTCATGAAAAAATGACACTATTTATCAACTGCATGATGCACATGGGCACCTTGTTACTTTCCAATGCACTTTCCTATCTCCAAAGTGGAGTCACTATTGTTAAAATCTCCAAAGTGGAGAATTCCATTATTGTTAGCAGTAATTTAATTCATGAACATTCATGAAAACGAGAAAAAATGAATCAATTGACCCACAGTTAGTAAGTGTAGCAAAGCGTAAGTGGACCGGCCATGGGTTTCCAACAATGCCATGTGCGAAATTCAGTTGAATTTGTTATTTTATAACGCCCAATGTTTTTCAGGCATAACATGACAGTAGCAGGGAATACATGTAAGAATATTAAATTATTGCATTTGAATTCTAATTCTGAATTGGTATAAATGCATTTACTGTTTCTGATATTCCAGGTGAATGAATGGTCACACAAATTAAGAAAAGAAGGTTATAATATTGATAGACAAATCAAAGGTATTATACATACATAGTTTTAATATAGTAAGAAGATGTTCTAAGTTCTTGGTAAATTTAAATTAAAAATTGCTTGCTTCTATTCATGTACAAAATGTATATACTGGCTACATCTAATTTTTAGCTAACCTGGCACATCACTTGGCGTCCATCATCGTAAACTATTTCAAGGATCTTCTCCTCAGGAACTACTGGGCCATATACTTCAAAACTTTGAGAGAATGTTCCTTAGGGATCTAATTTATAAATTGTATCCGAGATTTTGATCCATAATCAAACATGGCCACCATTGCTAAAAATAGAACATAGGGGTAAACTGTAGTTTTTGTCTTATATCTCAAAAACTAAAGCATTTACAGCAAAACTGACATGCAGTAAAAATGTTCATCAGGTCAAGATCTACATACCATGAAATTTTCTGGCGAATCGGTCAACACTTCGTTGGGTTATTGCCCCTAAATTGTTAATTTTAAGGAAATTTTGCAGTTTTTGGTTATTATCTTGAATATTTTTATAGTTTAAAGACAAACTGTAAACAGCAAAAAGGTTCAACAAAGTAAGATCTACAAATAAGTCAACATGACCAAAATCATTGATTGACCCCTTATAGGAGTTTTAGCCCTTTAAAGACGGCATCCAGCATAAACTTTCCTTTAAAGATCTTTCCTTCTGAAACCACTGGTAATTGGGACCAAAATTTGGTAGTCCTTGGGTGGCCCCCTTTCAATATTAGTCTGGCATCCCCAACTTCCAACCAACATGGCTGCTGTTACTAAAGATAGGAAAAGGGGGGGATGAATTTCAAAAATCTTCTATGAAACTACAAGGCCAATTGGAACCAAACTTGGCAGTAATAGTCCTTGGGAGGTTCTCTTTCAGAAAAATGTCCGATCACCCAGACTGTTAAACTGTTAACAGCCGAACTTAGTTTAACATAGGATCCTATGGAAAATTTACTAAAAAATCTTCTTGTCTGAAACCACTAAGCCAATTAGAACTCTACTTGGTAGCAATGGTCCTTAGATGGTCCTCTTTCAGAATTTTGTCTGATCACCCGGACTGTCAACCAAGGTGGCCGCCACAGCCGAACTTAGTTTAACATAAGGCCCTATGGGAAAATTCATTGAAAAATCTTCTTTTCTGAAATCACTTGACCAATTGGAACCAGACTTGGCAGCAATGGTCCTTAGGTGGTCCTCTATCAGAAATATGTCCAATTTTGTGGACTGTGAACCAAGATGGCCACCACAGCTGAACTTAGTTTATCATAGGACCCTATGGGAAATTCACTCAAAAATCTGAAACCACTAAGCCAATAGAAGTAGACTTGGTAGCAATGGTCCTTAGACGGTCCTCTTTCAGAATTTCGTCCGATGACCCAGACTGTCAACCAAGGTGGCCACCACAGCCGAACTTAGTTTAACATAAGGCCCTATGGGAAAATTCATAGAAAAATCTTCTTGTCTGAAACCACTTAACATATTGGAACCAGACTAGGCAGCAATGGTCCTTAGGAGGTCCTCTTTCGGATGTATGTCCAATTTCGTGGACTGTCAACCAAGATGGCTGCCACAGCTGAAATTATCATAGGACCCAATGGGAAATTCACTCAAAAATCTTCTTGTCTGAAACTACTGAGCCAATTGGAACTAAATTTGGCAGCATTGGTCCTCTTTCAGAATTGTGTCCGATCACCCGGATCGTCAACCAAGATGGCTGTCATGGCCGAACTTAGTTAAATATTGGACCCTATTGGAAAGTTCATTTAAAAATCTTCTTGTCTGACACCACTTTGCCAGTTGTAACAAAACTTAGCAGTAATGGTCCTTCGATGGTTCTCTTTTAGAAAAGTTTCCATTGAGCTGGACTGTCAACCAAGATGACTGCCATAGCTGAACTTAGTTTAACATAGAACCCTATAGAAATATCAGCCAAATTGACTGCAACACTTAAATTTTTAGTCCTGCTCAAGGTGAAAAGTTAAATCCAGGTGAACGATACAGGCTTTTGAGAGACTCTTGTTTTGATGTCTAAAAGTTTTGGTTAAAGCACAGTTTGTAAAAATATCACTTTTAATTAATGAAAATAATTAAGTTTTGTGTTTATATATTTTACATGTCAAACTGAGATATTTTGTTCTGTTTGCAATATTCCTATGCCCTGTTGCTAGCATCATAATTGTTGCTACAAAGAACAGACGCAGCCATGAGTGTTTAGATTAATTGGGATGTAAAACATTCATCTGAACCTTGTGATTGTAGTCTGCCAGTAAGAATGAACAATTCATATGAAACGTTCATGTAATATTATTATGTTACCCCAATAAACAAAGTTTTGGAGTATTAGGAATCACCCCCATGCTACAGACTATGGCAGCTATGCTTGATTCAACCTTGTCCTTGAAAGCATAATTTCTCTTAACTTTTCAGACGGTATTTACTGAAACTTCACATGAAGGTATAACACCATTATAAATATGAATGTCAGAATCAAAATACATGTGTAATTCCTGTTGATGAGACGATTTGACTAAAACTTTTATTTGATTCATTATCTTGGATCCATATTGTATTGCATACAAAGGAAAAGAAACACATGTTTAAGTATGCATAAAGCAACATCATTCTGACCCCATTTTTTGGAGCAGGAGGTATCATTTTGTCAGCTAACTGAGCTTGCTCACAATACATATACTCTAATTAAAGGTTAAAAGTGATAATAAGACTATAACTTTATCCAGTACGACAATGTTAAATTAACTATCAATACATTCCACAGTAATACCTGTCTCAGACAATACCTAATTTTGATATAATATGCTTGTCAGTCCTGTCTTTACCTAGAAAATTAAATTTTACATTGTATATTTTAAAATACAGGCATCCAGAGGGAAGAGGAAAAGGCAAAAAGACATTTGAAAGATGCAGCAAAGAAAGGAGAAAAGGCTGCATGTAAAATTCTAGCAACAGAAATTGTCAAGTCTAGGAAAGCTGTCAACAAACTCTATGCTTCTAAAGCACATATGAATTCTGTGTCCATGAATATGAAAAATCAGCTGGGTGAGGCATTTATGAATTCTAAATTTTCCTTTCTTTGTTGATGATGGTTGTTCCCACAATTCAACCAGATTATCCAAAGAAAACTGCATATATAATATTTTTTAAGCTATTACGGATAGTGGTTACTGTATTTTCTGGACTATAAGTCTATGTGGGCTATAGGTCTAATTAATACTTTCTCCATAGACATAGACTTATAATGGTAAAATGGTCATTTTAAAGTAAAAAAGTCTTGACCTATAGGCAGGAAAATACAGTATATATTTTTTAAGTTTATTATAAAGTGACATAAACATATGTTACAGATGACATAGAAATTTTTTTAAATTACCGTCTCAGTATTAATATTGTATAACATTTTACAGCCACATTAAGGATAGCAGGTGCCCTACAGAAAAGTACAGATGTTATGAAGAGTATGCAAGCTTTAGTAAAACTTCCAGAAATCCAACAAACAATGATGGAAATGTCAAAAGAAATGATGAAGGTAAACAAAACTACAAGTTTACCTGAAATGCATTCAAATCTTAATATGCTATGTTTAACAAATGGTTAAAAGAATAAACTTCAGAGTTTATAAACCCCTGCACAACTTAGTAAGGAAGATAACTAATACCCCCATTAAGTTCTGGTCAACAATGATAATAACAGATTAACTCCCTTAGTATATAAAAAAAAAATCATATTTAACAAAATTTAAATTTTATATTATTACAGACGATTTCTTTTAATTACCACCCCCCCCCCCCCCCTTCCTGAAACCATGGATTTGCCAATATGGCATAACCTACCTATATACTTGAAGTAATTAAAATTTGACTACAGAAATAAAATTTGTACATTGTATTTTATACAAAAAAAATTATAAGGGAATTACGAGTAGATTGAAAAAAGTATACATCACAAAAAGTAGATCAATAGTGCTTTCTTAATGAGAAGTTACAGACTTTCAAAGCTTGAACTTGAAGATAATATTGTACAACTTATGATTATTTTATTGGTAGGCTGGAATCATGGAAGAAATGTTGGAAGATACAATGGATAATTTAGATGAAGATGACATGGAAGAAGATGTGGATTCAGAGGTTGCCAAAGTTTTAGATGAACTTACAGCAGGTAAAATTAATAGATTTATATCGATTTTTTTTCCAGGCATATTATCACCATTTCATTTTCATATTGCATAATATTTCATAGAGAGATCCTTAGATTTTAATATTCATTTCAAGACAGCATACAATGATTTAAAAGAAATCATTGTTCGATTATACATCAAATTAATCTTTGGACGTTTGTAGTATCATTAGGAGGTTATTGTTCATTTTTCCCACGAGTTAATTCCACTTTAAAGAAAAACTCTCAATTGTCTCAAAAACTCCAAAAAAAAAGTCAGCAGAGGATTCAAGTATACACTAACATATAAAAAAGTACCATGAATAGTTACTTATATACTTAATATATATTCAATTTATTTTTCTGTGAAATTAATTATAATAATATGAATTTCGGAGATATATTTCCTCTGGAACAAATGTCATACAGAAACTCAATTTAATCCATCAGTATACTGTAATTGCTGTAAAATTTAAAAACAAAAATAAACAAAAACAAGTGAATTCCTTGCAATTACCTAAATGTTTATTTTTTACATATGTAATATATAATTACATCAATTTTCTATATAGGTGTATTAGAAAAAGCTCCAGATGCAGCAAAAGATACTTTACCAACACCAGAGGTAGAGGGAGCCACTGCTTTGTCAGATGATGAAGGTGAAGAGGATCTGACAAGTCGTTTGGAAGCTTTAAAAAGCTAATGTTAATCTGACACTTTTTGTTATTGTGATATTTTATACTTGTTAATGTTATTTATTATACAGCATGGGCAGTCAATCATTTAGATTCCATTTGTGCAGAATAGGTAATTAATAACATCAGACCATAGCAACATTTTTTTTGTTTAAGATCATGCCTTATTACTGTGTCTCGCATAGACTGTGTAAGGTTGTTTTTTGGGATAAATCAAAAGAGACTTTACAATAATAATAAAACATGTTACTGTACTTTTTGTTTTTGTTTGTTTGTTGTTAGTTATTGATATTTCTAAGTTAGATGCATAAAGTTTTCCACAATAACACATTTTTCTGTGTGTAATTCATTAATTTTATATAAGAAATGACATCATAACAAACAAATATGACATTGTTGAATGTATCCAAAAGTCTTATCATTGTTCAATCTAAGAACCGGTATATACCAGAATAACTGATGGTCTCTTCAGATTGGCTTATTGGTACTAGGTGTGTTTTTCCATAAACCTATATGTATTTTTTCTTTCTACTGTAATTCATGTTTTATGCCTTAAACAATATTGTAGAATAAATTATAAGGATTGACTTTGATTTATTTCAAATAACCTTAATGCATGAGTGGTTTGCACAATGTGAATGATATTATTTTTTTGTAGACAAAAAGAAATTACTTTCATTTCTTCATCATTATTTGAAAGGATGATAGAAGTTTAATAAATGCACTTGATTATAATTTCATAAGTTTGTGTGACACACAGTAGTTATTTCATTTTTGGATTCATTTATTTTAGAACTTTTAAAAAGCAAAAATGAAAAAAAAAACACTTTTGTTTTGTCACCAGTTGTTCTCAGAATATGATTTTTGTTAAAAATTAGAAAAAACAAGGAATCTAAATATTGTTATAATTTTTAAAATTTATTACCAGAAATTGTTTCAAAAATGTACATAATGTAATAT
This sequence comes from Mytilisepta virgata, assembly GCA_028015205.1. Taxonomy (NCBI): domain Eukaryota; kingdom Metazoa; phylum Mollusca; class Bivalvia; order Mytilida; family Mytilidae; genus Mytilisepta; species Mytilisepta virgata. Next base: position 37,285,102 of record CM051517.1, read on the forward strand.
CATCCAAGCATCCGAAGGATGTGATGGATGATAGCCATTCTCTGAGTAAGCCCGGAGGCTTGAGGGTTGAAACTGAATTATTGTTACCTGTATTGGCCGGTGTTCCTAATTTAAATAACAAAAGACTTCTTCTACCTGACAGTATATAAACCGATCGATATCATACCAGGTGTCTTTTTACAGTTATATGATAAAGTTTGTTGTCAATAAATTTGGGATGGGACGTAGATTCTGGGTGGGTAATTCAACCCTCAAGCCTCCGGGCTTACTCAGAGAATGGCTATCATCCATCACATCCTTCGGATGCTTGGATGATATTACATTCTCTATCGTAATCCCTACGGCATTCGGGTTGAAACTGAATTATTTAAAGTTTTGACAACAAACTACACCATCTTTACATTCTGTAAGGCAAGTTGGCTTACAGATTAAAACTATTTCCATAACAAATTTATTATCCACAAAAATCCCACATACTTGTACATGTATATATAAAGTTCTATATTGAGATACAACATATTCCCACAAATTGGCATAAATAAATCAATAAGAAATTAATGTTCTCAAATGTCACTAAATGGGATACATCCACCAGTCCTCTGGTTCTCCACAAACAGTCCTCATCCTTAGAATGGTGCACAGCTATACTACAATGATAGGATAAAAATGATCATTGGACAGTAGCAGACTCATGTATGACTATCAAAAGTAGACAAAACTGCCTGAGAAAAAGTGTTCTCTGTATTATTAGTATTGCGAAGATAAAACTTGTAGAATGTTTGAGCATTTGTCCAATTTGCTGTTTTTAAGATACTTTCTAATGATGCTCCAGCAAAAAAGGCTGCTGATGTAGATGCTCCTCTAAAGGAATGAGCATGAAAAATATCAGTGTTTATGCCTGAATTAGTTAATACTAACTTCAGCCAACGAGCTAAAGTACTTGTAGAGATGTTCTTCATTGTTTTGAAAGAGACTAAAAGTTTGCTACTTTTCCTTATCTCTTTAGTTTGATTAAGATATTGTCTTATGGTCTTGACAACACATAGTTTTTCATTTTGAAATTGACGAAGTTCTACTGAAAATGTCTTAGATCCAGGTTTGGATGTTTTCATTAATGAAGAGACAGTAAAAACTATTTTCTCACCAGAATCAATCATGTGATTTATGTCTAAATTTACTAATGTTTGTGTTCTTTGAGCAGAACAAAGAGCTAATAAGGCAGCTACTTTTAATGTTAATTTCTGCAAAGTCAGCCTATAATTTGGGTGTAATGTCATCAAATAATTTAATACTGTACTGACATCCCAAGTAAAAGAATACCTAGGCTTTGGCGGGTTCAAATTAAAAATACCCTTCATAAATCTTGATATTAATGGTGTATCAATGTTTGCATTTTGATTACAAACCAACAAAGTTTGGATGATAGCAGATTTATGTGAATTAATTACTGAGTAAGAGTAATTCTCTTTATGTAGATCAGCAAGATAATCTAAAATCTGTATTTCAGATATGCCCAGTGGATTGGTTTTCCGTTGACCACACCAAAATACCCATTTTCTCCATGCAAGGTCATATTGTTTCCTTGTACTCTGTCGCCATGATTTGGATATAATGTCGCTATTTTGGACTGAAATTCCTCTATTTTGGAGGGCAGTCCTGATACAATACAAGCGACTAAAAACTGTTTCCTCAAGTTGAGGGCATGTAACTGGTTGTTGTGTGCTAGACGCAACAAGTCCTTTTGGGGACGAATTAACATTGGCCTTCTTATTAAAATTTTTAATAAGGCCGGAAACCAAGCTTGTGTAGTCCAGTAGGGTACTACTAAAATAGCTTTGCTTACCTGATCGTCTTGAATTTTTCTGATGACTCTTGGTAATAAGCTGAAAGGAGGAAAGAGATATGGATTAAATTGTGACCATGACACAGAAAAGGCATTAGTTGTGTATGACTCAGGATCTGGCATCCATGATATAAATAAAGACAACTGTTTGTTGAGTCTTGAGGCAAAAAGATCAATATCAGGAGTAAAACTCTGAGCACAAATGAGAGAAAAAACTCTTTCGCAAAGTTTCCATTCTGTGGAATCACTGAAATTTCTTGAAAGATTGTCTGCTGTGACATTTTCTTTACCTTTTATGTGTACACTTGATATATATATGTTTCTATCAGTACACCACAACCATATCTCTTTTGTTTCAAGAAATAAAGGAATGACAGACCCTCCTTTGTTATTGATATAAGCTACTGCTGTGGCACTGTCAGACCTGATGCATATATGAACATCATGTAGATTTTGACATAAACTATGCAAGGAGTATTTAATTGCTCTAATTTCTAATAAATTAATGTGTAGAGAAGATTCAGTTAAAGACCAACGACCTCCTGTTTGATTGTTTGTTGTACTACCTCCCCATCCACTAAGAGAGGCATCAGTTTCAATATAAACTGAAATTTCTGGAGGTCTAATATCTTTCCCATTGACTGAATTTAAATTACTTAACCACCAAATAATTTCGTGTATTGAATCTTTGGAAATAATCATATCTGCATCATAATCATTTTTGTGTCCGAGGGCTTTTACTTTGTCCCTATTTAAAAACCTTGAAAATAAAGGTGCTAGTTCTATTGCCTGATAAGAAGAACTAAATAAGCCCAATAATTGAGCTGCCATGCGAATTTTAACCACCTTTTTGCTGATAACTATTTTGCAAACTTGTACAATTTTTTGCACTTTGTCTTGTGGTAAAAATACTTTAAATTGTTCACTATCAATTATATTGCCTAAAAAAGTTATCACTCTAGATGGAGTGGGACTTGACTTTTCAAGGTTCGCCATAAAGCCCAAAGACTCAAAAGTTTTCACCATAGTGTCAAAATGTGACAAACAAGATTCAATTCTCATGTCCATTGCCAAAGAGTCATCAATGTAATAAAATGAGCATATTCCCATCTTCCTTAAGTGGGAAAATATTGGTTTAAGAACCTTAGTGAAAATTCTGGGTGCAGGACTTACTCCAAAGCATAAACAGTTAAATTCATATAATACACCTGCCCAATAAAACTTTAAGTACTTTCGATGATCTTTGTGTATCGGAATGGAAAAGTACGCATCTTTCAGATCTACCGAGACAAAATACATGTTACGCTCTACAGAATTTAATATCAGAGCGAAATTCTCTTGCTTAAAATGATGGTATTCTATAAATTCATTTAATTTTGTCAAATTGACTACAGGTCTAAATTTACCATTTTTCTTTTTGACAATAAATATATTTGAAACAAACTGACCATCCTCATTTTCTGATATTGAGATGGCTCCTTTACTTAAGAGTTCATGAACTTCATTGTCAATTATTGTCTTTTTCTCTTGTGAAAAATCTATGACTTTAGGAACAGAATGTTGATAAGGTTTTGAAATAAATTCAAACTTGTACCCTGTTATGGTATTCAAGACCCACTGATCTGAAGTGAGTAATTTCCATTCCGATACATGAGATTTCAGATTGCCAGCCACAAATTTTCTCACCTCTAATATTTTGAGTAATTTCCTCTGCCCCTCCTTGGAGGTTTGCCTCCTCGGCCCCTGTCTCCCCGATCTTGGTATCCTCCTCTCTTTGGGCCCGATCGGGGTGGGCCCCTTTTCGAGTTTTTTGGATGACCTCTATTTGACCCTTTAGTGTCCATTATCTTGCTGCTCTCCCCAATCTCTTTTAACTTTTGGGTTAATTCAGATCCGAATAGGGTTTCACCTACTGGGTTTGTTGGCGAGCAAAGCTGATGAAACCTTCTCCTCAAGAATCTTTTAATTAGATAGCGCCGTCTGATTGAAAGCTCAAAATGAGCATTGCAGATTAATGTCAGACTGTTAATGATCATTGATTTTGCGGTCTTCACATCAAATCTATTTGAAGATATTAACTGCAATAAAGATACTAAGGGAGTTACCCCTAGACCCATTATCTTTTGAACCTCTTGTAGGGCTGCATCACCAGCACGAGTTGCTGGAGGCAAGTCATTATAAATTTCTGGTCCAAGACGGGCTGGAAGCAAAGATTTACAGTTGGACGGGACTTTGAAGTCCTTATCCTTAACAAATGAAGGAATGTCTGCCTGTTTAGTACAGCATTTGACAATATATGCTGCTTGAGACTCCTTAATTGGTTCTGAGAACTCAATTTCATCTGCAAAAATTTTTGGAAAGTCATCTTCCAGCTCAGTCTCATTTTGCTGATTATCATTTACTGCAAATGTCTCATTCGCATTTTCTGTTTCAAATAATGCTTGGCTTTCCCTATTTAAGTCAAAAGGAGCAGCAGTTGATGTTGACGTTTGTTCATTAACACTTGTAACATTATCAGAAGATCTCTTCTTCAGATTATCAAAATCAATAGTATTAAAATAGTCTAATAGTTCGTTCAACACAGCCGGGTCATAATTTGAATACTTAGGTTTGGACGAACCAGGCTTCTCTGAGTCACAACTCTTGCGTTTGACAGCTTTTGCTTTACCTTTCTTGTTTAAGCCGGGTCCCTTCCCTGGACCTTTACTAGCTTTGGCAGCGGCACTACTTGTGCTGGGACCTGCATCGTCACCAACTTGACCGTCATTAATTACGACCTTGTCAGGATTTTTTGACATATTATTATTCTCATCAACCTGGGAAAAACCAGAGAACGATTTCTCGTTTTCAGAATCGTCAAAAAGATCTAGAATATCTGGATTTTCCTCTGCACTAGACTCGCTGTAGTCCGACATTTTGTTCCAAAATATGAACTGCCGGAAATCAATGTCGTAAATTACGACAGTCAGCTGTTTTAACTTGTAAATTACAAGTAAAGAAAATATTTTATTTTGCAAGTTGCAAATATTAACAGCAACAAATTGTCAGCTGTTTGAGTTCGTATTAACCGAACACTGGCCTTTTAACAATAAGACACCTGGTATGATATCGATCGGTTTATATACTGTCAGGTAGAAGAAGTCTTTTGTTATTTAAATTAGGAACACCGGCCAATACAGGTAACAATAATTCAGTTTCAACCCGAATGCCGTAGGGATTACGATAGAGAATAGATATGTGGTATTTTTGCTTTTTATATAAATTTGTATAAACTTAACTATTTTGTGTTCCTGAATAAGCTGCTACTGATTTATAATATTGGTTGTAATGACTTTATATTGAGAGCTAATATTAACTGGTGTTCAATTTTTATTAATTGGATTTTCTAAAGAAAAAATCTAACCATTGATGAAGGAACATCTGGTTTCCTGTCACTCAGACAGCTTTTTATTGCATATCAAATAAAACTCACAAGTATCAGTTTAAAATATTTCTTTGTTTGTCTAATAATACTATTCTTGTTTTCACCTATGGTATATGGTAAAATTTATTCACTGTGCATTAGCATTAGACTTGGAAGCTTCAGTTTCCTACATGTTTCTAAACCTGGTAAGTTTCCTATTTTATGGCAGTGTACATATACTTTTCATATTTATCAAATGGTTGAAAGTGCAAACAAGATAATATATATCAAATACATGTATTACCTTGTAAAAAAAAACGGAGTCTTATTAAAAATTGCTATTTATTAGATCTTTAGTTTCTGGTAAATTCATTGTAATACAACAATTTTAATGGTTGATAATTTAGTACCATGATAATACATGTACCATTTTTCACCATACCATTTATAATCTCTGTCGGTTGATCTGATATGCAAATTTTATATTTATAGTGCACCTGGACCAAAGGTCCCTGTGAGTTATTGCCTTCAGTTTGCATCCATAAACATTATTTTCATTTCTTCTATGAAACCACATAGACAATTGAAACTAGACTTTGCAGCAAAGCTTTTACAGAATTGTATCTGATTGCCAGCACTGCCATCCAAAATGACCATATGCAAACTTACGTTAAGTACATAGGACCCTATGGGAAAATTCAGTTAAAGACCTTCTTGTCTGAAACCACTTAGCCAATTAAAACAAAATTTGTTAGCAGTGGTCCTTTGGTCGACCTCTTCACAATTGTATCATATGACAACAGCTAAGTTAGTTTAAAATAGGATCCTATGGAAAATTTACTTAAAGATCTTCTTGTCTAAAACCACAGAGCCAATTGGAACAAAACTTGGCATCAGTGGTCCTTGGGCAGTCCAATCATCCAAGATGGCGATCACAGGTGAACTTAGGACACTATGGGAAAATTAACTGTAAGATCTTTTATTCTGAAACCACCGAGCAATTAAAAAGATCTTCCATTTTGAAAAGACTGAGCCAATTAGAACAAAACTTGGTAGCAATTGTCCTTAGTTGGTCCTTTTTGAGAAATATATCTGATGGCCCAGACTGTCATCCAAGATGTCAACCACAGGAAAACTAAGTATAACATTGTCTGAAAAAACTGAGCCAATTGCAATCCAGCTTCCTAGTGGTTTTCTTTTATAACTATCCATGACCAAGTCAAAGAATTTATTCTGCTTTACGTCTGCAGATGAAATCCAATTGAGCAATACAGGCTCGTGGGACCCTCTACTTATGCTGTTCTAGCACTCTTAAAAAGAACAAAAACTAATTTTGGTAGTTTTAATTTAAATTTTCATTTTGTAAATTACCTCACTTATCAACTGTATATAAAAAACCCCCTATTTTCAATGTATAAATACTCTGGTGTGCATGTCCAATTTGCACATTTAAGCCAGTAATGAAGATAGACTTAATAAATATATCATTTCTGATCATCATCAAGCGGCATTACTCTATTCTTTAAAATAGTTTAAATCGATGTGTAACAAGAGTATGAAAAATGAATTAGTGTTCAAAACTTTGTGTGCATGTTAAGAAAACCAAAATTTGAGGTTCAAAAATGAAAAATTCTAGAGCAGTGAATTTTCAATTACAAAATGAGCTTTTTAGCTCACTTGGCGTCCACCGTCCTCGTCATTGTAAACTTTCCTTTAAAGATCTTCTCCTTTGAAACCACTTGGCCAATTGGAACAAAACTTGGCAGCAATGGTCCTTAGGTGGTTCCTTTTCAGAATTATATACAATTACCCTGCTTGTCATCCAAGATGGCCACCGGAGCCGAACATAGTTTAACATAGGACCCTATTGGGAATTTAATTAAAGATCTTCTTGTCTGAAACCACTTAGCCAATTAGAACAAAACTTGGCAGCAATGGTCCTTAGGTGGTCCTCTTTCAGAAAAGTATCAAATGACCCTGCCCGTCGTCCAAGATGGCCGCCAGAGTCGAACACAGTTTAAAATAGGACCCTTTGGGAAATTTACTAAAAGATCTTCTTATCTGAAACAACTTGGCCAATTGGAACAAAAATTAGCAGCAATGGTCCTTTGGTGGTCCTCTTTCAGAATTGTATCCCATGACCCCGCCCACCATCCAAAATGGCAGCCAGAGCCGGTCCTTAGTTGGTCCTCTTTCAGAACTATATCCTATGATCCTACCTGTCATCCAAGATGGCCACCAGAGTGGGACAGTGTTTAACATAGGACCTAAATGGAAAAATCACTGAAAGATCTACTTGTTTGAAAACAGTGAGCCAATTGGAACTTGACAGGCTGCCAGTCAAGATGGACATAGTCTAGGTGAGCGATACAGGCTCCTGGGAGCCTCTAGTTTATTTGATATAATTTCAGATTGATTTAAGTTGATTATGATATAAAGGCAGTTAAAAAATAGTGAAATTTTACTAAATGAGATGAACTTTGCTATTTCTAAATCTCACTTAACATTATACAATTTTTTTTTGGCATAAACCTGAAACTTATACATGTATTCATCTTTTGGTAATTTTGGAAACATGAGCAGTATAAAAAAACAATATCCATCAATGATGTTATTTACATAACTTTTTTTACAACTAGAAATTATTATTCAGTGAAAATTGTTGCTTTAACTGTATTATACTTAATGATTTCAATTAAATTAAATTATTTAAATATATTGACACCAAATTTGAAATAAAATTTATGCATATTTTGTTGAATTAAAACTCATCCGTAGTGCTCTATGGTGCAAATGCGGTGATTCCATCAGAGACTAGGTGTCCACCAGGAGAGGTTTCCAATCAGTGGTAGAATTAAATGTTTTTACTGTTCTTGCACAAGATATGCATATTTAGTCCAATTATATGACTCGCACAATGCCAATTAAAATGTTGGAATCAGAAAAATTAATGCAAAATGTTGAAGAACATATTCAAATGCCAAATTTATCAGAATGGTAAAGCCAAAATTATCTGAAGACAGAGCTATGCATGACAGACTGTTTATTTTCCAAATATTTTACAATTTCATAGCACTTAAATTTTAAGCAGCGTTATCATAAAGGGTTTGTGTCAACGAGCAGTAGTATATATAACAAGAGGCTCCCAAGAACCTGAATTGCTCACCTGTTCTTTTGTGTACTGGTAGATCTTGCATCAATGATTATTTTTGCTATTTAATGTATACCGTTGCAATTTTATCCTTAATATTGATCTGTACAGCTAAAATATAGAATCCTGAACCCAAATAGATATGGTTGCTAGGGACTTTTTCATTGGCCTTGACCCTTGACCTTCGACTTGTACAGTTAAATTATAAGGTCCTTAATCCAAATATATATGGTTGCTAGGGACTTGAAGATGAATTTTAAGATGAATTAAAACTCAACTTTTTCATCTTTGCTAGGGACTTTTTCATCGGTTGCTATGGAATATTTCAAAAACCTTGACACTTGACACTCCATTTTACTTGTACAGCTACCATTTAATTAATTTCAAGTATTGACCTAAATATCTGTGACAATGTCGGACCATGATTTTCTGTTTACATGTAAATAATCTTTCAAGGGCAAAAACTCCTATAAGGGGTCAATTGACGATTTTGGTCATTTGAATTATTTGTAGCTCTTACTTTGCTGAACATTTTTGTTGTATACAGTTTGTCTTTATCTATACTAATATTCAAGCTAATAACCTAAAACTGCAAAATTGCTTTAAAATTAACAACTCGGGGGCAATAACCCAAAAATGGGTTGACCAATTCGTCTGAAAATTTCATCACAGAAAGATCACCTCATAAACATTTTTACTACTTGTCAGTTTTGCCCTAACTGCTTTAGTTTTCGAGAAAAAAAGTGCATTTTCACCTATGTCCTATTTTTAGCCAGTGCAACCAAGTTTCTCGATAGACAAGAAAATAAAACACAAAAATCTATACTAGATACCCTAAGGATCTTTCAGCCTAAGTTTGGCTTAAATTGATTCTGTAGTCACAGAGGAGAAGATTTTTAAAAGTTTACAAAGATGACAAAAAAATGTGAAAAATTGTTTTTAAGGGCAAAAACTCCTATAAGGGGTCAATTGTCAATTTTGGTCATGTTGACTTATTTGTAGATCTTACTTTGCTGAACATTTTTGTTGTTTAAAGGTTGTCTTTATATATAATAATATTCAAGATATTAACCTAAAACTTCAAAATTTCCTTAAAATTAACAATTCAGGGGCAATAACCCAACAAAGGGTTGACCAATTCGTCTAAAAATTTCATAGCAGGTAGATCTTGACCTGATGAACATTTTTACCTTGTCAGTTTTGCTCTCAATGCATTAGTTTTTGAGATGTAAGCCAAAAAGTGCAGTTTACCCCCTATATTCTATTTTTAGCCATGGCAGCCATGTTTCCTGACGGACAAGAAAATAAAACACAAATTTATTCTAAGGATCATTCAGACTATGTATGTCTGTATTTGGTTCAGTGGTTTCAGAGGAGATCTATGAAAAAGTTTATGACAGACAGACGATGGACGGATGGCAAAAGCTCACGTCCTTTCAGGACAGGTGAGCTAAAAAGGCAGGACCAGAATTTGGGCAACATGTTTGACCCCCCCCCCCCCCCCCCCTCAACATAAAAATCAAATGGTTGCTTCCTTAAATGAAAATAAAAAATTTAGGCCACAATGACATCGGAAATAAGAATCCAGGACCACCATTTTCAGTGAAAAAAATAGGCAGGATTCAGGATTTTTAAAAGGGAGGGGGGCTTAAAATAGGAAAAATGTAACGCTGAGTTGAGCAAGACTAAAATTTTTATTTGACGATTTTATGCTAAAATACCATACATCGATAAAAAAATATTTTTGGGGAATCAAGGGGGGATGGGGCATATGTCCTGTACAACCCCTCTGGATCTGCCACTGGGATCAAACATTTCATCCTAGCCCCCCCCCCCCCCCCCCCAATAAAAATCAAATAGTTGATCCCTTTGGTTACTTCCAATAAACTACTGCTGTCAGTAATTTTCATTTCTGATCACGAAGAATCACAAGAAATCGTCTCCACATGTACATGGTGATATAAACTGCTTACATTGATAATCATAGTTTCTAAATAACACATAGATATAGGTTAATTTATGTGGTGGTCTGATTTTAACAAAAAGAATATTAAAAAATTTAAATTATTACATTATATTGAACTTATTATATATTCTTTTGGAATTGAGAAGCTCTTTTCCATCATATAGATATAAGTAAATTTAAATGATGGTCTTATTTTATCAAGAAAAATATTAAATATTGTAAATTATTTCATTATATTTGACTTAGAATATATAGTTTTGGAATATATCATCATTTTTAAATAAAATATTTATATATGACAAACACTTTGTGTTTTACTGATCAGATGAGGATTCCTGTGTAAGGTATATTAACATTTTATGTATTTTTGCTTGACCCAAGTACTGCTAACCATGGGAACAGAGCAAAGTGATATATATTTAATTATTAGTTGATGTTGTCAGACAGCCATCTCTACATTACTTAACTCATGCCCAAAAGGCACATAAATGATCCACTCATTATGCTTTGTTGAATTTCAATTTTACTGGGTAATGATGAACATCAAATATAAGTACTTGACATACTTCATAATCATCTATTCCTGCATATTTACAAAACCTTCAGTTTTCCAGCATCAAATGGTTTTCACTTGTCTTCAAAAATCGATAGATTCCAGTATGAAAATAAAATCATCCACAGAAAGCTATTTCTATCACTTTGTCTCTGTAATCCATTGCTGACAATTTTAAATTTCAAATCTACACTAAAACGACACAGCCATTAACAGTCAACTATGACTCTTCTGCCAGGAGTATGTTTTTGGTTAGAGTTGTTTTATTATAATCAAAGATGCCATCAATAGATGGATGGATGGAATACTAGTTAATGTCCAATGGTAATTATTACCATAAATGCATATCAAGACGAAAACTTGTTCATGTGATTTAAACATAAACCATGCTTGGTATTGACTGACAATATGAGATTGATTTTTTTAATTTCTAGCTCAGGTAAAAACCCGCAGGAAGACATGTCACTGGCTGGGGATTGCACCCACAACCTCTGTCCTGAAGGTGAGAACACTACCAAGACAGTCTTTTTTTTATGGAAAGTAAAGCTTTAGTAATTGTTCTTGTAAAAAAAAAATGGATTGTACTGAAGTTTTGCTTTTTGTCTACCAAATCTTTATTTTCCTGTGAGGTTTTAAAATCATAATATATAGAATATAATTGAATTTGTAGCAACAGAAATAAACATGTCACATATTCCCTATTGCAAGGACAGTTTTATCACCTTGTTCATTTTTACTGTGCTTTAGGATGACTATCACAATAACAAGGACTGGTATTTTACTACAGTTAGGTGGCAATCATGTTAAGTTCTCTTTGATACAATATTATCGAAAAATAAACTTGCAAAAAGTCTATCCATGTACCAGGGCCAAATTTTATTTACAGGGATTGGTGTTTACCATAAAAGATTTATGTTAGCATGAGGGTCGACTGTCAGTTCAACTGCTGCAGAATGTAATTCCTCTTTTTAAGTTATGTACTTGACAGGTTAGCAACCAAATCATGACAAAAGCATGGATGCTATACAACAAGTCTTCTTTGATAATTGCTCCTTATCTACCATTAACCTCTGCTACATCATTCATGTTCAGTTTTGCAGGTATCTCTATCTCATCTATAATAACTGAAGACAACTTCTGTATTGAGTTCACTACAAGTTTTTCTTACTATGCAAATTCAGTTATGAATTATATACTATAACTACTTCTATATTTAAAAGCAGAAATGTGGTGCAATTATCTGAAAATGACAAATAGTTTCTTTTATTTCTACCTTTATTTAATCAAATACATTACTGTGAAAAAAAATCAAAAATAACAATGAAAAACAATTCCCTTTAAACAATTCTTGTTAGTTAAACATTAACCATACAGCCAATGCTACAGTACCAGTACATATATCCAGTATTCAAAATAAATAAATAACTTTTAAAGGATTTGGAATTTTAAATAAACTGACTGCATATATTTACTGAATATAGATATTTCTCTACACAGTCAGTAGATCATTACTGTACATGTGAAGAGTACTGTAAAAGTATCCCTTAACTAAACTTGTAAATCAACCTTTATATAAATGGTGCTCTAAATTTCTATGCCTTTGGTACTTTTGATGTGCAGATGTGTCTGTATTTTGTATTGATACATTTTCAGATTTTTTTCAGAAAAGACTCAACAATATATGTACATGTATGCATGAAACAGTAATGCAAATGACTGTCAATGGAGATTCTTTTAAATATATTTGTAAACATAATTTTAATTCTATACATACTGATATTTACAAATATTTTTAACAATAACAAACAAAACCAGATGAAAATAAATTTTGTCCATTAAAATGCTAAGCTCCCAACTGGAAACATGTATTTTATAATTCATGACATGATCTGTGATTGATTGGTGCCCAAAAAGTCACCACTTATATAAAATACAAGTATACCAGGTACATTACTGTTAAGACCTTAATATGAAATGGTCGACTTCATAATACTTGAATACTGGTAAACAGAATGTATAAAACTAGTCTAGAGTGGAGAGTATTATTTAACTTTACCAAAAGCAGTTAACTTGACTACTGGTATACATAATGAACCCTTTCAACACCATATTTGCTGAACATCATAAACATTTGAGTGATATTAGTATAAAAATTTATTATATGGATCATAGATGAGAAAATTGATTATAATGTGCCTATAGTATTATCCAATAAATTACTAACAAAAATGTTAATACATGTAAATGTATATGCATTTCTTTTATGAGCATACATTGTTACATAATAAATTTATAATAAACATAAATTATCATCCTACTGGATAATATAAAAAGAAAGATGGCATCTATTTAGAAGTTTTATTTTTTTTTATCTTTCCTTAAAAGGATCTTTTATCTTTAACTCTTAACATTTCAAAATCCATTTCTGATATAGCACACAAACTCACTTGAACCATGGACAGTGATTGTAAGAAAGAAAATGATAAACAGTTATCAAAATTTACTGTGGCCCACTTAAACATTCACGAAGAACCAAGTTAACATTTACATCAGTCAAGTCCCCTTCTTTCCTTCTTTTCTTCCACTTTTTATAATAATTTCCTATTGTTTTGTTGAGTGTTTTATTTTCATTGACACCTGTGGTGGTGTGTGTTTGACTCCAACCTTAAGTGACAAGGATTGCCAATTTTCCTACAAAAGGTCAGTGGTTCTCTCCAGGTACTCTGACTTCCTCCACCAATAAAAACTGGTGCAGCGAAATAGCCAAATGGGCTGAAAACAGCGTTAAACCCCAACTAAATAAATAAATAAATAAATAGATTTCATTGATATTCTATAACTTATACTACAGAAATTAAGGAATTTTTAATGCCCATTTCTTGTTACCGAATTGATAGAAGTATCACACTTATCAAAAATGAAGCATGGTATTGAAATTTTTTCAAGCAAATACTATTTCACTGTTGATTACTTTAATATATGATTGCTAGGTAATTTTCCCAAAACTTGTAGGCCTGAGGGTTTTCCAGGATATTTAATTAGGAATGCAGTGACTAAAATTAATTGTTCCACTCATAATTACACTTGACATATGGCTTTATTTCTCTTACGTACAGTAAAACTTTTATGGGTCGAAATCTATTTGAATTACTAAAGTTTGTCCCGGAATGAAAAATTTCCAAGGCCATTGCTAATACAAATTGGTAAAGCTGATCATAACTATGAAGTATTTTAAAAGTAAAATTAATCACTAATTACAGTAATCATAACATCTTTATTACATCAAACTGATCAAATTTATCTGTCAGACTAACCTATTTTTATCATATCTGTGATTTTTAGACACACGCCTGTAAGTACCTGGTAAGATGCTTCTCCATTTGATCATAGAGTTCAAGTTTGACATGGTAAAATACCCAATTTCATAATTGTCAGAACCAAAATGTTCGTTCAAATTTTCAAGAAATCATTGTTTGAGAAACATAGGTTTTTTTACCTGAAAATAAAGGGAAAATTGAAGGGACTTTCAAAATCGTTCCAGCCATTGGAGGTGTTTGAGCAATCCGAGTTCCAGCTACCAAAGTTAGATTGTATCAAGTATGTCCTGTTAAAGGTTTTCAGAGATCTAGTGTTGTAAAAAAATTCTCAAAACCTATGATTTCTGAACAAAAAATTAACTTTTTACCCAAAACTATGTCACAGATGACACAGAAATAAATAGGCTTCAGATTCTCATATTGTTTTACAAAAGACTGAAGTCTAGTAGTGATTAAATCAGGCAAACTTAAGATATTGTCAATTCACAAAACCTGTGATTTTTGAGTAAATATCAACTTTTCCCCCAAAATTATGTCACTGACTGACACCACATTCAACAGTCTTCAGAGTCTCATATTGTTAAACCAAAAAACTACATGTATATAGTATAAAAGTTTGGTTTGAATGGATAGAGGCACAATATAGATATCATCTGGAAACGATTGTGGGTGCCTATCCACCCAACTTCTTTGCAACTATTAAACAGTTATAAAAATATCATGATTAAACATTTACACAGCTGAGGGGTATTTTTACAAGTTTTTCTAGAAAGATACTCAAAATAGCCTTTTGAATGATTTGGTGAAATTGCATATAATCCATCAACAAAAGGAACCTCAAATTAAAAAGGTGACAGACTAAATTTACAACCATTTAAATGTGCTTTGTAAATTTTTTAAAATGATTAAACTCTATTTGACAAAAATGCATTAAAATTTTTTATGATAAAATGAAATATTGCACTGTAACCAAACAGTTGTAATAGTAATATTTAGTCTTCTTTCCCATCATTAAAAAGTAAATAGTCTTTCAATGTGTTCGGTATTTTCAGTGTACGAATTCGTCCAATCCTTTTCACACCTATTGTTTTTCTAACTGAGAATCGACATAAATGCTGAAGACTTCTTGGCTTTCTGCATTCATTCTGAAACCATCTGACTTTTACAAAGTGAGACTGCATATTTGACATAATGTGTCGTCGTGCTGTATGATCCATATGTATACCAGAACCTGGATTAGGCAGTACAGCCATAGTTTTAACAATGTATTTCAATATAGACATATCAGGGAATGGACTTCGCAACTCTAGTGTTAAAAGATTTGAACGATCTACACCTGAAGGTCTAATGTCAACATTTGCACCATATGAAATGAGTAATCTAGCCACCTTTGGACGACGTTCTTGCATTTTGTTCTCATGGAAAACAGCATAGTGAAGAGGAGTGAACCCTGCAATAAACAATAAAACAATAATTCTATATTTGCATACAAACAGTTTTTGTAAGAGTTGTCTCCCATAATAGATTATCTCCAAAGACCTGTAATAGACAAACTGGGTTTTCATTTTGTTTGAATTTTATTAACCTCTAATTTTAGTGTTCACATGTATTTATAAATAAGTTTGACAGAAAGTTTTGGCAGAAAACACTTCATTTTTCTGGATATTTTGAAACCCATTACAGTTGGCTCTCGTTATCTCAAACTCGATTAAGTCAAATTTTTTGTGTGGTCCAAATGTTTTACAGTGCAAATATATGTATTTTGACTCCTGTTTAGTCAAATTTGCATCAGTCAAATTTTCTTATATCTCGAACTAAATTTCAGTCCCAGATTATAACAATAAATATTATTAGTTATGTCGAAATGATCATCATTTGTAACTAGGACAGTTTTTCAGCTCCTTTTAATCGAATTTAATCTATTTCGAATGTTTCTCGCAATCCGAAGGACTGTATATGTATTATTTATATGTTAATTGTAACACAAGTGTGCAACAACACTCAGACATTTTACTGAATAGAATAGAATTGTGTTAAACTTAAAAACACTTTAAAATTCTGTTAACACTGATTTATTTTTAATACTTTGCCAGTAGAAAATGTAGAAAATTCAGATTTTTGTCTGTTTGTATGTATATAATGTTAAATAAGCTGTTTAAACATGGTAAAATATCACAATCCAAAAATGAACCTTGAGAGTCTGTAACATTAACATCTGTATTATAACCATTAACAACCAATTCTTTTAATATTTCCATAGAGAATCCCTCTCCGGCCCTGACAGCCATGTGTAGTGGACTATAGCCTGCTGCATTCTTATGATTTACATCTGAACCATGCTTCAATAAAGCTTTAATGCAGGATACCATTTTATGTTTCACACATTCATGTAAAGGTGTATTTCCTGAAAATTATATATTGAAAAAACTTTAGATCTAAAATTGTTACGCTTCTCAAATACTTTCATGCCAAAGGCAAAGAAAAGTAAATATATATATAAACAGTGCAGACCATGCAGCAAAACCATTTTTAGTGACATTACGATACTCACAAAGTTCATGTACCACAAAAATACAGGTGTTCAATCAAATTTTACAATAACAAATGTTCTATTTTTCACTCACGTTTTCATTTTCTTTGGCTTGTATTTAAACCTGCATTATTAAATAAAAAGCTCAGATTAAAAAAAAAAGTGGACACACTAAATTTCTCACCTGAGTATGCATGTGGACACAGAATAAAGATTATCTGATACCAACATTGCAACTCAAAGGGCATGTTGGTCAGACATATTTTTTAAACTAGATACCCTAATGATGCTTGTGGCCAAGTTTGGTTCCATTTGGCCCAGTAGTTTCAGAGGAGAATATTTTTGTAAAAGTTAATGGACGAGGATGGACGACAGATGACGGAAGCCAAGTGATGAGAATAGCTCACTTGACCCACTGGGTCAGGTGAGCTAAAAAAAGGACATTTGTGTAGACAATCAAAATGCACAACATTTTTCACACTAAACCGATAATAATCAGTATAATGATACATACCAATAATGTATAATAATGTTGAGATATCACAAAACATGTTTAACCCCACTGCATTTTTGCACCTGTCCCAAGTCAGGAACCTCAAGCCTTTGATAGTCTTGTGTGTTTTTTAATTTTGGTTCATTTTTATGTTTCGGAGTTTAGTGTGCCGTCCATTTTGCTGAACTAGTATACATTATTGTTTAGGGGCCAGCTGAAGCCCGCCTCTGGGTGCGGGATATTCTCACTGCGTTGAAGACCCATTGGTAGCCTTGAGCTGTTTTCTGCTCTTTGGTCGGGTTGTTGTCTCTTTGACACATTCCCCATTTTCATTCTCTATTCTATAGCAATAATCACACCTCACATAGAGAATTAACTTTTCATCATGAGCTCTAAGTATGACTCTTACTTATGAAAAACAAACTCGTCTGCATATCAGCTCAATACCATTTAAAGATAATCCAAGGAAAAAATGAAGGTTATTTCTAGGGAAATAGGTGCTATATTAGGCAACAGGAATTAGGCCAAAATAAACTTCATTTCCATTTTCCCACTACCCGACTGACTCAAGCTCCAACTTCTAGACAAAATCAAGTGTGAGCATATGAACCAGAAAGCATTGTTAAAAAATGTAGAAAACACTTCTTAGAGCACAGTAATCAGCTCAGTAGTCTCCCAATAAATATAATCTGTATCTGTGTCTTCTTTAATTCCTATGATTATGTTTAAAAAAATCCAACCTACTACCCAAACCTTTTCTTGCATGTACATGTAACAGGAAATGGATGTAAATTTTATTTTGGTCTTTGCAATAGAATATGATATTTTTTACTCTTTATACAAAATAACAGTAACCCACTTTTAGATTTTTCTGTTAATCCAATTCAACTGTGGTTTAGTAAGATGAAATCTTTGCAAAAATAAGAATAAAACAAAAATGAAAGCAATATCCACACAACAACTCAATTATGACAAATTAACAGACTGGTGAGAAAGATTATTAATATGCCATCTCTAGCTTTGTTGTATGGGGCATAATAACAACACAGTTAGAAACTCACCTGTTTCCCCTACTGGTCCCGTTTCTTTCACAGGTAAAGACAGTATATCCTTCCAAATAGCATTATCAAGATGGGCATGGACACAATCTTCAAAGGCATTAGTAGCAGCCAGAAACAAACTAGTTCTACCATACTCATCAACAGAATTGTAATCAGCTCCATGCCAAATCAATGCTTTTACACATTCAATATGATTGTTAGCAGATGATAAATGAAGTGGAGTTGTTCCCCCTGGATGTGGAAAAGCTGTAAAATCGATGTTGATTAATAAGAAATTAACTGGTTTTTTTTTTTTTTAAACAGACTGATATCAATTTGTGTGCACTCTATGTCTATTGTTTATAAATCGAGTAACCATTACAGATCTCCTTGACGATCCTGGTATGAAAAATTGAAGAATAAAATGGGTGAAATATAATTTGAGCATTTTCATTTGAATTAATCAAACTAAATATTAACTTATATATACATTGTTGAAAACATATGTAAAAATACATTTATTTCATTGTAAACTGCTAACCTGTATACGAACCATACTTTGAGTACTTAGTGCCAATGTTACAATCTGCTCCGCCCTCTAACAACAACTCGACACATCTAGTATGGCCTTTCTCTGCAGCCATATGTAATGCTGTAACATCGAACCGGTCCCTAGCATTGATATCAGCTGTAAAATAATGTAAAGGATTTCTAACACACATTTCTAAACTGATAAGAGAAATACTTGTTATCTGGAACTATCTGAAAAATTACTTCATAAAGTGGTAATATATTAAACATGTTAATCTACTTAGTCTGTAATTATTAGTGCTCAGATGTCCAATTTTTCAACAACAACAGATTTTCATCTTCTGAGTGCTATTTATTGATTTCTGCATAAAATATAACATTAGCATTTACAGATGTGACATTGTTGGACAAGTGCAGTTTTGTTTCCGAAAGTTTGAACCATGTTGACTATATCCCAACAATTATTTTAGACCATGTAAAGTCAGAACTTTTTCATAAAAAAAATCAGTACATGTATCTTTAAGGCAATTTATGAATTTTGTACAATTAGATACACACTAAAGTGAAACAGTGCACCTGTTTTAAGGATTAACTTTCAATGTTTAACTCAAAACATGCATTTAATGTCAGTTAAATCCAACCTTCTAATCAGCCCGTTTCCTGTGAATAACATTTCTGGTCGTTTGATAAAGAAATATACAAACAAACATGGGAATATAGTTTTCAATTTTAGAAAAAATACAAGTATATTGTGAACTATTTGCCTATATGAAAAAAATAGACCAGGAATACAATCTCCAAGTCTCAATACGATTGTTTTAAGACATGTCAGCCACCATGTAAACATTACATTTGCCTTTACATGTATGACATCATTTACCATTTATTAAACCAGCCTGTATACCAAGTGTTTTCATTAAGAGCCGGAAACCGGTGAATTTCGTTGGCTATTGCCCAGCTTTTTCCAGCTATTTTTTGGCGACAACTCAAATATATCGATATATTTCGGGGACCTGTTAGACATGTTTTTGTATTATCTTTATACTAATTCCCTGTGTAAATACAAGATGATATTTGGCAAGCGAAAAGACAAACCAGTCGTTAATCAATTCAATCATTTCCACGTTTGTGAATTTTCCTTTTGTAAATACGCTACATTAATTTGGAAAAAATGTCGTCAAAAAGGACATTGGTGGATTTTTTCGGAGCAGTACCCAAGTCTAAGGAACCTAGACATTTGTATGTTATAAAATATTAAAATGAATAAGTAAAACTAAAGCGCTTAACTGTCAAAATGGTAATCCTTATGTCAGAATCAGGAACGGGAAAGACGCTTTGACACACAGGCACTTGTTTTAAAAAAAACTAGAAAATGTGTCTATAAGACATGGATGCCCCGCCCTAAAAACAATATAGGTGTTGCTGAACTGCGTTGTACTATACAAGAGGACTGTAGTGGTGAAATATCTTTGATATATTACTATAGGATTCTGAGAAAATGAACCTAAACGCAAAACTTAACCCAAGTCACTGAAGCATGAAATGTAGGTCATAGCGACCCAAGTGTTGCCGAACTGCACTATTCTATACAAGAGTACAGTAGTGGTGAAATATCATTGATATATTACTATAGGTTTCTGAGAAATGGAGCTAAATGCAAAACTTAACCAAAGTCACTGAAGCATGAAATGTAGGTCATAGCGACCCAAGTTTTGCTGAACTGCGTTGTACTATAAAAGAGGACTGTAGGGTGAAATATCATTCATATATTACTATAGGTTTCCAAGAAAATGAACCTAAACCCAAAATTTAACCCAAGTCACTGAAGCAAGAAATGTAGGTCATAGTGACCCCAGTGTTGCCGAACTGTGCTATACTATACAAGAGGACAGTAGTGGTGAAATATCATTGATATATTACTATAGGTTTCTGAGAAATGGAGCTAAATGCAAAACTTAACCAAAGTCACTGAAGCATGAAATGTAGGTCATAGCGACCCAAGTGTTGCTGAACTGCGTTGTACTATAAAAGAGGACTGTAGTGGTGAAATATCATTGATATATTATTATAGGTTTCTGAGAAATGGAGCTAAATGCAAAACTTAACCGAATCGGGACGTACGTACGGACAAGGGTAAATCTATATGCCCCAGCCACATTCGTGGCAGGGCATAAATATATGTACCCCCTCCTCTTCCTTACTTCCAGGTAAATATCTGCCATTTTCCCCTAAAGAAGAGGAGAAGGTACATATATTGTTTTCAAACAAGTGCCTGTGCTTTGACATCTTGAAGAAAATAAATCAAATCAAATGGGTGTATATCAATTTACATTTAAAGTGTAAAGCATAGGCTCATAGTCTTTTAATTTGCAAAAGCTTCATCAAGTACAGTCCACTGGAAATATATCAGAAAAAAATAAATTGTCACTCTGTGGTCTCCAGCAAGGTGTGAATACACCAAGTAGGGAGTTTAGGATAAAAATTTGGTAATTAAATCAATAATAATGGTAGCAATATTACAAAAAAATAAATTTAATGAGTAAAAAACTGACATATTTCAAAGCTTAATTTTGCTCCAGAAAAAGCCTAGATGCCAGGATTTTGCACCCTTTTTTCGCCAGCATCTTGGGGCCTAGGCGGCCCCCAGACCCCCAGCCTGTAACGAGTTTCCGCCTATTCAAAAAAAAATTCCTGCTATTCAAAAACCTAGTGAAAACACTGATACCGGGTCATTCTAAATATATATTAAAGAATTAAATTGATTGTTTAACGTGTGAATAACCATCATTCAGATAATACTACATAACTACTTGGTTACAAATTCTTATCACGGAGAACATGAGAACAATTTTGAAAGGTTATTTTTGGTAATTCCATACAGTATTTAAAAACTTAATCTTAACCCAAAGCTCAAAACTAAACTTTACTGTATTTCCCTATCAAATGCAGACACTGTTTTTACTTTTAAAAGGCTTGTTCTGCAACATCTTGTGGAAGATATGATTCAAAATAATCATTCCATGAGAGCTTACTAATTATACAATATGGACTGCAGGTAGTTGGGTTAGGTTCTGTAGTTTATTTACATTGATTTTCCTTCTGTGTCTTGGGGCACCATTCCCAACGTCAAAATAAATTTTCAAACCATCAGATAAATAAGATATATATAACATTTTAGTAGCCATCACAACAAAGATTTCCTAATTTGGAAGAGAGTTTTGAAATACGCATATTTCAGTTTCTACCTTCATCATTTATGTTATATTAAACTTTCACTTCCCCAGCTTGTGTGAAATTGTTAAAATTCTGCAAATAATTTTTTTGTAAACAAATACAAATCTGTGCGAAAAGGGGGATAACTCAAAACATTTTTGTTTCATTATTTGAGTACATTTTTACGTTCAATAATTCAAATTTTACTTCATTCCATTGGTCTAATTAGTATTTTACCTTACCTTAATAGTGAACATACATTGTAAATTGCATGTTATAATTACTCTCATTGAATAATGCGGAATTAAAAAAAAAAATTGCAACCTGACTTCAGGTCACAACTTCCTGTAGTTTTGAGTCTATGATATGTAATTCACATTTTATTACTAGTCAAGGTCCAAACAGGACTAGTTGCTAATGTTCCCCTAAAAGGCAAATTGGTACCGTGGTGTAGATGTTAGCGCATCGGACTACCAAGCGAAAAGTCCCTGGTTTGATTCATGTACAGGATGAAATTTCAGGGATCAAATATTTGATGCCCTATCGACACCATTTGTGAGGATGGTTTCTGTAAAAGATGATAGACTCTCGGAGGCCGGGGGGGGGGGGGGGGGGGGGGGGAGGGGAGGAAATGGCTGTCCCATGTTAAGGGAGAGCAAAACCAATAGCATGTTAAAGACTCCTCTGTAGATCTTGAAAAAGAGTAGGCTAAAATGCCGCTACATGGGCTGCTCTTGCACCCACCAAGTGTAGTGGATTAGTAGAACTTTTTTCCCAATCCACTATAAATAAATAAGTTTAAACTAAAGACACACTGGCAGACAATCAGCGATGAACTTCATCAACTTGTGGATATGTTTAAACAACAGCATAAATGAAAAAAATACTTAAATGTAATAAATTATGTGGAATCCAAATTCCTAAATATTAAATTACTCTAGCAATATTTTCCCGATTCACAATGTTTACGCTTTAGAGTCGGTCCGGGTATTTCCGTACAGTCGGGAAATTACCGTACAGTTGGATTTTTGCCATATTATGTGATACAACATGATAAATAAAGCGTATTTGATGTTTTTACTGCATAAAAAATGTTTTTTAATATCATATCTTTTACTTTCTTTTACGAAAGAGTATAGATTGTATGTTTATTTGCGCTTTGTCCAATACTTTTGTTCGCGGGAATTTTTGAAAGCTGCATTTTGACAAAAAAGCCACGAATATTGTCTAGATACTTGTTTCCGTATTTCAGGTAAGTTTAGTCGTATATTTATCAATTGTTGTTAATATTTGATGTCCGGTACCAGCTAATACTTTATAAGACCCCTAGATAATTTTCCATGTAGATTTATATGAGTCCTTTCTTGTAAAAAGGACGAAAAGTGGCTGTACGGAATTGCCCTCTATGATAACTTATGGTAATTAAGTAGGGAGTCTAATGCCGTACATGTGTGAATGCACAACATGTGATTCAGTGCAAATGGTATTTTGTACAAACCTAAACTTCTTCGGCTGTATTTGTCTGTTTTGGGACTATAACAAAAAAACATATTTTGACGTTTCCTTTCTGGTAAAATGACGTTGTGCTAGAAAATGAACTTTGAATGTTAAATACGAACCAAAGATGCGAAAGGACATGACAATTTTCCATACTTCATGTAGATCTATATGCACAGAAAGATAAAAAAAAAGATAAATTATTAGATATTATTACATTTATAGCGGTGAAAACCCGTATTTGTTAAACGAAGGTTATTAAAAGTTAAAATAGCCCGACTGGTCAGACAAAATAAAATCAAAACACCTTTCAAAAATGGCATTCCTGGTAAGGACTGGATTGCGGGATTTATGACCAGACATTCTGACATATCTTTACGATCTCCGTTAGCTCTTCAAACAGTTCGGTCAAAAATGCTCAACGAATATTTCGACGACTTAGAATCATTTCTTGACAAGCTGAAAATTAAAGATTCCCCTGCCTTAATATGGAACATGGACGAAACGAGTGTGCCTTTAACGCAAAAACCGGAAAGGGTTTTGGCAGAAACAGGTTCAAAAAATGTCCCGGGCCGAGTTGGGGATTGTAGGGAGAGTGTATCTGTGTTAGGCTGTATAAATGCAGCAGGAATTAATATACCCCCGATGGTTATTGTTCGGGGCAAGACGCCAAAATGTTTAAATGCATATAATGTTTCTGAAGGGGTTCCGTGTACGAAATACACGTACCAAGAGCGCGGATGGATGGAAGACGTCTTGAGCGAAACATGGTTTCGAGACCACTTTCTCAAATTTTGTGGTCCCGAGAGGCCGCAGGTTATATTGTTGGACTCGCACTGGTCACATGAAACTTTAGATTTAATTGAAATAGCAAATGGGATAGAGCTATTCACATTTCCTCCCCATACTACACATTGGCTTTGCCCACTGGACAAAACTGTATTTGGGCCTTTATCTAGGAACAATAACAGTTTGTTCTGAATTTATGACACTTAGTCCAAATAATCCAGTGACTAAATGGAATTGGCCAGGTTTGTTTCGCAAGGCATATGACAACTCATTTACACAATCAAATATCATTAGTGGATTTCGAAAATGTGGTATTTATCCATTGAACAAAGACATGATACCCAAAGATGCCTTTGCTCCTTCTCTGGCATTTGACCATTATCATCTTACTCCAAACAAAAGCTCTACCACTGTTTCCAACACCACTGCGTCTGCCTGCAGTTCAACCGTTGACAATTCGAATCCACCTACGTCTACCACAATTGCTTCCGGACATAGCAATACCGATAATGAAAAATATGACGTATCTATGAATTCTCACATCCAGTCAACTGTTACATTAGATACTTCAGACCCGAGTATTAATTCTGAAAATACTGTAAGTCCTGCTTTGATCGTTGACCCTGATAATAGTGTAGACTCTGTCAAATCTGCACCTTTGCCATTAATGTCGTATTCCCCAGTTGCCATCGTTAACAATTCTGTGTCTGACAATAACATGTGTTGCAAGCTTCGATTCAAACATTACCACCAGATCAAATACTCTGGCTCTGGAATCGAATGACAACGTTTCCCCATCTATATTTTCAAATGCTAACATAAGCTCAACACAATTGACAGTGTTACAATTTCCGATAGTAATGTTCAAAATCAAACACCATTAAATGATTCAGTTGTTTTAACATCTGAGGAACTGATTTTGTCAGTTTTACGAGGTGAAATTCCGGCTGCAACTGACGAAAATGGTGTTCTTACTATAGAAGTGGAAAATATTTCATTAAGTAATCCGTGTTTGTCTTCAAGCATTAACGATATATTTAGTATCCCACCACCACAACAGTCTGTAGGCAAATCAGGTACAAAAAGAAAAATAACTTCACATAGAATTCTTACTAGTGATGAAATCAATGAAAGTAAAAGAAAAGAAAAGGAGATAAAAATACAGAATGAAAATGAAAAAATTGCCCGACAGAAAGAAAGAGAAAAGAAAAAAACGGTATCAAGGTATTAGGAAACAAAAACTGCATTCCTAACATGGCAATTAAAGCGTGCTTTATTTGTAAAAAGAAAAACAACAAGATGATAGAAAGTTTTAAATGGGTACTATGTAACAAATGTAAGCACTACTATCATGACAAATGTATGCCAAATTTCATGCACAGTTTGTTGGAGGAAGCCGAGAGGTCAGAATCCGTGGACTTTGTATGCCATATCTGCCTTTAAGGATAGAAAGGACTTTCTTTGATTGTGGGTGAAAATAACCTGTCGCATTTCATGCTGATTTTGTTTGTTTGTTATGAGTTATAAGTTATCAAAATGTTAATCAACTACCTTATTTTCACTTACACTTACATCTAACTACTACAAACGATTTGATAAATTATTTAGGAAAACAATTTGATTCTTGTAACCTGTGGAAATTTCAAATTATCGGTATTGAGCACCACTGATGAAAAATCAGATCTACGAAATATGCATAAATTGTGCTTAAAAATTGGTATCTGAGAATATTTATTAACAATTGCACGTGTCACATGTCAAAAGTACTTGTGAAAAGGATTGTTTAAATTTAATAAATCTAAATTTGTTTTTCTATAATACAGGTGGAAGGTAAAATGCATGAATTGATCTATTTCTTTTACAAAATCCAAAAGTACCCGTGGTTTAGGATACGATAAAAAAAAATTCGAAAGAAGTTATTATGGGACACAAACCTCACTTAAAACATAACCTAGCTAATTTTAAGAGTTTCCGTGATAACGAAGACGAACACAAATACCTAAGGAGTAATTCCAAAAGATGTAAAACCATAGTACAGATAAAAGAACAAATATATAATCAAGGAACAAACACTGAAAACATAAAACATTGAACAACAAAAACTCCTTTCAAAACCAGGTATCTCAGGTGCTTTGAACGCAGTTCCTGCTCCATATACGACACCCGTCGTGCTATTCAACAAGGTCAATCCTATAAAGATCTCAAATCAGTATAATATTTTGGCAAAACAGGTCCATTTGATTTACTTTTCTAAAAAAAAAAAACAAAAAAACAAAATAAAAAAAACACCAGACAACCAGCATTTTTCCAGACACAAACATGCATGCATCAAGAAAAAAACTTATTTTATTAATACTAACAGTGTTATTATACAGTATCCCTGTGTATATCTACGTATGAAGGTGATATTTTCAAAACTATAACAACAAAGCTGATAAATTGTACCGATATTAATGAATTTTCCTAATTCTATTTCAAACACAAAATTATTGTACGGAATTAGACGAAATCGCGTACGGTATAATACGACTGGTGTACGGAATTTCCCACAATGGCATATTATTAGTTTTTCGGTATTCCTTGGGTCAGATCATTTGCTTTGGGTGAAAACAATGTGTATACTCGAAAGAAAAAGAATTACAATTTTCAAATTCGTGCCTTGAGTCAACCTAACGTAAAATGGGAACCAGTAGGCATTGCTGAAAGCCGAAGGTGTACGGAATTACCCGGATCGACTCTAATTTTTCCTACTTTTAAGGGCCCCAGTCCTACATGTACAAACGAGTAGGAAAATCGCTGATTTAACTGCTCAATGAAATGTGACATTTTTGTCTTAAGCTTCTTATGTTAATCATTACCATCATGCTGGATGAAAAACTGTGTTAGATCTACGAATCCTTCAGATGCTGCATTCTGTAGAGGGGTTGTGTAGTTTTCTGAAGCATAAAACAGGCTTCGATTATATTCTTTGGCATCAGGTGACGCTCCAATCCCAATTAAATATGTTACTCTTCCAAGAGATCCAGTCTTTGCTGCAGCTACCAATTGTCTTTCCAATTCTTGTTTACCTACAGAATCTAGGTCTATTTGTTGATCCTTGTTTTCGTTCCTTTCCTTTTCCTCCATTTCATTGGAAGTGTCTAAGTATTGATACATATCGGATAAGACACGAGATGTATTCGGCAATTATGAAAGGGTTACCCAGTTTGCCTTTAAGTGGTACATTAGGAACTAGACATTTTTGGACCTTGACTGCTAATAAAATTTGGATTACATATCATAGGCTTAAAACTACAGGAAGTTGTGACCTGAAGTCAGGTTGCATTTTTTTTTAATTCCGTTTTATTCATAGCATACCAGTGCTAACATATGTATATCTTATTTGTCCGGTAGTCTGAAAATAAATAATACTGAATAATCTAATTGATTAAGAGATTATTTATAATTTAGGTAACTTAGTATATAATTAATTCTGGATACAAAATGCACAAGTTTAGACGTATGCACTATTTTCTTAGAAAAATATTATCAAAATATTATTTAGGCATTTTTATTTGAATTTGTCTGACTATTCTCTGCATGTATGACTGGATTCTTTTCTATATATTTTTTTACAATATATATTTTGTTCTCGTGCTTTTAAATTCATTTGGCTTGAAAGTAATGATTATCTATAGGCATATTGCATATCTGACATTTATAGATATATGGCACCTCTTTTCAGATCATTTTCAGAGATGATATACATGTATGTTGATACTGTTTTGCCTCTGAAATCGATCATCCTATATCGTCTTTGTAGATTAACATTTACTTGATACATTATATTGTATGTTGTATTTCTTTGTAAGACTATCTTTTGGATTCCTCTGTATGCCCAAAATTGATTAATAAAACATTACCCAAGCAATAAGATGATTGAGAAAGTCATTAAGACTGAAATCCAAATGTAATATAAACTCTGGTGATCATATTAGATGCTGCAAACATAGCACTGTTGCCATTTTTATGTTGGGATTTATATCAAGATATTCCATATCATTCCTTCAATATAACTAAAGCCTCACCTGAGCCTGTATTGCTCACCTGGCTTTTATTAGGCCATTTAAAAATGTAAGCTCTTTGTATCCTCCACAAAGCTGTTAAAGAAATGCAAAATGTCAAAGTAACCTTAATTTTAATTCAATCCAGCAAAGTTTCAGAGTAGAAGATTTTTGAAAATTGGCCAATCAAAATAAAAAATGGCCCCTGGCCTTTGGTTCCGTTGGATGAACAACATGGCTGCCATGGGGCCATCTTTGATTTTGATTGGCCAATTTTCGAAAATTTTCTCTTCTGAAACTACATTATGAAATGCTTTGGAACTTTGCAGGATTGATGACGACAATACCCTCTACAAACAGACAACAATACCCTCTACAAACAATCCACTTTTGGTTGAGATTCATCTGATCAGCCGACGGCTGGGCTGATCAAAGTTTCCATTGAATCAATATTTGTCTTTGCTCAGGAACTAATTGGCAGACTGTAACCAAAGTTGACAGAAATCTCATATGGAAGGACAGATGCAAATGATCCACCCTTTTTAGGTCAAAGGTCAAATATCAAGGTTACTTTGACATTTTGTGTTTCTTTAAAAGTCTTGTGGATACAAAAGAGCTTACATTTTATAATGGCGTAATAAAAGCCAGTTGAGTGATACAAGCTCAGCTGAGCCTCTAGTTTATTTTTTAGTTTTATTTTTCCAGCTACTCTTGTTTTATTTCATCTTATTTTCCTTTATTTAACAATTTCTTGATAATATTCCTTTGCTCTGATGTCAATATCTGCCCTCCCTATACTCTGTTTTACAACAGTATATTGTCTATATATCCAAATGTCCTACCTTTGCCATTTTGGATAATTTACAAAAGTGGTAAACGAAACTTTCTTATTTGTTAGCTAATTCTTCATTGAGGGCTCATTTGTAGATTACCTCAAACACATCATTTGCACCAATTAACAAAGCTTTGGATTTGTTCAATTTGGAAACAAAAATTGCCAATTGCAATGTTTTAGCCATATCAAGAAGATTTGACGACACTTTGTGGAGGACTTCACAACAATCATTTGTACCAAGTTACAAATCATTTGCACTTATAGTTTCAGGACAGAATATTTTTAAAGTTTCAGTTAATCAGCAACAAGAATTGCCCATGGCAGCAATGATTTTTGCCGGATCGAGTCAAAAAGAGGGGTCTTTGTAGAAGATCTCACAAACATTATTT
The DNA here is from genome assembly GCA_028015205.1 of Mytilisepta virgata. NCBI lineage: Eukaryota > Metazoa > Mollusca > Bivalvia > Mytilida > Mytilidae > Mytilisepta > Mytilisepta virgata. The sequence continues at coordinate 37,314,695 of CM051517.1, forward strand.
GTATCATCTTACAAATCATTTGCACTTGTTTTTTCAGAGGAGATGATTTTTTAAATTTCAGCAAGTCAGAAAAAAGAATTGCCCATGGGAGTCATGTTTTTTGTCAGATCAAGTTGAAATGAGGAATCTTTGTAGATGATCTCACAAACATCATTTGAATCAACTTACAAATCATTTGCACTTGTAGTTTTAGAGGAGATGATTTTTAAAATTTCAGCCAATCAGAAACAAGAATTGCCCATGGCGGCCATGTTTTTGTCGAATCAAAATGAAATGAGGATTTTTCATAGAGGACCCTAAGTACATCATTCCTGCAACGTTTGGTTCCAATTGGCCCAGTAGTTTCAGAGATGATCAAAATCAGAAATGTTAATGGCGACGATGACGGACGGACGACAGACGCAAAGTGATGGCAATAGCTCACATGGCTTTGCCAGGTGAGCTAAAAAACTGCAGTTTACCCCTATGTTCTATTTTTAGCCATGTCGGCCATGTTGATACCTTATGATGATTGTGGCCAAGTTTGGTTCCATTTGGCCCAGTAGTTTCAGAGGAGATTTTTGTAAAAGTTAACGGACGACGACAGACATCAAGTGATGAGAATAGTTCACTTGACCCTTTGGGTCAGGTGAGCTAAAAATGTATTTTATTAAAAGTAATTAAACGGCACTGCGAACCATAAGCCTATCTTAATCCAACACTGCGAACAATAACAAGTTATGTAACTTTTCAAATTGTTTTTTTCTGCTAGAGGCTGTAATACCCCTTTCCCTCATATTTTAAATTGCCCAAGATCTAACTGGTTACAACCCCTGATCATATTATTTTGAAAAACAATTTGCCCAAGGACCATCCTTTAGTCTGGTTTCATATGCTCCAGCCATTTCTGATGACAAAATACATAGAAAATCATCTTATAACTTGGCTCTAATGTACCAGTAAGAAAATAAACATACCTAATTTTGTTTAATCAATTTTTGCTTAGAATCAAAAGCATTTCAAGAAATGGAAAAAAACTCTTCTTCTGAGATACTGGTTTGCATAAGTGGCTACAGAGTGAATGAAAAAAAATATATTATTTAGTTAGCCTTTTTACATTTTTGATATTTTCCATTTTTCAAATGCATTTATTTTTATACTTCTATTCAAAATGACATTCAGGGTTTTAAAATATAACTTTTACAGACAATGGTAAATTATTTTTATCTTAAGTTGTCTAGGAATTAAAGAGGTTAATTAATATTTGTCATATTATTCCAGAATGTAGATTTTTAGAAATTTGTAAAAACTTCAGTTCATGTTCAAGCTTTCTGGATATAACCAGTAAATGTAAAACTAAGACAGACAGTGGACACTTAAGGATTGGGATACAACGTTAGGCTAGGCAATTTATAATGTACAGTCACAGTTTCAACACTACTTTAATAAGCATTTAAGTCTATTTGAAAATCTTCTTTTAATAAAATTAAAAAAAATCATAAATCTTCATGCTAAAAATGACAAATACAATGTAGTAAAAAGATTTCATATTTAAAACATGTTAATACAAATGCGAAAACTGACAAGCACCTTTCCACTCAAATGTCAGATAATGCTTAATTTGGGCCCAGTTACTTAAAATACTGTCAGTAACTCCATGCTCTGAACTATTCCTTAAACTGTTAAAAGGACAATATGTCAATTTCTTTAATTTTCCAGATTTGCTTTAAATTTTATAGTTATGGATATTTTTTCGTCAAAACAGTATTACTTAACTTCATATTAATATATAATGTGTATCTAATGTTAAACTGGATAATATGTGAATAAATTTAGGTAAAATAAATGCGGTCAATGCTAAAAAAGACGAAAAAAACAACTAAAATTTGTTTATTTTCAGCTTTTAGATTTAGAAATTGCATGTATTAGGTTTTGATCTAGACATGTTTTAACATGTCTTAACATTCTTTTTATTTGCACAACAATATCAATATTGATTAAAATGAGTTGTTATAGTGACAAGTGACAAAATTAAACCCCAGTGTGCATTTCATTTTTTAAGGTGGAAAAAATATGCCCTCAACAAACTATAGTCCTTTATCTGACATGTTATCCATACATAAGTCCGTAGCAATTAAAAGTATACAAAACTTAATAATATTTACCTCACACAATATATTATAAATTTTTCCAAGTTTTTTATATATTCATATATAGATAAAGCAAGAGTATTTCATATAAATTAGTTCAAAATACAAATAAAATTTCTTCTCTGTTTATTCAAAATATCAAACTTCAATGAACCAGTTTTCATGATGACTTAAATATACATTATGCAAAATAATTTAACAACAAATAAATAAATGCCTTTTCAGAAAATTTAAATAACAAGACGAAAATCACATGGGTGAAAGTACAGAAGATGACAACAAGAGTTGACACACAAAAATGTCTCGCCTGTCGTGTATTTCTAATGAAAGTAAATGCTGTCAGACATATTGCATACAGTATTCGAAAAACAGGCCAAAACACAAAAACTTAACTATAACCACTGAACCATGAAAATTAGGTCAAGGTCAGCTGACACCTGCCAGTTGGACATGTACACCTTACAATCCTTCCATACACCAAATATAGTAGACCTATTGCATACAGTATTCGAAAAAACAGGCCAAAACATAAAAACTGAACTATAACCACTGAACCATGAAAAAGAGGTCAAGGTCAGATGACACCTGCCAGTTGGACATGTACACCTTACAATCCTTCCATACACCAAATATACTAGACCTATTGCTTATAGTATCTGAGATATGGACAGATATGGATTTGACCACCAAAACTTAACCTTGTTCACTGATCCTTGAAATTGGGTCGAGGTCAATTGAAAACAGTCTGACGGGGATGAGGACCTTGTAAGGTATGCACATACCAAATATAGTTATCCTATTACTCATAATAAGAGAGAAATTAACATTACAAAAAATCTTAACTTTTTGTTTAAGTAGTCACTGAACCATGAAAATGAGGTCAAGGACAATGTACATATGACAGACGGAAACTTCGTAACATAAGGCATCTATATACAAAGTATAAAGCATCCAGGTCTTCCACCTTCTAAAATATAAAGCTTATAAGAAGTGAGTTAACGCCGCCGCCGGATCACCATCGCTATGTCGAGCTTTCTGCGACTAAAGTCGCAGGCTCGACAAAAACTGGAAAGTGGGAAGAATCCAATATTTTATATAGTAATATATAGAAACTATAAAATGGTCAAAATCCAGAAATCTGGCAAATTCTGGCAAAATACAGGCATGAATTCAGAAGTACACATACAAATTTTGGCCTCAACTTACTAACATATATACCAAAAAAGATACTATAGATAACTTGTTTTAATGTCTAGAATTCTTTTTTATAAGCAGCAGTGCAAGCTAAAAACAGTGTAAAACATCACATATCATGGTTTGTATCACAGTAATATAATTTTTATTGTCATATCATTTAAAGGATACACATAATTGATAGTGAAAACATTTCATCAATAAAATCTTTGTTCATGATTCAAATGAAGTATCAGAGTTCCACCCAAGAAAATATTTATAATGACTAGTTGAGACTGACAGATATTTTTTTGTCTAATATTTCTTAGGAACACAAGCAGTACAAATCAGAAGAAACTGACTTGTTGTCTGTAATACATCACTCATGTGTGAGTTGGAATGATTGATTTATGGATCTTAGTCTTCATCCTGATTCTGCTTCAATACATTTTGCTATTGTGTTTAACTGGATATTTGATGTTCCTTCATATATTGTTCCTACAAAAATAATTATAGTTTAATATAACTTAGCGTACCAGGTTCCAAGCCAATTTTATCATATATGTAAGTACTCAATTTGACAAAATTGATTTGAAATAATGCAAATTAAATTTGAATGGCAATAAGAATTATAACCTTTCAACTCATATAAATGTCCTAACTTTAATATTCAACTCATATAAATGTCCTAACCTTAATAATTAATAGTGCTGAAATATATTCTGATTATCAAAAACAAAACATGAATAGATAAATATTTTTATCCTGCAATGAGTGTTACCACAGACAAATAACAAGGGTCAAATACAGCAAAGCTGTAATAGAATACTATACAAATACAGCATTAGACCCCACCAACAAACAAAAAGAAATTTGTATGGGTTCCCTAGAACCCAGTGTCTGTCCTGATTTCTATGTTGTCTATGTTTTCAGTGTAATAGTGGGATTTACATAATTTTTCTCCATGTTATTCATTGATCATGAAGAAGCTTCTGTCCAAGTTTGGTAGAAATCCAGGATGGTTTAAGAGTTAACTGCAGAATGTATGTAATGTTAACTGGGAGAAAAACTAAGTCCATTTATAAGTAAAATACAGAAAAATGGGAAAAAATTATTACAAACTTTTCCTCTGCATACTATCTTTTGATCATGAGCAAGCTTCTGTCCAGGAAAGTTTAAAAAAGTTTTAATGTTTTAAAAACTTTAATCACAGAGTGAATGTAAATGTTGATGCTGCAAAAGACGGAACGTAGGATCGCTATGTCTCGCAAAAATGGCTCAGTTGTATTAGAATCTTTCTAAAATATGTTTCAACAAATTATTCTTGTTTTATTTGAATTATTGTACGTTTCCAACCTCATTTATCTATTAAAATTGACAAATTGTCATTAATTTTCTCAGTTGTGCATGTTTCTGAAAACTTTTTCACTGTGTTAGCTGATATAAACATGTCTTTATGTAAATTTATATGACAGAGCCTCACATTTTCCCCAGTCCCTTAGCCTCTAGATTCTTGTATAGTACACTTATATTGTATATTTCTTCTTACCTATTTTACAGTCTCTATAATACTTCTCCACAGGATAATCTTTAGTAAATCCCACACCTCCCATCCATTCCATACATTTTGTTGTTGTCAATGATGCAACCTAAAGATTATAGTATATTGTTATATTAATCAGTATATACATGTGTAAATGAAAACACAAATTATGCAAAGGTCCTGTATTTTTAATGATTGTCTTTTACACAGATTATTGTCAAATGGTTTCTGTTTTGGAATATAGTGTTGATTTGGTATTTTTATGAATTTAGCTAAATTTCTAAAGCCATTATTTTCTGGGACAATTCAGTAATTGACTTGTAGGTTTTCACTCATCATTAAACATCATATAATAAGAATCCCTACATGTCATCTAATTATTTTGCAATATCCAGATTGAAATTTGATTAAAGTATCACCAGTGATAAATATCATAACCATAAGATGACACAGTAGAACCTATATATTCTCATCTACATTTCCATTCAGTAAATACCTTAAAATTATGATACAATATCATGAAGAATCATTTCTTTATGTTCAGACCTATATATAAACAAAACATATTAATGGTGAACATTATTTTATTATACAGTCGACTCTTGTTATCTTGAAATAGACAAAATTTGACTAAAAGGGAGCTGAAAATTTTTTCAAATTATGAAGGCCAGGTAATAAACTACCTCGGAGGTCCGGTAAACTAAAATCCTTGTAGGTGCCGAAGCAAAAACGATATTTTGAACATAGGTGTACTATCGAGACATCACTTTATCCATGTTCAGATACTTAGTTAATTAATTTTTAACATTTTATATTTATAAAAATAATTAGAGTTGAAGACAAATTGATTACAATAGATCCAAATCACTAATTGTTCCGCAAGGTGACGTTTTGATGAAGATTATTTGACATACCATCTTCTGGTGTGTACTACGCGCACTTTTTTACCCTCAAATACGTTTTTGATAAGGGGTGTGCGTCAGGGATCCGGAAATTCCATCAGCCTCTGGCGGACATTTTTTTGATAGAAATGAAGTTTAAGCACACGACCGTATTTCAAATGTTGTTATGCGCGATTTATAAATGTTTTGGGTAAGACCTTAAATAAATGTCGTGTGTGTCAACTCTTTAACATTTTGTGCAGCATTGTTTTTGTATTGATAATGTCGATGTCATAGGTGTCTTTTTCAACGTCTGCGTTTGGTACATATAAATAGGCTGTCGATATGGAAATGGACTACACAGTGGAGTAGAAATTAACTAAATAAATGAATTAAATAAATTCAAGTTAAAAAATTTGAAATCTGTATATGAAAATCTTCCTGAAAGATGAAATTTTTATTACTTTTTCATTTTTAACTACAACAATTCGTGCATGGTCAATGATTATTTACCATCAACTACACGTGCAGAAAATGGCAACAATGTGGAAATCTCAAAGTTTGCAGAGTTAAAACTACCGAAACATACAATGTAATGATTTTTTTTAAATTTCAAAGTAGAAAGGGGAAAAAAACGACTGATTGGTCGTCACTGATGAATGACCTCGATTTGAACTTTTGGAAATTGTTGACAAGTGTACATTAATTATAATTAAGCGTCATAAAAACACAGACACCTTTGTAAATTACCGTACTGACAATAGTAATTGCTGTAAAAACAGTTTGAAAAGATCAGTCAACTATCGACAGGAAATGACCTGAATAAATTAAACGTTCTGCCGAACTTCAAAATTTTTCAAAAATAGAAATTTTGGACGTCCGTTTGACCTTTTTTATGACCAGACAAATAAACATTTCTCCGGTCATGTGCGGAAAATAGAAGGCTTTCCAGATCCTTGGTGTGTGTACTATACATGCCAATACAAGTTCTTAGTCTCTTTTGAGGTTCGATTTCCGACCAAAATGTGAAAAGAAAAAGATGACTTTCGAATTGGAAACCCAATTTTGAACACTGTCTCCTTAGCGTCGAAGTTTCTTTTAATCATTACTTACTTAATGTGATCTTACAGAGAATAGAGATGATATATTCAAAAAAATTGATTGAAATGCGTTTTTGCACGAAATTGACCGCCATTTTTAAAATTTCTAATGTATCAGGTGATCATGTGCCATGTGACTGTAATCCTTGTTAAGTGGTGATTTTACGTTAAGCTGATTTAACATCTCTTTAAACCTTAGACTGTTTGAATATTATTTAAAACGAAAATTTTTTTGAAGATATAATATTTTTTGGCATTATTTAATTAAAATTCACATTTT